>JAXCHO010000149.1:0-677500 GCA_036630365.1 Acanthiza pusilla | reverse complement strand
CTTCCGCACCATTCCTTCCTTCCATCCGCACCATTCCTTCCTTCCTTCCTTCTGCACCATTCCTCCTTCCTTCCTTCCTTCCTTCCGCACCATTCCTTCCTTCCTTCCTTCCTTCCTTCCTTCCTTCCGCACCATTCCTTCCTTCCTTCCTTCCTTCCTTCCTTCCTTCCTTCCTTCCTTCCTTCCTTCCTTCCTTCCTTCCTTCCTTCCTTCCTTCCTTCCTTCCTTCCTTCCTTCTTTCCGCACCATTCCTTCCTTCCTTCCTTCCTTCCTTCCTTCCTTCCTTCCTTCCGCACCATTCCTTCCTTCCTTCCTTCCTTCCTTCCTTCCTTCCTTCCTTCCTTCCTTCCTTCCTTCCCTTCCTTCCTTCCTTCCTTCCTTCCTTCCTTCCTTCCTTCCTTCCTTCCGCACCATTCCTTCCTTCCTTCCTTCCTTCCTTCCGCACCATTCCTTCCTTCCTTCCTTCCTTCCTTCCTTCCTTCCTTCCTTCCGCACCATTCCTTCCTTCCTTCCTTCCGCACCATTCCTTCCTTCCTTCCTTCCTTCCTTCCTTCCTTCCTTCCTTCCTTCCTTCCTTCCTTCCTTCCTTCCTTCCTTCCGCACCATTCCTTCCTTCCTTCCGCACCATTCCTTCCTTCCTTCCTTCCTTCCGCACCTTTCCTTCCTTCCTCCCTTCCGCACCATTCCTTCCTTCCTTCCTTCCTTCCTTCCTTCCTTCCTTCCTTCCTTCCGCACCATTCCTTCCTTCCTTCCTTCCTTCCTTCCTTCCTTCCTTCCTTCCTTCCTTCCTTCCTTCCTTCCTTCCTTCCTTCCTTCCTTCCTTCCTTCCTTCCTTCCTTCCTTCCTTCCGCACCATTCCTTCCTTCCTTCCTTCCTTCCTTCCTTCCGCACCATTCCTTCCTTCCTTCCGCACCATTCCTTCCTTCCTTCCTTCCTTCCTTCCGCACAATTCCTTCCTTCCTTCCTTCCGCACCATTCCTTCCTTCCTTCCTTCCTTCCGCACCACTCCTTCCTTCCTTCCTTCCTTCCTTCCTTCCTTCCTTCCTTCCGCACCATTCCTTCCTTCCTTCCTTCCTTCCTTCCTTCCTTCCTTCCGCACCATTCCTTCCTTCCTTCCTTCCTTCCTTCCTTCCTTCCTTCCTTCCTTCCTTCCTTCCTTCCTTCCTTCCTTCCGCACCATTCCTTCCTTCCTTCCTTCCTTCCTTCCTTCCTTCCTTCCTTCCTTCCTTCCTTCCTTCCTTCCGCACCATTCCTTCCTTCCTTCCTTCCGCACCATTCCTTCCTTCCTTCCTTCCTTCCTTCCTTCCTTCCTTCCTTCCTTCCTTCCTTCCTTCCTTCCTTCCGCACCATTCCTTCCTTCCTTCCTTCCTTCCTTCCTTCCTTCCTTCCTTCCTTCCGCACCATTCCTTCCTTCCTTCCTTCCTTCCTTCCTTCCTTCCTTCCTTCCTTCCTTCCTTCCTTCCTTCCTTCCTTCCTTCCTTCCTTCCTTCCTTCCTTCCTTCCGCACCATTCCTTCCTTCCTTCCTTCCTTCCTTCCGCACCATTCCTTCCTTCCTTCCTTCCTTCCTTCCTTCCTTCCTTCCTTCCTTCCTTCCGCACCATTCCTTCCTTCCTTCCTTCCTTCCTTCCGCACAATTCCTTCCTTCCTTCCTTCCGCACCATTCCTTCCTTCCTTCCTTCCTTCCGCACCACTCCTTCCTTCCTTCCTTCCTTCCTTCCTTCCTTCCTTCCGCACCATTCCTTCCTTCCTTCCTTCCTTCCTTCCTTCCTTCCTTCCTTCCGCACCATTCCTTCCTTCCTTCCTTCCTTCCGCACCATTCCTTCCTTCCTTCCGCACCATTCCTTCCTTCCTTCCTTCCTTCCCTTCCTTCCTTCCTTCCTTCCTTCCTTCCTTCCTTCCTTCCTTCCGCACCATTCCTTCCTTCCTTCCTTCCTTCCTTCCTTCCTTCCGCATTCCTTCCTTCCTTCCTTCCTTCCTTCCTTCCTTCCTTCCTTCCTTCCTTCCTTCCTTCCTTCCTTCCTTCCTTCCTTCCTTCCTTCCTCCTTCCTTCCTTCCTTTGTTCCTTCCTTCCCTCCGCACCATTCCTTCCTTCCTTCCTTCCTTCCGCACCATTCCTTCCGCACCATTCCTTCCTTCCTTCCTTCCTTCCTTCCTTCCTTCCTTCCGCACCATTCCTTCCTTCCTTCCGCACCATTCCTTCCTTCCTTCCGCACCATTCCTTCCTTCCTTCCTTCCTTCCTTCCTTCCTTCCTTCCTTCCTTCCTTCCTTCCATCCTTCCTTCCTTCCTTCCTTCCTTCCTTCCTTCCTTCCGCACCATTCCTTCCTTCCTTCCTTCCTTCCGCACCATTCCTTCCTTCCTTCCGCACCATTCCTTCCTTCCTTCCGCACCATTCTTCCTTCCTTCCGCCACCATTCCTTCCTTCCTTCCTTCCTTCCTTCCTTCCTTCCTTCCTTCCTTCCTTCCTTCCTTCCTTCCTTCCTTCCTTCCTTCCTTCCGCACCATTCCTTCCTTCCTTCCGCACCATTCCTTCCTTCCTTCCTTCCTTCCGCACCATTCCTTCCTTCCGCACCATTCGTTCCTTCCTTCCTTCCATCCTTCCGCACCATTCCTTCCTTCCTTCCCTTCCTTCCTTCCGCACCATTCCTTCCTTCCGCACCATTCCTTCCTTCCTTCCTTCCTTCCTTCCCGCACCATTCCTTCCTTCCTTCCTTCCTTTCTTCCTTCCTTCCTTCCTTCCTTCCTTCCGCACCATTCCTTCCTTCCTTCCTTCCTTCCTTCCTTCCTTCCGCACCATTCCCTTTCTTTCCTTCCTTCCGCACCATTCCTTCCGCACCATTCCTTCCTTCCTTCCTTCCTTCTTCCTTCCTTCCGCACCATTCCTTCCTTCCTTCCGCACCATTCCTTCCTTCCTTCCTTCCTTCCTTCCTTCCTTCCTTCCTTCCTTCCTTCCTTCCTTCCTTCCTTCCTTCCTTCCTTCCGCACCATTCCTTCCTTCCTTCCTTCCTTCCTTCCTTCCTTCCTTCCTTCCTTCCTTCCTTCCTTCCTTCCTTCCTTTTGCTCCTTCCTTCCTTCCGCACCATTCCTTCCTTCCTTCCTTCCTTCCTTCCGCACCATTCCTTCCGCACCATTCCTTCCTTCCTTCCTTCCTTCCTTCCGCACCATTCCTTCCGCACCATTCCTTCCTTTCCTTCCTTCCTTCCTTCCTTCCTTCCTTCCTTCCTTCCGCACCATTCCTTCCTTCCTTCCGCACCATTCCTTCCTTCCTTCCTTCCTTCCTTCCTTCCTTCCTTCCTTCCTTCCTTCCGCACCATTCCTTCCTTCCTTCCTTCCTTCCGCACCATTCCCCTTCCTTCCTTCCTTCCTTCCTTCCTTCCTTCCTTCCTTCCTCTCCTTCCTTCCTTCCTTCCTTCCTTCCTTCCGCATCATTCTTTCCTTCCTTCCTTCCTTCCTTCCGCACCATTCCTTCCTTCCTTCCTTCCTTCCGCCCCATTCCTCCCCTTCTCTTCCCCTTCTCCTTCCTTCCTTTCCTTCCTTCCTTCCTTCCTTCCTATTCCTTCCTTCCTTCCTTCCTTCCTTCCTTTTGTTCCTTCCTTCCTTCCGCACCATTCCTTCCTTCCGCACCATTCCTTCCGCACCATTCCTTCCTTCCTTCCGCACCATTCCTTCCTTCCTTCCTTCCTTCCTTCCTTCCGCACCATTCCTTCCTTCTTCCGCACCATTCCTTCCTTCCTTCCTTCCTTCCTTCCTTCCTTCCTTCCTTCCGCACCATTCCTTCCTTCCTTCCTTCCTTCCTTCCTTCCTTCCTTCCTTCCTTCCTTCCTTCCTTCCTTCCTTTCTTCCTTCCGCACCATTCCTTCCTTCCTTCCTTCCGCACCATTCCTTCCTTCCTTCCTTCCTTCCTTCCGCACCATTCCTTCCTTCCTTCCGCACCATTCCTTCCTTCCTTCCTTCCGCACCATTCCTTCCTTCCTTCCGCACCATTCCTTCCTTCCTTCCTTCCTTACTTCCTTCCTTCCTTCCTTCCTTCCTTCCTTCCTTCCTTCCTTCCTTCCCGCACCATCTTTCCTTCCTTCCTTCCTTCCTTCCGCACCATTCCTTCCTTCCGCACCATTCCTTCCTTCCTTCCTTCCTTCCTTCCTTCCGCACCATTCCTTCCTTCCTTCCTTCCTTCCTTCCTTCCTTCCTTCCTTCCTTCCTTCCTTCCTTCTGCACCATTCCTTCCTTCCTTCCTTCCTTCCTTCCTTCCTTCCTTCCTTCCTTCCTTCCTTCCTTCCTTCCTTCCTTCCTTCCGCACCATTCCTTCCTTCCTTCCTTCCTTCCGCACCATTCCTTCCTTCCTTCCTTCCTTCCTTCATTCCTTCCTTCCTTCCTTCCGCACCATTCCTTCCTTCCTTCCGCACATTCCTTCCTTCCTTCCTTCCTTCCTTCCTTCCGCACCATTCTTCCTTCCTTCCTTCCGCACCATTCCTTCCTTCCTTCCTTCCTTCCGCACCATTCCTTCCTTCCTTCCTTCCTTCCTTCCTTCCTTCCTTCCTTCCGCACCATTCCTTCCTTCCTTCCTTCCTTCCTTCCGCACCATTCCTTCCTTCCTTCCGCACCATTCCTTCCTTCCTTCCTTCCTTCCTTCCTCCTTCCTTCCTTCCTTCCTTCCTTCCTTCCTTCCTTCCTTCCTTCCTTCCTTCCTTCCTTCCTTCCTTCCTTCCTTCCTTCCTTCCTTCCTTTTGTTCCTTCCTTCTTTCCTTCCTTCCTTCCGCACCATTCCTTCCTTCCTTCCTTCCCTCCTTCCGCACCATTCCTTCCTTCCTTCCGCACCATTCCTTCCTTCCTTCCTTCCTTCCTTCCTTCCGCACCATTCCTTCCTTCCTTCCTTCCTTCCTTCCTTCCTTCCTTCCTTCCTTCCTTCCTTCCTTCCTTCCTTCCTTCCTTCCTTCCTTCCGCACCATTCCTTCCTTCCTTCCTTCCTTCCTTCCTTCCGCACCATTCCTTCCTTCCTTCCTTCCACACCATTCCTTCCTTCCTTCCTTCCGCACCATTCCTTCCTTCCTTCCGCACCATTCCTTCCTTCCTTCCTTCCGCACCATTCCTTCCTTCCGCACCATTCCTTCCCTTCCTTCCTTCCTTCCTTCCTTCCTTCCTTCCTTCCTTCCTTCCTTCCTTCCGCACCATTCCTTCCTTCCTTCCTTCCTTCCTTCCTTCCTTCCTTCCTTCCTTCCTTCCTTCCTTCCTTCCTTCCTTCCTTCCGCACCATTCCTTCCGCACCAGTCCTTCCGCACCATTCCTTCCTTCCTTCCTTCCTTCCTTCCTTCCTTCCTTCCTTCCTTCCTTCCGCACCATTCCTTCCTTCCTTCCTTCCTTCCGCACCATTCCTTCCTTCCTTCCTTCCTTCCTTCCTTCCTTCCTTCCGCACCATTCCTTCCTTTCCTTCCTTCCTTCCGCACCATTCCTTCCTTCCTTCCTTCCTTCCTTCCGCACCATTCCTTCCTTCCTTCCTTCCTTCCTTCCGCACCATTCCTTCCTTCCTTCCTTCTGCACCATTCCTTCCTTCCTTCCGCACCATTCCTTCCTTCCATCCGCACCATTCCTTCCTTCCTTCCTTCTGCACCATTCCTTCCTTCCTTCCTTCCTTCCGCACAATTCCTTCCTTCCTTCCTTCCTTCCTTCCTTCCTTCCTTCCTTCCTTCCTTCCTTCCTTCCTTCCTTCCTTCTTCCTTCCGCACCATTCCTTCCTTCCTTCCTTCCTTCCTTCCGCACCATTCCTTCCTTCCGCACCATTCCTTCCTTCCTTCCTTCCTTCCTTCCTTCTTTCCGCACCATTCCTTCCTTCCTTCCTTCCTTCCTTCCTTCCTTCCTTCCTTCCTTCCTTCCTTCCTTCCTTCCTTCCTTCCTTCCGCACCATTCCTTCCTTCCTTCCTTCCTTCCTTCCTTCCTTCCTTCCTTCCTTCCTTCCTTCCTTCCTTCCGCACCATTCCCCCTTCCTTCCGCACCATTCCTTCCTTCCTTCCTTCCGCACCATTCCTTCCTTCCTTCCTTCCTTCCGCACCATTCCTTCCTTCCTTCCTTCCTTCCGCACCATTCCTTCCTTCCGCACCATTCCTTCCTTCCTTCCTTCCTTCCTTCCGCACCATTCCTTCCTTCCTTCCTTCCTTCCTTCCTTCCTTCCTTCCTTCCTTCCTTCCTTCCTTCCTTCCTTCCTTCCTTCCTTCCTTCCGCACCATTCCTTCCTTCCTTCCTTCCTTCCGCACCTTCCTTCCTTCCTCCCTTCCGCACCATTCCTTCCTTCCTTCCTTCCTTCCTTCCTTCCTTCCTTCCTTCCTTCCTTCCTTCCTTCCTTCCTTCCGCCACCATTCCTTCCTTCCTTCCTTCCTTCCTTCCTTCCTTCCTTCCTTCCTTCCTTCCTTCCTTCCTTCCTTCCTTCCTTCCTTCCTTCCTTCCTTCCTTCCTTCCTTCCTTCCTTCCTTCCTTCCTTCCTTCCTTCCTTCCTTCCTTCCTTCCGCACCATTCCTTCCTTCCTTCCTTCCTTCCTTCCTTCCTTCCTTCCTTCCTTCCTTCCGCACCATTCCTTCCTTCCTTCCTTCCTTCCTTCCGCACAATTCCTTCCTTCCTTCCTTCCGCACCATTCCTTCCTTCCTTCCTTCCTTCCGCACCACTCCTTCCTTCCTTCCTTCCTTCCTTCCTTCCTTCCTTCCTTCCTTCCTTCCTTCCGCACCATTCCTTCCTTCCTTCCTTCCTTCCTTCCTTCCTTCCTTCCTTCCTTCCTTCCTTCCTTCCTTCCTTCCGCACCATTCCTTCCTTCCTTCCTTCCTTCCTTCCTTCCTTCCTTCCTTCCTTCCTTCCTTCCTTCCTTCCTTCCTTCCGCACCATTCCTTCCTTCCTTCCTTCCTTCCTTCCTTCCTTCCTTCCTTCCTTCCGCACCATTCCTTCCTTCCTTCCTTCCTTCCTTCCTTCCTTCCTTCCTTCCTTCCTTCCTTCCTTCCTTCCTTCCTTCCTTCCTTCCTTCCTTCCTTCCTTCCTTCCTTCCTTCCTTCCTTCCTTCCTTCCTTCCTTCCTTCCTTCCTTCCTTCCTTCCTTCCTTCCTTCCGCACCATTTTTTCCTTCCTTCCTTCCTTCCTTCCTTCCTTCCTTCCTTCCTTCCTTCCTTCCTTCCTTCCGCACCATTCCTTCCTTCCTTCCTTCCTTCCTTCCTTCCGCACAATTCCTTCCTTCCTTCCTTCCGCACCATTCCTTCCTTCCTTCCTTCTTTCCGCACCACTCCTTCCTTCCTTCCTTCCTTCCTTCCTTCCTTCCTTCCGCACCATTCCTTCCTTCCTTCCTTCCTTCCTTCCTTCCTTCCTTCCGCACCATTCCTTCCTTCCTTCCTTCCTTCCGCACCATTCCTTCCTTCCTTCCGCACCATTCCTTCCTTCCTTCCGCACCATTCCTTCCTTCCTTCCTTCCTTCCTTCCTTCCTTCCTTCCTTCCTTCCGCACCGTTCCTTCCTTCCTTCCGCACCGTTCCTTCCTTCCTTCCTTCCTTCCTTCCTTCCTTCCTTCCTTCCTTCCTTCCTTCCTTCCTTCCGCACCATTCCTTCCTTCCTTCCTTCCGCACCATTCCTTCCTTCCTTCCTTCCTTCCTTCCTTCCTTCCGCACCATTCCTTCCTTCCTTCCTTCCTTCCTTCCTTCCTTCCTTCCTTCCTTCCTTCCTTCCTTCCTTCCTTCCTTCCTTCCTTCCTTCCTTCCTTCCTTCCTTCCTTCCTTTTGTTCCTTCCTTCCCTCCGCACCATTCCTTCCTTCCTTCCTTCCTTCCGCACCATTCCTTCCGCACCATTCCTTCCTTCCTTCCTTCCTTCCTTCCTTCCTTCCGCACCATTCCTTCCTTCCTTCCGCACCATTCCTTCCTTCCTTCCTTCCTTCCTTCCTTCCTTCCTTCCTTCCTTCCTTCCGCACCATTCCTTCCTTCCTTCCTTCCTTCCGCACCATTCCTTCCTTCCTTCCGCACCATTCCTTCCTTCCTTCTGCACCATTCCTTCCTTCCTTCCTTCCTTCCTTCCTTCCTTCCTTCCTTCCTTCCTTCCTTCCTTCCTTCCTTCCTTCCTTCCTTCCTTCCGCACCATTCCTTCCTTCCTTCCGCACCATTCCTTCCTTCCTTCCTTCCTTCCGCACCATTCCTTCCTTCCGCACCATTCGTTCCTTCCTTCCTTCCTTCCTTCCTTCCGCACCATTCCTTCCTTCCTTCCTTCCTTCCTTCCTTCCTTCCGCACCATTCCTTCCTTCCGCACCATTCCTTCCTTCCTTCCTTCCTTCCTTCCGCACCATTCCTTCCTTCCTTCCTTCCTTCCTTCCTTCCTTCCTTCCTTCCTTCCTTCCGCACCATTCCTTCCTTCCTTCCTTCCTTCCTTCCTTCCGCACCATTCCTTCCTTCCTTCCTTCCTTCCGCACCATTCCTTCCGCACCATTCCTTCCTTCCTTCCTTCCTTCCTTCCTTCCTTCCGCACCATTCCTTCCTTCCTTCCGCACCATTCCTTCCTTCCTTCCTTCCTTCCTTCCTTCCTTCCTTCCTTCCTTCCTTCCTTCCTTCCTTCCTTCCGCACCATTCCTTCCTTCCTTCCTTCCGCACCATTCCTTCCTTCCTTCCGCACCGTTCCTTCCTTCCGCACCATTCCTTCCTTCCTTCCTTCCTTCCTTCCTTCCTTCCTTCCTTCCTTCCTTCCTTCCTTCCTTCCTTTTGCTCCTTCCTTCCTTCCGCACCATTCCTTCCTTCCTTCCTTCCTTCCTTCCGCACCATTCCTTCCGCACCATTCCTTCCTTCCTTCCTTCCTTCCTTCCGCACCATTCCTTCCGCACCATTCCTTCCTTCCTTCCTTCCTTCCTTCCTTCCTTCCTTCCTTCCTTCCTTCCTTCCTTCCTTCCTTCCGCACCATTCCTTCCTTCCTTCCTTCCTTCCTTCCTTCCTTCCTTCCTTCCTTCCTTCCTTCCTTCCTTCCGCACCATTCCTTCCTTCCTTCCGCACCATTCCTTCCTTCCTTCCTTCCTTCCTTCCTTCCTTCCTTCCTTCCTTCCTTCCTTCCTTCCTTCCTTCCGCATCATTCTTTCCTTCCTTCCTTCCTTCCTTCCTTCCGCACCATTCCTTCCTTCCTTCCGCACCATTCCTTCCTTCCTTCCGCACCATTCCTTCCTTCCTTCTGCACCATTCCTTCCTTCCTTCCTTCCTTCCTTCCTTCCTTCCTTCCTTCCTTCCTTCCTTCCTTCCTTCCTTCCTTCCTTCCTTCCTTCCTTCCTTCCTTCCTTCCTTCCTTCCTTCCGCACCATTCCTTCCTTCCGCACCATTCCTTCCTTCCTTCCTTCCTTCCTTCCTTCCTTCCTTCCTTCCGCACCATTCCTTCCTTCCTTCCTTCCTTCCTTCCTTCCTTCCTTCCTTCCTTCCTTCCTTCCTTCCTTCCTTCCTTCCTTCCTTCCTTCCTTCCTTCCTTCCTTCCGCACCATTCCTTCCTTCCGCACCATTCCTTCCTTCCGCACCATTCCTTCCGCACCATTCCTTCCTTCCTTCCTTCCTTCCTTCCTTCCTTCCGCACCATTCCTTCCTTCCTTCCGCACCATTCCTTCCTTCCTTCCTTCCTTCCTTCCTTCCTTCCTTCCTTCCTTCCTTCCGCACCATTCCTTCCTTCCTTCCTTCCTTCCTTCCTTCCGCACCATTCCTTCCTTCCTTCCTTCCGCACCATTCCTTCCTTCCTTCCTTCCTTCCTTCCTTCCGCACCATTCCTTCCTTCCGCACCATTCCTTCCTTCCGCACCATTCCTTCCTTCCTTCCTTCCTTCCTTCCTTCCTTCCTTCCTTCCTTCCTTCCTTCCTTCCTTCCTTCCTTCCTTCCTTCCTTCCTTCCTTCCTTCCTTCCTTCCTTCCTTCCTTCCTTCCTTCCTTCCTTCCTTCCGCACCATTCCTTCCTTCCTTCCTTCCTTCCTTCCTTCCTTCCTTCCTTCCTTCCTTCCGCACCATTCCTTCCTTCCATCCTTCCTTCCGCACCATTCCTTCCTTCCTTCCTTCCTTCCGCACCATTCCTTCCTTCCTTCCTTCCTTCCGCACCATTCCTTCCTTCCTTCCTTCCTTCCTTCCTTCCTTCCTTCCTTCCTTCCTTCCTTCCTTCCTTCCTTCCTTCCTTCCTTCCTTCCTTCCTTCTTCCTTCCTTCCTTCCTTCCTTCCTTCCTTCCTTCCTTCCTTCCTTCCTTCCTTCCTTCCTTCCTTCCTTCCTTCCTTCCTTCCTTCCTTCCTTCCTTCCTTCCTTTTGTTCCTTCCCTCTTTCCTTCCTTCCTTCCGCACCATTCCTTCCTTCCTTCCTTCCTTCCTTCCTTCCGCACCATTCCTTCCTTCCTTCCGACCATTCCTTCCTTCCTTCCTTCCTTCCTTCCTTCCTTCCTTCCGCACCATTCCTTCCTTCCTTCCTTCCTTCCTTCCTTCCTTCCTTCCTTCCTTCCTTCCGCACCATTCCTTCCTTCCTTCCTTCCGCACCATTCCTTCCTTCCTTCCTTCCTTCCGCACCATTCCTTCCTTCCTTCCGCACCATTCCTTCCTTCCTTCCTTCCTTCCTTCCTTCCTTCCTTCCTTCCTTCCTTCCTTCCTTCCTTCCTTCCTTCCTTCCTTCCTTCCTTCCTTCCTTCCTTCCTTCCTTCCGCACCATTCCTTCCGCACCATTCCTTCCTTCCGCACCATTCCTTCCTTCCTTCCTTCCTTCCTTCCTTCCTTCCTTCCTTCCTTCCTTCCTTCCTTCCTTCCTTCCTTCCTTCCTTCCTTCCTTCCTTCCTTCCTTCCTTCCTTCCTTCCTTCCTTCCTTCCTTCCGCACCATTCCTTCCTTCCTTCCTTCCTTCCTTCCTTCCTTCCTTCCTTCCTTCCTTCCTTCCGCACCATTCCTTCCGCACCATTCCTTCCTTCCGCACCATTCCTTCCTTCCTTCCTTCCTTCCTTCCTTCCTTCCTTCCTTCCTTCCTTCCTTCCTTCCTTCCTTCCTTCCTTCCTTCCTTCCTTCCGCACCATTCCTTCCTTCCTTCCTTCCTTCCTTCCGCACCATTCCTTCCTTCCTTCCTTCCTTCCTTCCGCACCATTCCTTCCTTCCTTCCTTCCTTCCGCACCATTCCTTCCTTCCTTCCTTCCTTCCTTCCTTCCTTCCTTCCTTCCTTCCTTCCTTCCTTCCTTCCGCACCATTCCTTCCTTCCTTCCGCACCATTCCTTCCTTCCTTCCTTCCTTCCGCACCATTCCTTCCTTCCTTCCTTCCTTCCGCACCATTCCTTCCTTCCTTCCGCACCATTCCTTCCTTCCTTCCGCACCATTCCTTCCTTCCTTCCTTCCTTCCTTCCTTCCTTCCTTCCTTCCTTCCTTCCTTCCTTCCTTCCTTCCTTCCTTCCTTCCTTCCGCACCATTCCTTCCTTTCTTCCTTCCTTCCTTCCGCACCATTCCTTCCTTCCGCACCATTCCTTCCTTCCTTCCTTCCTTCCTTCCTTCCGCACCATTCCTTCCTTCCTTCCTTCCTTCCTTCCTTCCTTCCTTCCTTCCTTCCTTCCGCACCATTCCTTCCTTCCTTCCTTCCTTCCTTCCTTCCTTCCTTCCTTCCTTCCTTCCTTCCTTCCTTCCTTCCTTCCTTCCTTCCTTCCTTCCTTCCTTCCTTCCGCACCATTCCTTCCTTCCTTCCGCACCATTCCTTCCTTCCTTCCTTCCTTCCTTCCGCACCATTCCTTCCTTCCTTCCTTCCGCACCATTCCTTCCTTCCTTCCTTCCTTCCGCACCATTCCTTCCTTCCTTCCTTCCTTCCGCACCATTCCTTCCTTCCTTCCTTCCTTCCGCACCATTCCTTCCTTCCTTCCTTCCTTCCTTCCGCACCATTCCTTCCTTCCTTCCTTCCTTCCTTCCTTCCTTCCTTCCTTCCTTCCTTCCTTCCTTCCTTCCGCACCATTCCTTCCTTCCGCACCATTCCTTCCTTCCTTCCTTCCTTTTGTTCCTTCCTTCTTTCCTTCCTTCCTTCCGCACCATTCCTTCCTTCCTTCCTTCCTTCCTTCCGCACCATTCCTTCCTTCCTTCCGCACCATTCCTTCCTTCCTTCCTTCCTTCCTTCCTTCCTTCCTTCCTTCCTTCCTTCCTTCCTTCCGCACCATTCCTTCCTTCCTTCCTTCCTTCCTTCCTTCCTTCCTTCCGCACCATTCCTTCCTTCCTTCCTTCCTTCCTTCCTTCCTTCCTTCCTTCCTTCCTTCCTTCCGCACCATTCCTTCCTTCCTTCCTTCCTTCCTTCCTTCCGCACCATTCCTTCCTTCCTTCCGCACCATTCCTTCCTTCCTTCCGCACCATTCCTTCCGCACCATTCCTTCCTTCCTTCCTTCCGCACCATTCCTTCCTTCCTTCCGCACCATTCCTTCCTTCCTTCCTTCCTCCCTTCCTTCCTTCCTTCCTTCCGCACCATTCCTTCCTTCCTTCCTTCCTTCCTTCCGCACCATTCCTTCCTTACTTCCTTCCTTCCTTCCGCACCATTCCTTCCTTCCTTCCTTCCTTCCTTCCTTCCCTCCTTCCTTCCTTTTGCACCGTTCCTTCCTTCCGCACCATTCCTTCCTTCCTTCCTTCCTTCCTTCCTTCCGTCCGCACCATTCCTTCCTTCCTTCCGCACCATTCCTTCCTTCCTTCCTTCCTTCCTTCCTTCCCTCCTTCCTTCCTTTTGCACCGTTCCTTCCTTCCGCACCATTCCTTCCTTCCTTCCTTCCTTCCTTCCTTCCGTCCGCACCATTCCTTCCTGCCTTCCGCACCATTCCTTCCTTCCTTCCGCACCATTCCTTCCTTCCTTCCTTCCTTCCTTCCTTCCTTCCTTCCTTCCTTCCGCACCATTCCTTCCTTCCTTCCGCACCATTCCTTCCTTCCGCACCATTCCTTCCTTCCTTCCGCACCATTCCTTCCTTCCTTCCTTCCTTCCTTCCGCACCATTCCTTCCTTCCTTCCTTCCTTCCTTCCTTCCTTCCTTCCTTCCTTCCTTCCTTCCTTCCGCACCATTCCTTCCTTCCTTCCTTCCTTCTTTCCTTCCTTCCTTCCTTCCTTCCTTCCTTCCTTCCGCACCATTCCTTCCTTCCTTCCGCACCATTCCTTCCTTCCTTCCGCACCATTCCTTCCTTCCTTCCTTCCGCACCATTCCTTCCTTCCTTCCTTCCTTCCTTCCGCACAATTCCTTCCTTCCTTCCTTCCTTCCTTCCTTCCTTCCTTCCTTCCTTCCTTCCTTCCGCACCATTCCTTCCTTCCTTCCTTCCTTCCTTCCGCACCATTCCTTCCTTCCGCACCATTCCTTCCTTCCTTCCGCACCATTCCTTCCTTCCTTCCGCACCATTCCTTCCTTCCTTCCTTCCTTCCTTCCTTCCTTCCTTCCGCACCATTCCTTCCTTCCTTCCGCACCATTCCTTCCTTCCTTCCTTCCTTCCGCACCATTCCTTCCTTCCTTCCGCACCATTCCTTCCTTCCTTCCGCACCATTCCTTCCTTCCTTCCGCACCATTCCTTCCTTCCTTCCGCACCATTCCTTCCTTCCTTCCGCACCATTCCTTCCTTCCTTCCTTCCTTCCTTCCTTCCTTCCTTCCTTCCTTCCTTCCTTCCTTCCGCACCATTCCTTCCTTCCTTCCTTCCGCACCATTCCTTCCTTCCTTCCTTCCTTCCGCACCATTCCTTCCTTCCTTCCTTCCTTCCTTCCTTCCTTCCGCACCATTCCTTCCTTCCTTCCTTCCTTCCTTCCTTCCTTCCGCACCATTCCTTCCTTCTTTCCGCACCCTTCCTTCCTTCCTTCCTTCCTTCCTTCCTTCCTTCCTTCCTTCCTTCCTTCCTTCCTTCCTTCCTTCCGCACCATTCCTTCCGCACCATTCCTTCCTTCCACACCATTCCTTCCTTCCTTCGTTCTGCACCCTTCCTTCCTTCCGCACCATTCCTTCCTTCCTTCCTTCCGCTCTATTCCTTCCTTCCGTCCTCACCATTCCTTCTTTCCTTTCTGTTGTCAGTGTTGTAACCCTTTCTTACTCCTAAGGACTGCAATGTGTTTTCCTTGTCCTTTTTTTGACTAGTTGTCAATTCCCTCTTCCGTTGAACATTCTGCCGTCCTCATAATGATGCTTTCCTCTGACTCCATCCATTCCAGACTATAGGAAGTCAACACCAGAGATGTGTCACTTCAAAGCTCTTTGACTGACCGCTAGTATAACCAGATTTTTTTATACCCCTTGCTCTGTTCTGTTTTCACATTTAGTACTAGATTCTGTTGCGCAATGAACAGATGTTCTTCCTGCTGTGCTGTATGATGATTTTAAGTCCCTTTTTTTAGAACAGATATTCTCCTATACACACTTCATTTTCTTTAGCTTTTATGAGTTAACATCTGACAGCTAATTCTTGTTTAAACTTATGGGCAAATGTTCACCATGGAATCCCACCCAGGCCATGAAATTAGAGTTAGCTTGGGGTACAACAGCACACCAGAATACATTGATGCATCAGTTACAACAAGAAGAAAAACAGTTATCTAAGGGGATAGGCAGGGAAACCACTGAGTTCAAGCCACAGCAAGTCTGCATTCAAAATTAATTGCCTGCAACCAGACCAATTCACACTGGGAGTCAAATATCACCTCAGAGTTCAGAAACAAGAATCAGAGCCAGGAAAGAAGTTGAAGTAGACCAACAAATAGAGAGATGCATAGGGAATGGAAAAGACAAGTAAGTTAGATTTTTTTTAAAAAAATCAGCTATATCTTCAACACGGAGCTGGTAGAAATCCTATAAATGCTAGCTGGTCATATTAGTCTGAAATATTTCTGTGGAAGCTGCCTCATCCACCAAGTAGTAGTCAAAAAAAAAAAAAACCCAGGAGCCAAGGGAGATCAGCAGGTAACTGTTCAGTGAATGTTACCAAAAGCTTACAAATTTCCATTAAAGCACTTAATGTTTTTTCAGGAAAATATTTAGGAATGGGTCACTTAGGAAGGTGGGGCTTTCCAGCTGTTGAGGTTTAAGCCCAGCTGGAAATTAAGCACCATACAGCCATTCACCCAACCCTCCTCTTCCCCTACAACCCAGTGGAATGGGGAGGAGAACCGAAGTAAAACTCATGGGTTGAGACAGGAGCAGTTCAATAGTGAAAGCAAAATCAGCGCACAATAGCAACCAAAACAAGGAATTAATTGACTGATTCCCATGGGTTCAGCCATCTCCAGGAGAGCAGGGCACCATCAGACATTACAGTGACTTGGGAAGACACATGCTATCACTACAAATGTTCCTCCTTTTCTCCCTCCCTCTTCCCCCCACTTTAAGCACTGACCATGATGTTGCATGGTCTGGAATATCCCTTTGATCAGTCTGGGTCCCAGCTGTGTCTCCTCCCAACCTCCCATGCACCCTCAACTTCCTCACCAGCATGGAAGTACAAACAGCAGCAAAGTCCTTGGCTCTGCATAAGCCCTGCTCAGCAATAACAAAAACATCTCTTTATTATCAACCCTATGTTCAGCACAAATCCAAACACAGGCCCAGAGTAGCCACTATAAAGAAACTTAACTCAACCCCACCCAAAACCAGGGCAGAGGGTAATAAAATAATCCTATTTTGACTTTTGGCATAAAAAGAAATGATGCTTCTAAGGAATAAAACGGAAACAAGCAAAATGGGCATCAGAAAAAGATGTAAAAATATTGCTAGACTTCAGTGCACAGTTCCATATGTATGTGTCTTACTGATCAGTAAGAAAGAACAAAAGCAAGGCAGGACAGACAAACTGCATTATATATCAAATTAGACATCTAAACACTAAAAAATCCCAAAACGTTTTCCTAATAGGTAATTACAAAGAGTGTTTGACCAAGCCCAAGCCTTTCAGCAGCAGAAATTCTTCAAAAGTACCTTTTTCCTTTGGGGGGGGGGGGAAGAATAGGATGAGGGGACGCATGTTTGAATTTATATTTCAAAGAAACTACAAGGGATACATTTGTGCAATAAAGTAGCTGTTGATTGGGAAATAAATGTAGCTTTCTACAGAAAATCTAGGATAACTCAATGGTTTTGCAATTTCTCATTGCTCATGGGTAAGCATACATAAATAATAAAAATGAGCTGAGGAGCTCCACATGAAACCTACCTGCATTAAATCTGAAGCTAAATTAGAGCATGCTCCTGAACATGGAAAAAGACACCTCAGAATATTAAGTACATTTAGGCTTTCTACTTTATTTAGCTGAATCACAATAGAGGTCAGGTCTGTTTTCATATTTCACATGTTTTATCACATTTTTATTTAACTATGATTGCTAACACAAAGCAGACTGACTTGCTGTGTCAGCTACCACTAACATATATTAGCCAGGCTACAAAAGAAACAATGTAATTTAAATCCTGTTGCTTCCCTGTTTGACATTTCAAGGTCATGCAAGTGTCACTGACCTAAGTTTTCTTTACTGTTATGTCTTCTTTTATGGATTTTCTGGATCTTTTTACTGTAAGAAGCCTTGTGGTCAGGTATGACAGAGACACTACTTACAGTCTTTATTAACTAGTGCAATTCTTATCAGAACACATAATCTTACCATATTTTACTGTGCATTTATCTACACATATTCTCATGTGAAAATGAGAGGAGGGAAATTTTTGGTTTAATGACAGAGCAAATTATGTAAAAACTGGTACTCATATCAAAAGAAGCAAGGCTTTCCACTGTGTTACTATTTCCTGGAAGCAGCAAATATCTTCTACCTATTAGTATTAGACTGTTAACATTTTTAAAGAGCTATATTGTCTAAACACATATTTCTGAAAACAAGACCACCCCTACTATAAATTTTTCCAATGTCTAAAATAGAATGGCAAACCCAACCTCAAAACAGCATTGTCCATGTCCATTTTTTTCTGTGTTTAGTATTTAGCTTTGCACCTGACTTCATAACATCAACTCCAGTCCAGTCTTTCCCAGCTTATTTCTGGATTGCTTGAAATTGGATTGAAATCACTGTTTTCTTAAGAAATGTTATAATGTTGTGTTTTACATTATTGGACACCATAACTATGAATACAAAAAAGAAAAAAAGCATATCAATTTTATTTAAAAATAAATGAAACAAAAAGATAAATTTATTTAAAAAATCCAAACATTAAACCCACTGTTAAAACTCATTGAGTATAAAAAGCAGCATAAGGAAGATGGGAAAAGACTCTTATTCAGCTCAGAGGCTTTGTACTCAGAAACACCGTAAATAAATAAAATATAAGGAAGGTTTTGACAAAAGAGCAGAGATGAGAAATATCCTCAATTAAAAACACTACTTCTGAAAAAAATTGAAAACGTAAGAAAGAAAATGTCTGTTCTTCAACTCAGAGCTCAGAGCCAGAGGAAATACCACAAACAGAAAAAAACCGTTGACAGTGAAAACACTAGATTTTCCCTTATTTTAAAAAAATGTAAAATTGTTTTAATATAAAATTTGTTTCCCAGGGGATAAATAGATGAAGAATGTGGGGACCAGATAGTTCCTAAGAATTAAAAAGAAAAAAATCTCTTGAAAAACCCCAGGAAAAAGAGGACACCCACTTCTGTCAGTCTCAGTTGTAAGATAAAAGAATGTGCATGGTTACAAAGACTGCCAATGAGTGTCTCAACAGGCAGCTGCTGTGAGACGATGGAATTAGTTAATAAGATCTCACAATGCCAAGAGACCAGAAGGTTCTCGCTGTAGCACCAGTTATGTTGTGTCACAACTCAGTGCTACACTGCTATGGGACAGATGCTTTCGAAAAGACTGCCCATGATGCTGGAGCTGAAGTTACCTAACTCTGTGGCTCTGTGGTCCGAAATGGGCTGCTTGATCTGTAGAAGCCAACATATTAACTGAGTGGCTTGGCACACATTTCCTGCCAGTGTCTCCTCTATTTTGACGTAAGAGCCCACAGGCTATTGTGTAACACCATATAGGCCTCTCATTCCCTAAATGACTGTGTCTTAGAAGTTTCTGACACAGTCATGCAAAAAAAAAAAAAAAATTATTTTAACCATTTTAACCAGTGGAAGAAATCTCATTCATCTTAAGGCATTTTTAAGTCAATAGAGTGCTAATTCTTATTAATAAAAATAATTATGTTAGCCATAATATGTAGGGAACGTGATCACACCCTGGTGAAGGAAAGAAATAATTGTGCGTCTTTTCCTACTGAGATGACAACTCAAGTGTGAAGTGGGGGACAACAGGTAGATGTAGTCTGATCTGAAAGCCCTAGCCACAAGAAAATAATGTATTTCAGTATAACAGATAACTCAGGATGCCTTTCCTAAAGAAGAATCACTACAGATATTTGCAGGGAGTACCTCCCAGGGATGACGAGTTGTTTGCAAAGAATGGAGATGACTGTGAAAAACTAACACTCCAGGAAAAGAAGACCGATATGAAGAAAAAGATTATGTATAGGATGAAGCTCGTCTCTAAAATGTCTGAAGGGGATTAAAAGCATCTTATCTTTTATGCAGCATGGCAGAGCACAGAATGCTTGCATTTGTCTTCCCCAGGGTAAAGGATCAAGACAAAAGAAGCTGAGAACTTTGACAAGTTTTATGTCTGGGCAAGGGAAAGAAAGGTATTGTTTCAGATATGGCCGACAGAATCAGAATGATTTAGCTTTATGAGGACATGGGACCTGAAAAGTATTTTAAGCCTAAAAGCCACCCAATGGGCAAAGCTGATCAATGGGCGGGAGAGTAGTTTCATTGTCTTTCATCATGAAAAAATTATAGGGCTAGACCTTAAAAATATATAAATCTTTAACTTAAATAATTTTCACTGGGTAAAAGACAGAAAAACAAAATGGTCACCATATTGCAGTTTGTCACTTTCAGAAACTTATACTGGAATGAGGGTCAGTGGAGAAATGTGAAATCATAGAGGATTTAAGGAAATTCTATGAAAATCCCACAGAAGCTGAAAAGATAAAAAGTGCTTCCACGTGAGGACTAAACACATTCCTTCTGCCCTGGACATTCCCCCTGTGGGGAACTTAACGGCACAACTCCTAAATAGTGCAGCACAGACAGAAGAATAGTATTATTGATGGGAGGTCTTTTGTCTGCTTGGTTTTGGTTCTGCTTATACCAGAAGCTGGCATGCAAATAGAAGTATATTTTAACTGTGTGTAAATGGAGGGCTGTAATTGTGGAGTTCAAATACTGGCGAGTCACAAATTGGAACTAAATAACTTGAACAAAGACGAATGACCAGAATAACTAGGTCTCCTGGTGTAACAACAATGAGAAGGAGAGAAGGTGAAATAAACCAAACAAAACAAACAAACAAACAAGTACCAACCAACCAAGCAAAAAAAAAACCCAGAATAGATAATGATATGTCATCTGTCAATAGACAAACGTAAAATACAGGCTGATTCTGCTGTTTCCACATTGCAAATAAATTTCATGGTTTGATCCTAGGAGGATTATAAGCGATCAGCTATTTCTTGTCAGCTTTTAAAAATTTCTCAATTAAATGGCACCTAGAAAACTGAGATGTTTATTTGCATCATTCTAGTGATCAAATAACGTAAATCCTACATATGACAGCTGCATTAGGTTATTTTTCCTGAGCAAAACAGTCTATAGTAGATGATGTCAAATCTAGTAATTCCTATTATATTCAGTCATACGGGGGACTTAATAATTTTTTTTTTATTTAAAGAAGAATAACATTTTCGGTACTACTTGAAGTAATTCATTGAGCTATAAAGTCTTTTACTCAATAAAAATATAACCAGAGAAAAAAGTTTCCCAAGTAACTTATTTTATTTAACAATTTTTATTTTTTAGAAAAGTTGCATCAATCAAACATTAAAATTTTAACTGTACAAAGACAAAACTGGTGGCATTTGGAAAACTGCTCTAGTCTATGGAGTACCAAAACTTACTTTTTCTACTAGAAATGCCTGTGGTTTAATGGCAGAAGAAAAAAGACAAGCAAACAAAACACAACTGTTTCACTTGACAGATACAGATTTTCTTTCTGTCACAGTAATGACTTTTTGGCAGCAGCTGCCAGTCTGGGATCCCTTGGTCTCACTCGCTCTATTAGCTTCAGTCTCAGTGGGATTCATTTCTTCTGAATTCTCCTCTTTAACCTCTTTCTTTGATCTTCTAACTCACATCATTTCTTGAAATTTCAGATATATCGCTGTTCGTACTTTGTGAATTGTTGTCTCTTATGTGCTTTCCTGTGAGTAAAAAATACATTAATATCATTCTTTTCAGTGTTTTAGTAACTGCACTCAATCAGAAAAGCAACAAAAGAGATTCTTTGCCTCTGGAATTTAATCCTTAGCTAAAAACTGAAGATATTTTTTTATCAGGTTATAGATACAAGCAAGCATACTTCAAAATAGTTAATGAAATGACATTGCCAATTTATTTCAAATATTCTATACCTATCATTCAATAACAAGCCATCATTTTAAATCACAATACTACATGCAAGTTTATGGCCTCATAATAGTAAAGTAAAAGAAAATTCTACTGATGATGATCCAGTTTTGAATCTTTTGGCAAACCCTGATTTTCAATGATGGAGAAGCAGCTGAATGAACATCCAGTTCCATTTATAGTAGGTAGTAAAAGTAATTTTTGTGTTACTGTAACTCTAAATATTAATGAAACATTTATTAGGAGTGGGTCTTGCAAACACTATGACTTCAGATCCCAATCCAAATGAAAGTAGGTACGACAATGTGGTTAATACAAAGTTTTGGAGACAGTGCAGCTCTAAGTACAAGTGAGCAAATTGTCAGCCTAATTGGATGAGCATTGAATTATGTCAAGTACAGCAGTCTTTGTGGTGAAATATCCTGACAGCAAAGGTCAGTGTAGAAGCAGAAAGCCTTTGCAGTTTCTTTCTAGAAATAAAGTTTTCATTATTAAATTCATGTATGTGGTTTTGTTTGAAATATTTTTGGTTTTGTTTAGGACATGTATCTATAGTACAGAAAGTTTGAAAAAGTAACTGCATGGATGCTAAAAATAATTTTAGAAGTTTGAACTCTTAGTAACAGGCACTCTGAAAGGCAGGAGAATAGCCTTCCAATAAATGCAAAGGCTAAAATAGTATCCACAGGTCTATATTGCAGCAGCTACCACTGATAGTGGAAATGATACCCTTATGTGCTGCTCATCAAAAGCCTCAAAAATTAGGCAGGAGATGCACATACTTTTAAAATCCTACCGTTCATTTTCTAAATCTAGAGTAAATCTCAAATAAGTATTAATTTGCATTTTAAAAGGTGTCTTGATTGCTGGTTAATTAATTATTGATAGTTCAAAAAACACATTGAAATTTAATAGGAATGCAAGAGGTAAGTGAAGTTGCTAAATCATTTATGCAAAATTACCATTGCAATTCACATGTACCTTCATTCTTATTCTATGAATGAACTCTCACTGTTGTTTGAAAGGATATTTAGCTTTTTAATTGGTAGTAATAAAGCCAACAGAAGCTTCTTAGCTCTTAGTTAATGTAAACACTTCTGCTCTTGGATCCAAATTGCAGTTCATCTCCTACATCAAAGCAAACTGCAGAACAAGGAAAACATGACTTTGGCTCTGTTTCTCTTGCAGTGTGTCATTTCTGTTATACTGAGGCCGTGCCCACCTTGATGCCTATCCCAGTAACTTAACATGCATATCTCTCTAGTAATTTCAAAAAAGCTCTGTCAAAACTATACACTCATAATGCCTGAGCGAAGCAAGCCACATAAAGGTTTTGAAGCTCACCCTTTTCCCTGTTGTTGTAGATCCATTTTTGTTTACTCACTGGCAGATTCAAGTTCATGTTAACATGAGTAATGCAGTCAGAAATTATTCGTCCATTACAATGGGGTGAAAAAAGGAATCTGAATTAAAACCCAGTAAATTTATGGGATATTATACTGCTGCTGTGGAGATAAAATCAGTCTTATTTACCTAAGACTGAAACTATAAACACTCATCAAGAGACAAATTTCTTAGGGAAATCAGTGTTTGAAATTAATTTATGGAGAATATTTTACTGCCTCCAGGCCGAAAATGAGGGGATATTGTCTCCAAACATAAAGTTTTGAAGATACAACATCCATTGGAAAAAAAATTCTCTAGTAGGACATATTTAAACATTTTCTTTTTCTTCTCTTCATCTTGGATGATGAAAAATATAGCAAGTAAGTTGATAAATATAGGAGAATCTATATATTCCTTTATTTATTTTCATTTTTTTACCCTGAGTAAGAACACAGTGAGTTTTAAGCATCATTTTTATACATTGCAACTACAAATACACAGAAAAAAACCCAAAACAAATGTCGTCTTTAATGAAATGGAAGATGAAATTACGGAAACAAGCTGCACTACTTTCCTCAGAGATGCTGTATTTCTAGTGCGATTACGTTGCCTAAGATGATGGTTTGTGACAGCTGTATGTTAGATTCTTCCAAATGCAATCCAAATCATTTCCTCCAACTGAGCTGCAATGGCTAGTGCCTCATGCCTCCTGTCCTGTCGCAGGCATTTACAACCTGGGGGCTGGGGCCATGCCAGAAAAAGATAAATTATCAGGACTATAGTGGAGACAAAAATTATGTCTGGGTATCTGCTCTGGTGGTTTTAGCTGCTGAACAGAAGACTTTAGCCGGTCTTTAACGGCAGGATTACTAAACGGAGAAGTTTTTATAGAGCCAGCAGATGAGGTGAGGTAAGGAAAAGTCAGAGTAATTAGGAGCTGCTTAAGTTTTCAGAATTTTATGCTTTCAAATATATACATCTAACCTGCACATGCTCTCTAACCACCAGTCTCCATTTGAAGTAGTTGAATTAATCACAGCTATGTTCGATTCGGTTTTATTTCACACCTTCCTTTAAAAGCATGTAGACACATTTGAAATAAAGATTTTTTTTTCCCAGCTGTGCAGAACATGTATAGATAGTGTTCACAAATTCAGATTATAAACTCATACAAATTTATGAGGCAGCTGATGCACCACAGACAGACAAAATGACTGTCTGTATTAGTTTGGAGGCTGCAAGGGCCAGGCCATGGTGACAAATCCTACACGATATTGGGCCTTTCATGCAGAGGGCAGTCCACAGCACATCTCTGCAATTTTCATGTTGTATAGTAGGCTGGGACCAAAAGTCACGATTGCAAAAAAGACTGACTTAATTCATGGGCATGTCTGATTCAATTTCTGGGCAAGGGCCACCCAGAACCAGATATTGTTCAAGTCAAGGAACTTTTAAGTCCAGCTGAAGAAGTACAGCAAAGGCAAACTTTCCTAGTCATAGGCTTAATTGAAATAGCTCAGAAACCAAATGAATCTGAGCTAGAAACTTCACTTAAAACATGATATTAAAGTATTTAAGGCACTATTTAAGCCTCTGGTTTTAACTCTTTTCTGAGGAAATTCAATATCCTATCCACAGGATGAAAGCAAAGAATAAGAAGAGAGAATCAGGAGAGTTAAAATTAAAAAATGTATAACTTAATTAAATTACAGCTGTGCAAAACATGATTAAGTAATTGAAGGGATAGAATCAAGGAGAGAGGAGATTATTTTAGGCAGTCAGAAGTGCATAATTATGAGTAATGGGCTAAATCTGAGCAAAAGAAAAACTTTAAAGATAAAGCCCAGAAACAAATTCTCACTAGTCAGCTCAACACATGTACAAAATAGCTTTTGCTGGTGTAACCACAAATCTGGGTTGGGTAAATATGTACTGGGGCATTCAGATATCATAATCGAGAGAGATATATGCCAGCTCAAGAAGAAATTTGAAGCAGGGCAGCTGGTGTTCAGCCTGAGAGGATGTTCAGATTACGCTTCAGTTCTCTCATATCTGAGGCATTGACTCTTCAGTTTTACCATTTTCTGACATTATTTATGACAGATAATCTGTCACGTAGGTTCTGTGGGTTTGCGTTTGTGCTGACGATAAACTGGAGCATGGCCAGACAGATCAAGACTCAGGAGCAGGAGGCATCACTTCCTTCTTGCTCCCAATACTCCACACTTCCAAAGCAGCATTCAGTTTCTAGATAAAGCCAGGGATCAGCCAAATACAGCAACGTTCTGGCTTTAGCCTTTCTTCTGTGAAGTGTAGTGATTGAAATCTATTCAAGGGTTGCAGGGGTCCAGAGACACCATGCCTCTTCCTTGGCTTTAACAGTTTACATTATCTGACTCTTTTGTCCTATCCATGTCACTGGCTCAATACTCAATTCATATGGTCCTTCACTCAAAGTCTAAGTATCTGTGAAAAAGTCCACTTGTTTAGGAAGGCATACAAAGAGTTTTCTCACACTGTTCTCCAAAAGGCTGGAGGGAACTCATACAGTTCATGAATTTGTAACATGAGTACTTGCTAAACTCTTTCATAACATCAGGGACAGAAACGGCACGCTGAAGGGCTGCCTACAAAATCTTCACAAACACCTGATTTATCTGGTTACTTATGAGACAGAAAAGGTTTACAGAGGACAGAAATCATGTGAATGCACAGTGGAAAAGATGCTGTTCTGTATTTTGGACACTCACTGTCTGGTGCATGAACCTGAATTTTGGATATTTCAAGTAGAGTAAGCTCAAGATGACCTTCAGAACCCAAAAGTGCACAATGGCAGCAAAACAAAATGTCCAAGGTCTGCTCCGATTGCCCCACTGTTATCCCTTCCATACATTGTTTGTCATCTTTCACCTCTGGACACCTCAGGCCTTAGCTGATATAGGGTTTGGCAGAAACTCTTCATTAGATACCCCCACACACTTCATAGATTTTTTTTTTTTTTTTTAAAGGATAATGCAGCAAAATAGTACTCTGTTTGAAAGGCTACTTCCCCCTCTTTTTCCTGTCATCTTTAGAATGCAGTATCTCTTTCAACTGCTAAGAATTAAAAAATATAGTTGGAACCCATTAAAGAATATTCGTATTCTCTTATGACTAGCCAAAAGCTCTTGTTAGAGCTTTGTGTTGACAAAACCACGCAGCCACCAAGCAAGCACACAGTAATTCATGATTTCAGTTCCGATTATCAGATGAAGTAATTGAAGCTAGCTATTCAACAGCTTTCACTAGCAATTTTGTGCCAAGGAGACTGCTTAAACTCTGATTTACAGTACATCTTGTACATTTAGGTAATCACATTTCAGTTTAAACCTTGCCATGACACCAGATTCAAGGGAATGTAATGGTCTGCACATGTGATAATCCTGCTGGGTTATGTAAGGAAATTATTAAGGGTTTCACTATGTCCTGTCAGTTCTGAACACTAATTCCAAAAGCACATTCTGCTTTCTTTGACAGATATTAAGAGTGTGAATGTCCTAAATGGCAGTTGGTCTGTATAATAATCTGATCCATTACACTCAATACTTTATATAACACTGCCAATAGTGTTTTTTTACAATATAATTCTTTTAAATGTTTTATATTAGCAGTTTGTGGCTTCATTCACAGCTTTAATGTTTGGAATTTCCTGCTCCTCCCCCCCACACCTCCATGTAGGCAAACATTCGCAATGTGACATCCTCAACTTTCGATATTTAGTAATTAAATTAGATTCTAAATTCAGATGCTCTGCTTTGTAATATCAAAAAATTTATACAGGTATAAACTTAAGGGTATAATGTCTAGGTATTAACTGATATGGTAACCATATATGACTTCAGCAGGTCTAATCTCTGAAACCCTGTACAGATCAAATCTTTGTCTCCTGGAAATAGGACACAAAAGGAAACATACTGTTTTAGTTTACAGCTCCTTAAGAGTTTTTGTTCCTCCACTCACTGTCACAGTTTAACATGAGTAGAATTTTCTGAATTCTGTCTTCGGCATTTGCATATACTAAATATCTGCATGCAAAAGGGGGAATATCTGCCTTTGAAATTTGTTTCCTTTCTAAACCTTCATTTTCATGCTCTTACTTTTCATTTGTTTCTCTTTTGCCTTTTGAAGGTTTTTTGTTCTGTTGGTTAATTGGTTGACTTTTCTTTGTAATAATATACTCAGTATACTAGATTCCATTGAGTTGGCAAATACAGGCAAACACCGGAAGTTGAAGATAGAGACTTCAAAATTTGGCAATACAGCACTTAAGAGCTGAACTTTTGACTTTGTCATTTACAGTCCTAAGAGACAAGTAAATACTAAGTCTCTATACTAAGTATCTAAGGATTAGAATCCTTCATTTTATGTCTGGCATGTCTGATCCCTATATCCCACCCAGGAATGCTCACAGGTGAAGTAGATTTATCCACTAGTATGTTTTAGAGCACACCCAATTTGGTGGAAATCCAAGTAAAGCAGGGCTGGAATCACTGTGAAACACAGCCCTAAAACATGGACTCACACTCAGCACTTTGGGATTCCCTCATTTTCTTCCCTACGTTACAAATGCTAATCCATGCTATGCACCTCCATTAAAGCTTCTCTGACAGCAGCTCAAAGCAAAACCTTTGAGCAGTTCTAGCAATCTGAACCATGCTGAAATGTGTACTTTTCAGTCTGGAACTGAAGTGGGAAACTTTTTGGCACAGACTGTCATGGAAGCCAAGTATAAAATGTGAATCAGCATAAGACTAAACCAAATCACAGAACATGGTTTTTTTGCTCATCATGAAACATAATGATTTGGAAGCAACTATGGACTCATTGTTTGAAGCTGAGATTTTATTGAAAGAAGGAGTGAGTGGAAAACTTCCTCTTGCTATTAGCTTAAATTTTGAATACTACATACAAAAGGTATTTCTGTCAATATGCAAATGAAATTGCCCTCTGGAAGAAGAAATTTTTTCTTTCTTTACCGTCGAAGAGTACGTCTTTGAATTGTACACATTGACACATTTTGTTCTGCCAAACAAGCAAAATGTCTGTGTTTCATATACCTCTCAAGTTTGAAAAGAGAACTTAGGAATCAACAGGGAAATTTGGTTTAAAATAGCCTCTCTTCTTGCCTTGATTTTTGTATCCATTTCCGCACCACAGTCTCCAAAAATCTGTCTATGTGGATAATTTTGTTGAATTTTCCCCCTTCTCACAATGTGAAACATTTTATGAGACCTGAAACTTTCTTGAGGCCTCAGGACAATGTGTTTTTGTTGTTGTTGTTGTTGTTACTTAATACTAGGGATTTTTTTGTTTTATCAATCCATGAACAAATTCCATTACTTTTGCTGCTTTCACTGATGAGTAAGATAAACACACAGTTATATCTCCTTAAAAAGTTCTTAGACTTCATTTAAAAAAAAAAAAGATTGAAATGTTCTTACCCCTAAGGTCTTTTACTTGTAGAATTATGTGAACATATTTTTGAAGACTGGTGACATGTCTCATCTATTAAAAACACAATTTGGCTTATTGATTTTATTTATATGCTACTGTTGGCATTAATACTTTCCACCTTATATATAATATATCTATGACGTGACAGCAATTCCTGTGAGATGCAGATGTGTCTGTTAGTAGCATCTGATTCTGCAACCGACTGAGCAATAACAGAAGGTTTGCATGATGTTGATATTAACACTGTAAACTATTTTATTACAGTAAAGTCGGGATTAAATGGATTTTTTCAAAGTACTTAGTAGATTAGTATGCTTCTGCAATATTCCATTTTTATAATCAAAAATAATACAGTTCCAGCACCAGATACAACAGTTCTGTAAGTCAGTATTTCCGCAGATATAGCCACTGATAAACACTTTACTCCTACGAATATATATTTTATTCGGCAAATGGTAAGCAAGATAAACACTACCATGGTCAATCTAGACCTACTCTGACAGTATTAACATGTTCTCAAAAAAATTGCCTAAATATTGACAATATTCTTAGTACAAAATGGAACAGGAAGATGTAAAATATTGAGTCCTAGCAGTAAAATATTATTGATACTAATGGATGCTGATGAAAAATAAAACTAAAGACAAAGTGTAGATACATTTAACTTTAAGATTGAACCCAGAGTAAAGGTATCATTCAATATCATGCCAGAAGAAGACAAAATAGAGTTTTAAATAAAGATTTTGTGTTGAACTGTGAATGGCAATTAAGAATATAAATAAAAACATAGCTATTAGAGGACATCTTCTGCACTTTTATAGTTTTCTTTGAAAGAATAAGATAAACACACCACAGCTTTTTTGTTTTATCCATTTGGGAGTAACAGAATGTTATAATCCTACATGCTTTTCTTGATCATGTGTGGCTTGATTTCTCTGTTTATAGAGAAGATATTTACATCCAAATAATTGTACTTATCATTGTACACAACTGCTAAGCCATGGAAACAGGCAGGTAACAAAATTAATTGCAAACTAGTCCATCAGTGAGTGTTTCAGGTGCATCCCTTCAGTTCTGCAAATGAAAGGCCTCACACAGATATTTTAATGTTATTCTTAAATTAATTTATTTCTGCAGAAGTACAAATGGAGCATGTAATTTCTAACCTAAAGAAACAATAAACAGCTTCTTTGAGTATTTCCATTTTGTATTAATTTGATCTGTTACAACGGAGGTATTCACCGTCCCTATACATATCACGCTGTTACACAGATAGCAGTTTGAGATGCTCTCTGGCAACTTCCTGAAAACAAATAAGTAATACACAAATTTTTCTACTATGTCATGTTGCTAAGGTGTGCCTGAGATACTCTTTGAATTTACGTCACATCATCAGCTTTCTGATCCCAAAGGAGTTGTCACAGACAGACCAAAACCCATCCAGGTTCTGTGCACTGCCCAGTTGTATGTGCACAGTATGAATGCAGACCACAGCTGTTCTTCCCCAATTGCCCTTGACAGGCAGCTCTTGAGGTAGTTCAGGTGTTCCGCAGAAAAAGAAATGGTGAAAAATTTATGGTCAGTGCAAAGCTTGTGGCTACCTGACAGTCATTAAAATTTTCCCCTGGACAGGTCTGAAACATACTGAATATTTTAAGGCTTCATTTTTTAAGATATCTATTCTCCTGAGCAAAACAAGACTTGTAAGGCATGATCTTCAAAATGAGTGGAAACGGCACATTTTTAGGGTATATTTAGTGATAAAACTTTCCTTGTATTTAATATTGGTGCAAGTCACAAAGTTACAAATTATTTTGGTGCTTTTTTTTTCCTTAAATCATTTGCTGTCTACAGTAATAAAAAACGTTCAAGTGCCACTATATTTATACTGTTACTACAAAATACAGTATCACTTAAATATATAAAGTGGAATAGGTTGCAGAAAGAGAAAAATAAAAAGCTGTAAAACCTAAAATCATTAAGTACTTTGCAATTTGGACTTTTCATGGTCTATTTGCATTTGTATATGTGGTGTGAAATACAGAAGATCATTCCAATATGTAGGTGAACATTCCAATACAATCAAGAAATCTTTAGCACAAACAGTGTGATTTCTCCCTAATTAGTTATCTCAGTCTAGCAGAGGAGGAAAGCAAGGGCTGGACTGTCAATAACCACATAAACAACACTGATCATTGATTTCTGCTGTATGTTTTCAATGGTCAAATGTTCCAACTACTCAAAATCTCACACAAGAAAACCAAAACTAGCCAACATTTTTAGAGAATCAGGCAAGAGAAATGAAGTACTATTTTTTTCTTTGGTGAGTCAGCTCGTACCAAGGCTCCCTAATGTCTTGCAATGAAATTTATTATTTCAATGTACTCTATCCAGTGCAATTACATTTTGTACAGGCAGATTAAAGATCTGTTATGTGGGACACAAGACTTCCTAGCAACCCATAACAAGACATTTAGATGAGTCCCTTCCTGGAAATCAAAATTAGTACAGTTTCCACAGTCTTCCCTTCTACAGGTACTGATTTTTCTGTGTTCTAGTAAACACAAGAAAAAATATTTAATCAGATTTTACTGAGGATTCCCATTGCCTATATAGTGCACTGACTATCTGGTGTCTGCATATTATGGTCATAGGGACAATATTATGATTGTGGGAAAACATCAGAAATACAAAGGCATAGAATGGGAATAATCTCTTTTTATTGAAACCAAATTTGTCTCAATTGAACATTTGTGTCATACCTAGGTGTCACAGTGATTGCCAGTATAATAGCCAAAATGCCTTCACACAGTTAAGCTGAGCACCTTTTAGATTGGGGGAATTGAAAATTTTTCTGTATTTTCCCAGCAATCATGATTTTTTCCAACATGATAGAATTTTCCAGGAATTTGAACTGTCAAAAAGTATTGTTCATCCATAAGACTAAAACAAACTGCTGAAGTCTTCATTTGTATAATTATTAGCTCAAACTTTTGAGGATATCAGGGGGTGATATTCAGCAGCATTCAAGGAAGATTACCAGTAAAGCTTTTTTTATAGAAGGTGATTAGAGTCTTGATAAAAATAGAATTCATAGGCTGATAAAATTGTAAATGCACTATCAATTTTTATTTTTAAATTTAAAATTCTTTTCCTGAAATGATGAAATAAATATTTAATGCTCATAAGCTATAACTATAGTGGGAGAATAGTTTGTTTGAGGAAATGATACTTCCTATGTCATATTTATTTCCAATTATATAAACTTGACAGTTCAATTCCTCAGAAAAATATCTGTGTGAGTCATCAGCTTCCTTCAATGCTTGCTGTGCTGTGCTAAAAAATGTTACCTGGTCATTAACTAGGAAAAAAAAAAAAAAAGAAAATAAGAAAGAAATGTAGAATGAAAAGCATTTAAAGCCTGAGATTCTTTCTACTTGTAACAGAACAAAGCTAAACAAAAATTTATGCACAAACCACTCAACTCCCTAGGGTCATAGAAGCAGTCAACAGAGTAACTGTGAGCACCAAGACATGTCATCTGGCAATCAGGCTCAAAACAGCAACAATACAGGAGTGTTTCACACAGATGCCATGAAATTTGAGGTAAAAAAAATATTATGCATACTGAAGTTGAGAAATTTGATAAACTCTTGGAAATATAACTGGCATTTGATTAGTAAATAGACAGAACTCTCATTTAGAGAAGGAAATCTGCTGAGCTGGAATTAGAGGAGACCTGGAATATACTGCAGACTCTTACTGAGCTGCATTTATACCTTCTCCTTGTGGCCACTAGTGAAGACATGTACCTTGAATAAATTAATCTCTCGTTAGGTGCAGTTTGGCTGTTTTTATGGTTTTCCATTTAGCCACTAGGAAATAAAGACAAGATTTCTGTTCTTTTGACACTCTTTGTTCTGTGCTTTCAATCTGGCAAACCTTCTGCTGGAAGGAATGAGTAGATTTTTTTATTATTTTAATTTTTATTGTATGCTTGATTACTTCCTCTTCAGAACAGGAATTGTTTAGCACAATAATAAATAAATTATAACAAGAATCTCGTCTTTGTCGAGCGTAGTGGGGGTTCTGGCATCCTCTGAAAATCAAAAATCATGCCATTAAGTAGACCACTATTTTAAATCTAACTTCTAGTCTTGGAAGAGGTTACATTAATTCCTGAAAATATCAACAAAACAAAAACAAAAACAACCCCCAGTTTTATATAAGTGTGCAAATTTTTTATTATTTTTTTAAAATGTATTGAAGAAGTTATTGAATTTCAAGGTAAATAACTGTGACTTTGTATATGGACACCCTTTAATAATACTGAAAATGGTATCTAAGGATTTGTATTAATGTTTTTTCTAGGGCAGCCTACAAAACCAACAACCAGAAAAGAAAGTTTAGAAATCCCAGGTGCAGATCTCTGTACAGTGTTTTCCTAGGGTCTTGCTTTATTTAAAAAAAATCCAAGAAAACAACTTCAAAAACAAACCGAATAAATTTAAACAACAGTTCAGACTATTCAAAGCCTTTGTAACTAGTAAGCTAAAAAAAAGATGTTACATCCTGCTTACCTAAAATCCCACCTTGCGCCATACTCTGCCATTGCTACAGTTCCCCACCACAGTCACTCACAGGAGCATGGCAAACCCTGAGATGTCAAAGCACCATCACTCTTTGTCATGGTGTTTGTTGTCAGGGGTTAGGAACAAAAAAATACAAATTTTGACTGTCAGTCCCAAAATCTTTCTTCTAGGAATCAAAAAATTGAAGAACATCCTTTCTAACTAATTATAGCATAGAGTTAACTGATCTTGCTTAGAATAGAATCACAGTATCCCAAGTACCTCAATACAGAATTAAATGTCAATGAAGTGTTCTCTATGGAATTAATGTTTAAAATATTCCACCCTGATATTTGATTTTTATCTCTTGTAATCCCATAAGAAATCTGAAACATCATTTAATGTTTGCTTAAATAGTTTTCCTGGAAAACAGATGGGGGGGGGGGAGGGAGGAAAAGCTTTTTTTGAGTAAATTTGAACTATTTAGAGCCTTGTCAGTAATCTTGAAAAAAATCAGCATCACAAATAGAATGACTAATATTACTTTGAGGTCACATATATGAGAATAAAGAAGCATTTTTATAGTTGCGTGCCTCAGCACTGTATTAAAAAATATTTTTCATTTTGTCTTTGAAGAATTAGAAGCTCAGACCTTGTCACAAAAGCAATAACAGTTGCATGGTCTTCCAAACACAATTTTTAGTGTAATTCTATTATTGCAATGAGATCATGAACATAAACAACCGATATTAATTTCTGTGGAGTATGATGGGAGCATTGTTACAAAAATACTGTTTATCTTCTCAGACTTGAGACAACTTTAAGTGAGACAACTTTCATTTTCAGGTTTTTCTAAGAAAATAATTTAGGCAGAATATTATATTTTTTTCCTTTCAATATATATTTAGCTCTTAATAGAAACACAGAAGAGAAGATCAGTCACATTTGCCAATGTTTTCAACATTGCACAATTATTCTCTCAAGAAAAGGGGAAATATATGCTGCCAAAGGGGTCTGATGTTTTAAAATAATTTAAAAGAAACTCTTAAGCTCAAGGGCACTGTTTTATTTATCATTGACAAGAATAGCAAGTGGTGAGTCATGACTCTTTTCTGAAATTCATTCACTCACTTTACGCGCCTCTCTTTTTAGCTGCCGAACTTGCAATACCATCTGCTTTCAGCCTTCAGTGACTCAAGTTGCATCTAGCTGAGACCAAAGCCATGAATATTTAACACCTGCAAACACAAGCAGTAGATTGCTCAAGACCAGCACCTAAGATCAGTGGAAATTTGGAAACCTCCATCTCTAGACACAGCCGAGGACCTATGTGACAAATTCAGTAAACACGGAAGGAGATTGTGGTGACTTCTCCGGCCCCAAATCTCAGGGCAAAGGTCCGTGCTTGGCAGCGCTCCTACCCTGGAATACACTCAACTTTTCTGCTTTTTGTGTCCTCCCTTACAGCCCCTTGCAGGACCCTGACCATCCGGCAGATTTAGGGGGAACAGAGAGGAAAAAAACTTGGAGAGGAAAGGGGGGGAAAAAGAAAAGGAATGTTTCCATCCCATTAGTTTCCTAGCCTCCAACACAGAAAGGGACTACAGGCAGCAGCGCCTGGGAGGCAGAAACCACAAGTGAGAAATAGCAATATTAAAGCCAGACCGTTCACCAGACCGTTTCTTGATCCTGTTTAATCAGGTACAGCATTTCAGCCTAGACTAAAAGGAAAAGGCCTGAAGAAGACAGGCTAGACTGACAAAAGACAATTAAAAATACTCAAACATTTCCATTCTTTGACATTTTATGTATAATTATAATTTCATTTATTTATTTATTGATGGATTGGTATGCTAAATCTCTTAAATCTATTCACAATTAAATCATGTGAGTGTAAGTAAAATAAAAACCCAAAGGACTGGACAAAGATCAAATATTATACAGCTACATGATTCTCTCCCAGTAAAAATCTACCCAAAACCTAGGCTCTTTGAAAAAGGCTTTCCTGTTCCCGCAGCTCCTTTTGAAAAATTGCAGGGAAAAAAAAATGTGACATAGCCATATCTGCTCATGCTAAGTTAAATTTCTGACCTCTTTTCACTACTGAAAAAGAAAAATTTCTAATACGTAAATTTAATTTTTTTTCTTTGGTTTCTATGGAGATCATGGATATTTTCAGGGATATACTTGTAGAAATTATTTTAATATTATTCTAAAGCACAGAAACATTAACTGTGGAAAAAGAATAGGAAATAAATTCTGCAAAAGATTCTCTAATACTTAAAAGTGCATAAATCAATTTAGCACAAGCTTCACAGTGATGCATGATGAAGCAATTCTGATGGCATAAGTTATGCAAATGACCTTTAGTGGTATTTTGGAAAATAATTTGCAAAACGTAGTCCATACACTATACCTCTTCTCTTTTTCTCAGTTGCTCCTTTTACTGAAGTGCAGCCAAGTGTTTTCTTAACAGTCCTTAACTGCAGCAGTTAAGAAATAATTTCTTAGGCTGCTCTGGAAAGGCAAGAATTTGGGTAATATTTATAAAGAGGAAAATCAAAACCCTTTTAACTTGAAGCAGAGACCTCACTTACTAAAACTATACATCAGGGCTACAGGGTTCTCTGCTGCTGGGGATTATCCTAAAAACAACTGCAAAAATAGGTTCACATGGTGCTCTTCAGAAATGTAAGTGAAATAAAAGTGAAATAAAAGCCATGAATTTTAATGTTCAGCAGAGTCGGGTCATTTGGAATTTTAAAAGTCACAATGGTTGATAATTATTTTGCTGCGCTATGAAACTAGACAACTTGACCTCCTAGATAATTACCACAAAGAGGAGGAAAGGGATCATCCCTCCAAAGAAATTTTTAAATTATCGTATTTGAAATTCAGTAAATTTTGTAAAACTCCATGATTAATGCATCCAGAAGACCTGACCTAGCTGTTGCTCTGCTAAATTTTAATATTTTTATTTATTAACCCAAATGTGAAGATATTACGTGATGTATAAGGGCTTATGTAAAATATTGCTCATTTATTTCCATGACATTTTCATTCTTGCTGTTTCTAATACTTAATTTCTGTTTAACAATTTGTTAATTACTGTTCAGAATTTTGCCAATCTTTACCATCTGGGGCTAAAACTTCCATGCTTATTTGCTGGTTCTTTGTGCTGGTTTTAGTGAATGAAACTATTCCTTAATCACTTACATCAGCCCTTCCCCCCAGCACTCCTCCAGAGGTTCTGTAATGATCTGGAACTGAGAAAGAAAGAATTTTCATTTCTTTACTGATCCTCCTACGGTTTCAGATTCCTCACATCTGCTTTCTCCTGATACTTATGTGCTACGCTTCTAGTAAAGCGGGTTACGACGGCTAAAACCACATTTGTCAGAATGGGAATAAAATTTCTTAGAACTGATAAAAATAAATAATTTACAGCCTACCACATTACTCTACAAATTGCCACTATAAAGAACAGGGGGGAAAAAAGAAGCCTAATACAGTTCTGTATTTTCTGCTTTACTTCTTTTTATTTTGAAACCAAGCTTGTCCATTTTTTTTTCTTCTTGGAAGGGAAATTGGTTTCACTTGTTACTCTCACTGTCAAAATCCTGAGGCTCTGCCATCATTTTCACAGGGGTACTTTCTTCATCAAGCACTAGGAATTACATGTTGCTTGTCTTTATCAGGTTGTCGTTATGAGGTTTACTTTTGCATTAGAGTTTTTGAGGGCACAAATTTGTCTGCTGGCTATTTTGGTTCATTAAATAAAAGAGGAAAACCACTTATTTAGCTTTCATTTTCCTGAGTTTTTACACTTCCAGGATGTGACAGGTTCTTTATTGAAGAAATTATGATGATACAACATAAATGGAAAGGACAATGTCAGAACAGAATTGTTTGTCGAATTCCTAAATGTTGTTAATTTTAAGTCAGCCTAGTCAAAATCCCTTTCAAGATTATTTTCAGATTAGGTTTTATTGTGGAGGTTGAATTTTAGAGAGATATCTCAAGAGCACTCAAACCACCTGTGGTGGTCAGTTCAGACTTCTCCTTGCATTAGTACCTTCCAGACAAAATGTTGTTTTCTGACAGTAGTCTGTGCCTATTCTGCTGTCTGATTTTTTGATATACAAATACTTCTGATAGGTAAAATAATTCTTGAGTCAAGGTATCTTTCCAAAGTGAGACTTTATTTTTTTTAATATGAATTTATGACATCATTAGCATCTCAGCATACTCAGTCCCTCAAAAAAAATTCCTTCTGACAGTATGTGCCATCTGCATCTTTTGAGGGCTTGCAAGAGGTTCAATGTCATACTAATAAAAGGAAATTTTAGCACAGCTGTGACAGCAACAAAATCACCTGTAAGACATATATCACCAAGTGGTCTCCTAACATTACTCTGCAGGTGTCAGTGAATTTATCCAACCAGAGAGTTTTGCACAGGCTACAGCTGCCAAATAATATTTTATTTTTCCAGATTCCCTGTTGTTTTCAATATTCAATTTAGAAAAAGAAACAAATTAGAAAATCTGGAACAATTAAACATGATCTACCAGCAACAAATGAGATCCGTTTTCAGATCACAAAACACATAAAGGGACAAAACAGCTGTTTGCCATTTCTCTCCATTTTGGAAGTTCCATTTTCTTCTATTGCTGCCTCCTCTAGAGTCCATCTGCATACATCAGAATAAGATGCATCTGCACATGATCTACTTCTTGGAGATGTTTTGTGTTTGCAACATATGCAAAAGGCATGTAATATAAATCTGATACACTTACCAGTTCAAAATAAAAGTTTAATGCTAGCTTTTCACATTGCTGTGATTATTCAGTTTAAGGTGGAAAATGCTGCTTTTCTTTCAGTCTGATCATTATAAAGGTCACAGTGTTAATATAAAAATGGGGGGGTTTTGGTAGTCATCTCATATTGATGGAATACAAAATATTTTTTTGAGGTAAGACATAGAAAAATTACATGAGTAGAGATATCTACCATCAGTCTAGGGTTCTTTATTTTGCTCACATATTGCATACTTGAAGTCTTTCAAGTAAAGGTTTGTTTTTATATTCTAACGTTGTCTGCAATAGTTTGTGTTCTATTTCCAGGCATATATACTCTACTGATTGTGGATATTTTTGCTGCTTTTAAAACTACAGTGTGTCTTTCAACAGCATACACCTTTTTCACATTTCTTTTTCTAAAAAATTTAAAAATAAGCAATGTGCTGTTTATTTCCCTTTTTTTCCTGGAAAAGTGCCACAAGATTATTAAAGAAAATAGAATATGGAAAAAATCAAATAGAATACTTAGTGTTACATATGGAATGCCTAGGTCACTGGCTTCAAAATTTACTAGTAACCTAAACCATACATATGTTCTACTCTACATAGCGTACCTACCTACATTTTCAAAAACCATAATCCACAAAGTAAGTACTTGTTGGCTGTGAGAGCTATTAATCTGAAAGAGATTTTTCTTTTGCTCTATTGTGGTCTTTTCTAGGCTTACAGACTATGAACATCACCAAAGGTTTGCTGCCAGAAGATCACTCCAAAGGCTGTCTCTATGGAGGTGTTTATATGGAATGCAATTTATTTTGTGAGTAAATTCCTAATATAGTCCTTAGAAAAAATTGATAAATGGAAACATACACATAAAGACAATACAGATGGTAAAAGTATCGTAACTGACTCCTTTAACCGGCATAAATTATTCTGGGGTTTTTTGTGTTCATGGGTCCCCAAAGACCTTTTGTTATCCCTTCCTATAACTACAGTGTAAACACAGATTATTTGCATTTTGATTTTAAATGTGCTGTAAGCCTCAAAAAAGCACCACGGATAATGGTAATACCTGGGCCTAAAAGTGATAAAATTTATCACTTTTATGATTTTATTTCCTTCTAACCACTTCATCACCTTTGTGGCATTCCTACTATTTGCGTAATAGCAAGTAACAAAATGTCAACATTAGTTTATATGCTAGATATTAAAAGAGTAAGAAATTACTATTTGTTGCAGTACTAAAAAGCAAATAGTTAAGAAGAGAGCTTTAAATGAAATTATCTGGCATGCCTACAGAATAATGGAGTATTTTTAAAAACTGAAGTACAGTAAAACATGCTGAAACTGGAGATAGAAAAGTGGCATTTGGCAATGAGATCACATTATTGTTTAGTTGCAAGTTTAATATAGATATTTTCAATGTTTTCTCATAAATTGTGTGTCTAAGCTATAAAAGTTGTGACCACAACATAAATTTTATTAAAAGGCCAGTATTTACTGTTATTTTAAATTTTATTTTTATCTTACTTTATGGCTTGCAGTTATCTCTTTCATAATTCTGTATTTCTCCTAACCACAGTGCACTCATGTAACAACACAAGTGGTTTTACACCCGCAGTAACAAGGTTTGTGCCTGCCTGCAGGAACCAGCCTGCTCCAGCTGCAAGAGCCCATTCATCAACTTGTGAACATTATCAATAGTGGGGAGACAGATACATTTCTGAAGGTCACCTCTGCTGGCCTTATAGCGTGCACTCTTCTAGGCAATTTATTACATTACTCAGTGGAAGACCTTTTATTTTTTCCTCTGTTTTCTGGAACATCCAATTTTCTTGGTTTGGATTAATCAATCAGATTAATTCTCTCTTCACATCTATCCTCTGATCTTTCTTTGGGGAGTTTTCTTCAGCACTAAGATGTTCTTGCAGAATTTTCTAAAAAATCAGTAATGAAACATATTGCACAGCTGTGGCCAGAAAGGTCACAGGATCTACTTGGACAACAGAGCATGATTGTTGGACGTGGTATTAACGAAGTATTTGTATGACTATTTCCTAATAAAGTTGGCAAGGTCTGTACTTTAAGTGTGACATGGTGCTTTTGAAAGTATTTCTACACAAAAAAATTTGCACCTTTTTGTTGCAGAGGAGTACATGAATGCCATCTGCCAGAAGAGTATGGTGTTGGTAACTTAGCTCTATCATTGCCCAGGAATTTGAGAGAGACGGCTCCCAGGAAAGCACCAGAAGTCCAGCAATTGTTTGGCAAGCGCTTCATAGTGCTTTCAAAACTGTGAAAATGCTGAGTGCAGTTCAGAGAGCAATGGGAAAGAACAGAGCCAACTATTGGTCACTGTACATATTATAAAAAAGGAAATCTGAATTTGCTTCAGGGGCTGAACCAAAAAGTCTTGATTGGGTCATGGTGAATGGGAGAGATGCAGGTGAAATCTAGATCTGTGACTCAGATGAATATACAGCATGGGATTAAAGAGATAGGAAAAGAGCTGGCAGCTAGGCAACACAATGTAATGGCCTAATAAATATCAATTAATATATGCAAGATGTGCTGTTTAACTGTATTTTCTTGTTTATGATCGATATTGTTTAATAACAAACCACTTTATTTAAAAGCTAAAACCATGGTACCTGAAAGAGAGACTCCACTTTTTCAAATTTGCTTTTCATAGTGTTAAAAAAACCTAGCTAAGATTGTGTTTTGCAGAAGTAATTATCTGGAATAATTTTCAAACTTTGGTTATGGAGCAAAGCTACAGAACTCATTGGTTACACTAAACTTAGAAGTAAAATGACGAGTGAAATGAAATGTTAAAACTAAACAGACAGAATGCTGAAAAACAAAATCAATAATGGCTTACAACAATAATTGTAAGTTACAGTTATTTTACTTTGTAATTTTACTTTCACTTTGTCAATTCCTGCAGAAAAGTACCTCAGAAAATGCATAAAACCTAATTTGATTCAATAAGGAACAGCACAATTTAACAGATATCTTAAATTAGACAATGAATTTAAATTTCAATTGATGTGGAAAAAAGGTATATTACAAGCCATGGAAAACAGAGATTCTGTAAACATTTGCCTTGGATGCCCCATATATTTTTAATATGTTATTTTTCTATATATGATGCCTACCTTGACATTATGGTCTTCTACAGGAAAATGAGAAAGCTGCATAGAATGTACCAGGTTTTATGATCAATAACTATCATTACAATTCATCAGTCATATGAGTATGAAAGTGTTTAAAGAGACAGATCAGTTTATTTTTATTAGAAAAAAACAAGAGATATCCCCATATAATATTTTTTTGCATTTGATTCCCATTCTTTGGAAAAATATCTACAGAATTTAATCAACCATGCTTCTGTGTCGAGAACTTCTATTTTTAATATTTACGTCCAAAATGTTGCAACTGTATCCTCATGGAATCATCTACAAAAAATTTTTTTAAACTGTAATTGTAATTGAGTCATCAAATTTTCCAAAGGAAATTCTCCCAACTACAATTCAAATAAGACTTATTCCTTCCCTAAAAAAGCATTTCTCCGTATTGAATCTCCAGGTCAAACTTTGTTTTCCTTTGTCATTTTCAAAACTACTCAAAACTGGTCTATTTATTTGTTAAGCCTCCTGTCTTGTCAAAGAAAGGTTTAAGAGAATCCATTAATGACAACACATCTGTGGGGTTTTTGTGGTTTTTTCCTTTCCCTTTTTTTTTTTTTTTTTTTTTTTTTAAAGACTTGCAAGATATCAAAAAATTTGCTTCTTCAGCAGTTTGTATCAGAGTCTTTTCAGGTATTGCCTCTGGGCTTGTAGATTCTGAAGAAGTGCCTCTTTCTTATTCCAGTAACAGAACAGGAACTTTGCCATAGGCCAGAAATGGACCACCTTTGACTTCTCTACGAGTTCATAAGCCTAAAATTTCCCACTCTAAATAGAAGCAGCGCTTTCTTTATCATTATTTCAATATATTTTAATATATGCTGGTTTTTTAAAACAATTTAAAGCAAGATATTTATTATTCTTGTGTGTTTGAATCAGCAAGATTTTGCTTTCCTTCACATTTAGTCACCTAAATTTCCTCTGACTTCCTTTTACCTCTGTGTTTTGGGTTTTTTCTTTCTTCATAAGTCTTATTTGTATTAATATTTATTTATAGGCCTAATTATGCCTTACCTTCCTCCTTTCATACATATGTTTGTGTATCATTCCTTAAACTCATCTATGAACCTATGTGTTTCCATTTTTATTGTTATTTTTGAGATTCAGATTCACAAAGATGTCTTGAGGCATTCACAAATGTCTCTTTACGTTTCCAGTGTACCTTTTAAAACAGAATTTGTGTTGGGTATTTAACTTAATTTTCTGCAGCATATTATTCTCCCAACAACTCTATGCTTTGACTTTATTTTTCATGAGCTCCTACTCATCAGATCACTATTCTTAAATCTTTAATACTTATAAATTTTTAATCCTTGTTCTATAGCCCACACAACTTGTTTTCCTGGTGAAAACAGAAAGATATTAACTGTTCAACACTGTTCATGCTTTCCATTTTTAGATTTTCTGAGGTTTATTTTTCCTCTCATTAGTGCAGATTCTCTTCAAGAAATTTTCTCCTTCTGAAAGGATTCATGCCTCATACATTTCAAAATCTTAATGGTCTACTTAATTATATTCCAGCAGACATTTGTGGAACCAAAGCTTCCCGTTACTTCAAAGTCCTGCTTTTCAATACTTTTCTAAAAACATGCAAATTCTTAGTTTTGTTATCAGTACCAAATAATGGTCATGACATTATTCCTACTGTTTTCTTCTTTTCCTGGAGAAATTCAGGAAAACTGCTCTTCACGTTTCCCTGAACACACAGAAGAAAAAGTACCTACAAGCAAAACTAAACAACAGCATCCTTATTTTGAAAGTAATAACAGGCTTGACAGTATGAACTTTTTCATAAAAATCTATAGCAGGTGTAACTCGATCAAAAAGTTCTAAAGGTACATCAAATTGATAGGTAGCACTTACCAAAAAGGTGTGATCTGCAGACTCCACACAAGGTAACAATACCAGGGCCATTGAAAGCACAAAGGTCCAGGGCTACAGAGCATTTTTCTGCTAAGTGGTGTTATCAAAAAACTCTTTAACAGAAAATCAATGTAACCTTTACAACAAATTAGAATAAATGTGCTTAGCAGGTTTGTTTGGAAAAGGAAATATTGCCACTGTGTCTAGACTTCATCCTTTCAGGAAAATTGGTTTGAAATTACTGTTATATCATCATGAAAAATATATTTTCAAGTCAATATGCAGTAGCAGAAGTACAAATCTGTTATTGCAGGATCATTTTTAATCCAGAATATTTTCATCTTGTTTACAATGTAACTCCAGAAGCAGTGAAAGTACAATGGGACAGCTTACAAACAGAGCAGTAAAGAGATCCAAATCTCTAAAATACACCCACATGAGGTGTATTTGGCTATCTCAAACAAGGAATTTTTCGTTTAATTATCTCTCCCTGTCCTGTTGATGTAGGGGGAGAAGTGACTTGGTGGGCACCTGGTGGCCAGTCAAGATCAAGCCAACGCACTGAATTAAATCTTTTAGAAGTTAGAATAGCAACACCAATTTCCTCAAAAAGAATTGCAAATTCAGATTAACTTCAGATTAAAACTCTGAACATCCTTTTACTATTGAGGTATCCTGAGCACCAGGACCTTTCTCTCTCATCCCTTCCTGTTTGTGCCTTGATTAGCTTTTCTCATCATCAGAGGGAGGCAGCGATTAATGTGCTCTGAGTGGAAACATCTTAATTGACATTAAAATGTTCCTGAGAGACATTCCTGTTCCTATGTATCTAACATTTAGGGCTCATTGCAAATAGAGCCATGCCCTAAGTTAACAAATCACAATCCATGTAAGGCTGTGAGTACCACCATGTTGTAAATTACTACAATTACCATTGGTAAATATTGGTTGTATAACACTAAAATAGTAACTACCTGGTATATAAGAATAAGATGCTACAACATGAACGTTACATTTATCACATTCCAAAAAACTGCAGTCTATTAGAAAACTAACACTTCAGAAAAATAAAGAGGTCTGAATCTCAAGCAATGTACTACAAGCAATGAAACAGCCGCTGTGGTTGCAACAAGGGGAAAGATTTATACTGCGCAGGTAAATAAAAACATGTTTTATGGGCATTTATTATCAAATAATCCCCTTCAGAGTAATTTAGCCTTCATCATCCTGATTCAAGCCTACAGAATAGATAGGAGAAAGGAATGGTAGTGACAGTAGACATAATATACCACATAATACTGACAGTAGAAAAAGTTAAGTAAATCCCTTAAAGGCTGTTGAAAGACATAGGCACTAATACAGAACATAAGGTGTTCTGTAATTTCCAATAAACATGGGTGGGGGAAAAAAGCATGTAGTTATCACTGTCAGGACAAACTGGCATTGCTGAGGGAAAAACAAGTGAAAACAACTCAAAAAATGCCCAAAGCATCCTTTCCAACCTTCAAAGACCCCAAAAGATAATGATTATTCAAAATACCAAGGTCAGTGAAAATCAAGGAGGACCAGAATTTAGTTACTACCATGTTAAAAAACACCTAATGCTAGGCAGGGAAGTCATCAGAAATTATTCAGATTAAAGAGGTTTAATAGCTGCAGCACAAAACCCAGTTCTTAGTGTTAAAAGGATGAAAAATCATTAGAGTCAAGTTAGCATTTTTTTCCTCTTCTGCTCAGAAATACCCCAGCAATGCAGGGGACTCTTGCATGAAACATAGATGATCAAATCCACTATAACTCTAATTACAGGGCCTCATTACTCGTTGTCTTTTCAAAGAGAAATTTACTGTTAGCAGCACTCACAGCTGTCTCCTATTGATACCACCAATGCTCACGTGAGCCCGAGAGTCCTGTGAGTTGCATTAGCACTACCAACTGCAGCTGAAATATTCAAGGCAGGCTGCCTGGAAGGAATGACAGCGTGGATCTGAGCTGCAGAACCCTGTCAGCATTTCTGTGAACGTATTTATGATTAAATGAAATAAACCGTTAGTGTCGTATTAATCCTGACACACTCACACTATCCAATTTTCAGCCGCAATTCTGATTTCAGGTTCTCCCCAGACATCTTAATTCTGTCCTCTGAAGTGTGTGTATTTTTGATAAGACAAGCATATAGTCTCAGGTGCTGATGTGAGGCAAACACCTAAAAACCAGGAGGTTTTTTCCGGACTGTGTTTGATTAAAATCTAGTCTAGCAAAATATCAGCACATGAGTAGCCTTATTGACTTCAGACTGCCCATCTAGTCAAATGTTGTGCTGCAACATGCTCCAAGTACTCAAATGGAAATAGAGATGAAGGAAAATAGATTATTAGGCAGTTCGTAAAGAAGGTATCATCCTCAACCACTTCTGACTGAAAGTGCAGTGCACATGTTGAGTATTTGGTATGTACCAGGACAGGAGCAGATTTACAACTTTTTTAAGACTAGCACAATGAAAAGAAGTGTGTCTTCAGAGTGTTAAGGCTGAGCACTTTGTTGCTAACCATGAGCTTCCGTTTGTATTTTCTTGTACACACTTTCTAATATTTCTATAAATCCTAGCATATGAAAGTTTACAATATTAGCTAGAAAATTTATAATGGATTGCAAGTTTTACTTTCTGATTTTAGGGGATGATCACAGAATCAAGCTTATTAAGCTAGAGAACTCTAGCTGTGGACTCCTTAAACATGCTGCTAAGGGTCTCAAAAATATATTGCAACTGGCAAGTGTAATAGGAGAGCTTCATATTGTTGAGTTCATTGTTGGTGTTTGAGTTTAGCTGATATTAATAAAGTAATATTACTGTGTAAGATATATGTCAATTATGCAAGCTAATGGACCACTGCATGACAAAAAAGGTCAGAGTATTAAGGCAGATGTCTGTATGTATGAACCAATGCAAAGATACTAGTAAAACATATTTGATTAATTTATATGCTTTTCTTTATTGGCATCAGTTTATCAAATTGATTACACTATATCATGAAGAATATCATGATGTGCTCACAGGTGAATAAGTATTAACTTTGTATGAATTTTTGTTAGTGTCAATCATGTATATACTCTTTCCTTGCTTTTCTAGCAGCTGTTAATTTTTTGTAAGATATATGTTTAGCTAAATGTTGATTAGTTCTTTCATTGCTTTGTATAGACATGTTCAAATTTATAAATCTGACATTTGTAAATTTGCATTTCACTGATAAACTATTGGCACAAACTAGAAATTTTCTTCTAGACTAATTATATCACCACTAATTTTGACAAAGAATTTAAAGGAGCAATTCGTCTTGAAATCCCAGTGTTCCTGAATTAATGTAATGCCGTCTACTTTCTGCAGTGGTTAAGAATGATAAAGGGGTTATATTTCTTCTATATGCAGTGTTTTTACTCCCATTTATGTGTTCAGTTATAGTTGTCAATCAATTTCAGTCACACATCTCTACCATTATTCCATGGAAAAAGGGTGGATAAATCTGAGCAGAGATTTCTACATACTTATCTAAATACCTTTTTTTTTAAAATTAACATATGAATGTGTAAATTAAATTTTAATAGGGTGAATTCCTTAGCAAAGTCTGCATCTACAGAGTTGTACTGAGCTGAATGCTTCCAATACTGATTGTCTTATTTTCTAATAATTATATTTTAAAAAGTTCCACTAATAAAATGCTTCAATATATAAAACTCTTTCTTGAATATATATTCAATGCAAAGGCATTTGTTTATCAGTGAAGAGGGATTCAGCTGTTAAATTTCTCACATTCAGCATACTGGCTACATTTCTCAAACTACAAAAAGGCATCTACTATTCTTAAGATGAACATAATAGTGGCAACAACAATACAGATTACAGAACTGCAGCTGAAAAGCTGCGTCCTATTTCATTACTGTGGAATGTCTGTAAAAGTTGAGGGAGAAACACAGAAAAGAAAATACATAAATATTCACATTTCTGGGCTGTTAAAATCTGGTGCAAGGATATGGGCTACAACTCAGGCAGTGCCATGATGTAGCTAATTTAAAGATGACATATTTCATATATTATTTCCCATTTGCATCTATTTTATTAATGTAGTGAAGGGATTCATGAGAAGCACATCCAGGAATGAAGGACATTGTTTCTCAGTCTAGGAACCTTGATATTGCACTCTGGACCTTTCTGGCATGCAAGGATGATCAGAGAGGTAGAGGTGACAAAGTATCATACCAGTATTTAAAAAGGACAAGGGGGAGAGACGTGAATGGATTAAGTAACATCAATAACATCAAGACCAATCTACCAAAAAGACTAGGATTTAGAAACAGGTAACTTGCATTCATTCCTTCCATCAACCTGGTTTTCTGTTTTTTGGTTTCTTGGTTTTTTTGTTTTGTTTTTTGGTTTTGGGGGGGGGGGGTTTGTTTGGTTTTTTGTTTGGTTTGGTTTGGTTTGGTTTAGTTTGGTTTTTTTGCTTTTATGGCACACCCATTCCCCTGGTAAAAGTAGACAACACCTACAAGTAGGGAAGGACTATAGGTAGGATCCTTAGCAGGCCCCATTAACATATAGTGGAACATTACTTTCCCCCAAGCTTATTTTAGCCCGTTTGCTTTTTTCCCTCCTCCTTCTCTTGTGCTTCTTATTTCTGTTGCTTTCCAAAGATATGGGCACTGCAACTTTTTTTGGATTCCTGCAGGCTGAGAAACGTGAATTCCCAGAAAAGTGTTTAAACTCCTTTAATCGAACAGAAGCCAAAATGAGTATTTCCATTAGCCACAGCCTCTGGCTCCTTTGAACACTAACAGATCTTGCTTCCCTAAGAGCTTTCTTCCCTCTCGGTTTTCATGGAACACGCAGCCATGTGGCAGCTATAGCCTCCCTGGGTAACTCGAGGGGTCGTGGCAATAACGCAACCTCTCCCACAAGCACCACAAACAATCTCTGCTGCTTTCAGCTACTTCAGCTCTGCCACTGCAGCTGCAACTATGTCAGGTGCTCTGGGTACTTCCCGCATATCTGTGAGGGACATGAATAGATGGAACTTCACACGGAAGCAATTTAACAAGAGCTTTTCCCTCCCTCGCAGAGGTTGCTCAAGGACAACAAAAGACTGCCACATTAGCCACTATGACAGCAATTTACCCTGTTACAAAGCACACTTAAAACACAAAAAATTTGGCTTAATTGCTTCACGTTTATTTCTCAGCCAGGGTGTTTTACAGACACTTCACTGGATATTCAAAACTAAATTAATGTGATCACAATGAAGTTCCTTCTGCTTTCAAAGTTCTAGACTATAGATAAAACGGATGTAGTCAGCATATAGCTGTTTTTTGCAAGTAATTTACTTTTTTTTTGTTCAAGAGAACAAAGACATTGTTAAATCTTGCCAATGGAAAATAAATGGAGTTTGCACTGAAGAGTGCGTTGCTTTAAGTTCAATCAACATCTTCTTTACATGAAAACTGAAAATGTCAGCAACAAGAAATAATATTTTTTAACTAGAGAGTCTTGTTCTTTTAATAATGAATGTGCGCCAGAAAGGCTAAATGAACCGAAAGGAATACCCTGTTTCAACTTCTTTTTCCATTCTTTTACCAAAAAAGACATAATTTTCTGTAAGTTTTGAAAATTAATCTCATAAAGGTGTCCCATACTTCTTTTTCTCTGAGGAAAAGGACCAATTTAGCTTTTACCTAACAAAAAAATCCCTCCCAAAGTACTTGTATGTGACAAAAACCACATTATCTTTACTGGGAAAACAAGAGATGTGTGCTAGTTTGCATTCCTTCAAGACAGTGCCAGATCAAGAACAAATCTTTTATCTCCCATTATAAGGATTCATCCATTCAAAATTATAACTTTCAGAGAGAGTTTCAAATCTCTCTTGCTATACCCCATTTTTTCTACAGGTGCACTTATTCTGCAGTGAAATAAAAAGGGCTGGTATTCTACAGTTTCTCTTTGGAGACTTAATTGTATCATTTTCATCACATCACAAAATTATTATTCTTGGCCCCACCTTAGACCCTCCATTTCATATTCCAGTTACAGTTTGCTTTCAGAAAATCTATTTTGACTGCTGTCACCAAGTTACAAGGTCATCTTCATATCCTACTATACTTCTTTATATCCTACAATATACTATGTCTACTGTATATATGACTATCTATCCTACTATATTTTCATGACCATTGAACTTTTCTGAGAATAGGTAGTTATTTAGATATGTTTGGAAACAAGATATGTTTCTAAAAGCTTATATTTCTTAACATAATTTCTTGTCCTCCATCTGCAATTTATTAGAGTTCACAGGTATTTTTAATTATATGAGGAGATGTCAACAAAAAGGATTTTTCTTTTAGCTTCTTCTAAGGCTCACTTCTCTGTACTGTTTGTAAATTTCTTGCCATCCCAGTTCCTTATGTATAAGGTATAGCAGTGACTCATGAAATATCTTTCTGTATAATTAGATGACCTGGAGTCATCACTGGTAATTAAGTAGGAATCCAATACCTACAGTATCTGGGCTATGCTTTATCTTTTTATTCTGCAAACACATTATAGGCAATGTGTCATACTGTGAACGGACACTGTTGAAGTTTAAGGTTTGGGTTTTCTTCCTCCCTGTCAACAGTATATAATTAATTTAACCATATGTCACAACAGATAACTTTGCTAGAACAGACAACACCAGTGTTATCTGAAATGAGTATAATTGTCAATTGCTTCCAGTCTGTTTCTCACTGTGAGTTGCAGCCAGCAGTGTGTTTAATTCTTGATCCCCATGAGAACAATTTCAGGAGTCTGTAGAATATCGAGCTTTTTGTTCAAATGTCTAAGACTAGACAATTGCACATGCACAATTTGGCTTCAGGAGCTTTGAAATACGGATATGTATATGTGTGTGTGTATGTATATATATACACACAATATATAATTATTTTATAATCTGAGATGATACCTGGCAATTACAAAATTATTTCTGTACCTAAGCAGTGACTAGACACTGCTACACCAAAAAAATCGAAAAAAGTCTCTGCAGGGATGAAAGATTTGTAATATTTCATGGGGTTACAGCTCTGCTTTCAGTCCTGACACTGTGCAAGAGCTCACACTCTTGCCAGATACTAATTGCTTCACCTTGGCTTGAGATCACTGAAGGTTGTAAACCTAAAAAGGAAGTATATAATGTAAGAAGGTCATGTAAATGACAGTAAATGGAAGTAAATACTGAAGCTCCAGTAGGTAATTAATCCCACTTCTCTTAAATGTCCAGTTTAGGATAAATGGAATTGTTCTTTGGAGATTCTACTTTCTTTTCAATATCTACCAAGAACCTCTAAATCACAAGGTCAGAGTGAACACCTTTTTTTATGGTTGATGAAGATACATGATATAAATCACAGCTAGCATTTGCAACATACAGAGCTGAATTTAATTCCTGAGGTCTGCTCTCCTTTTTCCTTAATTCTCTCAAGTCCCATTCCTGCTGAGGATCAGTAAAGAGGTAAATTTGTTTGAAATGGTCAGATATTTTGAACAGCTAGGTAGTCTATCGATTTTCCTCTCCTCTCCTCTCCTCTCCTCTCCTCTCCTCTCCTCTCCTCTCCTCTCCTCTCCTCTCCTCTCCTCTCCTCTCCTCTCCTCTCCTCTCCTCTCCTCTCCTCTCCTCTCCTCTCCTCTCCTCTCCTCTCCTCTCCTCTCCTCTCCTCTCCTCTCCTCTCCTCTCCTCTCCTCTCCTCTCCTCTCCTCTCCTCTCCTCTCCTCTCCTCTCCTCTCCTCTCCTCTCCTCTCCTCTCCTCTCCTCTCCTTTCCTCTCCTCTCCTCTCCTCTCTTCTCCATCAGCTCCTCCTCATATTATTTTTTCAGTCATTTTCTGTTTCTAATCTAAAGTTTAACCTCAGTACTGCAAAAAGGCTTCTGAGTGTTTTACCTTATTTCTACTGTGACTATGTAAATTTCTGGCACTGAAAGTCCTCAAGGACAGATCTTTTTTTCTAGATATTTATAACAGAGCAGGCACCCTGATTCTTTCCTTTGAGAACAGAAAGTTATACATATATTATACATATATATTTAAACATTAACAGGTGTTTAAATACACACTTGAGGAAGATAATTAATTATTTAAGCTTAGTATGATAAGTAACTTAGTATGATAGGAACTCATAAAAATATGAAATTAAATCAAAACTTTAATTTAAAAAGTATTTTATGCATAAATGTAATTGAATAAATAGTTGGCTGGGTTTTTATGCTCAATGACTAAATGCAACTGGGGATGTTAATATATAATGAGGAAAGACATCCTCACACCAAAGTGAAATTCCAAAATGTATACATATGTTCCGGCAAACTGATAATCTGCTAGAAAAGTCTGTTTCTGGTTTGTGATGGCTGCAACCCACCTAGGCAATCTACCACAAACACCATGACAGATGGTAGGAAACACATCTTGAAGGCAGGGTATTTGGCAAACATTTTGGTAGAATAGACACTGTCAGGTTAAGCCTGCAAAACAGAAAGAGATGTTAATCTCCTGTGAATTTACTGCACGATTCCTATGACATCGTGGGGGGAATTATATTTTTTTCCAAACCACACTCAATCACAAGCCCATAGCAAGTACAACAGAGAAAGAAATACTGCACAGACAAGGAGTCCAGCTCTATGCGATGCCATATTGAAATCTTGTCCAACGAAATATAAATCTGGGGTTTAGAGTGCTGATACTCAAGCCTGACTTCAGCTTCATCTATTGTGGCCTCATTCAAAAGCATACATTCCCACTAAAGTCATGGGAGCTAACTGGAAGGAATGGCACTGACCGGCTCCAAATGCTGGAAGCTGCAGCAAGAGTGACAGGAGAGGAAGCCCCTGCTGACCTCAGTACCTGCTCAAACCCAGAGCCCCAAAGCAGGCAGCCAACCAACTGAGCATTGAGCAGAGATGTCTTGAGTAGCAACATCCTCTTCCTTCCTCAGCACAGTATTTTGCTGCCATCATCATCACCACTATCATCATCATCATCATCATCATCATCATCATCATCATCATCATCATCATCATCATCATCATTTTATGCAGTTTATGTTCTATATTGCTGTGAGTGTGTCCAGCTATGAATTTAGTCTTGTCATTGTTGTGATTTAAAAATGGAAAGAAACATTAGTTTATGTATTTTTCTCTGCTAATTCTGGACACCTTTTTCCATAACTCAACTTCCCCACAAAATATCAGAAAAGGTGATGAGCTTAGAAGTAGATTCGGAGATTGAGCCCATATGTCTCTCTCTGAAAAACCATGTGCCACCAGCAGCCGCAAAGAAGTTTCCCTGATAACTGGAATACATTAATAAATATGTCTTATAGAAGGTGAGTTTGGAATTCAAAGACTACTGAATGATTTGTAAAGTGTATCTGTATACACTATACAATTACAAATTAAACCATTAGCTGCTTCACCTTGAGCACATCAATACTGTCTGCCTTTGAGGAAATAACTTCTGCACAGAAGGACATCTGAAGAAAAAACATGTTTTATGAGCTTGTGTACATCACTTTACCAAAGAATTCATTTGGTTCTCAGCCACTTGGAAAGAGAGAAAGTACTCAAAAAACAGAAAAACAAAATACTCTCCTGAACACATAATTTCAAAAATGTCATGCATTTTACATGGCAACTTCTGAAAAGCCCAGTTTGGTTGCTAAAGTTCCTGTTGTCAGGGGTATTGACCTGAAGTTCTTACTAAAGCCAAAAGTTGATCCAAATTGCAACATTTTTAAAAGTCAGAGCTACATGTTAGAATATGAACTGCCATTGAATAAGAACAATTCAAAAGAATATATTGCAATCCAGCCTGGTTTGTATTTGTATTTGTATCTGGCAAGCCAGCCTGAAGAGTGGAAAGAAGTCCAAGAATTTTTACTGAGAAATGTTTATGACTAAATTACATTTCACAGGAGGCAACGTATCCAAGGGCGTTACCTTCCTTGACTTTACCACAAGAGACTGTTTTTGGGGTCAGGAGCAGTGGCATTATCCATGTGTTTGTTTGGCCAGGTAGATAACAAAGCTTCTACAGTACAGAGATTTATTTGTAATATTCTCAACAGTGAAAATTACATGTATAAGCCTGAAAAGTGGACACATTGATCACAGCTGCTGCTCACATCACTGCTAGCTGAGCTTCAAATGAGTCATGCTGTGTAGGTAAGTTTACTCTCTCCATAAATCTGTTACTGCTGCTTTCCAACTTCGTGTGCTGTCATTTGACAGCCTAATGTTGTTCCTTGAACACCATTTAATTCAGGCAATTTTGAAAGTCAGCAATGTGGAGAGTGAAGCAGTGCCAGCAAGCTAGGAAAAACCAAATAACTTACAAGAAGACATTTTAGTGCATTATTTAAATATATTCAGCATCCATAAAAATGTCACATTATTCCATGAGTTATTACTATGGTAATGTAAAAGAGAAGGAGAAAAAAAACATTACTTTAACTATACATACAATTAATTAAAATATTATGAGGATAAACTTCAGGAAATAAGCCTGAACATGATTTTTAAAAGGGCAACATGATTCCATATTTTCTTTTCTTTGCCTAATATATATGATCTTATAAAATAAGAAATAATACTAGCAATGGAAGGAGAGGGTTATCTATTTTTTGTAAAGTAGCCTCTATACTTACAGGGAAAAAAGCACTTATCACTACATGCAACACAAACCAATATCTTACAGAGGTCCTCCCTAATGGATTCTGCTTCTTTTAAAATATAAAGTACACTGAGTGAACTTTTTCTGTTAATAAATGGATTATAAATACATATCAACTGAATACTTCAGCAGGAGAATACATACTTTTGCTAACAGACTTTTTAAATTTCCATCCACTTTAAAGAAAAATAGAAGCGTGTACTGCCGTTTGTTCTCTTCTTGCTTCTTTGATTCCCAGCTCTAAAAATCGGGTCTGACCTTTTTTTAATGATCTGAGATCAGTCAACACAATGAAACTTTATGCTGGTAATGTTGGAAGAGATGTACAATAAAGAAGTAAACAAATGTTTTGTTTAAATGAATAATAAACATATATAAATTAATTAAAATGTACTATTAAATGCATTTACAGATATGATGGATTGATCCAAGCCACTTTTATTTAACTATTTAACATTGTAAAATTCAGGGGTAAATATAAAGCACAATGCATTTATGTATCACTACCACCCTATCAAAACATCACTTTAAATACCAATGCTGTTGGAATCTACATGTTCTACTGAAGTTCCTAACCTCAGCTCTATTTCCCTTCATATTATGTCAGTCATTTGAAATTGAAACTCTTTATCTACTTTTGAAAGTAAAAAAAAAAATTCAAGAAAAAACTGTTCCTCTAATTCTTTCCCTCAGACATATCTTATGACTTCACCATAGCTAGATAAAGGCAAATTTCTATTATTCTTATCTTTTTATAGCCTATGATGTATTTTCTCTAGTTAAAACTTCGCTTTAAAACATTTTGCTTAACAGAAGAGAATATTCATTTGGTAGAAAGAATATAACTTTATTTCAAAATTCTTCAGGATCAAGCATCTTAACTTCCATATCACATAACAGAAAGTTTTTTTTTCAATTTTAACTTACAGACATAGTACATGATATTACTTCTGACAGAAAGCTGAGAACCTCATTAATTTTGAACTTCTTACTTTGAACTTGAGTTATTCTTCAAAACAGAGACACTCTCCTGAATCAAGACCATACTGTAACAGGGATACTTGAATTAAAGGAAAATGGCTTAGGCATCTGGCTAGAATCTGGGTGTATAAACTCAGTCTCAAAGTCACAAAACTAAGTGGCATGTTACTTTGATTTAAACAGCCTTTGATCCAGATCAATATAACGATATTAAATCAAATAATATTCTATCCACTTAGTTCAACAAACTTAGATCAGAAATAATATAAATGGAGGAGAAGACATTGTATCTTTCAATATAGTCGATGTTTCTTCAAAAAGACTCAATTACACAGATGAAGAGTTACTATTTTTGTAGATGCGGCAATCAGTGTCAAAATGGCTAGTATCACCATCCCCTTGTGATTTTGCACCATAAAACGAGCTTGAGTCCAAATATAAAGAAACCCTGTCATTTTCTCTGCCATTGCTTTACACATATAAATTCTCATCTCCCTTAATAGTTCTTCAGTAACTTTCTCATGTTGCATTCCTGCCTGCAGACTGTCTGCCCACAGAATGCCATCAAACCGTACTATTTTGGTATCAATCTATCCTAGACTTGATGGAATTTCCCAATGGAGGCTCTGATCTTTATCTTTCTGTGAACCTAGGATGGCTCTGGATGTGTCATATCAAAAACAAGGAGTAGAAATTTAGCTGGCAGCTAGCACGGGAGCACAGAACTGGACTGCTGTTAAGTAGAATGGCTAAGGGCGACTGTATTTAAGATGCCCTTATGCATTTAGGTAGAAAATAATAATTTTTTTCTTTCCAAACCACAGGAACTTTTAAAATGCTTAACTTTTGAACAATGTGTTATAATTTGTAATTCAGGGAAAAGCTAGATCCCCTTACAATTACAATGGGAACCTATTATTCTCGAGCAGGAAACCATGCTCTATTCCATCATCCTCGAACAGAGTACCTGGAGCCTGTACAGAGGAGAAAAAACATATGATACTATGTCACTAAGCTTTATTATATGATGGGGAGGATCCACCTTATCTCGGGAACAATCTGTTATCCGTTTTATCTGCAGATAACAAAATCTGTATTCTCTTTCCAGTTTACAGCTTATTCTGATATATTAATGGAGAATCAAGCCCTCAGATAATTGAAAAGTGATAGTACTTTTGCAACTGCCCATGTGTAACTGTTGGAAGTCTGCAGAGCCAAGCTAGGTTCAACAGGAAACATGTCAACTCATGAAAAAGAAATCATCTTAATGAATATGTCCCTCTGGTTCATCTTCATTTTCATATACCTGAGTTACTTGGAAGTGAGAGAAAAAAATGTTTTTAAAATCCTTTAAATCTGTCATAGTGTATTTCATTAGACAAATGCTAACCTGAAATAAAAGTTCAAGCACACTAAACAGTTGAACATCCGTCATGTGGTGAGCTTTGCACCTTTAATTAGTTCACTTGCTTGAAAAACTGAAGCTATGCTTAGCGTGCTAACAGCGTGGTTCTCAAATTCTACAAACAATCTAGTACGTTTATCATGTAAACTACTCAAAAATGCAGGAGAGAAGACAAATCCTCAGCTCAGCGAGAAGAAACAAATTTTCTGCAAAATGCCTTTTACCATACAGGTCCTGACATTCAAATAAGGAAAATCTAGTTCTAAAGTTTGTGTGGCCTCTGTATTTCAAAAACCCATCTAGCCTACATAACCTCAGAGGAGGTTTCTCAAAACTGTGCAATGGGACACACATCATCTTCTGACCATAACTTGACATCAATTTGCAGATAGTATTTCCCCTTTTTTAATATCACAAAAAGGAGGAAAAACAAAGAAGGAAGCAAAATATTCCTGCTACCTACATACAGGATGTTTGCTCATTAGTATCAGGATTGTCTGGATACACTGCCTGTACCTTCATTTTGAACTCAGATCTTTAGGAAATGGTTTTTCTTTCACAGGAAAGTACCTCAGCCATGAAACAACAAACCATAAGACATGGAAGCTGTGTCTAAACAACAGGGACATTCCTCAGGAAACTCTCAGTCTTACTGAAGTTTTTCCCCTTTGTGTAAGTTCCTTTCAGCCTAGTCCAGGCAACTGTCTCAGGGGGCTGTGTCTTTGGAAGTTTTATCTGATTATGATCTTGGGAAATATCCCACAGTTTTTCATAAAATTTCCTAGTATTCCACAATTTTCTCAAACAGACATTCATTTTCAAACCAAAACCATGTAATGAGTACCAGTTTTCTATGAAAATCAAAATGAAAGCTTTTATAAGCAGGGAGGGCTTGCGGAAATTATTTATTATGTGCAATATTAAAGAGTTAGAACACTAATATTTAAATTCACTTATCTTGATATTCCTCTTCAAAGTTTTATAGTATTTCCTTGACAGCAGGAAATACTAATGCATCAATACTCTGATTAAATGCATCGGAAATCTTAACTTCCAAATGAACTGCTTACTGAATTTATTTACCAAAAAATCTTCAGAGAGAGATTCTTACAGAAAAATATCTGGTAAAGATGACATAAGAAGGACTTTTACATGTATCTCTGTAGTGTCTGAGTTAATAAACAACATGAGTTAATAAGTAACACAGTCATAATCTTCTGACAACTAATTCACAAACTGAAGAAAAATACTAAGTTCAGTAAATACTTTATTGAAGACATGTTGTACCATCCTTACAATGTTGGAGTGCGTGCTTCTTTATTGAAGCCGAAATGGTTATCATTCATGAATGGCAAAAACTTTCAAGGTACAGACATAGCAACAGTAGATTAGACTCCCTAGATATTTAACTCATTAAAGACAGGGACAGTTCCTAATCTATAGGCTAGTTTTATCATGTAGCAAAATATACATTTGCTCAATTATTTTGCAATCATTTTCCATGGGGCAGATTATCTGCACAGGGTTTTTTTCACAAGGTGCTGTATCAGCACCACATACTAATCAAGAATATGAGACTTGTCACCAGTCTAACACTTACAGCATTTAATTTGGCAATCTAACTTAAACACAAACTCACCAGAAAATCAGATTCATGCACAAAAATCTGGATATTATCTTTTATTTCAAACACAATCATATGCATTGTCTCTCAGTCAACAGCGTACGTGTCCCAAAAGAGGGCAGATGCACTGTTCTGCTCTGCGTGGGCCCTTTCCTCAGTCCATCATTTCCTCCTCTATGTGCTCATTTGATTTCTTAGTGAATTCTTATCAGGTCTTAAGGAATTTTCAAAGGACTGAAATTAGCTGTCTTGAGCTTCCATTACATGCAAGATAATTTAGGCTTCTTCAACTATTTGTGAAGAATCCTGCCTAACCCAACAAACACTGTCTTACTCATAGCACCCGTGCAGTGCAAGGCTCCGAGTTAGAAGTCCTGCTCGACCTGTGTGGGTTGACAACCCTGCCCCAAAAGAACCTTGCTACCTCCATGAAATAACAGAAAGAATGGCATTTCATTATTAAGTCAGGCTATCAGGTACCCAGAAACATAAGAATCATGAGTCCATCTTCTTGGGGGAAGACGAGTTTTGACTGCATTTAGGAGAGAGTAGAACAGGGTATCTAGTTTCTGGTCCTATTATTTTTGAGTAACGATAGTCTGTTATACCTTATTCTGTGCTCATGTGGCTGTGGACCACCATCATCCCCCATTCCTTAACCTAGGAACAGACTACCTTAGATTACCCTCTGTCATTTTCAGATACCTGCAGAATCATTGTCTTGTTTTGGCATAAACTTAAACTGTGTCTCAGATGCTTGGGTTGATTTTGGGCTTTTTAACAGGCAGCTTTGGGCATGAATAAGCAACTGAAGTGTTAAATAGAGGGGTGGTGAAATTAATCTCAATTTCTTTCTGCACCTATTGGTGTATGTTGACCCATGGTTTTGGCTTTGATCTCTCTTGAACCTGTTCAGAGCTCAAGCAATTTTATGGTGTTGACATCTCCTGGCTCACTTCCAGTCATTACAATTTTCATGCAAGATATTTTAAACAGAACTTTTTAACTTTCCAGATTAATTCTTGCCCTTCATCATTTCACTGTAGTATTGTACCTAAGTAATGTTCTACAGCAGCTCCTGCTATTATAAACACCACAGTCCTTTTGATAATTCAGAATTAAGCTACTTGAAGACTGTCAAGCATTTTTATTTTCATTCAGATTTCTGTGCTTGTTAAGTACTCTATTCCTCTTGGGCTTGGGGGGATTGGCTTTGGGGAAAATTTTTGGGGAAAATTTTTGTTTGTTTATTTGTTTCTTTCTTTTTTTTTCCTCTGAATAAAATTTGACCCATTCAACCTAAAATATTAACCTTAGTGCAATGTTTCCCAGAAACGAAAGAGAAATTACTGTCATACGTATTACTTCATCCTTTTTTGCTGTTTATTTGTCAGTCCACTAGCAATATCTTATGCAAACTAAACTGAGTGGCTTCGTACTTTGAAAAATATTCTTTTTTTTAAATGAAAGTTGTCAGAAGCATATTCAAAATCTCATTTTGGAAGCAGACTACAGACCCAGTAATATATAATCTCTGTGGTCTGGGAAGGCGTAAAGGCAGAGATTGAAATATAGTTTAGACAATTAATAATCACCTCTCAGTAGGATTCTTTGGTAATGATGATGGAACAGTAATTAAAAAATAAAACCAAACTGAAAACACAAATCCTATTGGGATTATTAATCACAGATGTAGTTTAAAATAAACTAAAAATTATACAGTTTTAAACTTTGGGTTTGATTCTTTTTGTACTATTGGGAAAAAATATGTGGTTAATTTTATTTGCAACAAATTGTTTAAATATAAAAGAAAAATCATGTTCGATGATGATTTTTGTTGAAGAACCTCATATAGCTCACAAGCATGAAGCTCTTAGATGTTCACCTTTTTGAAATTCTAAATTACTTTCTCCATTAAGATTTGAGTAAAGACAATGTGACTTCTAATTTACTCAAACAATAGATGTATAGTCTAGCTACAATTTGCTATCATTATTGCTTTTCAAACTTAAAAGCATCAGAGGCAAAGGCATTTAAGAATAGATTTTTAATTTTTTTTTAGGTAAGGGGAGGCATAGGGGTAAGACAACAAACATATTAGTCTAACAAACATTTTCATTCATACTACCCTGATGCCAGAAATTGTGCAAAGGAAAATTAGAAAACACTTCTGTTTTCTGAGTAAAAGAGGAGGATGTTGACAAGAAAGGCACTGGGAACCTTTTGTTAACTTCAACTGAATCACTGCTGCCTTCAATCAGTGTGGATGGTCCTTATTTTCCATGCACAAAGATCTTGCACAGAAAAGCAGAAATCTTAACTTCATGTCTTTCCAAATGGACTTTCCTTCATAATTCACCTATTGTTGGCAGCAGTAATCCTGCTCCATTAAATGATGCCTCTGAAAACACTGTATGCAAAGTAGTTAAATGTACTTCTTCATGTCTCTGAAAAACATCACCAGTGAAATTCTCAACACTGCCAGGAAAAAGTGAATAGGTGCATAATAAGGCTGTGGAGTTCTGTGGGGAGACATTTTTCTGGGTTTTTTTAGGCTTTTCTTATGTTTGCCCAACACATAAACTAGACAGTGGGAGTTGGACCAAATCCAGCTCTGAGTTTTGTACTTTTCTTTGATAGCAAGACCTCTTCTAATCTGTCCTGCTTTGCTGGAGTGGTCATCCTACTTCCCCTGAGTTTTGTCTCATCCTCGGGTTCAGTCAATGTAATTTACTTAATGGCTATATGACTCTCTTTTTCAAAAGCTGGAGCGGCGTCAACTGGTAACACCTTGTATTTGTATATTTATATCACCAGATGGTTAAAAACTTTTGAAATACCTCAGCCAAATCACTGTCATACCAAAACCAGAAGGAGACTGGGGAAAAATACTTGTGAAATCTTGTCTGAAAACCAAAGAGCCAATTATCTGCTGGGAAGACGACACCTCTTCATTTGGAAGAAATTCAGGGCCTTCAACTGAAATTTCCTCTTAAGGAAGAGAACTTTTGTACACAGATAATTTAACAGAGATGTCTTCTTCTAATCAGTCCCGTGTGTTTATTTATTATCTGCATTAAAATAATCAGACACAGCAAGGGAGATGTTCATAGGTGAATGCAGAAATGTTCTTTAAAAATTTTTGATCTTCCTCCCCCCAGAAATTGCTGCTTTAGATCTGATGAAAAGCTTTTCTGTGCTAGAGACCCAAATTAAAATTTTGTCGACAACCATTCTGCTTTAGAAAATTAAAACGCTATTTGAAATAAAAGTGAAACTGTCCAAGACAATGTGGAAGTGAAGTTTCAGCAACTAGGAGATGCATGTTTAACTCAAGTATTTGCAGTGGCTATTTGCTAGACTTCTTCCAGAACATGAGATTTGAAGGGTAGCTATCCATTAAAAATATTGATAGAAATATGACAAAAAGCAGATGGAAAATTTTGAGAACTATATCTCATTCTAACTCCACCCTTTTGGTATGATTGCTTGCATAGTTCATGATACTCAAAGCAAGTTGGCTATTACAAATGAAATGAAATTAATCCCTTCCACTCCCAGACAATTCTATTCTCCTGATAAGGAAATTGTGTGCATGGTGGGGGATTTAGCAGGCTGGGAAGTTACTCAGAGGCCATGCACCATCAGTTTAATCAAATGCACATGTACCATTACTCTTTTACAGCTCAGTTTTTTAAACCATTCTGGGTTTTTTGTTTGGTTGGTTTTGGAGGGGTGATTAGTAGCAAATGCACTTTTATGGATCATTTTGCTTAAATCTTCATCTTTGCAAGAAGTAACAGGCAGGAAAAATTCCAAATGTCATTTGATTGGAAAAATAAACAGTGAAGTAGAAACCTACAAAAAAATCTGCAAAGCCACATTTCTTTGAATACGATCTTTTGTAAATTATAAATAGTATTGCAAGATATCAAGGGAAATTAATCCTTTTAATGGCCAATGCAATGTAAGTTTAAATCTCATTCAATCTATTCTGTTGTTATACCAAGGAGGAAGCTTCAGGTCGTATCATAGGGGATGTTATTAAAAAAGAGAAAACAAAAGAAAACCAAACCAAATCAAAATCAAACAACAAACTTCCCCCCCCCAAAAAAAAAAAAAAACAAAACAAAACAAGCAAAAAAACCCCAAAGAAACAAAAAAAATACACACAAAACCTCAAAACAAAACAAAACCAAAAAAAAACCAAAAAACCCCCAAAGAAACGAAGACCAATACACACCAAACCACGCCCTCCCAAAAAAAAAAAGAAAACAACAACAACAAAAAAAGGCAAGTGTTTTGAAATAGTTATAGGATTGCAGAAGCTATTCAGAACTGTTCCGCTTGGTATTTCAACCTCCAAAGAAAATTGATTTGGAAAGAATACCTTATACTGTAACTTCAGCCTGGGTGAGAAAGTAAGTGAGAAGCAGTGTCAAAGAAACACAGAAACATAGACTTTTAGTAAGGGGAGGCTTGGAGAGAATATAATATGGTGAGAACAGATGACATGGCGGGGCATGAGGGAAATTTCACTGGTATGGTCTTAAAAGGTTATCTGACGGGCTTTACAGCCAGCATGTTAAAATTTCTGTCTAAGAAACAAAGCAGAGAGATGTTTCAGTGACACTGAGAAAATGGATCCAACTCTGGAATAAGGCTTTTCTCAGCATCAGATTTTTTAAAAAGTCTATGCCCTTGTTTCTAGAGCCTGACAGTTCCTACAAGAAGTAACAAAATAAAAATCAGTATATCTTTTTTTTAAATGCAAATTACGCAAATTAAAGTATTAACAGCAGACTCCCCTCTTACTGAAGTAGTTAGTAAACATACCCTGAGGTATGTGGGGTCAAAGGTGGTACTTGGATGTAGAAACAGTAAAACTGAGAGAGGAATCAGACGAATATATGAGGATAGGAGATTTAATAGCATTTCTAACTGTAAAAAGACAACATTCTCTATAATCTTGCATCTTATGCTTCAAGTATATAATGTTTCTCTCTCACATGAATTTAATAAAAATACCAATGCTCCTGCGTATTTCCTTTTAGCATGGGTGACTACAAAATCTCCATTCTCCCTGGCTGTGTAATTTCACAAAATATGTAGGAACTCCACAAGACTTAGAGAGTCAAACTATTGGGGCTGTTTGGGTCAAAATAATCTTATACAAGAAGAGAAGAGAAATTCCATGCTGTACAACAGCCTAGGCTTCATCTTTCTATATTTATTTGTGCTTTCCTGGCAAATTTGTTTGCCTTTTGCTAGATTTTCACCTTGAATGAGCTTACTGTTCTGCTCTAATACTCTACAGGGGCCAATCTGAAACTCAGTTCAGAAGCAAGCCCTGATTCCTCACAAATTTGTGCAATGTAATTGACGAGAAAAGCTTTCAACAGCTTTTAATCATCTCAAATGCAATGCAAAAGGCACTTTCCTTATCACTAGATTCTGCCTCTTACTACCCTCCAGAGAGCTTTCAAATTGTGATTGAAATACCGATTTATAAAAAGAAAAAAGTATTACAACATAAGCTTCATCTCAGAATGCTTCTATTTAATAGGTTAGTCTGCATATGTGACTTAAATGGGACAAAGTGCTTGTGATTATTATGACCTATGCCTGCTCACAAAGCTAAAAATCTCTAGCTTTAACTGTTCATAGGTCATAGCCATCTATGTTAACTAAAGAGATCTGAGGTTTTGGAGCAATTTGTATTTTTCACGCTAAAGAGGCATGATTATTACTCAGGAATATGGGACAATCAGTCTTTATAGCTGAGGTGCCATGGCAATATGATAAACTACAGCATTTATAGTAACAGGGAAAAAAATCAGTTCATCAGGCATAGGAAAATGGTACATTTGTTGCTTATTGTTGAGTTTCAAAACTGAAATGTTGTAATAGCTTTAGCGTCCAGAAATTCTCAACAAAGAGCAAATGTTAATCACTACCTATACACTTGGCCTTTGTGTCTGTCTTCCAGTTTGCCATTTGCACTGGGAAATAACTTAGAGAAACAATACTCTTTGGTTTAGTTTGCACACAAAATAGAACCACTTCAGCCAAAACTAGAGTGTGGCAATCAGTGAAGAACATTAGTATAAGTTCATTTGTGTGAACACTTTAAAATGGTCTCTACTTTCCTTTTTCATGAGTTTTTAAGTGATATTGAACACACCATATTTCAAAAGATAAAGAGAGTCTAAACAGATGTGTTCCTTTATTACTTTGGTTATTGTTTTCAATGAAAGATGTGTTGAATTTTTTTGTGAAACTAATATTCCTATTGGATTTTTGCCCTGGTTCAAATAAAATAAATAACAGTTAGATGATCTTTAAGTCTTAAAGTGTTTTCTAGGCATCTGTTTTAACTCCTTAATTTATCATTTGCAGACGTCACTCTTTAAACAAAAGTTGTGCTTTCAAGATATTGACTTAGGTCAAGAAAACAAAACTGTGACTCAGAACTAGTTTGGGATGTCACTGAAGAGTTCATTATCAACTAAAATAGATTTAATTTTTTTTCATGTAATTGAAAGATATGAAAGATTACTGCATCAAATTTTGACTCCTGATTTAGAAGAGGTTTAATGGTCACAGGGAAAAGAGGTAGTGGATGTTTACGTGGAATTTATTGCAAAGTACACTGCAGAAACTGCGCTGCATCTGAATATACAATCCAAATAAATGGACTAAAAAAGTGTCTGCAGACTACCAATTTTTTTACATCCTGTCAAACAGTTTCAACACTTATCACAGGACTCACTTAACTGATTCAAAGGAACCTCTTTTTCCCTTTTTTTCTTCTGTTCCAGGGCTCCTCCTCTAAATTTGCAGTGTTTATGGTTAAACACAGGCAATATTTGTAACATTCATAACCTAAGCATATCTGAAACTCTATGCAAATCAAATACCATAATCTCTTATTTGATATTATAACACTAATTATAAAAATATCCTGTTGCTAAAACAATACTAACACTGCAAGATAAGGGCATGTTCTTCAGAAGCAAGTGATATTGTAAAAGTCCTGCAAATTATAACTACAGCATGATTTTTCAAGCCCCATGCTCTAACCAGCTGAAGGTCTGAATCCTTAATAAAAATAAACTGGTTTTTTTGTTTCAGTGGTATTAAAATAGTTTTAGTTGTTCTAATAAAAAGCCAAAATCATTGACAAATGAGAAAAACACACCCATGCTTCAGCTCGATCCTGCCCAAGCAGAAGGATTTGTCTTGAATATATCTTCACTCAGTTGTAACTCTGATGTTAGTCCTCAACCACAGTTGCACATAAATCAGTTTTCCCTGTTTTAAGTTTACACTCTCATCCTTTAACTGCTGGATGACCCATTATGTGCCTTTGAATGAAAGCACATATTTTTTTCCAAAAATAAAGTATCTCCATGAATGAAAGTAGTACACTAAGTACATGAAAGCAAGCATTGCCTTTTGAATGCGTCTCCATGAGCAGCTAAAAGTAAATTTTAAAAAAATTTATGTTCTTTCTGTGCACAATGGAGCACATATAAATAACATACCATTTTTTTCTCTGGAAAATGGCCATTTCTCTAAATAGGAGAAGAATTAAGGGCCCGAAAGTATATACATGCATGAGTGACTAAATAATAAAATGAAATCAAGCACATGGAAGGCCTAATTTTAATTTATTTTATTAAAAACAATTTTTAACAGTGCAGAGCTTTACTTGCTCCTGTAATTAATGAATGAATCCCAGAACTATTTTTTTAATTGACTTTAGGAGGCTAATGAAAGTAACCTACGCTAGGAAGAAAAGTTTTCCTTAATGCATGGAAAGGAGTAAGTAGAAAGAATTTTCATCTTTTCACATGAGACTCATGGCAGTATATTTATGAAATATGTGCTGTCAAAAACAGTTAAAAGGTTTCCTGGTAAAAGTAAACAAAACATATGGAAATAATGCTGAAAAACATATTAGCATAGTCAGAATTTGCCATGTCATACAAACCATACAAAGTTACACAAAGGCATACAGCATCACATAAAATCTATTCCATTTTGCATATAGTCAGCCATTTCGGCACACAGCTCGAATACAGAATTCAGCTGTATAAACAAAACATAAACTACATTCCAAGGAAACAAAAGGAAAAACAGATCTAATGTACGTCTACATCTCTGAAGTCTTAATTTAAAAATGAGGCTGCTACTTCTATTTCAGCCCATCTTGGGAAAATTAATGGTCTTGCAAAGCAATTTCAACAAAATATGTACTGTGATCACTGCATAAATTTATTTAATTACATTGTTTTCATTCCAGAATCGTGCTGGGAACTGGTGAACGAGTGATCAGTTACCTTGATTTTCATGTCACATTTTACCTAGACATTAAAGTCCAACTTTATGGTCAGTACCAGTCATAAACTGGGCAGTCATGGTAAGGTGCAGCTCTGTGCACCACAATCAGGCTACTACAGATTACAGTTTCAGAGAGCTATGTCCTATTCTTTATGTAATCCATGAAACAGTACCCGTGCAACAAGACACACCAAAAAAAAAAAAGAAGCTCATTTTTCTTCCCAAAATATTTTCCAGATCACTGAGCTGGCTAAAAATGCATGAATGAGAAGCACATAATTTCACAAAGTGTTTAGGGCTTGTTGCTGCCAAGTGAAAGAATATTCTTTGATTTGTAGAGTGAACATATTTAGTATAAAACTTATTAACCAAGAATAAATTGAAAACACAAATTCATAAAATTAATAGACACAGGTGACAAACGTTCTTTATTGAAAGCAAATCTCTACAAAGTGAAAGCTAATCTATTGAGTATAGCTCAAAAGAATTAGTATTCTCATTAAAAGTTTATATTTTTGTTTCACATTTTGCATATTTAATATAATAGGAAATTAGGCCAGCCAAAAATGTTTTTATGTAACAAGCACTGCACTGACTGGTCTCTGTAACAGGGATGCTGACACTTATCCCTTTTGCTCCATGTAATAAAGATCTATAGGGGGGAAAAAAACAACAAAAAACAACAACCCCCCATGCTTAATCTTTATTGTAGAAACAAAATTGTACATCAAATCTCTCCAGTAATCCCCAAGTCTGTAAAATAATCCCCATTTATATTAGACAGCACTGACAAAACAGGTAAAAAGGTTAAGAGCAGCCCAAACCTACATGCACAGTTGCCAAAACCCACAGCATTAAAAAAGTTCAAGTGAAGTGACGCCTTACTGTGTCAAACTGCACTAAATTCCTCAGATCGTCTAAACTCTGAGTGGCAATTTGTCATCCACAGACTCAGCAGCTGGAGAGCACCAAGGAGTGCACAGTTTGAGCAGGGCACCAACGGAGACCAAACTCAGTGCTGGAAAACTATCAAGAACATGGCACATCAACATATCCCTTCTGTGGGATTAAAGGTAAGTACTATGGAATATACCTTTTTATTTTCCTGACAGTTTTTTCTTAATTACAGGGCTCTAGTAAAATGTCAAAAGATCTCTCCCTCCTTTGGGACCAGTCAGCTGACCTTTGCCAAGGAGGCACTAATCAGTCTAAAATTGTTGTGCAAAAGTTGCAGGAATGATGATTAATAAGGACTAAAATGCTGGAAATGGCAGTGAAGTTCATCATGTGATATTTAAGGACCTTTCCTTAAAAATCAGATGTATTTGTCATGTGACAGTTATTTCACAGCCTTCACTGCACCAATCAGCCCTCCTTAGAGACCTTCTACTCTCTGCACTGGAATCTTCCTTCAGTTCCCATTTCTACTCCTTTGTATGAAAGTATCTGTAAAGGAAGGAAGATATCTCAAACTGCTAATTCTTTCATGGATTGCTTGATAATCTATTGCAGATACTGTCATGATATTGGGGGCATTTTCTTTATTTAACACTAATCTTCCAAAGATTTAAACAGGTGAATTTGCCTTAGTACATGTGGGTTGATACAATTCCTCTCAGCCCCACAGCAGAGTGAAGATGCTTGAGCACTTATGCAGGGTAGGAAGGGGATAGTAGCAGGAACAAATTAGAAGCTGCTTATTCCACCACTGCTATCAAAAGGAATGTCCATGAAGTGATTGTATAGCAAAAACCTGGGCTTTTGAAAAAGTAGCTAAAAGCAATTGATAATAGAACCAAATCACAGAAAACCTCAAACATTGGCAGTGAGTAACAGAAGGGTAAGCAGTTAGCAATTATCTGAGCTGTTTATAAAAAAATACAGCTACAAACAGAAAGCCATGCAAAAATTTAGTCTTGAGGATAGGTGGAGGAAGCTTGTGAATCTTAGTAAACAAATCAACTATTTTTTTACCAAGAAATAATTCCAATACAAACCAGAAAATACAAATGCAAAAGGTTGCGGAGCAGCTACAGAGCTGAAAAGATTCTCCTGCTGCAAAGAACAGAAATTCTGCTGAATTTTCAGTTATGTAGAGAGCATGTAGAGAGCATGTAGAGAGTAAGGTGGAGGTATAGAGGACAATCAGAGCTACCAAGTGGTAATGTATCAACTTCCCATAAAATCAAATTACAATGCAGTTTTTTAAAAAATATTGTTTGTAGTTAATACATAGTTGCATCTAGTGGATTAAGAGGATGACCATGAAATCAGAAAGGGAGCATCATCCCTCATATTTGTATAAAATAAAAAACTACTTTTTAGAAACAAGATATAAAGAGCTGTTTTTTTATAGCCAGAATCTCCATCAATAGTAGGAAACACAACACTATCTTGACTCCAGCATCCCAATAAACAGGATGCTGACTAAACTGTATGAACAGTATCTCAGGAAAGTGACCAGGTTTGTCTTTTTCTTGTACTTTTCACTTCAGTGTTAGGTTTGATGCACTTTCCCAATTTGGAAGTGTTCTTGAGAAGAAGATGGCCAGCTGGAAATGCACCAATATTGCCTGCCATGGGATTCAGCCTCTATTTTCATGAGAAATCTGAGGTCTCATTTTTGTACCTGATTTACAGCCACCTGTTCATAATAGTAGAGCTACTCATTCAAAAATTGTAAACAGCCTTTGGCTCTTGGATAACTGTACAAAACCAAGACTGTGCCTTCCACATAGTATTTTAAAATCAGAATTAACGCAGAATGTAAACAGAATTACATGGATAACTATTGTAGATAGAATCAGGTGTAACTTGTTAGTAAAACTAACTTTGAGAGGAGCAGGATACACACCAGGCCAATGCTCTCTTGCAAGGATTTCAGTAGTCCTGAGCTCCTGAGGAATCCTTATACATTCAAGTGTGTGATACTGGATGGTCTTGAATAAACTGTTCTGTATTGATTAATAGCAGCCAGAGGGAAAGATAATGGCTTTCTTCAAATTCCATGAAACTGAATAGCAAGACTATTGAAGCACTAGTCAAAATGATATAAAATCAAATCAGGCCTAATGAAGTGATGCTTGTCTCCAAACACTTATAAAAGAAAAATCTGCCTCTTTAGAAACATTAATGATGTAGGAAACGCAGAATTTTTTTTAAAAATCTAAAAAAATTAAGCAACCGAAATCTAAGAGCAAAAAAATGTCCACTTGTCATATTTGCTGGGTCATCAGACTGTCCCTGAGGGTATGAAGAACGAACCTGGGCACAGATTCTGCTTTGTGTCCCTGAGATTCCTGGCAGTAGTCTGGGTCAAAATTTCAAGTTAAATATCCACACAGTGTACCACATAGTGCATCCTCTCCATGACATAAGATTTCTCCTCCTTTTGAATGAGAATAGGATTGAGCATGTACATGCGTGCTCCATAACACATAAAATAATCTTGCAAATGTCTGTCATGTACATGATAGTACAGGCAGTATGTCCTGACCAAAAAAAAAAGACAGTATTAAATGCACATTACTCTGTTTCATTAACTGCTTTAGTCTGGGTTTTGTTTTGGTTTAATCAGTTTTCACTGTGTTATGCAAGTGTGGAAAACTGTGAGCTTTGTGATGTTCTGTTTTGTTGCAAATCACCGTTCAGTACTGCCACCCTAAAAATGTGCAACACAGTGCTATTTAATATTACACACAATTTCTTTCTCCAGCTTGAAGTGGCAGAAAGGTAAACTACACCACACTTAGAATCTTGGCCTTTAAGTTGTATCATATAGATTAGAAATGAGCTATAACTGAGTTGTTCTTGGGTAAAAACAACACACTGGGAGAAGCAACTTAAATTTTTGTTATCATTCCATCAGTGATTGTGCATTATGGTTTTATCAGTAGTTACAATTCTATCAGTAATTTTTGGGGTTTTTACTCTTAAAACAGTTCCTCTTTCCCCCTTTTTTAACAAGGTAATATGTTGTAGTCGTTTAAATAAAGGAGGCCGATGACGTAAAGGGTGGCAGGAGGAACGCTCCTCCCCAGGCTCTCCTTTGTTAAGGTAAAGGTTTGCTGGTGGTCGGGAGGGAGAGCAGGGGAAGGAGGGCCTGATCGTCTCTCCAGCACCCTTGAAGGGTACCAGAGAAAAGGAGGCACTGACTACTGGGTGCAGCCGGTGAAGTATGGGGAAGGGTGACCAATAGGGAAGGAGGGAGAGGGTGGGTACACGCGAATACAACCAATAGTAACATAAGAGGGAGGGGTACAATTCAAATTAACCAATTACATACATAACTGAATAGAAAGATCTGGAGGGATGGGCGGATCTGGAGCCCTGAGCACGCCCCACTCCACACCCCCAGGGCGGGCCCCAGCTCCCCCCATGGGCAGAGCTGGCCTGGGAGGCGGAGGCGAGCCCAGAATCTCTCCCACCCAGACAAGGCCCTCTTCCCAAAAGGCATTGGCCTGGGAGGTAGAGGGGCAGTCCCCCACATTAATATAAAGTACAATTTGTGGGCTTCTCTTCTTCTCATTTAAATATTAACTCTCTCCATGAGCTTTCATGAGTGGTTCTACCAGTTAGTTTTTAATGTTCAATTAAGTTTCTGACAGCCATAAGAGCCAGCTGGGCAGACCGGTAACAAGACAATATTCCATCCATTTTGGGATGTGAAGGATTTTCAGGTTTTTTGGCTTGTTTTTTCTGAAAAGGGGATCGTAAGCATTGAGATGATGGATTGAGAGTGCCAAAATAGCCTTTGAATATTTAGATTGAGTTACGTCCCATAGTCCATGGGACATCAGCCAGCAGAAACCAAATTTCTTCGCACCTTCATTTTGTTTCCTCCTCAGAAGGATGGGTTGATACCTCATGGCTCAAGGTAAAATCTTTTCAAGATGTAAAATCTTAATGTATTTTATAGATTGGTGCACCATAAGGAACAGGTTTAGCTGATTATCAATCATTATTAATATTTTATATTTATTATTACATGTACATTGGCTGAATTAAATTTTTTACTTATTTCTACACAAAGAAAATACCACACAGGGCAAAAATAAATGCCACTGCATCTGCAAATAAGATTTGATATTGGTCCCAAGTACTGCAGGGACAATTCTTCCAGCAGGTGAAGAGGAAACTTTTTATAAAAATAAATCAGATAGTCTGTACCTTTTTTATTGTAAGGTTTTATTTGGTTCATGCCTTGCCAAAAAGAAAATCAAATCAAGAAAAAAGACAGAGAGAGAAGGAAAAATACAGGTTCTTAGTGATAATTGTTTTATTATGTAGTTAAGATTTAATAGCAGGCTGGAGAAGAAATGAAATTTTCATCAGGATAGACAATGAGGGTGAAATACTCATGTCTTTTGCTGATTTGTGTGGCTGTAAGATAAATAAATAAATATTTTAGTAAGGTTGCAGCTTGTCTTTGTCAACTGACTCCAAAATTCCTTCTCCCAAAAATAGCTTCTTGTATAACTAAAAAATTATTCACATTATTCCAAAGATAAAAATATTTTAAAAGCATTTACAGGCAAGATACAGCAACAGATATAAAAGCCTGAAATATGTCATCAAATACTTTTACAGACAGAATTTATGGGGTCAGTTATTACCTCTCTTCTTCACTTACAGTGTATGGACATTTTTCCACAGATTTTCATTACACATGGAAGTATAAATATTTACCTTTCTCAGTTCCTTTCCTTTCTTTTCCTCCCTTTATTTTTCTCCTCTGAAGCCTGCTTTAGAAAGATAAAACCAATGTTTTAATTAAAATAAGCAAAAACATTATGTGTCATGCAGCTCATACACATCAAATCAGAAAAACTCCCCTTTGCCCAATAACAGCCAGATACCGGAGGCAACCTCCAGGATAAAAGACACTGTAAAGACAACTTGTTATCCTTTAAGCGCTCTAAGGATAATTTTCACTATTTTTAATTAAATGCATAGACCATAGTATTTTCTACACATTGCATGAAACACAAATATTTTAAATCAGAGCAGGTTTCAGCTGCACAGAACCAAAACCAGAGCTAAAGATAGTTTTGCAAATATCAGCCTTTCAACAAGCAGGCTGATAAAAGCAAATATCTGTTAGGATTTAAAATTTCAAAAATATCAATCATTAATTAGGTGAGGAAGAGAGAGAATTATTCCAAAGCATGATGGTGGTTACAATATTGTCTGGGAGTCTCAGCTGCAGTCCCTGCTCCAATAAATAAGTCAGGATTTCAGAGCAGGTAGGACCAAGTGACAGCCATTCTCCAGAACACAATGCAGATCCCTGTGCATGAATTTCCTCAGGTGGCAGGAGACTTTGTTTTACAGCCCAAGAGAAGAGAGCTGAATTCAGGGTATCAGCATACCAATGGATGTAATAATAACCACAGTACACAAAGCAAAAGCCAGATCATGATTTTGCCCCTTGAGGAAATCTATTCCCCTTGAGAGAAAAAGCCTGTATAGTTTGGGGGACCACTACTCAAACAATAAAACATCACAAAAAAAAAAGGAAACCTTATTTATTCACACAAGCTTATAGCTTATATAGAAAATTCACACATAAATTTTATTTATATGTGCATTTATATTTTACATTTATATACAAATAATACAATGAAATGTAAAAGAAAAAATATTCCCGACGATGTGCAAACAAGCAATGAGCAGTGAAAAATAAAGAATGAAAATAAAACAGTTCTGGGCAAAAGAGATTGTTTGGAATAGAGAACATAGCTCTTATGAGCATATTCAGTGCTGGCTTCAATCTCCTGTACAACATTTAGCTCCACAGAGTTGCATACAGCCTGAAATAGAAGCATACCAGGAAAAGCAATATTTTCCTTCTTGGTGACAAAATACTTTAATAAGGCAAGTCAGAGTCCCACCAAGGTTTGAGAAACTAATGCCCACAGGAAACATATAGGTTGACTGAAAATGCACAGAAAGAAAAAAATACCTGTTTATGTTTTCACGAAGGACTTATTTAACCAACTTTTTGATTAAAAGAAAAGGGAGGTTGTAGGAAATCATGCGACAAACTTCCTCTGCAATGATGGAGACGGACTCTCTCTGCAGTCAGTTTCAAAGCATGGCTAGTTTATTTGGGGAGAGAAGGTAGGAAGTGAGGTCCACCACGTGGCTGCTTTTGGCAGTCACGTGGGGACCTCAGAGGAGGTGAGGTAGGAAAGGGAAGGGAAGTTGCAAGAGCGGAGAGAGGAAGTTACAAGAGTTCAAAAGTTTGCTCTGCTGGCACGGCATGGATAACAGGTTCCATGATGAATATGCTACTTTCTACTAAGCAGGGAGGAGATACAAATTTTACATCATTTCCATATAGCGTATGAGAGTTCTTACATTACCATAGCCGTTACATGTTTGGATCTTACAGAACTGGTTTTTCTACTCTTGGATCCACCCCGGGGGGAGCTGTTGTGAGAACAATAGGTTGCTAATCTTTCCCTGCAGCTATCTCCTGATTAGTATTTTAAAACTTGTTTTTGTTTCAGTTTCTCCTAAGGTTTCTACATTCTTAGTATATTTTTCCAGGCAATAATTTCTATAAAACTTTTCTATTTCTTCCTCCCCAACAGGAGGTGGTCTGTAATATGTTCACCAGTATCTGACAAAATGAATTTAATTACTACAATATGATAGATGTATTTGTAATTGCTACTAGAAAGAGAAAGATGGGCTGGTATATACATACTACACACCTTTCTACATGAACATGCAGAATGGAGCAGACCACCTAGCCAGAATGCTTTCTGAATTGCCAAAAACGAATGTTTTTTTAAACTGTCATATGCAGAATAGACATATTGTTATCCAAAGCATGAATACTTACAACATTATTTCTTTCCCTGACTTCTTTTAGTTTTTATTTTTTTCTTTAATATTTTGCCAAACTCTGCAACTTACTATTGCAGATGTACATTTAGCTTACTTTGCAAAGAGTTTAATAAACACAGAACCTGCCAGAAGAACACAGGCATTTTTTTCAAGCACTCAAGTGCTCACACTGTTTTAATTCAAATGTGATGATTGTCATGTCTTGGCATCTTTTCCTCTGTTCTCTGGGCTGGCTATGTCTTAGAGGCATGGTAAGCCATGGAGGCAGTGCTGGTAACAAACAGCAGTTGCAAGAGCAGCTTAAAGAGGGACACACTCATCAGCAGAGTCTGGACCTCACTGCTTCGAATTGATGGCAACAGGCTGGGAGAGAAGGCCAAGAGAATGAAATTATGGCCGTCTTTCATATGACACCTTGCACAAGAATCAGGACAGCTAGGTTTCCCCCTCTCCTAGGCCTAATACCTAACATTTTGACTCTTCTGACTGTGAGGATGCTCTGCCCCTTCTTTGACAGATGTTCTCATTTGCTGCAGCAAACCTCACACTGAGAGGCTGGAGAAGGCTGCAAATATCTTACTATTCATTTCAAGCAGGTAATATCCTCTTCATTGTTTCTCACCAATAGCTTTACCTACATAAATAAAAACTGCTTGTACACTATCTGCTGAAAACAAAAGCTTTTTTTTCTATCTTTTGATCAGCAATACATCAAAATATTCTGTATCTCTGCCTGAAATCCCTCCACATCCTTGTCCAGTCTGTGACAGTTGCTGGCAAGAGCGAGTGTTTAGGATAGACTCCTGGTACCATGGTGTTGAGTGTATAACAAGCACTCACAGAAAAACAGACAAGCAGTTATCTAGACAGTCAAAAAGAGGAAGCTGTCAGAACCACAACAGAACTCCAGAGAAAATGAACTTAAGTGGCTGAAAGAAGGATTATATAAAAATACATTGCTACATCAAGATCATACAAACCCACAAATGGTTTTCGTGAAAACCATCTTTTCTGAAGTAATAAAACTAAAGCCCAATTCCACTTAAAGTGGGAAGATACAACACAAGGTTTTCACCTGAAGACATCTGAAATTTCTTCCATATCATTAACTGTTTCAGTTCTCTGTGAACCAAATCCAAATGAACAAGAAAAAACCAAAAGCAACACATGTTTAAGCAGCAGGTTTCTTGGCACCATTTCAAATTTTCCTTCTCTTGACTCGTATGCAGGAAAAAAATGTTTAAAAAAATCTAAAATCCAAGCTGTCAAAAAAAAAATCAGTACAAAAAATGAAGACGTTTGGTTCATTGCTCTGTGAGAGTATTTTCCTGTCCCATGCTGTATTAATTTAATACAGTAGAGGGAGGATAAGTGTTTAAAAAATTATTTATAATACAATGCACCAATAATAAACATAGAAACAATTTGTTGGGTTGAAAGCTGTTTCAAATTTGAAAAAAGTTGATCAATAAATTAAAAAATAGCATCATAATTTCATCCTTTGGATGTCTTCTCACGCTTATTTAAATAAAACTATAATTATTTACATGCATTCATCTTCTGTTCATTTCTTTTTGAGTTTTTTGTTTGCTTGTTTGTTTGGTGGGCTTTGGATTTTTCTTAACAAAAAAATGCATATGAAAATTAGGAAGAAGTTTTAGAAAAATTATTGGCATTTCTTACTAATATCCAAATTAAAATTCAAATATTATGCAGTCTTTAGGTTTAATAACCAGAGAAAATTGTTGATAGATGAAATGAACACCTGTCTGAAACAAACCAACTTTTGTCATGTATGTGGTTTAACTCACAGAGCTGTCTGTCAAACTACATTTCCAAGACGAGCTGTCTTTAAGCAAGCCAAAAACAAAAAAAACCCAGACTGTTCTTACTAGCAGTGTTTTTGTACTAGCTACAATTCAGAGTGGTACTACAACACACACACAAGAAAGAAACATTTAAACAACAGCACAGAACTTCATAGGAAAACTCAAGTTCAATTTCACAGGAAAACTCACACTGCCTAATACATTACCAAAATCCATTAGCTTGGACTCAGATTCTTTCCAGATGACAGCCCACACTGGATGCCTCTCTCCTGCCAACACTTCGTGTAAAGGAAGACCTAAATGATCATCCTTTTCCAAAAGAACACTACTGCTCAAACACCATGTGCAGGTTGTGCCAATGAAGTGAGACGATTCCCCACAGGCCAATTCCAAACAGGAGCGATGGACAGTGTTAAACCAGTGTTTGATTCCCAAAAAACTGGGTCATACATTACGGTGGGAGGCCAGCCCAATACCTTACACAGTAGGGAGCAGGATTGGATGGTATGATTAAAGGCAATTGAGAAAAATGAGGACACATCTGCTTCTGCAGGCAGTGTTTGGATATGCAGACACCCAAAGTGCACCTGCAGCTGTTGGCAATTTTGTCCCACAAAAATCTGGAGGTTGACATTGTGGGGCCAGCCTAAACTCTCTCTGAAAATGTAACCCATACAGAAGTGGTCTAAAACTTTGTGATCAAATACTTTTTATTAAAAGATTCTATGCCATAACCCCCCCTCCAAAAAATATTTTAAATGCTAAGTATCAACACACTTACATAAATATACATGGGCAGATATGCGTTCCATATATACATCAAATATTTTAGCCTTAAAATTGGCTTTGAGTTAAACTGCCCAGGTTATCGTCTTTCTGCAGTCTTTCTGACACTGTCTGTAAGATAAAAAGTAATGAAAAAATGTCTATAAGGCTACTGTGCATTAAGCAATCACCTAAGCCTTAGCTTAAGAAACAGTTTTGAACTCATTTCTTTTGCCAAATTTCCATCTGAGGCTCACATTTTCGGTAAGGTTTTGGGCTTCCTCAGAGCTGAATTAGGTGCCACAGCCAGAGGCAGACAGAGGGCCACTGGAGAGCAGCCACATCACACAAGAACTTTGTGAACAGTCTGTTATGAATCTGTCAGTCCAGCACCTAAATTATTCAACAGATAACCACATCTGAACCTAGAGGAGATATTAGTCTTAACCTGGGAATCAAAGAAAGACTTGTATGAGTAGTCATTCCTCCCATCCCTGTTCCCAACACATGCATGTGTGGAAGCAAGGGGATTGCTCACTATGCTGGAGGCAGATACCAATTTCTGGTGTTCCAGGTGCTGCTCCCCTGTCAGCTGCTAGCAGAAGGCATGGGGAAGGTCGCTACCTTAGAGGAGCAGGAAATCTGATACTGAGAATTAATGCCTTTCCTCCTTCAGTGGTCATGTGTTGCCCAGCAGCCAGCTAAAACTAGAGGGAAGCCTGTGATCACAAGACATTGCATTGTGGCAGAAATTTTTACAAGCAGCCCTCAGACTTCCTAAATGCATGAACTTCAGCTGGGGTAAAATACACCAGAAGTCTTCCCTGCATTCACATACATGAAAAGAAGGAAAAGGTACAACGAATTTCAGCATTACTGTAAACTATCACAAGAGTCTTTGCACCTATGTGGAAAATGCCACCCAAACACCAGTTTTTTCCATGTGTTGTTTGCCCAGCTCTGCAAATAATTTCTTCTTATTTTCAGTGTTATGACATGACACACAGGGAAACAGATCTCAGAGTGCAGAACAGATGTTTAGATAAAGAGCATGAACTATGGAAGAAAAGAATGTGTTTATGGATGTAAAGGGCCATCAGGGAGAAACAGCAAAAAAGAAGAAAAAAGTATAATCTTATTTTCTTTGAGTAGTATGAAAAAATTTAAACAAGGAAAATCAATTCTTAACACAAGAATTTATTAAAATCAATTCTTAACACAAGAAAATCTGCTTAAGTGTTACCTTTTTGCTTTATGATGGCATTATTTGAGATAGTTCTTTGAATACAGAGAATCACATTTCATTAGCATATGTAACGGCTGTGGAATATAGAACTCAATGTCTGAAATACAAGGCAGATACCATGCAGTCTATCTCTCAATTTCCCTGGTTAAGATGCGTGAGGATTTCACCAACACAGATCATTCATTACTCGACGCTGAGCTTTTCATGCAAGAGACATGTAAAAATTATTTAAAATAATAGAATAACTTTAGAATTCTAATAAAGTGCATCCCCAGGTCTGCATTAATGAAAATTTTACGGTTTATCATGTTACATCTTTGATCATATGAGTGCAATTGTTAAAAAGCTCACTAAATAAAAATCTGAGACATCTTAAGAAAAAGCCATGCTTAGGTCTTCATTGATGCTATATAGAAAGAAGCACAGTGTTTGAGCCCTTTTCCATAATTTTCATCCCATTTATTGCCATTCTAGGCTCAACAGAGTTCACACAGAGAGGGTACTAACCTGAACTCTGTAAAAACATCCAGCACTGTGTTGATACTATGAATCAATGGGAAAAAGTACAGCCAGCTGCTGCCAAGCATCTTATTTACCAAATAATACAGTTTGGTTGTTAATAATAGTTTTCTCCAGAAAACTTAAGTTAAATTTGCTAAACTGGGATGGCAGAGTGCTTTGGTCTCTGTTCTCTTGAATGCTCCCAAGTCATCATTCAGCACAGGTCGGTGAAACGTAAGTTAAATCCCCATCTGCCTTGCCAGATTTAACAACCAAAATCTACTGGTAGTGCTGTGGGAAAGCACAAATGCGGGTATATCCTTCCCTCTCTTTGTGTTCCTGCGCTTAAAACTTGACTGTAATCAGAGCAGGAGTTGAAGGGGAGAGTAAGGGGAGACTTGAAGGACAGCAGGGGAATCTCTGGGCTAGACACCCCCAGCTTTAACACTGTTTCAGCTCTCTGATTACGAGCCTTGCAGCATTCCCTGAATGCAACAGGACTTGTTTACTGCTGATTTGGGAATCACAGAAACATCCCAAAGCAAATCACTTCTCAAAGAGAGCAGTGGATAAGAGGAAGGGGATAAGAAAATTCCTATTCTGAGTGGCACTGCAGATCTTATCTACATCACTGGTAAGAGACTTTCAGGTAAAATAATCTTATCCCATTAAATATTTTAAAGTCAACATTACTACTGTATGCAGATGTTCTAATTTTTAATACTGATCTGCAATTAACTGTTAAGCTAAATGACAGAGCCATTGAATTAATTGCAAATTTTAATGCATATAACGTCATCAAAATCGTAATAAACACACAACCTGGTTTCAAGAAGCTGGATTGACTACAATGCAAAGCCTGTAATCTCTAAACAACCAGAATAAACTAAACAGAGCTTAAAAATATGAGCTTTAAAAAATACTCCTACACCTCAGCATACCTTGGAGTGGTGAGGGGTATTGCATCCTAGTTCATGCATCAATAGAAATTGTAACTTTCTTGCTGTTTCTTCAATAAATATTTATTTGTTTAGCCATAAGCAATGGCTTCTAATGCCAAATAAAATAAAGTATGGAATTAAAATATGAAATTCCCCTGACTACAATAATGTATATTCTGAAAAGCAGAAATCAAATTCTCTTGTGATTAAAAAAAACAAATCCACAACATGAAAGACCTTAGGAACAGAAACATTTCTAGCATCTGGTTAAAAATTTCTTCAGTAGTTTTTCAGTACTCACAAATCTAGGTTGGTATTTTTTAATTAGGGCTGGAAGCCAGGAAAACTTGTATTTAGGGTTTAAAAAATTCATGACATCATATTCTGATGTGGCCAATCTACAAGACTTGGAAATTGCCATTGTCCTCTGGGAGCTGCTCCTATATGTAAAACTAAGCTTCTTGCACTGATTCCATCCATGCATATATTTTTAATTCCATTACAATCTCTTTGCATCTCTCAAATGAGAATAGATTAGTAATATCTTTTTTTTAATGTAGAATTCACCATATTTTGTTCATTAAATTTCTCTTTCAGTCATCTTTTATATTCTAGGTGACTTATCACCTGTGAGGTATTCCTTTTCTTACAGAGTTTTGTAAATTCATACCACTTCTTAGTTGTTTTTTATAATATACCAGCTTCATAACAACATGTTGCTACTCCTTGATACCCAAATTTTATTGAAGCAATAACTAAAACTGGGACATTTGATATTTCTTGGAGATTAGTAGCTAGACAAGGCAATATATTTCCTTGGAAGTATAAGCTTGTTAGCTGCTGTTGGCTGTTAAAAACATACACACGCCCACCATACACTTCTAATCATTACTAAAGTTTTGTAAAAAATCCCCTTGACTCTGTTGGGCTTTGGGAAGTTTTCATCTGTGCAAATGTTAACTTTCTTAGAGAATCTTTTTCAAACAGGTACTCCAGGGAAATAATTTGAATCACAGCAGGCAGTTTAAAAATTGCATTATCCCTGAGAGTCAGATAATAACTGATACTCAGAACCTTAGCTTTCTCCCTCCCTGTGTTTTACTATGGAGTTTGAATGAACAAATTTTTGATATACATCATCTGAAATAAAATGTCTTGGAGGGGTTAATTGAATTAATTTCCCATTATTCTAAGAGGGAAGATTACCCATAGGGAATCCCTCCTTTGGACATCTGCCATGGCACGACTCTTTCAGAGCTCTTCTCTGCAGCACCAACAGTACAAAACATCCCCTGCAATTTCAGCAGAATGAGAAATGACAATAGCAAGCCTGGGGACAGAATAAGAACTAATTAGTCAAATAAACACCTCAAGAGTTTTGAAGTTCAAAAGGTAGCCAAAAGCAGGTTTACTTGATTAGCAATTCTCTTTATTTTTAACCACAGTATAGCTAATATAGAAAGATTTCTTAGAAATTACAGCCAAAAAATTATGCATATATTCTTTGCAATTCAATCCATATTGAGCTACTAAATTTTATGGTTTTTCAAATCAGGAATTTCTTAATGCTTGTACCATTTAAGATAAGATATTCTAAGAATTTAATAATATTAGTGTATTTTAAAAACATTAGCAGGGGAAATGTATTTTCAAATATATTAGCTATTAGATATGGACTTACACCATTTTATAAACTTCAGAGGAGTAGAAGATTTCTAAACTCTTCAGTCATGATGTAATTTAGAACTTCTACATGCTAATTCCTTGATCTTTAGATCTTCTTAAAAGTTGAAAAATTCCATATGTTTATCCAAGAAACACATTGTATGGTACTCTGCTTGGGTTTTATAACCAGATGGATTATGTTTTCTGGTTAAGCAGACATGGGACAACAAATCTTGTTGCTTGGGGCATCTGTTATACGCACAAAGCAGATGTAGGTTGATACAGGTTTGATTAATAGTCCTGATATATCATTGTTTCAAGATCAGTCTATATACTCAAGATGGAACAAGACCTTACCATGAATTGAATATGCTCTTTCATATTTCAATTCAAGATGAAACAGTGTGTGCTTCCATGTCTATTCATTTTGTCTTTATGAAATCATGAATTAGAAGGCCACTATTATATGAAGGGAAGACTAAGGAATGCCAAATAATTTAAGGTTCCTTTCAAGTGAAAGAAGCTTACTGATAAAGAAATGAGATCTTATTTAACTTTGTTTGTAAGCCTGAAGAGATTTATGTGTGTAAGCAGAACTCATCATCAAATCTGTAAAACAAAACTTTGAAAAAAGCCCTTGACACTCTGCTCTTTTGTTCAGTAGTATTCATATGTGCTATTAAGACACCTATACAGCACGGAAATAAGATAAGGCATGTTTATATCCAGCGTAAACACGTGGTGTGCAGTTGTGCACTGCTCTGAAGCATCACCCCAGCAACCACCACTGGAGCCCAGGGGTCTCTACTGTGTCTGACCCTGCTCAACATCTTCATTGGGGTGGAAGATGGGACAGCGTGCATCCTCAGCAGGTGTGCAGAAGGCACAAAATTGGGAGGAATGACTGATAGACCACAGGGCCAGTGAGCGGACCTGGAGAGAAAGAAGAAAGGGGCTCACAGGAGCTCCATGAAGTTCAGCAAGTTGAAGTGCAAAGTCCTGCCATTAGGGAGGAGCAACCCCAGGCACCAGCACATGCTGGGACCACCTATTTGGAATGCAGCTGTACAGAAAGGGACCTGGGGACAGAAAGCTGAACATGAGCCATCATTGTTCTGTTTCAGTATATGTTAATGGTGTATGTTGTCAGCAGGATGGGAGAGTTGATCATTCCCCTGTACAGTGCTGTTGCACTTGGACTAATGTGTCCAGTTCTGGGCTTTTCAGTACAAGAGAGACATGGAGATTTTGCACACGGGCCAGGGAAGGGCCACAAAGATGAAGGAACTGGAGGATTGCTAAGAGGCTAATTCCAAAATATTTTAGAAGGCACCATAATCTATCAAAGACTCCCAAAGTTTCCCGTGATCCACAGCATTACTTCACCCATCGCCAAACTTCCCAGCATGGGGGAGGTTCCTCATGCTTTCACTGAGGCACGGAGCGTATGTTACCCCACAGGACAGACATCATGATTTATGGACTTCCCCCACCCGAATGGATCAGGACTGCAGCCATCACTTCAACCAACAGACACTGCCATTGCAGCCATCAACGGGATACACAGGTGGTGATGGTGTACCTTGCCACTCTTGTCCTTTCTTTCTCTTACTTTCTTTTCCTTTACACATTTTCTCAAGTGCTCTTTTTCATGCTTTTATATTGTTGCATTTCTAACCAAAATGGGTACATTTTAAAATTTGCAAAGTGTCTTATTCTACCTTAATGTTCTAAAGTTTGCAAGTAAAGTTTGTTACTGAACCTCCCGAGAATTTTGTTGTTTCTTCTGTCCAAAGGAAATGAAACTACTTTCACCTAAACACTTCAAGCAGTCCAGACTTAACACCTGACAACTTCAACTGTTCTGTGATTCTGTGAATACGTGATATTTGTAATGGTGTATTCCATCATGGAAATAGCCACACTTTCATATCAAGTCCATTCTCAAAATTAAGAAAGAATAGAACATTTAATTTATTTTAAAACATAATAAATTTCCTAATAAAATTTATTGCATTTGCAGATTGTACATAATTTCAATTCGCAATCTGCCGTTTGTTTAACTCAGTTGTATAAAATGTAACATGTTAATGTTTTTTTCCAGAGAGTGAAAATGACTGGAAAAGGACATGATAGCAGAGGAAAAAATAGCATCCAAATGAAAAAATAGACTTTAAGCCCTTTCCAACATCTATTTTAAAATTAAATCAGCAATTCATGAAAGTGCTGCTAGTTCTGTTCATACCTAAGATAGCATAAAGGATGCATTTTGTTATAAATTTATATTTTGAGTGGGGTCAGGGAAACAAATGGGATCATTAACTGAGGGTGGAACCTGCTAATTGCAAAATGCATATGATGCAAACAGGCCAGGAGAAAGAAATAAGTCTCTCCTGAACAGAAATTAAAATTTTGGAGTCTCTTGAGAATTTGCCACAGGAGCAGAGTGAATCAGGTATGAAGAGTACACATTGTGTGAGTCAGCAACAGGAGCATTGTGGGGAAAGTCCAGATCAGCTGAAGTGCCCCTGTCCTTTCATGTGTACATGGGACACTCTTGTCACAGGATGTTTCCACAGCTGTGAAGGATAAAGCCAACCTCAACACCAGGAGAGAAGGTAAAGCTAAGTTTTGATTTGGAATTGATCCAGTTGTAGATAAGCAGCTGCAGTTCACCCTGCTGTGACTGCTTTGTGACAGGGAAGTGGCATACACTTATATGACATAAAGTGATGCACTAGGAAAACCTAGATGCCTCCTATTAAAAAAATAATCACTGCTGATTCACTAGCTTCCTGGACAGCAGAGGCATAGAAAAGCAAAGGCTTGGGGTAAGAATACAGAACAAATTCTTTCTAAGGAGAATATAGAAAATGTGAACACATTCCCTTCCTTAGTTATTAATAGGCCCTGGTTCAAGGCTGTAACAGCAAAACTGACACAATAATGACAGCTTTCCAAGGCATTCTGGCCAAGGTCCCTTAATATGACAATGACTAATTCTTCCAGCTCTATAATTCTCTGACATGCCAACGGGGAGACAGCAGAGCTGCCTATTGATATTCTGAGTATTGCTTCACTCCAGAAAAAAGACATCTACAGCTTTTATTATCCCCATGCCTGCTGCCACAAGATGATGTTCTTGTGACACAGAGAATATACATGTGCCTTGCCCTTTGGATACCAATAAATTCCCTTTACTCCTTAAATGTTAGGGAAAAGGATAAGTAGATGTGTTAGAAAATCTCAAGCGTTACGAAAGCTGCAGCAACAGCAGAAACAGTTCAGTTACCTCACAGCAGGTCACAATTGTCCTAGACCTTGCAAAAATTGGTTATCATTATTTTAGGGCAAAGTATCGCCTCTTGTCCCTGGTCCTGCACAGTGCAGAATTTAATTACAATAAACTTTTGTGGACAAACCACAGTGCTGCAGGTACTGGGCCAGCTCTGATGCAAAAAATTCAGTGACAGCAACAATAAAGAAGAACATCAGTAAATAACCAAATAATGTAAGTCATTTATGCAGTGAATAGTCCAAAAGAACTTAAAGAAGGTGAACTTTCAGAGGATACATTGTGCTAAATGTAAAAGGCAGAACTATATCTCATAGACAGAAAAACAAGTACTGGTTCAACACATCTAGAAATTTCTACGAAACTTAATATTCACATTGATTAAAATGCAAAGCAAAACTAAGGAGAGAATCGAAGGAAAAAAGAAAACAAATACCTGAAAAAACAAAAAAATTCAAAACAATAAACAATCACACACACATACATGCAAAAGAGAGCAAGTTGAGAAAATTGGACAAAAAGGGCACAGAAAGAAAATGTCAAATGTGAAGTCTTACTCTAACAGAAACTATCTTCAATAACAGAAAAAAAAACCCTATGAATATGTAAACAAGACTAAGGAGTTTTCCATCTGCTTAATATAATTTCACATCTAGTAACATAAGTCCGAAGTGTTGTGCCTTAAAAAAATAATTTGAGATTATATATTTAAAGTTTCATTAAATACCTGAGTTGGTAGAAGCAAACATTTTTGCATCTATCTTTCCTTTCAGTCAATTAGATTCAAATTCGAAGGGGTATTTTAATTTTAAGTAACATAAGCACCAAGGGAATTAAAATATCACTGAACAGGTTCATAATCATATTCCTTAAAATGCAAATTATAATGTTGGAAACTTTTGAAAGAAACCAATAAATATTTTAAATCAAAATAGATAAATTTTTGGCTTCTTTAATGAAAATAGTTCTTCAAAGTAAACATTGCTCTGAATCTCCTCTGAATTCTCCCAAGATTGTTATTATTAATATGGAATTCTCAATAAAGCTGTGTCTCTTACAATCTTATTTTTGTCCACGTTATCATTAAAATCCATGTTTTTTTCCTCAAAGGACGTGAACTGAGAATGAACCTATCAGAAACAATCCCCCAATTTATAAAAACTGCTAACAGGTGTTTTATGAAGTGTTTATAATGTTACACCTTTTCAATCCATCAATGCCATGCGCCATGACAGTACACTATATAACCTCCCTCTCATCTGTCCTGTAAAAAAAAAGACACACACAGGGTCTATATTACTTTTCTTTCTCTATCCCTGATAAGTACAGGTGTCAAAAGGTACAGAAACTATAATAAACCCATCCGACAAAATCCAAAACAGAATCGCAATCAGCGTATTGAATATTTTGCAGTTGCAGTGATTAGCTTGTGTAGTGTAGTATAAATTGTTTTGATGTTACTTGGAGTCCTCACTCAGGGTAGAATTATGAGACTTTTGTTCACGCAGTGACTGCTTGGGAAAATCTCCTCACACTACACAGGCCCCAGCATTTCACCCCAGGTTTGTGATGCAGTAAAGACTCAACTCTTCTTTACCCACCAGTAAAATACATCATAATAGAATTAGCTGCCAATGGCAATCGACATGCAGTTACAATTAGTACACTATCTAACAGGACTGGTAATGCACCACTGCCTCACAGAAATACTTTCTTTAATTGCTGCCAATCTGGCCTTCCTCTTTCCAGGAATCCTTTTCATGCTGGCTGCCAGGGAAAGGAAAAATGCTGTGGACTAGAAGCATGTGAAAGTTCATGCTGGAAGAGTGGAACTGGGGACACTCGAGAACACAGCATAAGGGAAGCAGCTGTATCACCCTGGATATTTAATGGAAAATATTTGTGCCAAGAAGGTTTGCGTCAAGTGTCCATTAAATACTGCAAAGAGCGCAAGAGAGAAGTACAAGAAAGCAGATACTAATGACCACTTCAGTATGCCTTTGTCCCAAATTCACCTGCAAAGACATCCTGTTTACAAATTTTGCTATAATTTTTTTCTTGACCTAAGGCATAACTATGACTTCATTCAGATTCAATAAAATACAGTACAAGAACACATGCATGTTAACAGGCTTTTCAACTATTAGTCTAGCATGACCAACAGTGTGGCAGAAAAGATTTAATACATTTTTCTGACAGCTTTCTGCTACTGCCCAAATGTTCTACCATCTTATGTATCTTCTCACACTTTCTTGCCTGGTTTCTCGTCTCCTTACTAAAACTGTTTCTCAGTCAAAAATGGAGTTTGGGACTGTTATTATGGCACCAGCTTCCTGTAAAACCCTCAGGCACAATACTAATTTTTGTAAAACACTAAATAATGTACAATCCGTGACAGACCAGCTATGAAAATACAGTATTATTAATTTTCATGAACATTAAAACACATGAAGCATGGGGTTGGAACTAGATTATCTTTAGGGTGTCTTTGAATTCAAGCCTTGCCATTATTTTAAGCCCATACTTCCAGTGGCACCACCTCCTAAATTCTAGTAAAGTGAAAAGAATTCAAATGCCTAAAATCCTGCTGGCTTCATTAATATAGGTTTATGCCTTCAAACTTAATTCTGATTTTCTTTACCTTCTACTCTTTATACTTTCAGAAGAAAGAATTTGGGGGTCCTTTCAGAAACGTAACAAACCGTGGGAAGCCAGGCAAAGAAAACATGGTATTTTACCAATGAGTAACTCTATGTACAACTAGTCATTTTACAGCGCAAAAGCCTTCCTGCCTAGTGCTGGAATGAAAGTGGTATATGTTGGCTCTGTCAGTGCTTCAGACACTTTCTAGTTTTATGTCTTTTTCATAGACTGCTAGAATATTCATCTGTCTTAATTCTTCTTTCAAAAGAACTAGCTAAGAAACTTCTTGTCATTTGAAAAGCAGTACATCACTTTCAATCTATAGCTAATACACTCTTTCGGTAGCATGCCAGTGAAGGATGGCAGACTCGAAGGAAGGCTTCATTTAACTTCATCCATTTTTCAGGGAAAATGACTGGTGATTATATAAGCAGCTATTGGTATTAATAGCCAGATAGATAAACACATTTTAAAAAGAGGTTGTAATTTCTGCTTCCTCTTTGCAGTGGCTGATTAAGGTGGAATATTTGTGCTTCATATCTGCATTCTTCTCTACTTCTCAATGTTCTCTTACCTTTTTTTTTTTTACTCAGAAACATTCTGACTCATACTATGAGCCTAAGTTTTTTTTTCCCCCCTTATGTAAAGGTTGACAACTCAAGAGGGAAGAAAAGGCCACTGAGAAATAGCAACACCCCTGAGTGGCTTTAAGGTACATTCTGTGGTTAGACCAATTTCTGGGTTAAATGCCCTTTAAACATTAACAGCCAAGAGCTTACAGGTTTGCCAAAATGTCAAAACATACAAATCCCCTTTGAAATGTTTTACATTTCTATATAAATACATGTCTATAAAACCCAATGATTTTGCCATTTAGAAAACTTTAGGTTATTTAGTTTGACACTGTAGAGTTTTCTCCCTTTGTAGCATGCTCTTGGTTTTGGCTGACTCAATGCAAGACAAAATGTTTTCCACCACTAGGGCAGCAGTTCTCAGGGTTTGATTTTCACACCGCTATTCTGTCCTGCTGTACCTTGGTAACTTTAGATCTTCATGTTTTGAAGAAAACACTTCCAATCTAAATGCTTAATTCCTTCCAGAATTTTCCATTAATATCATGGCTGGAGAGGTTCAGCATACCAACAGGGTAGTAAGCAACCTAAAAGTAGTGGTTATCATAAAATGCAAAAAATTGTAAAAACAATTTATACAATAGCAGTGAGAAAGGGAAGACCTGCTAGAAATGACATAGGTTTTGGTCTTTACATTGAAGCTTTGATTGCAGCCCATTCCATCTTTTTTTGTACTGTGACCTGCCAAGAAAGGTTTCAAAGTGAATATGTTGTATGCCCATGCTAATTCTGCAGGAGCCCATGCCTAGCCCTGTAGAAACTTTGAAGTTCAAAAATATTCCCATGGGAATTTTGGTGCAAGCGCAGAAGAGATGTCTTAGAAGGAAGAAGAAGAGGTGCCTCTGCTGTGCAGATTTGTAGCAGGACACAGGGAGGAAGAAAGGAAAGAGTGGTAATTTTAAATATGAGATCCCACTTTTGGTGACAAAATAACTTCATGGAGCAATCTCTCCCCTTACAATTTTTAGCTTTGGAGAGTAAGGGTTTAGACAGCTATGAATATGTGGGTTTATTAATTCAACTTCTGTTCTAAATCATTCTAAGTTATTTTCAACTTTGAGAGTTGTCTTATCACACTAATTTCATGATCCGACTAATATGATAAAATATTACACTTACCTTACCTTTTATTACAGTATTTAAACCTGTAAGATCAACACTTGACCTATCATATACATCAAAACCTGCATATTTTTCCAAAGCATTTTTTAAAATCATTTTCATCACTATGGAAAGATGGGATAAAATCAGGGAAAGATAGAAATGAAAAAAAATAATAAAACATAACACATACATAACATAAACATATGTGGTCAGTACCACATAACTTACAAAAACATTGAATTCAGATAATATTATTTTCTCTTCTAAGGTTAGAAATGCAAATGAGCACTTAGAGATACAGACAAATTTATATCAAAACTGATAATCCAGTGAAAAATCTACTTTTCACAAGTTGATGTTTCTAGAGCTAACTTACTCAGTCTAAAGGAATAATAAATAAAAGGAAACAATTCTGACCTGTTTACTAGCCTTTCACATGGCATTTGCTCTCCTTGTTCTTATCTTCAAGCAAAGCTAAAATTCTTTCAAGATTTCTCCAGTGAATGAACAGAATGATGAAATGAAGAACACCTGGTACTCTTTCATTTCTTAGAACCTCTTCACCTCTTTCCTCCTTCCTTTTGTTCCATAGAACTGGCCAGCTTCCTGGCACACTTTTTACTGCTTTTGCCTAAGCTTTCCCCAGGCTTTTAGAAAGAACGTTCCAGTACCTTATTTCAGGTATGATTAAGGACCTTTTTTATTAACCACCTTCACCATTAGTCTTCAGGTGCTCCTAGCTTCCATCATGGGCTCCTACAGGGCAGTCAAATGCTTCCTGTATCATTTCTGTGGAGTCATCTAATGGCCGAGACCTCAAATATTCATATTTGTTCCAGCATGATTCTATGCCTTTCATCAGCAGAGTAACTTGCCACATCATGGATAGAAAAGCCTTTCTATTTTATGGGCAGGACTGGCTTATGGTGGTGAACTTTTGGCTGCAGTTTTATATCAGAAAGGTCAAACTGATAAAACATGTCCTGTCATAGTGTCTCTTTAAAACTTTCACAGAATCACAGAATTACAGTGTGACTGGAGTTGGAAGAGAGCTGTGGAGGTCATCTAGTCCTACTGCCTTGATAAAAGCAGTTCATCCAGAGCAGATTACACAGGATCGTGTCCAGTCTGGGCTTGAATATCTCCAGAAAAGGAGACCCACAACTGCTCTAGGTAGCCTGTTACAGGGCTCTGTCACTGTCAGGGTGAAGTTATATCTCATATTCATACAGAACTTCGTGTGTTTTTGTTTGTGTCTGTTGCATTAACCATTTCATTGAAGAACTGTTCCAAATACAATATTGAATTCTAACATTTGTGCCTGCTGTTAAAATCCGTTCAGAAGAATATAGGGACTTTTCATGGGGATTTTCTTTCCTCCTATATTGATTTCTTCGCAAAGGAATCTACATGGTGCACATAGTGAATGCCCATCCTAATCAGACATGGTTTATTATCTCTGAATATTATTAATAGCTACAAGTATTATAATTGTATTCAAATAATTCCACATGGTGTCTGAAGATTACATAGAAATAGCATTCTAAAATTACATGATTTCTATTCCAGACTTAGAGTTTCTTTTCCACCAACAGAAGATATTTCAGAATTTAATTTAACAATATGTCAAACAAAATGGAATGATCTTGTAAAAGCACTATTCCATGTAATTAAACAATAATGCTAATAATTAGATTTCATTTTGATTCTAAGAGAATTATCACATTTTCCTAGGCAGAAAAATGCATTTGGATTTTAATGTAATATTCTGCAAACATTATAAATCAGAGTAATATGAAATATTCATCCTATTCCATGTAATAAAACTGAAAGGTGAAACTCTACTATTGTGTCACATTTTGCAACTTCCAATCAATTTATCCATTTTAATAATAGAGACAAATCACAGCATTTTATCTATTAAAATATTTATTAAAATAACTGTGAAAAAGAAATCCATTATAATAAGCATGAGACTGAATGCCTACTTAATACACACTGACATACTACAAAAGAAATACAGTAGACTGGAACTCTGTATGAAGAGTGGCATTCCCATCTGGGTTCTTAGTACATATTATAAATTGTATGGAAGGCTTGATTACCCAAATGTCACATTCTCAAGCTTTGACTATTTTTCTTGAAAGCACACTTTTTCTTCCCCCTTCCTAAAGAATTACCAACTTCTATAGTCTAAAAGCATAATTTTAATTCTGGGTGGTAAGGGTTTACATGCTTTTCCAATGTTTAGCCTGTTACATGTCATCCAGCAGGTAATTAACCACTTCTTTAACTGCCCCTAACAGCACCTGGCATTTTTCAGACTGATGCTAGGGCATAATTTAGATAGCTAAGCATACCTCCTGGAACTGCAGAGAAGCAGGTTCGGGAGAAAATACCACAATTTAGGTAGAGCAAGAATAAATTAATAGAGGAAAAAACAGCAGCAGCTGAGAGAAACTATCAAGAATTTCCATAACTAAATATGTTGCATTTTTCTGTTCATATATTTAGACAGAAGGGAAGTAAAAAGGTGTTAATCTGGCCACAAAAGGCATTAAAGGCCATTTTAAACCTAGTATGTTTAATGATATGTGAACAATGCCAGGAACTTCAGAACACAAACTGAGCTGGGCTTGTTATAATTATGGGGAAGTTATGCAAAATGTTTGCTCGAGCTGATACTTGGAGACTCTTTAAACAGCTATGTACATTGCCTTCTGTTTCATATTAGTGAGTACTGATGTGACTTCTACAGCTGCTCATGTGATTAATTTTTCAAACACTGCAGAGTATACAGGAAAGTTACGTTTCTATGACAAGCCATGTTGTTGTTGTGGTTCAGTGATACCAAAAACTGCCAGAAGAGAGAAGACCAAAGTAGAAAACAAACAGTACTTCAGTCTAAACTGTTTCATAGACAGACAGGATCTGCTGGAAAGTCAGAGTTCAATGCAAGAAATTTTCATTGAGAAGCAGCAGTTAGAAAAGGCTTTCAGAAGTGCTGAATCTATCAGTGGGAGAGCAAACACCTCAGCTATACAGTCTAACAGAGAAGATGGGAAGGAGGGAGGGAGGGAGGGAGGGAGGGATCAGCACTGGATATAGAAATATTTAAAGAAGCACAGATTTGGAAGATATTTCCTGTGAGATTACCTGAAGAAAAGGTGAAAAACACTCATGGATGGGGAATTAATGGGCTCTGAAGAGGAAGAACTAAAATAGTGAGGGACCAAAAAAGACAAGAGAGAAGAGTTCTTCGGGAGAAATGTTGTAACCCAAGCAGCTGAGGAAATCATTTATTCCCCCTGGCAAAGGTAGTGTAGAGGAGGCAGAACCTGAGACAAAGTGCTGCAAAGTGACCCCTGCAGAGAAGCATGTCCTCTGCAGCAGGGACCTGCATGAAGCTTTGACCAGCAGGGCAGCACACAGACACCACCCCTGTGGTCACTGCCCCTCTGGGGCTCTGGCTGGGGACCTCACAGACCTCTGGAGCTTTGCAGCAACAAGCTGAGGTCCTTCCCACACCAATCTCCACATCTCTCTCTCCCAAGAACGCTATAGCTGTCTGCTTTGGCTGTTTTCCATTTTCTGGGACATGCCAGCCTCACTACGATAGATAATGAAGTCATGACAGTGAATTTGTTCTCTTACATCAGTTCCACCTCCAAAATAAGAAAGAAATATAAAGATACAACTCAAACCGATGGAAAGGAGCCTTGATCTAGTGTGACCAGTGCATCAAAGTACTTCCTGACGTCATCAAAAGAGATGTTTTAGTTACAGAAAGCATTACATATTGTGCAGAATAATAAGAAATAATTCACCTAGAAAGGGAATTACATTTCTGAAGCTGTGTAACAGCAAACATAAAAGAAGTGGCACAGGGAATAGCCAAGCCTCAGAGTCAGGTTTTCATGTCTTCTTTGGGTGTACAATGTTCTGCTACATTAAACTGAAGTGTTTGAATGTTTTGTGTGACCATCACTTCAGTTTATACTGCCTTTAATCCAACTACTTTGGAGTGCTTTATAGCACAAAAATAGAATAGCACATCAAATCAAATTACAAAAAAGGTTCATTAAAAGCCCCATCAAAGAGGGATTAAAAAGGCCAAATGTTGTGCTTCTTGATAATTCATTACCTAAGCAAAATATTAATAGCATCAATGTGAATTTTTTTTCAGTAATGAATGAACAACTTAACATTCTGCCCAACAATGAAAATTAAAGTTAACATTTTCACAATATTTTCCCCTGTGAAACATACTACATGGATTAATTATTTACTGTGCAGTGTAAATATTATTTACAATTTTGTTGTACAGTTAAGACTTTTCACAACTCAATGCAACAGGGTTTCTAAACACTATTTTATAATATGAAAGAGTGTTCCCAGAAGTGCTATATCAAATAGCTAAAAATAACCTCTTTTTACACAGCACTTCTATGGTATAGTCCAGATCCCAATGTTTGGGGGAGGATATTGATGGTACAGATCTTCACAGACCAGCAGGTTGAAACTCCAGAGAGCACAGGTACTGATAAATCTGGATAGCAGCAGGTGGTTTTGTATTTGCACAGTGGCAGACATGAGGAAGTGAAACACAACTGTGTTCAACTCTTCCGAGAATATAGGACTGCTACAAAGCTGATGGCACTTTTTAGTCTTTTGTCAAGTATAAGAGTCTCTAACACTAGAGGAAATTAAAAGAAGATGATTATAGCAGGACTTTTTTCACTGCTAGTTATATTTACCATTGCATCCAGTTAAGTAGAACTTTCTCTATCTGAATCTTTCATGTGTTCTGCCAGCAATACTAGCCACTGACATGCAGCAGGAATAACTGTTAGATTCTCTAAATAACTGCAATGATATATTTTTTAAATTTTATTTTCACCTGTTAAAAAAAAGTTGTCTAACCTGAGAGTTTTAACAGCCAATAAGGATATATCTCACCTTTGAAGTACATAAGAAATACAAAACTTGCCAGAAGAGTTTTGTTTTCCTTTTTCTCACCCAGTTTCTTGATTTCAGCTTTTTAACTTAATATTGTCATTGCAGCTCACAGGTTTGTTTTCCTTATAAACGATGGCAAATGATCCAGAACTATGGACATTGCAAGATTCATTATTTCTTATCCAATGTTATTGATAGGTTTCATTTACCATAGTTATTGTTAACTTAACTTTACTATGTACAGTTTAGGTAGTAATGACACAAACAAAGTGACATTTCCCAGTCTGGCAGCATTAAACTAAAATGCTCTGGGGTTAGAATGTGTTTAGGACCAAGGTACGCTTGACCCTACTAAGAATCAGTAAAACAAAGCACAAACAATAGGAAATCAGCATGGTATTGCCATACCCAGCTTACAGATAATAAACCTGGTAATTATGAACTACAAAATGTAAAAACAAATTGTCTCTTCACCTATAAGACAACACAGTTTCATCAAAGCTAATATCCTACAATGATACAAATTGCTTCTTAAAGTAATTTCTGCAATAGGATTCTGCCAGTATTGAGTCGATTGAAATCTAGCAACTGTATTTGCTCTCTCCAACTGAAAAATAGTTCATTAGAAAATTACTGTGATATGAATTGCTGTCCTGTTTCCATAGAGAAATATATCATTTCCATTCTATGAAACTACTTTAGCCACCAACAGCTACCAGAGTTTAATTAATTTTCAAGCTAATCCTTACATTGTAGGAGCTAAGAATAAAAGGAAAAAAAATGTGTTAGTGGGCATTAAGTAGTACCACAATGCAAGTCATCTTCCTGCTCTTCATGCCTTTATTAGCAGTCTCAACTGCACAGAGTTCTAGTCCATAACTTTAACATCTTATCAGTTTGCAGCTACTCTTCTTCCCTCACTAATGGCTTCAAGCACAGAAGAAAATTATTCTCTCTGACAGTTTGGTCATGACCCTATTACTCATTTATACTGCTTTTATTAAAAATTTTAGCAAACTCTATTATGGGGGATGGGGGGGAAACAAGTTTCATTCTATAGTAATCTGGTGAGTAAACTTCAATTGTTACTCTTTGGGAAAAGAGAAATTCCCTCAAGCACCCTAGGAAACCATATAAAGAATTAGTCAGTATCTTGACAACTTAGGAGGACAACATATTTTTAGAAAGACTACCATTAAATGTTGTCCTTTTTCCTTTTTGTTACCCACCTGAAACCTCAGAGAAGAGCACTGCCTAAGCATCAATATCAACTTTTTCTAAAATTAATTTAATCTTTAATCTGCCTTAATGAAAGCTAATCAATAAGCAGTTGGTACACATTCAAAAAATTTGAATTGTTTCATTCAGTATTGGTCAGAATGAGCCATGTCAGTAAAAACTGCCCTTTTCACATGTACCTACAAAACAATAAAAGATTGTAGGAAGGAAATAATGTGACATTTTATACCCATCATCTGAAAGGTACTAATAACCTTTGGGGCTGTTGTGCAGCCAGGGTTCATCAATCCTAATCAGCTTCAGCTCTAAATTCCCTGAAAGTTTGAACTGGCAAGAGCAAGGAAAGGTTGGCTCAGCAAGAAAGGTCTTGCAGGAAAAAGTCTGTGTTTAAAATCAGCACTGCACTGACATGCTATAGTCAGTCACATGGACAGTGAGATATTTGCAAAGAGACACCCAGGTTTGGCACAGCCCAAGGCACCTTATTGCAGGAAGGCACGTGGAGGGAAAAGACATCTTACTTCATGCTAACATGAAGTGTGAAACTACTATGTGAAATGTCCCAAAATGGGCGACAGATAGCTGGATGACGGCAGTACTCAGATGCATCTCACAAAAAGAAGAAGCATTAGGCCTGGGCGCTCTGGCAGCCTTTATTTATGTGTATCCCTATTTGACTGGAGGCAAAATGTTTCTGCACAACTCTTGATCTCAAAACACCACAGTTAAGGTCAGGATTGTAAAAGGTCATGTTTAATAGATTTTGAAATGTGCATAGCATTCAATGCTAGCACAATTAAAAAATTTTCAGTTGTAGAGATATTTTCAACTCAGCGTCCAGAAGAATAATGCCAGCAAAGAGAGTGAATAGGCTAAGAGCCTGGGTATTTTGCAGAACTATTAATGTTAAGAATATGAGAGGAATTGTTTTCCAGAGATTGTTTGCAAACATGATTTGCCTTCCTGTTCAACCAATTAATCTGGAAATATGAAGAGAAAGAAAACATGATGCAAAGACTTTTAAGAACCTCTGTGTTTTGTGACTTTTCAAGATTTCCCAACATAATTTATCTAAATTGTTTCTAATAATTTTTCATATTATACAACATCAAAAAATAAAGCCTAAACTGGCTCTTGGAAATGAGTTTTTATCAAAACCCACAGTCATAAATTGTCCTGCGCTACACATTCTCTTTACAGATAGTGCAGGGGAGAAACTGAGAGGTAGAAACATTTTCCTTTTTTTTTTTTTTTTTTTGTCTGAAATGGCACAGATTCTATTCTCAGTCATGCTTTCACAACATCATGACCCTGTTCACTTTCAGATAGTTGTGCTAATGCTCAGATTACTTACTCTACTAATCAGACTCCTCTTCATCACAAATGACTTGAATGAAAAAAAAAGTCGTGCTCACATTACTTAAGGATGGCAATCTGAAAATATTACAAGGTGATAAGAACTTCTTGGCAGTTATAAAACATGAAAGATCTTTACAAACTGGTTTTTAGTTAAAGCTGGCCTTTGGAGCATACTCTGCCTAATATTCGTCTTGCTGAAAAGTGTAATTGAGGGACTGTTGGAGAGGAAAAAATAGAAAAGTTTATAGAAATTATCGCCTAACAAAGTATGCTAGGAATGTAAAAACCTTTGGAGAAAAAACTGAAATAAAGTTCCAAGATGCTTATCAGGAGATAGCTGCAGGGAAAGATTAGCAGCCTATTGTTCTCACGGCAGCTCCTCCAAGGTAGATCCGAGAGTAGAAAAACTGGTTTTGCAAGGTCTAAACGTGGAGCTGCTATGGTAATCTGAGAACTCTCATAGGCTATACACAAATGACGTAGAACTTGTATCTCCTCCTAAATTGGTTAGTAGAAATTAGCATATTCATCATGAAACCTGTTAACTATGCGAACAGAGCAAAAGTTTGCTCAGACTGCATTTTTCATTCCCTTCTCCTGCAACTTCCCTCTCCCCTCTTACCATGTGGAATCACCACGGGGTTGCGAGAAGCAACCACGTGGTCGCTTTCACTTCCCTACCTCATCTACTCAAGAAATAAACCCACATGCTTTGAAAATGGATGCAGAGAGTCTGGCTACATCATTGCAGAAGGAAACCAGGACAATATAACTCTAATATCTGGCGCCCAACGTGAGAAAAGCTGACCACACGCCGAATCTTCCATCTGCTTCAGCGACATCTCTCCATCCACGGTAACTCCCTCAAACAACTAAACCCCATCCGTACTGTGTCGCGAGCACAGCGATCTGCTTTGAGCAGTTCTTAAAAACCGCTGGAGCTCTTAAACTAAAACTGGGGCAATCCCTCGAGCACAGCCGGGCTGAAGCTCTAGAGGACTTTTTTTTATTATTTTTATTCCTGTCTTGCCGTGAAAATCACGGGCACTGAGCGCAGAACCGGCGCAGTTTCAAAAACTGCCGGCACTGAGAGCTCTAAGTGCGACATTAACCCCAGAAGTCCCGAGCACGAAAAAAAAACGTATCGAAGCTCTCCACGGACGTTAAACTCCAATTCCTGAGCACGTAGGGTTTTTTTAATTTTTTTTTGCGTTTTTTTTCCTTTTTTTTTGGGGTCTGGCCATCCCCACCACCGACGGAGCTCTAAGGAAAATCTTCCCGGCGACACAAGAGACAATTACTAACTTTTCCTAATACCCATCAATCCACGCCTTTTCTGCAGAGACTTTTAACACTTAATTCCAAAAATACCTTTTATTAACGTATCTCGCCATCATCTAACCTCACCACAGTTCATTCCTCCTTCCAGAGCGCGAGTACAACTAGTTGCTATAAAGCCGTAGCCCGCGGCACAATCCGCGCCGAGCCCAGCCACCCCTCCGTTCCCCGCGGTCCCTTCCGCTCCCGTCCCGTGCGTTCCCCTCCCCTCCTGCCCCGGCGCGGCCGCCATGCCTCCTAGCATTGCGCAATCCCCACGTGCACAGCCCGCACCCCCCCCCCCCCCCCACCACGCGGTCTCTGTCCCCGCTGCTCCCCTGTCCCTTCCCCTCCCCTCCCCCCCCCCCCACCACGCGGTCTCTGTCCCCGCGGCTCCCCTGTCCCTTCCCCTCCCCTCCCCCCCCCCCCACCACGCGGTCTCTGTCCCCGCGACTCCCCTGTCCCTTCCCCCCCCTCCTCCTCCTCCTCCACGGCCGCTACAATCCCCGCCTTCCCTTCTGCCGTGTCTGCGGCCCCGCCTCCCAAGCCCCCCCCCCCTGCAGTCCGCCCCTGCCGCCTCCGAGCGCGCCTCTTCCCCCCCCTTCCCCCCCCCCCCCCACGTGTCCTGCTCCCCGCTGCCCGTTCCGGCGGCACGGACATTCCCTTCGCCGCCTCCCCGTGCTCGAGCCGCCGCAGTCCACGGCTCCACCATAGCGCGGGCGACCGACCCACCCCCGTCCCGGGACAGCGCACCGAGACTCCCCTTCCGCCTGCGGCAGCCTCTCCCTCCTCCTCCACGAGTCCCTGTTTTCTCGTTCGCATTCCCGCACGAGCCACCGTGCCGGTCCCGAGCTCCCCTGCCGCCTCCGGCGGCATTCGCCGCTTCGACACCACCCATCCCTCCCCCACGGCTCCACGACACCGACACACCACCGCCGCCGCCTCTCCCGAGACAGACGAGCCACACCGTCGCTGCAACGATCTCCAGCCTCCCACCCCGTGTGCAGCACACCACGACCGTATCCCAAAACACCGTCGAAAACCCGGTTCCGTGCAGCACCCCTGTCTTCGCCGACAACTTTTTCCGAGCAGCCCACCAAGTTTTCTCCGACCTCCTCACCGCAGCCCATGCCTCCCTCCAGCACCACCGATCTCCTGCCGCTGCTATCTACAAAGCCATTCACGCCCCGAACACCGCCTGAGGCTTCTTTCTCCTCACCGACCAAGCTACAACAAAAGACACCACCGTCTAACATAACAAATACTTTAACACAGACAATTTCCAACGATTCAAACCTAATAATATTCCTCTGTATCCTTTACAAATATCACCTATATCCTTAAATAACTCCACTTCTCCCCGACCATTCAATATTTCTTACTCCCCCACAAATCAAAAAATAATACAAAAAATATATACCAAATTTTACAAACCCTTTTATATATCAACAGAGAGGGGGAGAACCCCAGGTTACACCTCAAAGAAAGCGAAATAGAGCTTTACATGTCTATAATTTTCAAAAAAGCTTTCCAGAGGGACCTGACCCCTTCATATACTAATATTTCCTAACCACCTAAAAAGCAAAATTGAAATACAACCCCCCAAATTTGATTAAAAATTTAAAATCAAAACAAATACAAAAACCATACAGGTCTTGTAACTTGGGAGAAGGCATTTTCTTTTGTTTTCACAGGTACAAAGCTCGAAGAAATTCCAGCAAAAGTATGAGAAATCCTGTCACATCAGCAAGCAGTCGCAGAAAAAAGAAAAAAAAAAAAGAAAAAAGAAAAAAAAAAAACCAACAAAAACACGAGAAGCAAAAACTCACAGCTGAGCTAGCAAAACCAACAAGAAAAAGTGATCTGTCAAAAAAGACAGCCCAAAAACAAAATGAACTTTATAATTTACATGAATATATGTTATAATTTTTTTTCTTTGTATTAATTGTTATAATGAAGTTTTACTTGTAATTCAAATCAAAGACAAAAAAGCCTGAATTACTTTAGCCAAGCTTGCAAACTCTAATATGACACAAAGCCCTAACAAACCCCTTACAACTTGTTTAATTAAAACATTAATTCTCTTCCATTACCATATAAACATAACTGTAAAAATTTTTTTAAAATTGTATTATATAATATTATCTAATTATACTGTTTCCATTCATAAACAACTAAAAAATCTAAATAATTTGACAAACCAAATTACAATAGATAACCCATCTTAACTAAACAATTTGTTTAAAAGTTAGAGCTTTGCACCATTAGCTAAAGAAATTCTGTAAAATAAGCTTAATTATTCTAATAGTAGTAATTGTAACTTTAGTATCAATACCCTATCTACTTCAGTGTGTACAAAAGTTAATAATATTTTGTTCATCAAAACGGGGGAGATGTTGGAGAGGAAAAAATAGAAAAGTTTATAGAAATTATCGCCTAACAAAGTATGCTAGGAATGTAAAAACCTTTGGAGAAAAAACTGAAATAAAGTTCCAAGATGCTTATCAGGAGATAGCTGCAGGGAAAGATTAGCAGCCTATTGTTCTCACGGCAGCTCCTCCAAGGTAGATCCGAGAGTAGAAAAACTGGTTTTGCAAGGTCTAAACGTGGAGCTGCTATGGTAATCTGAGAACTCTCATAGGCTATACACAAATGACGTAGAACTTGTATCTCCTCCTAAATTGGTTAGTAGAAATTAGCATATTCATCATGAAACCTGTTAACTATGCGAACAGAGCAAAAGTTTGCTCAGACTGCATTTTTCATTCCCTTCTCCTGCAACTTCCCTCTCCCCTCTTACCATGTGGAATCACCACGGGGTTGCGAGAAGCAACCACGTGGTCGCTTTCACTTCCCTACCTCATCTACTCAAGAAATAAACCCACATGCTTTGAAAATGGATGCAGAGAGTCTGGCTACATCATTGCAGAAGGAAACCAGGACAATATAACTCTAATAAGGGACTATTTTTTTAAATTAAGAATTTATCCAGTGAGATGCACCTTTTTGTTTTTCTTCCTTTTTTTTCTTTTTCCCCAGCACACAAATGACAATCTACTCTGATTCTTTATCACTCCAAAGTGTCTGGTCAGATTTTACTTTAGCATTTCTTTGGAACTTTACAGACCTCTGTTGAGAGACATTTTCTGCATGTGTTCTAATGCAAACAAAATTCCAAACAAATGAAAGCAGTAAATGCATATATCACACACTTCTGGATTGGATGACCATGCACAAGTTTATATGCACTTCAGTATATGCACGCAAATATGCTTTTCTCTTCTCCTGTATGTGTGCATAAATGTAAATATCTGATTGCCTCCCTCTGCCCATTAGGGTGTTTAGCAACACACTGTAAACAGAGGCCATGGTAGATGGCATAATTACTGCTTCATTTATTCAAAAATTTTATATTTTTATTAGCAGTTCCATGACTAATTTTGCAAAAAGCAAGGATCAAGTAAATATATTGATAATCCTTCTGGTCTTTACTGCAGTCTCTAAGGATCACTCCATGATTTATTTAATGCATGTTATAACAGAAATAGATGATACAAAAAAAATCTGTGTCATATTTAGTAAAAACATGAATAAAAGCTGTTTTGTACAGTTACAAATAATTTTGCTTAAGAAAACTTTTAAAAATGAGATCATTTCTTAGGGAACAGAGAATATTACAAACAACACCTTTTACCTTTCCTTCTTGTGATCATCATAGGCTGGACCTGTGAGAAAATGATTGAAATTCTGCTATTGCATTTTAATTTAACATCAGAGAACATACAATCTTCAAAAAGAAAAAAAAGGCAACACAAAATCAAGCACCTCAAATAGATGACATTGGCAAGGAACTTCCAACAGTAAATGCTAAGTCATAACAAGTCATCCACACCATAAAGAAACTAGAGCAACATCTCTGTAGGAGGTGAGAGGCAGTAACTCTGATCCTTACCAGCTGCATGCTCCAGCAAAAATGGCAAGGACTTGTGCTTCTGTTGCCGCAAAGCATCCTCAGCTGCTGTACACAGTTCTGACCACAAGGCAAAGTCTCCTCACTACACTCACAAATGTACGTAGGAAACCAAGAGCATTTTAACCTAGAAAACGAAAACACTTTCCAGGACAGCATATTTAAATCTGTGTGTCTTGTGATGGCAGAGAGATAATCTACTCTGATGCTCCACTTTAATATGACTTTCTATCCCTACACAAAAAATTTTGTGCCTATTTGGCCCTGTCAAAAACTAACCACACAAAAAGCATAATGCTACCTTAAATTTCCTGTTTATCTTTGTTCTGTCTGCTCTGTTGGATTAACCTTATTTTGATATCATTGAGACTGCCTTTCTTCATGAAAAAAATTCATAATGAGAAAAGAATAAAAATGCTGGGATATACATATTTTGCATTCACTAAGCAAAGGAACTCTAGACGAATTTTAAAATCCAGTAGAAATCCTCCCTTCTTTCTATATCTGCATGAATTGTTAGAAAACTTAGATCATCAGCAATTGCAAAGCCATTGGTAACCATTTTATGCCATAAGCACTAAAAAATCCCAGCATTCTTAAATGCAATTAAACAGCACTCTGCCAATGGCTTTAAATAAAACATGTTATTTACTGTTGTTTTTAACACTGTTAATTTTCTTAAAATAATGTCCCATGTGTTTATAGCCAGAAACATATATTAGAGTGTCTTATGCTAAAAAACATATAGATTACACCAACCAATAATCATAACTGATTTGGCAATTAGCAACCATGTTGCTAATTATATGACATCACATTTGCATAGAAATCTTAGCTACACTACTACAAAGACTGATTGAGCCAATTTCCCACTCAGATTTGATCCTTTTCTTCACATTCACAGTGGCCATTACCTTAACACCATAAAGCCTATCAGGATAGATTTATAAGATAGGAACAGTATTTTTACCTGAGGCTTTCTGTGATTTATTGATTCCTATAATTAAAAGCTGTACCAATAGCATTAATTATTAGGGGCAAACTGATATTCATTTCATACATGAAAACCAGGCTGATCTATGTTAATTGTGTCTATACAAATTTACATCTTGGCTGGGGTTTTGAATCAGCAGCCCACACCTCTTCATTCATTAAATCAATGCAGCAAAAACTGACACCATGAGTGAACGCACATTTTGCTTTTGTGGCTACCTTGTAGCTATTCTTGATTATCATTTAGAAGTCAAAGCAATCTCAGATTCACAAGGGGGTTATGAAAAAACAAGCTCTTAGGAAAATCAGTTTGCGGTATTGGTTATGAACTCGGACAATGTTTTCCAGACATTTCAGACACTACTGAAACAATAATGAGTAGAGGTGGAGTGGTACAATTCACAAACATTTTAACTGTGTGTTAGTGAGGAACAGAATGTCCATGCCTGTTTACCTCATCAACATTTACTTTACCAGAATAACCTTCAGTTCTGGACATGAGTCCTTTTTACATTATATAGAGTATTAAACCTCTTGACTTTGGACCATCCACATATATTTCATCTACACCCACATTCAGGCACTTCTGTTGATCTAATTTATCCAGAGGAGTAAACAACAATGCCAGACATAAGTTCTGAAACTCACACAGGCATCAACAAAGACAACTTTGGAGGCCAAGAGCTACTATGCAGACATTGATTCACTGTTCCATAGTAATTTAGGTATTTACAGACAGAGGAAAAGACCTGTCTTCTGTCTAAGAGCATATTATTTAGTATTTTTTCATATTTGCAATGCTAAGATAATTGTCTTTCACCTTAACATCTGGAGACAAGCCTGACTTGCAGCAACATTTCCATCAGTCCAAATCTTTTTTAAAAATATAGGTAGCTTTGGGGAACATAAGGTAACTGTTTAACAATTCCAATGCAAGAAGCAATTCATGGCTTATCATAAATAACATTACACTGGAATGAAAAGCTTTCCACATAAGTGTTTTTGTTCTAGAAAAATCCATCAGAGATATTATTAGTCCCCTCTAAACTGCACCACCAGAAAAAAAAAGTATCACTTACAGAAACTATTCATGCAAGGTTTTTGTTCATAGCAACTTCATCATTTTCAAGGTTACCCACTTCCTTTCGGTTTTTCACTCATCCCTCTATCCCATTAGCTTCCCTCTCTCACAGATTATTCTCAATTTCTTCCCCTTCCTGTGTGGCACCTCTAGCTCTGCCAGATCCAATACACTTAACTTTGAAGTGGTATCAGATCAGGCAGCCTCTCTCATGCTGCCCCAGTAACACTATCTTTAAGACGCTGAGAATACTGGGATGTTCCCAAAAGCACTTCTCAGCCTCATGCCACCCTCCCAACAACCAAGACCATTTCTGAAAACTGATGTACCAGGCTAACACTTCCTCCTCCCAGTGCCAACATGAAACCATATTCTGCTCTGATGTGTGCAAAAATCCATTGTTACTTTTCAAGGTAGCTGGGGCAGGTTCATTTTCATTTGGCTATATGAAAAATGCTTCTCGTTGGTTTGTTTTGGTCCATATGGTTTCTTATATTATTTCACTGTCTTGATGTTCCACTCATCCTCTCACAATATCCATTTCATGCATTTTCCACAACTTATTTAAAAATTAAATATAAGTTCCTTGAAGTAGCAGTTTTGGCTAGGACTACAGCTTAAAGAAAGTTTTTAGACATTCCTACAACAGAAGAAAGGAAAAAGCAGCTGACATGAGAGATCTGTTTCGTTTTCTCGTGAGAAACATTGTTAAACTGATCACAAAATTCTGAATGATTCTTGTGTTTTGCTGTCAATGCTATGAGTCATCTGTTTGTGCTCTTTTTGTGCTAATCTTTGATGACCTACCTTGGTCACCCTGTATTCAAAAGCAGTAATTCACTCCTGTGGTGAATCACCATCCAGGATTTAGATGTTTCCAGTGAGTCATACTTAACCTTATAGAAAATACAACTTTTAGGCTACATAAATTGTGCACTTCAGCTATAGTGGGTTTAGACATCCATGTCTGGAAAACAAAATTATATATTTCAGTGACAGAACTGAAATAAAATGTTGAGCAGTAGTCCCTACTTTACACTCTGTATAAGTAAATCCTTTTTTGTTTTAATTCAGTTAAAAGACGTTGGTCAAAGTCCACGTGAAAGAGAGCACCCATGTAATTTTTTTCCATTATTGCAATCATGGGCTTAACAACCTCAATAGCAAATAGTTCTGACATCATGTTCTCCATCTGCAAAGACTCATAATATCAAAAACTCTCACCCATAAAGCAACAGAATTAATACCCATAAATTCAGGGTGAGCTCAGGGCCTACATTCCAAAATTAGGCACACTCAGATCCACTGCTCAGGAAAACTTACTGTATTGTATTTCCTTTCACCTGCTCTTCTTTGCACCTTACCCAGTGCTAAATATCTGCCTTCTGTTGTATGAATTCCCTGTGAGAAAAAGTTATTTCTAATCAGATTCCATCAATTTCCATGTGAAGACCACCTGTAGTTGATGAGAAAGCAGGCTTGGTTTTTGGTTGTTTGGTTGGTGTTTGGGTTTTGTATTTCTGTTCTTACTAAAGAAAGAAATTAGCTCTTCAGAACAGTGAATGTCAAAGAGACTGAAGTGGGCAAATGGAACCAAATAAGGCAACAGGGTTTGCAGGCAGTATGTTATCAAAATAATTTGCTAGTGCCAAGGGGTGTACGGGGGGTGATATTAAACTGAAGCTTCACTCTTACAGAGCAGATTCAGACTCTAGTGTTGATTTGTCAGCGGGAGTATTCTGTCTGCTCTAAATGCCTCCTAAATTTGCCATAACTGAGTCCCTAATGAACCTTCTTTCTCCATCAGTGAGCACAGCACCAGTGACATTCTGCCTCTATTCTCACTCATTACTGTTGAGACTGGGAAAACTACTGAAAATTGCTTAATTATGTGGAAGAAATAAGATACAGAGCAACAGTGTATCTTACCTGCATCATCTGTGAGGAGCAAGTAAGTGTTAGTTTTTTTGCACATAACAAAACTTCAAACTACATTAACAAATGTTCTGTAAGAATTTACTGATTACAGTGATGTGTAATGACCTTAAAATACAGCTTTCTTCTTTTTAATCTTTGCAGAAATGTGAATGGAGGCTATTGAATTTTTTAAAAAGTGCAAATTAGTAAGGCTTTAACATATTTAAAGGCTTTCAGATCAAAATATTCATTATCTAGCTTTGTTGCATTAGATGTGGTTAATACTAGAAATTATACATTCTCTAGTTAAGACACTGACACTGAAATGTTAATCATAGGTGCTTGGTATTTCACCTATGTTTTCAACCTCCTACTTTCAGCTGAAGGAAACTTAATGCATTTACACAATATAAAACTTGCAAATATAAAATATAACAATGGATAGCGCTTGCAGGTATGTCTGATGCAAAACACTGCTGACTCATATAGCCTACAGGTACACTTTTTTGTTGTTGTTGTTGTTGTTTGGGCTTTAAAATGTGCCTGACAGAACAGGACTGTTGCTCTCCTAAGAGTTAAAGATCACATATATCAGAACATGCACAGTTTTTGTGAGTGTACAGCATAATCATTTATAATACTTTACACTTCAATACCAAATAAAATACAATCAGCTCAAGATTGCTAAAGCTCACACTCTGAAACAATAATTCATCTATTGAGTTACATACTGTGTGTTCTACCATAAACAGGAAGAAAAAAGCCTGGAAAATTAAGTTGCCTTGGACACTGATGCAATAACAGCTATTTGAAAATAGTCCTGTAACAATAATCATATTTCTAATTGGAGTTCTGCAGAACGGAAAACAAATATTTTCTTCTAAAGAATACTGAACCACATTTTCATCCACGGACAGTATATTAATACTACATAGTTACCCATATAATAGTAATTTTTAGGTTAAGTTTTACAAATAAACTGAAAGCACATGTATTTACAGATCAAAAGGATACATGCATGTGTCTTCTTGTATCAAATTTTCTGCTATGGAAACCTTACATAGTGTACAGCTTTAAGAAACCTAATTTCTTTCCTAAGTGGGCTATGGTTGTGGAGTGCTATTCTTTCCTATTTTCTCCGAAATCGCAAATGAAATATAGACACTAAACCATTTGCCCATGGCCACACTTGGGCTGTGAACTAAATGTGGGTCTTCCAAGTAATGTGTTAGTGCTCTAAGTGCTTAGACAACCATTCTCAGTCTGTGGAGTGTGAAACACCAGCCCCACCAATCATGAAAATACTTTTGAAAAAATAAATAGAACATAAGTGAGAAGAGTGACTAAACTGACGGTGCTCATTACACTATGCTCACACAGGGGTCATAAACTGAATTTGAAAAGTATCTCCAATTGCTTCTCTGTCCAAATAAAAGTGATAATAAAAAAAGCAGAGGTTTATTAATTCTCATGAAATGTTATAATGCTTCTGATAATACTCCTGCTTGGCCTCTGTATTTTATCTTAATTTCCTGTTTGAAAATATAGCAAGCTATATATATATATAGCATACATAATATGTATATCCCACTTGCATATGGTATGTGATGTTACCAAGCACAGTAAAATGATTCACTACCCTCCTTCCATTTATATTTTGACATGCTTCTGGAAGGAAAACCTGTGTCTCTGTCTGCAATGATTTTCTTTTAATCTCTTTTAATCTTCCCAACATGTCTCATTTGTAGGATAATTGTAGGACTAAACAGAAGATAGGCAAAAGCAACTTTAACAAAAAATTCTCCACAACTGTGTTCTGCCTTTTTTTGACTAGTGAAGAAAATGAAATGTAAAAAAAAGTGCAAACAAAAAACAACCAACCAAAAAAACTGTACATACAAAACATATAAGTAGAGAAAAGAAGTAGAAGCTGAACAGAAAATGTCACATGGCATTTCAAGCATACTTCATTTTTTTATACACCAAGAACATACTGAATTTGAAATGTCTTCCAATCAAAAGATGAAAAATAGTCCAATTTTAATATGTTATTTATCTTACCATTTCAAATTATTACAGTTATGTTTTATTTTATTTCAACATAATACAGGAAGCTTTATATTTTCCTGTCATTAATTGCAAGCAGAAAATAAAAAGAAAAAATAAAAGATGTGCAACAGACTGTACTATAAGAAAACTCTTGAGGTTGGTTGTTGTTGTTGTTATTGCTATTGTTATTATTCTTCAGCAGTGCCATATGGGTGAAGAGCAAAGAAAAGTGCAACAAAAAGCAAAGGCTAAAGCCAGGCCAAAACTAAAGGAAAGAAAAGGAAGTCTTAAAAGGACTCCTAACTTTTGTAGTCAGTTTACTTTATGATTCATGCAGCTAAAACAGCACACTAAATTAGTGCACACCTATCTTTTTAAAAGAGAGGTGAGAGTTTTCTGCGCCTCCTTCTACTGGGTTGCATAAATACATCCTAACATTGAAAGGGACATGATCTGACCAATACAACACCTGTAGTCAAGTGTTTGGTTCATGTACTGAGGTCTCCCAAGTGTACTACTAAGAAAAAATGAACAATATCCTTTAAAAAGGAAACACAATTTACTTTTTATTTCATTTGAATTAATGTTAATGTTTAGTTCTGCCAGAAAAACCTCCAGTCTATGAGTTTTACTACCTGGAAATGTACCTAAGATTAGGTATTGACATGCTGCTGCTACTCATAAATTCCTTTTTGTTCCAAGTACCTTTTGTTCCCATAAGGCCATAGTTCACAGTAATATGTTTTTATTTCCTGATATTTCAAGTGCTTGTAAGGAAGCAATTGTTTAAGCAGCTGGAAACCTTTCCAACTAGACCTTAACCCCCATTCTAGCTGACTAATATATGTTTTCCGTTCTCTGCATGTATCAGTTCTGCGTAGATGAATCTCAACACACATCTTAAAGTACTGTGAGCTGAAGCAATACATTCCACTGGCAGGACTTAGAGTAATCACAGCCAGCTTTAATCCTATGATTTTACCACTGCTTAGTTAAATCTAAATTGAGAGGTATCAGTCTGCAAATGCTGATTGGATCCATTTGACTGGTGTAGTCATTCACATTTATGTTTGTGATCTCCACAATGCTAGTAAGCTCTGTAAGCAAATAAAAAGTGGTTGTGTGCTTACTGTTTCTTGTTTGATTAGTACGATGCAATACTGGAAACACTGTGCATAAAGCTGTATGATTTTACTTTTCTGGGTTTACAGGAATCCTAATGCTGGCAAATAGTATTAAAACAAGACTACTAGAATCTCTGTCTTGCTATAAAAGATACGCAAAGCCTTTTATTTTCTTGCCTACTAATAGATTTATGTCTCTCAACCCAAGGCTGAGAGAGGGAAACTGCTAAGCTACCATAACTTCTCAGTTTGTTTCTTGTCAAACCTGTCTATCCAAGTTCCAACTAAATCAAGCTATCTTTGTTAAGATATGTACACATACCCTGTGTGACCTTGATAAACTCCACCAACTTTTTTCATAATAACACATTTGGCATCTGTCAGGAACAGCTGAACACTGGCAGTCTGACACAAACATAATGATAAAAAGTATTCTTATCCCTGGGAACAGTCTTCTGGAAAGATTTTTTTGGAATATGAACACCTTGGATCACCAGGTAACTGAAATTCTGCTTTCAAAAATGGTTCTCAACTCTCACATGTCTGTAGAATATAAACTGAGCAAAAAGTAGGCTAAAAGGCTGTGTGTATCCCATTGCTAGTTCCCTCTTCGACATCAACCTCTGCTCATCACACTGGAGCACTTAATGGGCAGCATTTCATAGCAGGCTAGGAAACACAGATCATCTGACTACCAGGTTTGCTGCAAGCTGAGTGGATATTAACGCGGGGTGGTGGTGGGGTGAGATTCCGGTGTGTGTTCCAGAAGTGTCTCGATTGCTCAGACAGGCACTGCCGACAGATGCATCCGACACGGTGCAAGCAGACCTTTTCTCTCACCCATGTCGATGGACAGCACAGTGACCCTCACACACCCCAGAGCCTTTGAATAGCTCAGCTTTACCAGAAACAAAGAACTCAGAGAGCTCAGTCATGTGGAGTTTCCGGAGGTTTATTCTTTGAAGGGGTCCAGCCACAAAAGAGAAAGAATGGCTGTGAGTGGCCATTTTTATAAAGGTCTAGGGCCAATAGGGTTGGGGAGAAGGTGGGGAGGTAAAACAACAACCAATGGGAAGAATGGAGGAGTGGAGTCAGGGAACAGGTCAAGGCCAATCAACATAGGAAGATTAACATAACCTTAGGGAGAGACCATTTAGCACCCAATTTTGCTGTCTTGGAACTTCTCGGCTCCTTGGTACTCTCAAGATGATTGAGACCACCGCAACAGGTATTACTTATATGACAGATCCCTCAGAGTATGCACTTAACAGCAGTAATATAAATGTTCGTTATCTGCATGATTTTTCAGTTTTAGACTTTGTTGGTTTCTTTTAATCATTAATTTTGCAGCACGCAATAGTCCCCAAAAAAGTCTTTCTCTCAGCTGGTTAAATTAAAAATTTAAAAAAAAAAAAAAAAAAGTAAAATTCAAACATTCAGTAGCTTAAAAAGCACTTAATTCAAGACTCATCATAATAACATTATTGATACAAAAGGAATTTGCAAAACATATTTTTACTGTAAGAAGAATGTCACAAGTAAATGAGTGTATCCAGACTCTGAAATAATATTAACTGATTTTCTGTTTTGCTATTTCTATTGTTAAAGTCAAGTAGCTATGAAACCTATAAACATACTAAAAAAGTGCTGATGACAATAGATGGCAGCTGAATGAAAAGAACATGCTCTGCACAAGTAGCATTCAAACATGACGTGCAGAACTAAATTTTAGTCTGTTGTTACAATAAGTTATAGTTTGAACTCAGATTTTAATGCATAATATTTATACTTGTCCAACCGGCTACCTGCTCTTTCTTCAATTACAGTAGGAAAAGATTCAAATATCTGATGGTGTTAAATATTATATTAGAAATCAATATGCTTTCCAAAAATGTGTATTATAAAATACCTCTTGACTAACTACACATTATTATTATGTATTTACATAGATATATTATTACAGTATTATTGCACTGTGTGACATATTGTTCTACCGTATTTGTGCTGCAGTTAACAGCAGACTGAAATCTCAGATTCCCATGGACATACAGAATCATATATTAAACTTCCCCTTACCCCTACATGCCAACATCTGAACCATCCCTTCTGCATTTCCAATACCAGGACTTGCTTTTATTGTGGCATTCAAAGACTAAGGGCAGATAACTGCACTTTCCCCAGAGTTCCTGACTACCTGTAATCCCTTCAGCATTTGGAGGACTTCTGGCAAGATCCCAGCAGTGAAACATTGCCTCTCTCTCCCTGCGCAGCCTGTTGTAGAAGAGAGCAAACATCCATAAAATCCAGCACACTGGGATGCACAAGTTGCTGATTAGAAATGTATTTTGATTTGAAAACACAAGAAAAAGTCCACATGTAAGAAGTCTCTCTTCTAATTTTTTCCTTCTCTAGAAAATGTGAGATGTTGCCTGACAAATTTCCATTGCCCCCTGTCAGAGACAGAAACGTTAATGTTTAACCAATCCCAAAAGCGACCATTTTCAAAAGCAGCAGAGTGTTTGCTGAGACCAGGTTTGCAAAGTAATTGCCCCAATGCCGAGGTGGTGAGCACCCACCACTGGAGGCTGCAAGCTGGATTTCAGCCAGGTAAGGGAGAAGGTCAGTAAGATGCAGACCCTGTGAAGGTGGAAGAGTGCTTTTTTTGCCATGTAAATGTCCTCCCTTACACACCTATATCAGGTGAAAATGTTCCTCCCTCCCCATCAGGAGAGGTATCAGGAAATTCACATCAGCCTGAGGGTTTTCATCCCTTCTGACGGGGCATAACTGACTCAACCACATTGACACACAGGAGAGGCAGCTGTCACGTCTTAGAAGGCACCCTAGCACCCCCAGACTCATTTCCGAGACCTTCCTCCAGACTGCACACGATCCAGTGTTGCAACTGATGCTGGTGATTTTTGTATTTTCTTTTTATACCCTTTTTATACATTTTTATACCCTTTCCCTTCCCTGTTACCCTCTATACACACTCCTTGTACCCTGCACAAACACTCCTTGTATTTTAGCCCTACATGTTTACAACCCTTGCAGTCTGATATTTAGCTTAGTTTGGGGTCCTGCAAAGTGAGGAGGACCATTCACATTATCTCAGAACTAGAGGCTCCAACCTGTTCTCTCTTGGAACATGTTTTTGTAAACTAGGCTGTAGTCTCATTTGGGGGGGGGGGGGGGTCATTAGAATAGGGGGCAATTATTCATTTATTAAGTTTCTTATTGTGGGGATTTTAAGTAGATATGCTAATTTTGTGAAGTCCATAAAATCCAGTACGCGTTGCACGGGAGGGTCTGGCTCGTCGTTCGCTCCATGGCATGTTTTCCACCTTTGATGGGTCTGGACACCTAGGATCCTATTAAACTGAGGAAAATTCCCTTTTCCCTGTACTGCTGTGTCTGCTTCATATTTTTACCAGCCTGTTTAAGGCATCACAACAGACAGTGTAAAACTCCCTCCCTGCCCAGGGAAAGAACCTGGGCATTCCCACCTCAATGTACATTAACCCATTGAAATCTGTGGTCTGGGGGCTTCCCTCACCTCTGGCAGTTCAGGACTGAAACCATCACTTCAACCAATGAACACTGAAATTGCAGCAACGAAATTTAATTACTGGATCCATGGGTGGTGATATCTTTCCTCTCTGCTATTTGTTTTTATCCTTTCTTTATCTTTCTTTTTTTTTCTTATATATTTTCTTAAGTGATATCCTTATACTTTGATATTGCTATATTTCTACAGATGATAACCAAAACAGCTATATTTTTATACTTTTATATTGCTATATTACTATAGATAATAATAACCAAAATGGCTATATACTTCCTTTCCATTGCTGCCAAATTGTTATATAGTAAGCCCTACATATACAGAGAGAGAGAGAGATACATATAGATATACATAAACATCGGTCATTCCGTGCAGTTTCACTCCAATCTGCCCCCAGGGACCTATAAAAAAGAACCTAAGTTATACTTTCCTCCAATGGCAGGTCATAACACCCCCTAAGACACATTACTGGATGAAACCAATGCTGTAGATTAAATAAACCTAAAATTTAATAGAGAAATCATCTTCTATTTTAAAAAAAAAGGCTTAGGGCATGAGCATGAAAAATTCTAACCTGTATTCATCTGTATTCAATACAATACCCAAGAACACCATTTTATTGAGTTCTTTTCCCAACATTTGCATATGAAAATCCTTTTGTACTAGTATAAAGCCTTCTACTGTCCTCTTCTCTGTGTGTCTCTGCATCATTTGGCTTAGCAACTCTGCAGTCCACCCTTTCCTTATTGGGATCCTCACAACAGATTTATCATTATCTAGCTCCAAGTTCAAGCGCTTCTTTTCCTTTTCCTCTGCTGATGACATAATGTCCACTGTTCAATTACAGAGTTTTCTCCATCTATCACGCTTTCTTCTAAGGTTTCCTCCTCTAACACAACCTCCTTGATGATCCACAACCAACACAACCTGCCTGCAGCATTTTGTTTCATTTCCTGCTATTTTCCAGCTTTGTGGCTGCCACATCTATCTTCCTCAGGCTAGATATGGCAGAGTCAGCCCTACTGCCAGATTTAGCATATTGCTTGTCCAGTTCCCCAGACCACCCTGGTCCTGCCTAATAGATGTAGTTGAAATAGAAATAAGCAAGAAAAAAAAGACTGCAAAGTAAAAAGTGAACATTATGAGATACAATTAATGACTGCTACTTAAACCTTGGATTGAAATAGAGCTTTGGTCAATGCCATTGGTTACCAAAAGTGATTGTTAAGTTGGTGAAATATACAATCAATAAACAAGAGAGTTCAGTTTTGGAAGTTACTACGGATTGCCTCTTCGAGAAAAGTCTTATCCCAAACACAACTAAAAGGCACATACTCAGAGTCCTCCAATAAGTGGCAAATGTAAAATTAGTTTTATAATCACAAACCTTTATAGTGAGGAAATATGAAAGACTATGACAAAACTCCACAAAAAATAGAAAGCAATATGCAACACAGCAGTATAAATAAAGCTGTTTAAATGGGTTTCATCAAAAGCAGGATTAGGGCCACAGCAAATTAGCATTTTCTTTAAGTAGCTTAGGGCAAAAAGCTTCTCACAAATGAAATATACAAACAGCTGCAAATAAAAACAAATAATAATAAAGCAGTCTATAGAGATTAAAACCCAGACGTTGCTACAGTCTGTAATTTGATAACTCCAGTGAGCATATACATAAATATAAACACATTTTTTAATTAAGGCATCAAGGTTACAGTGAAATAATAAGCACATTTTACCAGCTCATACAGAGGATCATCATTCAGCCTGTAGTCCCCTCAACAATTGTCCAAACCAGTAACTGCTGCATTCACTGGAACCACCAAGAAGGTGGTGAAACTTCAGCTGTGTATTCTTACCCCTAAAAGCCAAATTCGGGGAAAGACTAGGAAATTACTGCAGCTCAATATCCATAAAGTGTTAAGTTATCTAGAGATTCCCCCATGGAATAGTTTTCCATCAGAGAATGCTGCATTTACAGAATTAAAGCATTTTGCAGGGAAACGTAGGTTTCATCCAAAAATGCAGTGAATAATCACTGCAATATTTACCTTTCAAAGTAGCACACTCACTTAAAAATGAAATTATATGATAATGCAATACTGCTGTCCTTACCAGAGGTAAATATTTAACCTCAAAGAAATTGAACATTTTGATATGGTCAAAATTGAGTTTGGTGCATTTTATTTCATCCTGGAAATCAGAATTTTTCCATTTCTACTGAAATAATTGCTGAGTATGTCTCTTTCCAGACAGCAAAAATCACTCATCAAGTTTGCAATATGGAATAGTAATTTAAAAGGGCAATACAATGGAAGTTTTCTAAGCAAAGGTGTATTTCTCATAGAGCAGGAACACAATAGGCATTTCCTAGAAGTGCTTGTGTAAAGATGTCATCATAAATGAAATTAGTTATGACAGAGAGAATAGGAAACCACTGGGAACAGAGTGAGAAAGGATATTACCTGAAGCTAATGCTGGTCTAAAGCCCTCACCACGCCTACCTGGTTGTATTAGAGTGCACAGGAAAATTGAGGGAAAAGAAGCAGAATTTCCTCCAAACCAAGAGAAAGTTGACTGAGATGGGAAATATGTCGGTGTTGACACACAAAACACCTGTTTTGTGTCTGTAAGGGAGAGAGAAGTTCCTTCCAAAGGGAAGAGTGATCTATAACATGGAATAATGTGCTGGAAACACCAGGAGAAGATTACATCTGACTTAATGGCTGTGCTGTTGTGGTTTGGTTTTATTTTATTGTACTAGCAAATGTTCATCCTTCTCCTTCACTGTGATGAGTTCAAGAGAAAGCAAAACAAAAGAGAACTGGAGAGTAAAATGCCCTACAAAGAACTATCAGAAAACAATGGTAAGGAAACAAATTTGCACTGGAAAGCTGCAGATATTGCATAAGAGAGTAATGGTAGATTAGAAAACAACAGCAAGGTTTTTAATTGTCAGGAATGAATAGAAATGAATTCTCATTTTCATCCTCTGTTTGTGTTTCTGTCATTGAGATAGAGATGGTAACAGTGGAGAAGGAAGGTAGAGGATGGAATTATGCACACGCTATTATAGGAAATGTGTAAATAACATTCTGGTATCTCTTGAATTATTGTCATAAGACTTCATACAGTGATAAATGGGTGACAAGCTCAGAGAAAACGAGGATATCAGAAACTACAAAAAGCAGAAAAAATACATGCAAGTTATATAGGGAGTTGAAGAGCAGACAGAAAGTCAATACAGAAAGATGAGTTTTCCTGATGAAAGAATAGGAGTGCAAAGTCACACTGAAGGACATAAACCATTAGAAGAGCCTAAGTAAATAAACTACTTGTAGCTCATATCCTTTCATGTATGATTCACATGAAAGTTGTTGGTTGCTCAGACATTGTAACAAAATAATATTGATAAAATATGAAGGAGTATCAAGTAAAAATTCAAATATTATCTGTCCTAACCTCTTAAAGTACTATGCATACATATAATACACATAACCACAAAATGTGAAGACTTTAATTATACTTTCAGTGAAATATCTGGGTTTTTTAATCTGTCCAAAGATGTATTCTGCTGTTTTGTGTGCTTGTGTTGATATTGTTGTGTTGAATCATCTCTGAATTGGTTGTGATTGGGAAAATATTGCTAAAAAGATAATTCATTATTGAACTGTGGTTCTTCTTTGAGACGTCTCGTAGCTCAGGAAAAACGTCAGCTCCACATTACACACAGGTCCTACAGAAAAAAGCAAAATTGTTTATCCAATCTTGTTTACCAGTCTTCAACAAGGAAGCAGAAGTTAATACCTACAAAATTTTAGTATTGATTAAAGGGTTACTCTATAAATGGCCAGCTCATGAACTTGCTGTGAGTCCTGCTTCAAGGTCTGCGCTCTCGCTCCAAAGTCTCTAATGACTTGCAGATTATTTGGGGTCATGGTGTCTGTGGTGCTGAGTTTGGAAACAGCTCCAGGCTCCCTACTCGGATCGTCTGGGTTACTCCAGACATGAATTTAGGCAAGACCCAGGCACTGCCTTAAAGAAGTTCTTGGAGCAAATTGTGCAGCTCCATAATCCCTGCTGCTGGGGAGGCTGGGAATTGTGGGAGCTGTGCCTCTGTGCAGAGGACAGCTTCTGATGTCATTTGGGGTCACTCCAGAGACCCAGTCTCATTTCTTTCTGTGACAAAGCAAGCAGTTATGCAATGGCACGTCTGTGTGTAAACACCTCCACAGCACAATTGATTAAAAGTCAGGCTGATGCTTTGAGCTCTCTAGAAGGTCAATTTGAGTTACAAATCTGCCTTCATTTTTGTATCTGCTGTAGTGAAAATCACACAGCTGATATCCCAAAGAGGCTGCATACTTTTTCCCCACATGACATGCCTAGGTACAGCTCCTTTGTCAGCAGCTCTTCGCAAGTTGCTTTGCATCGCTGTGGCCTTTATATACGCTAAAAAGCAGGGGTGGGTATTTCACCCACCATTGCTTCTGTGTTCTTTGGAGCTGCTGGTCATTGCTTAGATCCCTGTCTATTTTCAGGAAATTGTTGCTGAGCTGTTCTGGGATTTTAGTTTTTTCTACTGATATGCACATGTTATATGTTGGTATATCTCAATAGCTCTTTGTTCCTGCCCTAGCACCTTTTTGTTAAATCTGATAAACTGGAATAGGTGCCTATGCAAATGTACAGGAACATGTTCATTAATTCTTTACAATCCAATTTTCAAGAAAAAAATAAGTGAAATGTATAGTAGTAATAATAATTTTAAAAAATAAAATAGACAAACTATAAAAAACAATGTAAAGCTATTTTTTTAAAAAATTTCTAATTATACTTCCTTTTTTGCAGACTAGGGTCACCCTTCTGCAGATTTCCTATTATCATGCAAACTAATTAAAATTTGACTTCTACATCTCCTTTTAAACATCTCTTCTGCTTCAATAAAAATACAAACTGCCTATGAACACAAAATGAATTTGCAAAACTATAAGAAAAAGGAAGCCCCTTCCATGCTAGTGAATAAAAGAATGTGAATCAACCACATCTCTTTGTTTAGGCATGTTACTGTAAATTTCATTCATGCTCAGCTTTTACATTTAGTTCTACATTTATATTAACATGTTTTGTAGTAAGTTCTAGATATATGAACATACACAATCATACACATTTATGTGTGTACAAAATCATGTACAAAATCCTATTTATTGGTATATGTACAAGTGTGCATATAGGAGTTTTGGTTTTTTTTAAGTACGTGCTATGACTGTTAGGGTTTCATATTCAGATTTAAGGAAATTCACTTTAACAGAACAGAACATGGCCAGCCAAGAAAACAATTTCCCTTCTTCCTGTTTGCTTTCCTCCCACTCCTTTCAAAATCTAAGGGGGAAGATGAAGTTATGAGATGTCAGGAATGCATTGTTTTCTTATGGACTTCTGTCTTGGGCCTGCATGGCCGGGTTTTGGTAGTGGGGTGACTACAGGGGTGGCTTCTGTGAGAACCTACAGAAGTTTTCCCCATGTCCAACAGAGCCAGTGCCATGACGGACCTGCTGAGCAAGGCTGAGCCCATCAGCGAGAGTGGTAGTAACACCCCTGTAATAACAGATTTAAGAAGAAAATAAAGTTAATACACAGAAACATCCAGAGAAGAGAGAATTAGACTGTATGATATATATGTATAATTAGACAAACAGCCCTGCAGACAGAAACAGCACTGGAGAAGGAGGGGAACGAGGTGCTCCAGGTGCTGCAGCAGAGATTGCCCTGCAGTCCATGGTGAAGACTACGATAAGGCATGAAAAATGTAAAATACTCTCCTCAGATTCATTTTTACAGAATTTTTCTGACTTTCTCAGCTTTACCCTGGATACGGTAAGGAAAGGTAAGGAAACAAGCAGCCGTGTGAAACATCAAGAGGAGTCAAACTTTCAGCCAAGTTAACAGAACTCAAACTTCAACATACATTCCAAACCACTGCAAAAGGGAACAGGCTGAAGTTTTTTTAATGGGATCTCTGAACAATACTTTAATATGTTAATGCTCTTCTATTTAAGCAATTGTTTAGACTAGGTTTTCTTGCTAACACAGCTATACAGATCTAATATCTGATTTCAACTTTTCAACATACTTTGAATCCCACCTATTCTGTGAAAAAGCCAGAATCTGAGGATTAATGAAAGCATTGATTCATGCAGGGCCAGAAGGACAAAGGAAACAACCCTCTCCTTCCCTTAGGACCTTTGTCTGGATGTAAGTGAAGATTTGGCACATCTCCTCAAGTTTCCTCCATGTCAGGCAGCTGTCAGAGCAATATTTCCAAGCCCAAGACAAATGCCTGGGAGCAGCGCTGCGCCAGGCGGTGGCCCAGTCACTCCTCTGCCTCCCCAGGGCCACCCCAGTGTCCCTGCAGGCCCCCACAGCCCAGCCTACTCTGCACCCTGGCATCTCCCTCACAGTTTGCATCTTTTATCCATACAAGATTTTCACCCTGGAACAATTTGAGGGTGTCTCCATGACTCCATGGGCACAGGGCTCCTTCCCTTCCATTAAGAAACCACAGAAACTCTCTCTTGTCTTTCAGGAAATGTGTGCTTTTGGTAGGCAAAACTCATCACTGTTATCTGCCTGTCTCTCTTAGCAAATTATGTTCTCTTTGAGGTTTACTTTGTCCCTCAAATGGTATTTTTATTTTTATTTATTTAGTCATACAGCAATCTGAAATAATTCAGGAAACTAATTAACAAGATGTTAAAAAAAAACCAAATAAAATAACTCTACATACTGTGAGTCTCACTGCCTCTTAAGAGTTTTTTTAAACAAAAAAAAAGGGAGCAGTAAATAAACCACATATTCCAGTCAAGTTCTATTTATATCTTTGGTAGATAACTCTGTATATATTTTGTTATATTTTGCAGATGAGACAAAAGTTATCTTAATTAACTTCATGAAGCTTAATTTCTCAATGAAAAAGCCTAGGGTATTAAATGTGTATTAAACGAGAATGTAATTTTCCAGATGTATTATTTTGATTAACTAACTGATGTTACATAATACATTACTGCATCTATTAGCATCTAAGGGAGTGAACATGCAGCTGTATAAGTGTTTTGCAGGGTCACACTCTGCCCCAGAACCAGCCTGGCAGCATGGTATTTGCCTTGTCTTTACCTCATCCCCCAGGAGCTGGCAAAATCACACGGCTCAGCACTAATCGGGGTGAGGCCAGGCCCCACATGTGCACTGTGCTCCTCTCTCCAATTACAGCTTTTTGCTGTGGGGGCAGAGGGCAGCGCTGCTCTCCTTGCCCCGGTTTTTGAGAGTGAGTCTAAATGTGTCATACCAGCGCAGAGAAGATTCGGAGATAACGGAATCATGGAATGTTAAGGGTTGGGACAGACCATAAAGACCACCTAGTGCCAGCCCCTACTGCCATGGGTGTGACTCCCACTGGATCAGGTTACTCAAGGCTTTACCCAAACCTTGAACATTTCCAGGGATGGGGCATCCACAGATTCTCTGCGCAACCTCTGCCAGTGTATCACCACCCACACAGTAAAGAATTGCTTCCTGATATCCAGTCTAAATTTCCTATCTTTCAGCTTGTACGCATTCCCCCTTGTCCTATCACTACAGTTCCTGATGAAATGTCTCTCTCCAGCTTCCCTGTAGGCCCCTTTGGATACTGGAATGTTGCCATGAGGTCTCCACACAACCTTCCCTTCTCCAGGCTGAACAGCCCCAGCTCTCTCAGCCTGGCTTTGTAGGGTATGTGCTCCAGTCCCCTTATCAACTTCATGTCCCTCCTCCAGACTTGCTCGAACAGTTTCCCATCCTTCTCATGTTTAGGACACTAGAACTGGACACAGCAATTCAAGTGGGGTCTCACCAGAGCAGAGAAGAATTACCTCATTTGACCTGTTGGCCATGCTGCCTTTGATGTGTTTAAGAAGAGCAGTTACCCATATAATGCCATTTATTTATATTAAAGATAAATAAATTCATCAAATTGATCTCTGGATGGAATTCCCCCTTTATGTTTTGGTGACTATGTTCAGGAATATATTATTAAGTAGTCTATTTTCATCTGCAAAATCCTCCTTGCTTTTTTTGGTATTAATGTTCATTCTAAAAAGATACGTGTTGCAACTATTTCAAAATTCAGTGAAAATGAGCCAGGCAGCTCTTTTGGAATGTCTTGGAAATTATTCAGTCTTGGTGAAATAAAGATTTGGTTGATGTAGGTTCAAAGTACGCCCTGATTTTAGGTTACTAGCATTGACTTACAGGTTACAAGAGGCCTAGAAGTTTATCACTGATATATTCTTACCCTTTTTCCAACATCTTAAAAAAGATACATTCACTGAAAACTTTTGCCTTTTTTGCCAAACACCCCGAGAGCACAAAACTGGTCATGCTGTCTGAGCTCATCAAATCCAATCCCATTATTAAGGCAAATATATCACAATCTTACATAACAGTTTTTCCACACTGCTGCCCAGAATATTTGTAGATGTGTGCTGTTTGTGCTGTTTCTTTTGACCTTCTCCATTTCTCTACTTTTTCTTTTCTTCTTTTCTTTTTTGGCTTCTGGTCCATTCCTGTTTTGATAGTAATTTTCTTTCTTGATCAGCTTCTGGAAGCTTCAGCCTCTCCCCTTCTTATTCCCGCCTCATTTTCTGCTCTTCCTAGTTTCTTCTCCCTTGGTGTTTTACTTCCCTCTGTAAGATGGGATGAGATGAAAGATGTAAGAGTCTTGCTGGCTTCACTCTTTGACTTTTCCCTGGAAAATGGCCAAACGGGTTTGGGAGTTTCATGCCTTCTTTGTTCACAGTACTGAAAATTAAAGACTATGCATGAGTTCCAGGTGATTCCATGAAAGCAATCCCAATAAAAACAAACAAAAACATCAGCTCAGACTCTTTGGCTTCTAAGTAATGCATTTCTGATGACATTTAAGGGAAGTAATATCACCTCAAACTTGGTTATGTAAAATGTATGCACTGAACAGTCCTTCAGAAAGCTCTGTTTCCCTTTCCCTGAAGATTTTAAAGGTCCTCTATTATTATTCATTATATTTGTAGGCTGAACACTCTTTCATATTAATTAATCTGCTCAATTGCATTCTTACATAATTTCACTCTGAAAGAACATAAATTTTAAAACATTAAGAAATACAGTCTAGCTGGTGTTATTAGAGAAATTTCACATTTATCTTTTTTTTTAAATTTGTTTTGGAGTAGGCCGTGCATGAAGATTTAGTTTTCAAGTCTTTCATATTTCCGCTAACATAAAATGACAGAGTCTTTCATAATCCTGCCAAAACATAAATTCTTTAGTCTCTTAAAGACTAGGAGTTGCATCTGTATAAAAATGACCAAATATATCACACCAAAAATGACAGAACAGTTACAATGCAGAGGAGATGTGGCTTAATTAGAGCTCTTTCCCTAGCTAGACTAAGGTTGCCAATGCAATTTCAATTATTTTTGTCTATTGAATCCACAATGAGCTATTACCTATTACTATTGCTATATATCATATCAGAAAAGTACTCCTTGCAGGAAGGCATTGCCACTTTTAACAAAAGAAGCTACCATGCCACCATGCCCTCTGTTATCATTAGAATTTCTTCAATGCGTTAAATCAAAAATTGTTACTCTGCAGAGCACTGCATCCAGCTGTAAAACAGGGATGTTTAATGTAAGGAATGTGGAAATATCCATTTGCTAACTGTTACAAGTGAAATACCAGCCTTTGTAGTCCAGAGAAACCTACAACTGCCTTTAAAACTAAAAAGTGTTTGCTTATCTTTTTTTCTGATTCATCTTTTCTCATTCATCATATGGAAGCTGATTAATTTATTTTTCTGTTAATTTAGTGAGCCCATTTCAAAATCCTGGATATCCCTGCCTTTTTTCAAATTGCAGTTGATTTAGCAAAAAAATTACGAAGAATATGCAGAAAACTGACTAAAAAGTACCTAGGAGTCCTTGTTTGTCCCTCTTTGGTGTCCAGTTCTGATGGTCTGTAACAGTTTCCATCAATCTGCCTAAACTAACTAACTTTCAAACAGGAACTGACTATTGTGCTTGATAAGAACTACAGCAACTGTCTGAAAACTTAGCTCCTCTTTCAACTTCTTTGTCATTATGCCTCCTAAACCTAAGAAAATGTCCAGAACGCACCTGGCAACAAACCAGTTGATCAATTCAGTGGATTCTTCATTCACCTGCGTAGACTCTTTCTTACCTCAATGGTGATACCTTTGGGATAAGAGTCAGCTTTCTGCCCCAGATTTGGAGACACTGTTGTTTCTAGATAGAGCAGAGAATAATAGCAATAACTCCAATACGTTGCCAACCCAACCTCAGAGAATATAAGTCCTTTTATGAATGAATGTTCTAAGCTGGACAGAGAGAAGAATAAATTACAGAACAATAAACTGAGCAGTACAATAAGCTGAGATATGTGTAAGCAGGAGACAATAGTTACCACTACAAGTCAGATAAAATTATTCAGAATTAATGCATAAAAATACCAAGTAATCTTTCAGTCATTACTGCTCATGAAATATCTGCTGGGAATAAGAAGTTTTAATCACAAAAAGAAAGCAGAGAAGTGGCATGGATATGGCATCTCACATTCAGTGATAATATTTGCTCAGCAAGGAAGATAACACAAGAATGAGAAACAGAAAATAACATGGAAGGGAAAACATTGTAAAAATAAACTATCTGTGGTGCTGTGGGATCACCTGACATCAGACTCACAAAGGCACAGCTTGTTATACAGCTCAGGATTTTTCAGAAATGGCACAGGTGAATGCCTTTAAAACACCATGCTCTTACTGAAATCTAGGCCCCTTTACCCACCCCATACTCCTGCATCATCCCAGCCTTCTGAATCCATGTTGATTCCAGGGAAGAGAGAGGGGAGCAGCGCCATGTATTTACGGGCACATGTACAGCAGGCAGGAGACTCGTGCTGGAGCTCTGCCCTGTGATGAGTCCTCCTGCAGACCACCCAGAGCTCTCCTCTCTGCTCCCTCAGCAGCACAGGAGACATACATGTGCCTTTTCTAGTTGTATCCTTTCACCAAACATTTCCCCTTCCCAGGAAAAGGCAAGGTGTTTCTGTGGGCTGTGTTCACTACACAAAGAGGCAGAGAGGCCATGTTAGACTGACTTAACCAAATTTCAGGAAAATCCTTTATAAAATGCTGGAGAAGACATTGAAGTCTTGTTAAATATTAGAACATAACATGTGCCAGAATGTTTTAATCCAATCAATTAATGCTTTAGATATTGTCAGATTGTCTTTGTTGATGAATAATGAAATGAAAACCATGTTTGTTTGCATTGATTGTGTCTGTCAAAAAAAATTAAATAGTTTGACAGGTGCAATTCAGATTTCACTGAGTGTTATGTTATCAGTCATTTAATGAAAAACATAATTTTAAGCTTTTGTAGGTAGAAGAAAAATAGTCTGATTTACATCAACAATAAAGCAATATAATAAGTATAATATCATACATAAAATATAACTATAAAAATTGCATAACAAGAAATCAGCATTTTATTGAAGGAGAACTGAATAAAAGTAAATAAATAAAGACCTGTATGACACTAGTTAATAGAGTTTTGTAACTATTTTCATTCCACACAGTTACATTTTTGTTTGTTTGTCTTCACCAATTCAATTACCTTGCAACATGCCTGACAGTACAACCTGGAAACTGAAATCAATTCCCAGCATCAAACGATGCTTGGAGAAGTAAGACCAAGAGAATGTTTTGCCTGATACAGAAAGATTTAAACTACTGAATGACTAATAAATACGAGTTCTGGTATGACGCTCAGACAGGTTAAATTAATAGATTTTTCGGAGATTATCAACATTCAGTATTAACAGTGGAAATAATGGAACTTCCCAATAAAACAGAGGGTATTTTTTACCCAAATATCCATGACCATGTGTTTGACTTCTACAAAATTCTTTTTCCAAATTCAAGTCCATTTTATTATAGTATGTATTTCCCATACTTAAAATGTTGAGGATTGAGTGGGGAGGGTGAGTTATTATTTATTTTCCAGATAAATCAATAATTTTGATATTATACCTCCCAGTGCAACAAGATTACACTACTTCAAATGGGGGCTTACTATGTTCCCATAGAATTTTTTCCAATTTTTGTTGACAAAGCATGCATTGAAATTCAAATGTAAGGTAAGCACCCTAATCAACTTTTTTATTATTCTCAAACTTGAACTCTAAAAGTCAACCAATATTTCAATAAACCAATTTTTTTTTCAAAAAAACTGCTTCAACAATGGAATTCATTACTTTTTCCCAATACCAGTTAGGCCTATCCTAAGAGCTAAAAGAGTGGAACTGATCTCAGACTGAGGAGGAAATTTTAGCTAGTTCTCCATCATCTTCTGTAAGCATCTTAAATGTAATAATTTCAAAAATAACACCACTGCCAAGGTTTTGCAGCTTCAGCCTTTATCCATATTTTCAAATACCAGTTTCTATTCAAATAGAATACAACAATGAAGACCACAGGTTTGGAAGTGTTACTGCTTTTTTCAAATTCACGTAGTTAAACTAGAAACTAAAAATGTATTATACAACACAAAAAATATGTTAATTCTGATAAGACTTTGTCATGATAATTCATAAATACCATGGCAAAATGGCGTCCTTCTGCAGCCAGTAACATTGGAAAACTGGATTTAGTATTTTTTAAAGATATATTAATGCTTTGAGAACACCTAACAAAGCAGCTGAGATACAAAAATAGCTGGTAAATAGCACTGGCATTCAGAACAGCAAAAATTCTTCAAATAATGCAGAGCTGAACAAGACATTCCCTCAGATCTGGCAGAGTCTTGCCCTCACTATTATATCGAGCCATTATATTTAACTTTGCATAGCATTATTTTATCCTATTATGCCATTGTAATTGCAATTATATTATATATTGTCAGAAGGGCACAGCAGGAGCTGCCAGCCCTGTCTCAGCCAGGTGTCACAGTCCTGTAATCCCCCAGCACCAACATTGCAGAGCCATAGCGCTGTCTCCTGCAGGGTCAGCAGGCTGAGCAGACCAAACAGGAATTTTTTAAGCATCTTGCAAAGGTTCCACCAAAACCTAAAAACTCTACTAAAGTAATTCACATACTCTCCACATATTTGTCTTTTCCCAGTAGTATTTTGCACTTATCATATTACAGCCTGTTTCAACACAGAAGTTAGGTAGGGTTTAGCTACACTGAAAGCATCAAATGATAACTATCACCTTATTATTTTCACTCAGTAACATTAGTTTCAGGTTCACTGAATTCAATGTGGAAAGTAAAACCACTCACAGAATCAAAAAATTGTTAATCCATGTTACTTTTGATAACTTCCTACTGTTATTACTTTGCAACATGAAACCCCTCAGAGGAAGAGAAAACTGATAGATGTAATAAAAAGAAGCCTACTTAGTCAAACATATTATTAAATTACATGAAAATTCAGCATGCACAGATTAGTATTTCCAGGTGCTTCAAAATCCAGTCATTGCAAGACAAACTAAATGTGTATATTGTACACTGAACACCATACTTTTTCGCTGGCATGAGAAGATGGAGCAAAAAGGACAGAAAAAGCAACTCGTATTCAAAATACCTGGCAAGTATTTAAAAGCCTAGGACAGAAGCCACTATATAATGAAATGCCAAATAATGTTTGCAGCTAGAAGTTCGTCACCTTTAGCTGTTAAATCTACATTTCTGTGGAGGCCTAAAAAGAATTTAGATACAGAAATGTACAGATGAAGGCATAGTTCTGAGTTTCACTGAGTTATGCTAATTTTGGAAATTTCTGCTTCTGATCTGTCTGTGCTTTTAAATCTACAGCTATTACCAGAAAAAGCAAGCACTAGTAGAAGATAGTGAAACACAGGGAAGAAGGAGCCGGAACTTAAAACAGAGAAGTGCAATAGCAGTGCTATTAAACTTGGTGATTAAACCCTGCTCAGAGCATCCCAACCAGCGCATGCATTGACAAAGCTCCTTCTGCTGCTGTAAAGAAACTGTATCAAATAAAATGACATTGCTATTATTTACAAATATGACACGGTAGTAGGTGATATATTACAGACAGATCTTATTTCAAATAGTATAAAACTAAAAGAACCTAGACATAATTTTATGCTATCAGCAAATATTGAGTCTTGAAGTACTCTCACCACACTTCATGAACATGTGCATTTTCACATGCTTTTGGACCTTTATTTGCAGCGTAAACTGTTCTTTTCCATTGTCAAGGATTTTTTCTCCCAAAGTGCTTGAGGTCACTACAAGAAACTTTTTGATTGGGGAGAGCTAACATAGAAGCCTTAGGTGCACAAGGAGAACATTTGCTTTGCCTGTCCTTATGTCTGTAAAGCTTTACAACCCTTTTGAGCCTGACTGTGTCCCTCACTTCTCTGTCTTCTCTTCTACATTATTCTTAGGTCACTAGTCTACAGGACATGGTTTGCAGATGGTATTAATCCCTATCAAGTGGTGATCTGAGAAAATCTCCAGCACACAAAAACACTGGACTGATTTTTAAGCCTGGGACTAAACAAGGAACCTTTTCACTGGAGAAGCTGCATTACAAACCTTCAGAAACACAGGAAGATTAATAGTTTAACAATTCTGTTATCATGATACATTTTTTAAGCCTGGTCACATACATCCAGAGGTGGCTTTGCATGGAAATGAGGCAAAGATAAACAAAGCATGGTCATTAAACTCAGAACCCTCACGTATATGACCTCACACAAAAAAAGGACTTTAAAGGACCTTTCTAAAGCCAGAACTCAGCGAATTTGTTTCATTTGCAGCTGCCTGCTCCAACTTAAGTTTAATGAAATAAAATTAAGAGTTGAATTAATAGCATATTCCTCTAAATTTCCTTATTGTATTCACAGTGTCTCAGAATTATCCAGATCATTTCGTGAACGTCAAATATGAAATACATAAAAACACATCTCACTTTAGAAAAATGGCCAGTGGAGAAATTTGTGCACAAAAATATAGCTTGAAAAAGCACTTGCTGCTACTTCTGATTTTCAGACATTAGATCTCCAAATAAGAGAGAATTAACAAAACTGTATATTCTGAGCAACTAACTTCTAAATTTAAATATAGACAGCTATTAGGGCATATTTTACAAAATTAATCGGTGCACAGATCAGTAGTGATAGCTTATGACAAAAATTAAAACACAAGCACTATAAATACCATATTTATATGACCAAATGTAATTGGGACCAGAAAGCCACACACACAGAGAAATAATTGTCAGCTTCAAAGTCACCTAATTTTCTACTTAGCAAATATTATACAATTATTCTTTAATATTAAAAATAAATACATTTAATTATGTGTTGACATTCAAAATTATTCTACAGAATAACTGTAATACTCTTCTTTTGTAATTTGGTTTAATGGTGGTTTGAAGGCACCTACATGACATAATTAGTCATAGAACCATTGAGAATGTTAATTTTACGTGTTTGTGTGCTTTGAAACTGTGGACTGTTTGCTACTTAGCTAACAAGTTTTCCCAAGAAGGTACAAATGGGTTTGCTTCTGATGAATTAGTGTTTTCTAAAACTGGATTTTTCCTAGAAAGACTCGGTACGCAGGTAAAAACTTCATTTCTATTATCTGCATGAGTTGAATTTTCAGAGATGGCATGAACTCTCAGAAAGTAATGATAAGGTGAAAAGTGCAGGCAAAACGGTAGTCCCATCTTTCTGCATATTTACATTAAACAATTATTTGTATCTCACAATAGTGTCACCTACAACAATGCACAAAACATTTAATTAAATTATCTCTATACTTGTACTGCATTGTAATTAGAATATTGCCTACGGTTGTACTGTTTGTGCTTGTCAGATGTGGTCAGCAATTAACTTAAATTTTAAAAATGGGTGAAATGGGATTATATCTCTCAGATGTGATGCTGATATCAGGTACAAATTATAATAAACATCAGAACTAAAATCATGCAAGCACTGTACCCAGGACTTCACCCAGAACAAATCCATTGAGACCTGAACTGCATCCAGGCCTGGGAATTGTAGCCAGTTGTTTTTAGTTTTGGAAACAGGGAAACACTGAACAAATTGCTTCACAATCTGCTTTTCTTTTTAAATACATTAAATACTGTCTAAAATTTTCCAGGTCTACTTCATCCAAAGTAGCTACTGGCATTTCCAGTAGCTTAGAGTTGTAAGATTTAATCTCAGGTATAAATATAAAATCACAATTCTTTTGGGTCTGATCTTTCAAATCACCATTTCATCACCTGCATCATCCACAGATGATCATTTTACAAGTGAGAACTCAAAGTATTTGCAGATCATAGTGTTTAAAAAGGCAAAAAAAATTGGGTAGTGCTACATCACATTCTAGCACCAGTAACCTAATAAGCACAGTCGCTAAAATTGTAAGCACAATGCTGACAGCTGACTGACAGCAGCTACCGATCATTTAGCACATGACGCTGTTGTTCGATACCTAGAGCAAGAGAACCACCAAACATAACACATGAATGCAAAAAAATCCAGTAAATATTAACAAGCATCGTGAAATATGCAGCAAACACCTGCAGGCCTCAGCTTGAAATTGAATTAGTGTGAGGGGAATGGGTAGAACATAACCCAGCTGAAGGCACGGCTCCTGCCGTGTGTAGCGAGGGCAGCAGGACATGGCGTGCCAGCTGCAGGCACGGCTCCGAGAGTGCCCATCCATGTCAGCCGGGCCAGCGAGCAGGGCCACCACGTACACAGCCACACTGCTCAGCTGGACAGGAAGCGGAGACTGCAAAATATCGGCTCACCAAGCCAGAAATAGCCTGTGCTGTCAGCAACCTGAGCCACCAAGGCTGCGCAACGCTGAGCTCTTCGGCCACGAGTTTGGCACCACATCAATCCCTCCTCTTCGAGTTCTCAGGCACCGTGCCGAAATGAGGGCTCCTTCCCACACGCACAGTCTACCAGCATCACCCTGCCAGATTGGTCACTGCACTTGGCATCACATGGAGATGTGATGGATAAAGGAAAATTGTTCCTACCACTCAGTCTGACTACAAGACTGCTCAGAAAGATGACAGCACAAACAAAGGCATTTCTGGGGAATCTAGAGGGTGGTTTGTGGCAACTTCTGAAGTACAACATACTTAAATATGTCAGTTTGAAGAATCATAACAGGTTTTCGGTGTGATGTAGGTACTAAGATTGTATAATGGCTAATGAACACCTCAAGTGCATCATCAACTTGACAGGCACAGAACCAAGACAACACTAGCATCAGGCAGACGTTATGATGGTGTAGTGATGGTTACACCACACCAGGCAGCAAAAAAAATCTGAGGAGAAGCTGACAGACGCTTGACCGGAGTGTCTGGCCTTCACTGTTGACATCTGATTCTAAGGGTCTGTACCTGGATTTGAAAAGTCTATTCTATTTTATGCATGAAAGTGGCTTACAAGTTGGTGACCTATTTTTCTTCTCATGATCTTACCCTGATTTTTCAGGGTCTGCTGATGTTATACATTTATTACGCACAGTTACTATGATGCCCTTTTTCTACTATGTAAACTTGAAGATTGCCTTGTCTTGTCCCATAACCTCTAAATTTGGGAAGAAGCAAACAATATTTCTGGGAGTCCTAACCAACAGAACATTATGAATATCAGTTTAGACTGTTGCTTTAATTTAAGGACTAAAGAATTAGCTTTGATGAAATATCTCCCTTTTTCTCACTTTGTCAGCTTTGTAGCTGACTCCTTCCCCAAGTGCAGACCTGATCCTTCATGCTGTGGCTGCATAACCAGAACAAAACAGAACCGTAAATCTCTAAACCCTCTACTTGTGGAGGAAGAATGAGGTAAGAAATTTCTCTGAGTTATGTTACTGGCTCAGGTTCAACTGCCAAGAATGAACTGGGAAGGTGTTTGTTTTACAATAAGGAAAGGCAATTAAAGAAGAAGTCTGCTAAAACCAAAAAGGAAATAATATATGCTCTCTGCTGATCTGATTTGAAGAATTGTACACAGGTATATCAGCTGAAGAGGAAAGAAATTGTGCAAAAATTCAGTCACAGAAATTGAAGTCCAAGTTCAAGGCCAAAAAAGGTAACCAAAGGAGAGACGTTAATGTCCCAACCTCTCTCAGTTACTGTTTGACAAATCTTTTTAAATGCAGCTTTTTGTAGCACTTCGCAATCTTTTTCATTCATTATTGTTCTAATTCAGTGTTTAATAAGTAGATGGGTCAGAAAAATGGACTAATAATACTGAGAATATTGGGGCAGTCTGCCACTTTGCATCCACATCAATATTGTTGACATCCTGTACATTCTCCCATGTATGCACATAATGGGCAGAAATGGAATTAGTTTTAATTGATGGGACTCCACTGGATCCATTGAACGTAACTGTCTCAGGCTCTCTTGTGACAATTATAGCCAGGCCTGGCACTATCAGTATATACTGTGTTATCTATGGAGGGTACAGTCCTGTCTCTTGATAGCACTGAACAGAAAATGTAAAGTTTCAAAAAAGGATTTTCAGCCTATTCTCCTGCTCCGAAGGTGAAAAACCACTAATCTTTGCCATAAACCCAGTGGCAGAAGCTGGCTATCAGTAGGTTATATTTTATCTCCCTCTAAACAGGACCTTATGAATTCCAACAGAATAGAAAATTATGTTGATTCCCCCACTATTTAACTTTTTAAACATAAGAAGTCCCGGTGCTAGTACAGATAAACCAATCCTTTATTCCAGTGACACATTTGAGATGCCAGATTTCAGTGTACCAGATTTGCAGGAAGTGATCTGGTTGTTCTTCTCCTTCTACCAATCCTGAGGACATACCCTGACTGCAGAGAATAACTTACCTTCTATACTTTATTCTAGCAATGATTTTACCTTTTCCAGCAGCTAAAGTCTGCAAAGATATAATGATTATATTTTTCAACGTAATCCTGTTTCTTGCTTGTGCCTAAAATTTAAGGTTGTATGTACGCATGTGCATAGCTCTACTTCAGGCACTACCAGAGCTAGGTTCATTATTGATTTTCCATGAAAGATAAAACCATAAATAATGCAATACCAGAGACTTGATCAAAATAGCTTTAAATAATGCAAAGTGACAAGAATATGTGTCTCATTGCATACATTATCATTACAAGGTAAACAGTGTATCACCTTGGCCAAAATCAGTGATTGGCTGTTTCATCTCAACCTTGGGGCAGAGGATATTTTCCAGATAATTTTTAAAACTATTGCTTCAAAAAGAAAAAAAAAAAAAGGGTGTTTCTTCATCATTAAGATAAAACATGTATGTACTGTACCTGTTATGTACTTCATAGAGGAGTTATATCTATGCTTGCAGATCATTAGAGGCAAGCACAATTTCTGACCTAGAATATTGCCAAGAACATCAAACTAGGACACCAATTGAGAAATCATTACTTAAAAACAAAGAATAATAGTAACTGTATTTAGTATCTTGAAATATCTGCATGCAAATGTCATATTTTCTTTGTATCTTTCTGAGCAAATACATACATACATGTGGAGCTGACACCTGATTTTAAGAGAAAACTCATGTTTTTTTCCAACAAGACATTTTCTAGTGCAATACATGGCTACAAATTCTTCCTTATCACAAAGTTGTCAGAGGCTGATAGTATTTTCCTTCCCAAAAAGAAATCTGGTAAAGGAACTTCTAGCTTTGCATTTTGCATCTTTCGTAATGCCAGAGCAATTAGCGCAGCTTTGCGCTGATCAGCAATGTTCCAGGTGAAAAAGCTGACATTTCACCAGAGACTTCTGGTGACATAACAAAATTCAAGGCAGTCATTTCATGAGAGAAATCTCTACAATTCCTTCCACTCAAGCTGTCAATTAAAACATGGTTTTACTGTGTAACTGGCACCAAATTCATAACAAAAGAGCTGTCTGACTTCAGAGTCATTGTATATGAAAAATTACTGCGTGACACCTTGACAAAAGAAACATTCTAGCGCCTGCGTGCCATTATCTTCAATATCAAACCATGTAATACTGCCATAAAGGTGCCAACGTTAATACAAAAACCCCAAGAGCTGTTGGCTGCTTAGCATAGATATGCTCCTAGTGCTTCATAAACATAAATGTGCTGAAGTAAAGACTGAAAGACCACATTCAATACCTGACTTCCTCAGATGGAAATAACAGGGTGGGAAATTTTAAGACTAATCCTACCCCTAATTATATAAATATCTTTTGACTCATCTCCGGGTCAGGAATGCCTTCGCAAGTTCAGCAATGGCTTTGACCTTGGTTTGACTCTTGGGCTGAATGTGCAGAGAGTTGATTCCCATTTTCCTAGGCTGAAAATCCTCTTTGACCATGTCATCATGACCACCAAAAATTTGGTCCCGTCAGATTATTCTTCCCCAAACAATTCATTGACCAAAAATAAGGATTTAGTGAAGTATATCTCATTTCTACCTGTTTTCTCTTGTACAAACACACAGCAAGTATTTTTTGAGAAAGCTCCTTCTCTCAAAAATAAAAGAAAAAACAAACCACCCATGATAATGACATTTACATTGACAGAAAATCAGTGTTTTAGAGAGTGTACCTACACTGAAATGAGACTATGCTGCAACAATATACATCTGAAAAATTGCCCTTAGGAAAAAAATCTAAAACTAACCTAATGCATGAACAGACAAAGAATTTGTTTACTTTGGCACTCTGCTGCTCTGGTGAAAGGTCTCTAGTGAAAACCTAGTCAGCAGAGAAAATATTCCCTAAAAACCTGAAGATTTCAATCTAAATTATAATGAGGAACATCCAGATCCATCATTCATTTCAGGTCAAAATCTAAAGGCTTTACTCCAAAAGATGAACTCTTAACAACCACAGAAGGATGAGACATATGAACTTCATCTTTTACAAATAAGAAAAACACTTTCATTACAAGTCAATAAATGTATTATGCAAGATGAACTTTGTGTGTGCCTAATAGTAGAATTTATAATACCAAACTAAATACGTGCGAACAAAGAAGTCTTTCAGTATGCAATGTCATAAGCAAAGCCAGTTAATCCATCCTCAATTTCAAAAAGGAGAAAAAGGGTTCTGGAACATAATCCAATGGTGTTTTCTAATAAGAAGCCCAAATGAGTGTCAAAGCCGCCTTTAAAATGCATGAACATCTGGACCTTGCTAAATGAAAAAAATGTTATGTAAACAAAACACAAAAGTTTTCTTTCTCTGTCTCATGTCTTTACTAGAGAGAAATCAATTTTCTTGGCACAAATACATTGATTTAATTGATAAAAGGTTTAGCTGGCATATTTCTCCATATGTGTAACTTGGAACTGATGCAGTTTAGCTATAATAAAACAACAAAGGCTAGGTTCTGCCAGGATTTTAGTGGGTTGGCAAGTTCTAGGGCTCTCTGCAGAGTTCCTTTGCTCAGTCTCTGTGTATTGGTGGGCCAAAAATTCACACAGTAATATAAAGTCTTTTTTCTATGACAGCCAGAACAGCAGGCAGAATTCAAAATGTCCGGCAAAGATCTAGAGAGCATTCTAATCTCATGTCGGATGCATTAGTGTGTAGATAGAAATCATCATTCTGTTAATTTCTCATACCAATTAGAAAAATATAAAACTTAATATTGAAGCTAAATTTCACTAACAAAACACTTCCATTGCTGCAGGCAGATTCCAAGTCTGCTGCATACACACCGTGGTCATATCAAGATAGCAAGGTGACTTCTACACCAGAACTAGTTCCTTAATTTCACTGGAACTGCAGAGCCCCACACTTGCCTCTTTCAGAGCAGTCAGCTCCCAGCTGACCTTCTTGCGTGTTTCTACCTGACCATGCCCACCTTCAGCATGTATGGCCACGGTGCCTTTAGTGTTCCATAAACTCAGTTAATTATGTAACACTATTGCGAGGATCATTAACAAAGGCAGGAAAACAAGTGAAGACAAACTTGGAACACTACAATAGAAGAGGTAGATGCTGTGCAAGTCATTATCAGTGCACACTGCTGTGACTCAATTCTGTGCAGACTGTAAAAAATGCCAGGCTGTCTACCAACGATGACTAATTACTTCTCACAGAAAAAGTACTGAAAAAAATCCTAAAGTACTCTAGAATTCATTGAAAATGTTGGCTTGTGCCCCCAGGCTGCTATGGAACCATGAAAACTGAATACAGTTTTCCATAATTTTCTCTCTTTTTTATGTTTTTCACATTGTCACACCAACTTCCCAATGTCTTGCCCTCAAGAGTATCTTAGAAGACCCCGCATTTAAGGCAGCTGAGCACCAGGCAGAGCACAGTTGTGTGGCAGAGGGATGTTGAGTAAATTCATAACATGAAGAGTAAAAACCTACTGCTGAAACTTTTGTCTAGGTGTCTGTGTTCTGCCAGATTTATTCAGACTCAGTTAAAAAAGAAGAGCTCGGCATTTCAACTTGTTTACGGCAATCTCCTTACTGCCCAATCATTTCAGCTACAGAGGGTGTAATATGCAAATCCAAACAGCATTTGCCTGTTCAGTGGTTAATCAAACAGGGTGCCCCACTGATTGAGTATACTAGATTACATAGAACTCTAGAAAGCGTCTCTGTTAGTCCTTGTAAAAAAGAAATTTATTTATATATATATACATGTATATACATATATATATATCTTTCCTGTTTGTATTTTGAATAGAAGAACACTTGCAACTCCACTAGTTTCTGTCACTCACACGAAGAACCAATAACTGCAGTGTTGTTAAAAAAAAAATGATCACCTCTTAGGTTTGAAAATCCCAATAAGGTGTTAACAGTACTGTGGTGATCAAAACACACAGTTATTCTAAATTAAAGACTTTACTCTGCATTAGTTTTAAAGAAAAGGGTTAATATGAATTGAACTGTTGGAGGTGTCCCTTCACAGGCGATTTAGACCTAAATGATCTTTAAGGTCGGTTCCAACCCAAACCACTCTATGACTCTATGATTCTAATACCTATTTCAAGAAATTTATATAACTTATCAAAAACAGCAAATAAGTCAGGTTTAGCAAAATATGTCAACAAAGCCGTTAGCTAAGGATGAGTCAAATATCTGCTAGTCATATCTGTATCATATGACACTCCTGAGAAAATACCAGCTGCCAAAAATGCATTGTGCTTTGTACCAAATCTACTTCCACACACAACTACAATGCTTTCAGAAGCTAATATAAGGCTGAAGAAAATGTCAAATGCAATAAACTTCCAGAAGTTTTACTTGCCTAGCAAATTAAGCAAAACTTCATCAACTACTTTTAATTCTCAAATAGTAGAATGCATACTCATGGTTAGAAAAAGTTTTCTCTAGTGTGAAGAAACAGAACATCTAAGAACAAAATAAAACCTGGCATCTGCTTGAAGTTAATAAAATCCTTTTTAATCACACTACATTGATTTTGATACTGTTATTCACGTGGAATCAATATTAAACATAGAGAAGCATGTTTAAGATGATAAGATTTTAAAATAGAGTGCTTTCTTCTGTATCATGACATTCTGAGAAAATTTTAAAATTAAGTTTTACTAAGTATTTAATGGAAGCTGAACCACATTTTCATTTTCATTGTGGCCTATGATTTTATCCATTTTACTGGTACACAGGAACTACAAGTTGTAGGAAGATGCAGTTTTGTGGCTGTCACTCAAAAGCAGCTGCTGTGCAAGTCACATCTCAGCACATACTCTGGATAACCAGCTGGGACCCAAAGGGGCAAGAGCATCTCCCTACCACTCCCTCCACCACAGTTTAGCTCTGCTTCACTGTCATTGGCTGGGGGAGAGAGACAGGAAAGAAGAGATCCACATATTCTGTCAAATCTCAGACCCTTTTCCCCATAACATTGCTGAGGGTTGGATCAGCAGCTGCAGGACCTTCCTGGGCTGCCCATAGTGCAGTCTGGAGAGGTAAATAGCCTCCTCCATCTTGAGAGGGGCAGTGAAATAAATACCACTCCACATTATTTTTTTAGCGCCCAGGCTAACTTTCATTGGAACAGGGCAAAACAAATCTAGAAAAAGATTACGTTAGAAAAACTGGGGGGAAAGACAGCTGCCTGAGACTTTATACCTTCCTTCTTTGGTTCTGTGTGGTCTATTGTATTCTAATATTTTTCCTTATCCAGTACTGCTGTTGTGAAGAGGAGCCCCACAGTAAAGAGAATTACCTCCACTCTTTTCTTGGACAGTATAAGAAAGTTCAAGTAACTGCACTGGGGCAAAGTACAGACCCACCCAGCCTGTCTTAAAAAGTGGATGGATTAAGAAAGTTACTAGGATAGCACAAGCTTGTTTCTCCCCGACTCCAGTCCTTTGAAGTTTTTGGACTACCTGACCCAATACTCATGAAACACTGTCTTTAATAGCTCTCAAAGGACCGATCAATAAGATTAAGGGTATTCTCCCTTTTTAAATCAGTATAACACATCACCCTGATCTTGCAGAATAACTGGAAAATTTATTCTCACAGAATATCCTAGAATTTCTCAGTACTTCACTTTCTTTTCTCTATGTTATTTTTTAATAGTTTCTATTGAATGGTTTAATTTTGCATCTGCATAAAAACTGAGCCACTAGCAACACATGACAAAAAAAAAGACGCTGCAAATTCAGTGCCAACAGATCACATTGTGGCAGGTCGGTCCCAGCTAGCAGCCAGGCACCCACACAGCCTACACAGCCTCTTACTCACTCTCCACAAGTAGAAGAGGACAAAAATAGGAAGAACAACAGCAAAAAAGCTCATGGGTTTTACCATCACAGGCAAATAGACTCAACATTTAACTTAGTATAAAACATTAATTACTGAATTGAGGATTGTGAAACAAAAAAAAGAGACAATTAAATACCTAAGGAAGACATCTTTTTTAAATTATTGAGTCAGCTATCCATGCAGAAATAAAGTTGATAAAGGTTATAATGGACTATATGTCTATTTGATTTATTAAAAAATGTAGATTGTGGGGTTCCCACAATCTATATTTTCAGTAATTTTGCCTCATATTTCGATAGCAAATTTTATTTTCATTCTTGAAATCACAGAATGGTTGAGGTTGGAAAGGGTCTCTGGAGGTCATGTGGTCCAATTTGCCTGTTCAAGGAGGATCACCTGGAGCAGGTTGCCCAGAACCATGTACAGACATCTTTTAAGTAACTCCAAGGATAGAGACCCCACAGCCTCTTAGGGTATCCCGTGCCAGTGCAAAGTCTTCGAGATTATTCAGTGAGACTTTTTTTTGTTCTCCACACTTATAATACTATCTCTTTTAAAAAAATTCTTTAATGTTTTAATTAATTTAATTAGTGTGATAAATTTCTACTCGTATCTGCAGTAGCAAAAATTTTCATCTCTGTAACTCAGAACCCGACATTTCACGGTCCAACAATAAATCCACACTTCTACACACCTGGTTTTCCCTCAGCTCTCATTCCATCAATTGACCTGAAATGACACCTTTCTCTCTTCTTTTTTTTTTTTTTTTTTTTTTTTTTTTTTTTTTTTTTTTTTTGTGCTATATAGAGCATCTGCTCACATCAGGTCTGCTTGAAGTGCTCAGTCCTCTACAAGGAGAGCACTAGCAAAGTCTTTCTAAGCAGTGCATTATGTTTTTAAACTTTCATTAGACCATTACGTGATATTTTCTAACATTTGGAAGCTCTGAAGAGTTAGGTGAAATGACATATCCTGTGTTCCTCCCTGGCACACAGAATTCTGACTGGCAGCAGAATGTCTGACACGTCTATGCATCTTGCATTTGTATCAATAGCTGTTCATGAGCATCACTAATTAATTCTGACCTTTTAATTTACTTTCACATGACTGGCTCCCTGGAAATGATACATATTTTTAATTCAGGTACTTCAAAAGATTTTACAGCCATGCAGGTTAACACGATAAACTTTATACTGGTATAATACATTATCCTAACTGTGTTACATTAAGAATCAGTAAAAAATTTTCCTATATTATAGACTTATATTTTCAATATCCAGGAGATAGGATGATTTGGCAAAGTTAGTTAGAAAAAATAGACATAAGGTAATGTAATTAATTGTGGCTGCCACTGGAGAAAAACAGGAAAGTCTTCTGAATAGAGCACATATTACTTTTAGACAATAAGGCCCGTTTATCTCATAAAGTAACTAAAAGAAACATATTGAAACACAATGGTGCTTTAATACTATGTCAAATAAATCTGAGTAAATAAACAGTTTTTTTTCATTTTGAAAGCACTGGAGTTATGTTCTTTATGTAAATAAAATATACAGAGAGATACAGATATTTATTTGTGTAATCTATATAATTTATTTATTACCTGCTTTTTGCCTAGTTTTCTGAAAGGTATTAGCTTTCACAACTTCACTTTTCAGTCTCATTTCAACTGCCTTTTTAATTTTAAATGGGGGAAAACTCCTTTTTTCACCAACTGCTTAAATTTTTAATTAGAGTAAATGAAAAAAGGAACTCTTAAATAGTCTGAATAAGCACTTCCTCCTTGTTCTCTTACTAGGTTAGACGTGTCAAATATCAAGGTTCTAAAGTTCTATAGCAGCATGCCATGTTTTAAATACATTTCCAATTATAACATTTTATGTCTTTTTGAACATTTTATGTCTGTTTACAGTCCATAATATGTCCATGAAGCAAGCTGGTCAAGCTAGCACATATGGTCAACAATGATGCAAAATAAGCAAAATATTCATTTTCTTATCACTTTCATAAGTGATTTATTTTCTTATCACTCTATGCTGAGTCATGGAATTGCTATGATTATCTTATTATGGTGTCCTAAAGTTTTACAAATGTTTTCTGAAAACAAACTTCACATTTCAAATTCATCTTTTCTGGTATACTGTAAGAAACATAGTCATAAATGTGAGATAGTGGGTAAAATGTTAAGGAGGAAATAAACCAAATATATTCATAGCACATTTCATCTTCTCAGAAAAAATCAAATTGTCGTGAAAAAATATGAAACATGCCAAGAAAGCAAAAGAATTATTGCATTAACACAGTTCATCAATATCTGGCCTTTAGAGGTCATTACAAGAAATGCAATAGAAAGTTAAAGTAATTTTGTAGAATTAAATTCTCCTTTTCTGAAATATGAGCAACTGTATACCAGTGATTCACAAATGTTTAATTTCACAGGCTATAAATCTTGAAGTAAATTGCTCTGCATTGCTCTTGACACAAGTACTGAGAAAATACATAATATTGAGGTTTTTGATTACTGATGATGAACTATCTTTAGACCATAAGCGACATTTTATTTGCATCAGTTACACTGAAAGCTCAAATCTACATTAGCAATTGGATGCAAAAGCTGCTCTGATTTCATGAGTGTCAACAATTTAGAAATACATGACAGAAAGTCATATAAAAAGTTTAAAATTATGATGGTGTTCCCACACAGATGTTTGAAAAGATTAAGAAAACTTTACAGCTATTTATGCTGTCTATATGTCATATAAACTTGCTGAATATAATGGAGGTTTACAAATGAAGACATTTGGAAATCTTACAGAACCTTTCTGTAGTTATTTCACTACATCTTTTAGTCCTCTGTATCTTAGGTCCACTTGACTAAACCATAACTTCATGGAGCAAAACCATTTCAGATGATCACTAACTCATGTCTGCAAGATCTCTGTCTCTTTTATTGTGCTTGCACAGACAATCTCAGCCTGCTGCTCTCTGTTGGCCTTTCTATCAATAATTTAATCCGGGTGCAAAAATTGTATTTACCACATTTTGTTAACATGTACAACATGTTATCCTACTACAAGCAATTGCTTCAGTGGATCAACCTTTTCAGAGCAATATTTAAACATCCATTGAGTCAAAAAGTTTCATCACCAACAGTGATTTAGGGTGTTGAGATTCAATGAGAGACAAGAGACTCAGAATCTTCAAAGGAAGACAGACATTGAACTCTCCGGGAGATAACTGTCATTGATTTTGTCCCAAAGTTCTGTTTCAGACTGTAGGGCTCTGGTATGCCAGAAAAGGTGAGAGTAAGGCCCTACGAATGAGATCTACAAATGTGTTGGCAGGATTTTTAGGTGTTGAATTAGTTAGAAATGCTGAGAGTCTTAAGCCTACTGTGGATTTACCATCACAAAGGAGCTTTATTCCATGTCTCCTAAAATGTTTTTGAAATTCCTTTAACGTCATAATAGTTCAATATATTTGGTCATCTGCTTCCATTCAAACTGCTTGGGAAATCTGACCCGAATTCCCACAACATTTCGGCTACTTTGCAATATTATTTTTCAAGAGATAAATGAAGATAAAAAAATATTCATACATTATCAACCTCGCCTGTGGAAATATTAACCATGTAGGCCAGAACAGGAGTGCCTTTTAGTGCATAGCCTGATTAGCCGCAGAGGAGCGCTAAACGAATATGAAATGCTTTCCTAGAGGTGTGGTGGATTGTATTTCTGAGGACAGTGCGGAGAATCGTGGAGAGTGTAAACAAAACCTCCTTATGTTTAGTGCTGGATGGATTCCCTACCCCTTTCCAATAAATGCCAGGTTCAAAAGCCCAGCATTTTTTTCCCAAATGTTTATCTCTGAACACCGGCAACCCAAACACATATAACCATGGGCATGCATCACAAGGTAGCCTCAGAAATTTGCTGTGGTATAAAGATTATGTCTTAAAAATGTGTATGGTTTGCTTTCATATCAGTCTGCCTGCTCATTTTGGCATAGCAACAATTTTGGGATAGAAAGAGGATGTTTTGATTTTAAAAGTTCATGCAAAGATTTGGATTTCATAAACTCATGGCCAAAGAACCTATTTTCCTAAACTTCACCTGAGTTTCCTATCGGTGGTTTATTTTTAAATTCAGATTATATTTCAGATCAGAGAAGAAATTGAATATTATTTTGAATAAGTGGAAAATTTGCTGTGGAGATTTTTCATAAATGTTTTTAAGCAAAAAGAATACACGTGCATCGAGCAATACAAGCTTGTAAATTTATATCCCCTATAGGATCTTGATCTTTTAGGAAAAACAAAAACCAAAAAAAGTCAGGAATCAGACTTTAAAGATTAAAACAATGTAAAAGTAATATCATAAGTGAATAGATATTTTTAATTTTCTAATAGCTTGTTAACCTGCTAAACTGAGTCCATTCTAACATGCTCTCACGACCGAGTGGGTCACACATCCTGCACAGTGTGATAGGGATCTTGACCAGGGTTCATAGGATTGTGTGACACTTAGGCCTTAGCTCCTGTGTTTCTCTACTTTATTAGAAACTACCACAATCATCAAGAAAATCACCATTATTCAGTATAATTAGATGAATATATATATATATATATATATAAAAATCAAGATATTACAAATTATTATATGCACTCAGGAACACAGCAACAATGAATAACAACAGCACTCAATAAGAGCAACAAGCAGCACATCTGTAACAGTACAGGTTACTGCAAACTATCAATCGTATGCGAGCAGATATAATAAAATACTTTTATGTGTGTATATGGTACCAGGCTCAGTAAACAGAATCCAGATGGGGGCCAAAGCATCTCAAAGGGAAGGATAAACTAAACTGACCCCAGAAGTGGACCCAGAGAAGTACAAATAAATAAAAAATCCATTTTAAGGTGATCTGAGTCACAGAGTTTGGAGTCAGACAGGCACTCACAGCAAGCGTCCAGAATCCCAGAAGAGGGGATTCTCATGCACTCTAATGCAGAGAGTGAAACCTGTTTGAGAGAAGGAAAATTGCATGCACTAGGGGAAGCTCTCAGAAAGAATATTTCATTCTGAATGAAAAATAGGTCATTTTATATCATAGAGTCATCAGAGGGTTTAGGACACCACCATTTAAAGGCATCCAGTAGATGTTGTAAATTTAACCTTGGACATCTGATAAATAATGATTGTTTTCTAATCTCTCAGAAAAGGTTTTGGAATTCCAGACTCTTTTCCTGGTTTTGCTGTTTAGAACAGTCTATGTCAGCTACTGATTCTTACTTTCTTAGGACATTTTTATCTTTTCCGTTATGGTTTGTATACATGGTGGATCACAATGTGTCCAATTTCCAGGCAGATAATAGATAGAAACTGACAAGCAGGAGCTGTTGAAGTACAAATAGGTCATAATCAAACTTAACTTTCTCCCAGCTGTGCTCACTCTGCATTATTAGGTAGAGTAAATGCAGTATGTCTTACTTTCATAACTGAAGTCAGCAGATATGTCACTGAATACAGAAAAGGACACAAACGTTGAATAATAAAATCTGTGTCTTATAATCACTTTTCACAGTAGTGACACGTTAAGCACAGAAACAGAACTTAAAGGGGTTTCTAGTGAAAGTCAGCCATGAAGGGCGCTGAACTTCAAGGATGTGACTGCAAACTCAAAGGCAGTACATCGAGGACTCAGGAAAAGTCTGGACTTTTAGATCTGAACCCAAAGCAAAACCTGTCTTTTGATATTTCTCTTTCATCTATGCCTTTTATTTGTGGTTGCTCATATAAATGAGTGCACTAAGAGAGTGTTTCTCAGCATGGAAATCTTCCAGGTAGGCCATACAATACAATTCTGTTTCTCCACAGCAAGTTCCCATTACAGAAAATGCAACAGCTGAAAATGAAAAACTGCCTTCTAGAAAAGGAGTAATACATAAAGGAACAACCAGTAAAACTATAAAAGGTCAGCTATGTTGAAAGAATGAGACCATATCAGGAAAATGGACAGCAATAAATCAATAACAGGTGCTGCAAATGGAATTAAAAGTGCACCCCTCTATATGATCTGTCAACAACCAGACAGCCAAATTTGGCAGCTCACACCAGACTATTGTAGTCCCTTCCAACTTCATCCATTCTGTGATTCAGGAAAATAATTTGACTGTCTCTTGACAAAACAGCTGCCTGCATTTCCTTTGAACTTCTGTGATTTACACAGTATTTAATTTTTTTAAAAAAACAAAACACAAGGATCAACTGAGTTTTAAAAATATATAGATTCATTCCCTTAAAACCTAAGTTCCCTTAAATGATTCAGAGAAAAGCAGAATTTAGGAAAGAAAAACAATACTTGCTACAGATGACATGGGGTTAGAGACTCAGCAAAATTCTAGTAGAAGCACTGTAGAAGTAAAAATAGTCTCTTCCTCTGCAAATCTACCAAACAAAAATCAATGGAGAAATACAATGCCAGTGCAGTTTCCCTCATGTAATTATATATTTCAAGGATATTTTCACTGCCCTAAAATAGCAAATCTTATATTTCTTAAATAAATACTCCACAATACTATGTGGTCTGATCAATTCTCCTCGCAGTTTCAAAGAAAAGTACTTCCATAACTTTAGATTTCTCTGTAAATCCCACTTTTATCAATATTACTATATATCTAGAGATAAAGGGCATGCATGTATATCAGCCTCCATACTAAAATAAAACCTAAAAACTGTTAGATGTATAATGTGAAAGAAAACAAAAAGCTCAAATACTCATAATTCAATGCTCATAATCCATAAGAATGGTGCTGTCACGCTCTTTATGTAAGAGAGGAAATTTTATTACAAATGAAACATTTCTCCTTAGCTGTGAAGACAGGCAAAACAATTGATGTTGCATCTTATTTTCAGCAGATGAAAGGAAATAGGTAAGCCATTTGAACTCATTTCCTGCAGTGCCTGAAGGGGTTTTTTTGCCAGAAGCTTTAAATACTTTTTGCTTATGCAGCAAAGGATGGACTTCTCTTGCTGCTAAATTTTGGTATTAAAATCCTACCAAGAAAGGGGATTTCTTTTGCATGCCCCTGTTCCTAAAGGTTCTGGTAAAAGGGGCAAGAGAGGGAGTTTCACACTTGGTATTAACTTGATTCAAAGAACAAAAGTAAAGAATTACAATGTTCTTGAATTTATCCTAATCAATTCCTGCAAAAACTTTTTTATGCCTATTTTACTACTTATTAGAATTCCTGTCAAATTTTAAACTAATTGAATTCAGCCTTTCTACTATCACAGCTGACTGGCATAACATTGTTTAAATGTTAATCCGGTGTTTATTCAGACACTTCAGAGTTTCTACATCCAGCAGCCTTTCATTTCAACAAACAAACAAACAAACAAAAAGAAAAAAAAAGAAACAAAAAGGCAAAGCAAATCAGAAAAAACCTCTTGCCTATATTTTGCTGCATTTTACCATTTTCCATGATGGCAAATTTGTCATTAACTTCTGTATTTCAATAAGCATAACAAATTAAATAACAAATACATTTTTATGTAGAAAAGGCTATGGATTAGATCCATCATATTTTAATTTAAATAGATTATGAGAATTTAAGTCAATTGTCAAAGTCATCTGGCATTCACTCAAGTAAATATTCTGTTTCCCTAAAACAGCTGATCTCAAAACAGTGAAGCAAAGCCACTCAAGCCATAAAGCTTATTTTTTTAACCTCCAGGAGAGGAAAAAGAAAAAAGTTTTTTCCAACACAATAAATGTGACTGACCCTGTAAATTTAGGATTCATCCCTACAGATTTTGGTTTTCCTTTTCCATTAAGTTACATACAAATCTGAAATATATTTGCCTTTTATATGTATATCAGATTTGAGCATCACACTGGGAATTCAGTGATGTTGACCTATTTCTCTCTGAGGCTATAAACCCTTTAAAACACAATCCATCAACATGCCTCAAATGAAATAAAATCAGGCATTTCTACCAAATGTTGCTCCTGTGCTTCTGGTCAAAATTCACTATCCTTTCTGTGAGAAAGAAATGATCAAACAGATTAGATATGGAAAAGCAGAAAAAACCCCAGAAAGCTAGAGAATAAAGAAGCAAACTAGAAGAAAAAAAAATATATTTTAGCTTACCAAAACCAGGTAATATTTAGTGTCAAAGAGAAACTGCTTTGGCTAAACATTTTGTCTGTATCAAAAATTTGGTAATGAAACTATTGGATTTTAACAATTACTTTAATTTAAAAGAATCGGTTAATGAGCACACAGTGCTCACTGTTACTAAAAGTTTTTAATATGTTGGCAGCTGCTGTCCATACATTTTTTCAAGGAATACCTTACCATGCTGTGGATGTAGATGAAGTAACAGCACATCCATGATTTCATACCAACAATTACAAATGGTCACCCTCATGACCAGTAAGACACTTTACCCCCACACTGAAAAATTTCTGATGCTGTATGTAGATTCAGAGTATTCACACAATAGACAAAAATCCACACTTTCACTGAAAGAGCCATTTCTTTCCTGTCCAGGCATACCAGAGTTACTTGAAATGACTGCTCTCTTTTTCCAAATGGCAGAGTGGAGAAGATGGCACAACTGCGACTGTTCCTGAGCTGCCTTCAATATTCAGTATGCAAACATATTTCCTCAAGACCTGCAACAGAGAATAACAAGATGAACAAGTTCCAAAGATGTGGAAAAAATTAACTTTAAAAAAAACCAGCCTTTTCTTCAATTCTCCAAATCAGTACATGGACAAAAAAAGAATAACTACATCACTACATGAAAAAAACCTACCTCTGAAAATAATATATAAATAATAAACCATATATGTATATAAATAATATACCAAAGAAATTGCAAAAACATAAAGAAATTACAATTATGGACAAATTGCCAACGTATAAATTGTACAATCACAATTTTCTACTAGGACACTAGACTTTAATCATACAGATTATTTAAAGTTTGGATTAAGCAAAAATCAAAAATGGAAGGGATATTTTTATTGTGTAACTATGATAGCCAGGAAAAAACTTTGCACAGGTAAAAATGTTAAGATAAATAACAGCAAAGGTATAAGATGCATCAGACTTTTGAATAAATGTATATTAAAAAGGTCATTTCACCTTTCAAAGATTAATGGAACATTAAAGAAAAAATACAGACAGTGTTAAGATGCAAAATATTAGTTTCGCAGCACCCCCCCCCCCTTTTTTTTTCCCCTGCAAGGCAGTGAATTGCAGCCTGGGCTTTTGTAAACAAAAGTCAGGCTTACAATAAAGACAGCTGAGTACTTGGGAAACATTGACATCACACCTATGAACATTTTTGAAAGGTTACAGAACATTACACTTTATAAGGTTTCAAAACCAGACAACATAAAATGAAGAGTGCTAAATGCCACAGAGGCTATATGAACATTAGCAGGTATTTCATTACATATTAGGTGTGGGAGATCTTCAGTAGTGAGATCTCCAAGGAGTTGTAAGAAGATACCATTTGCCTTTGGTTCATCTGTCCTCTTAACCTTTCTCCTCCAAGAAATGAAACAGGATTTTAGCCAATCTGTATTGATTAGCCAGTCAGTTTTAAGTTCAGTTCAAAATCATGCTTGAGAGAGCAAAGAAAAAGCCAGGGGAAACCTAACTTGATTTATGACCAAAACTAATTCCACAAAATTCCATACTAATGCTAAGGTATAACCATGTCAGCATTTAAAACAAGCAATTATGTACACATTTTTTGATTACATGGTATGGAAATTGTCATTATTTTTACTCTGTGAATTAGATAAGAATTTCACAAATTTCCACTTCTGCATTTCCTAACAAAACCAGAGTTTTCTAACTAAAAAAGAAAACCCACAAAACAAACAAACAAGCAAACAAGCAAATATCCTGTTTGATGAAGCTTTAAATAAAAAATTAACATTTTAGTATGCCTCAAGGAAACCAAGTGAGACATAATCCTATATATTCTTCCTGTATTTAAAGCAAGAATATCCCAACACTACCTAGGATGAAACTAATAATTGCTGTAAAGAAGAAGTTTGTCCAGAAGTTTGTCCACTTAGTTTCACTGAAGGCATGGCTAGGTACACAGGCAAAAGTTAGAAATGCATCTACTTGTAGACACCACAATATCATTAAGTATTTCAGAAACATGAGCAAGCAAATAAGTATCTGGATGTTGATGTATTTTCCTATATCTCAAGAATTAAAGGACTTCCGTATGACACAGTTTTCAAGTCAACATAGATATTACAAAGCCAGAAAATAGTATTTGCTGGCTCTGCAGAAACATCAGGGGTCTAAAATCATTTTGCTCTTTACCTGTTTCTGGGATATCACCTGGGATAACATGAGCTGCTTTTGTGCTTCATTATGAGCACCAGCTGAGCTGGCTGGATTTTATAAATCATCAGCTGACAGTATCCTTCCACTTTGATCCTGTACTGGCAATTGTGCCTGAGTGTTTTCCAGGATAAAGCTATTTTCTAGTTTAACAGCAACAAATATGTGTCTGGCTGCAGTCAAGTCTACACAGGGGAGAAGCGCTGAAACTGCCTCTCAAGTGAAAGTGGAGGGAACGCACGTGACTGCTTTAAACAAGTCTCAGCAGACAAACCAACCCACTTGATAGAGACAAGGAAAGGTTACCAAGGAGCAATCCTCAGGCTGATGAAGAGACTGAAGTGCATTTCTTAGAGTTGCAGCTAATCAGGGAAGGTTTTCCACAGGCAGTTTGAAATTAAGGAAAGGTGTCACAGGCAGGACAGCCAAAATGCCTGCCTGCCCCATCAACAAGAGTATGTTCTCAGACTGAACTATCTCAAAATTACAGAAACAGAGGAAAAATATCAAAGTGTGACATGGATTTCTCTGAAGTCAGGAGAAAGATAAGTAAAAGGACACATGCTAATGCAAAAATAATGAGCTACAATGAGAAGGTAACCTGGTTTTATACCTTTAACCTCGCCAAGATGGCTTTGTTTGTTTCCTCTGGGGTTGTTTGTTTTTTAGGAATGATAAAAAAGAAACTGCCTTTTACAGAATTGTCAGATCAGAATGAAGAAAAAGAAAATTACTAAGAAAATTATTAAGTTCGCAATACTTTATTCGCAAAGAACAGAAGTCATCAGTTTTTAAATTAAATTTCCACTGAAAAAAAAGGAAGAGGACAAACACCCTGTAAAGAGATTTAGTGTTCAGTACTGACTAAATTACACAATTCAGCTGTGAATTCTCTCTCAATATAATCATCCTTGTGTTATCAAACCACAGAACAGCAGAGAATTCATTTACTGCAGAACATTAACAGTACACAAGCTGTACGATAACGTAGGCTGCCTTCAGGACAGCAACAAAGCCATGCCATTCATGCTCTTATGCAAAATAAAGAGTAGGAATGAAGGTCAATAGGGCTGATACTCTGAGGGCACAAAGCCAGCCGAAAAATGACCTGCAGAGGGTGAGGTCTGCATCACCCTGCGGTCCAACTGAAGTGAAAGAGGGCATCCACTAGGGATTGGGACCAGGGCTGGCCATATGGCTTGGAAACACTGATTACAGCCAGGATTTTCTCTCTTGGTCTAAATATATATATATTAGAGAAATTACAGTGCAAGACCTGTGTCTGTTTCAATTGCCTATTTCCTCATAAAATGTTTCTAAAACATAATTTATTATTAGAATGGGAAAAGTGATAATATAGTGTAAAGTGATACATGAAAAAGTGAAAAAATTTCCTTTTTCAAAAAATTTAAGACCATGTTAAACACATGTGGAAATGGTCCAATAGTCCACACATTCAAGTCATTATTAAGAAACAAGATAGAATATTTTGATAATTTCATGTCCTGAAAGGTCCTAGAGAAGAAAACAAAGTCCTTTGTTCTAAAAGCAGCCACTCTGAGATTTACATATATTTGGCTTGTTGAAATACCATAAGTGAAAGTGAAATGCTTTGTTTCACAGTAAAGACAATACTTGTTTTCTACTTATTATGTCTAACAGTATCATCAGCATGTTTTCATTTATTTTCTTTTTGTTTCCCATCTTCTATGGGGAAAAAAAAAAAGTTCATTTCAGTTCAACTCCCACTTTTTATTAGTTTCACTGCCAAGGGAAAAGATCACTTTTCACAGAATCACAGAATATATTGACTTGGAAAGGGCCAACAAGGATCACAAAATCCATCTTCTGGCTCTGCATAGGACACTCCAAGGTTCACCCCATATACCTGAGAGCATTATCCAAACACTTCTTGAGCTCTGTCGGGGGCTGTGCTCACTTACCTGGGGAGCCGTTCCAGTGCCCCAACCACCCTCTGGGTGAAGAACCTTTTCCTGATATTCAACCTAAACCTTCCCTGACACAAGACTTCACAGAAAGACTAAATCTTCACGTTTTCCTCCAAGACTGATTTGATGGATATATTGTTCTCCTGTCCTTTGTGGGTGCACCTTTGAAGTCTGTGGCATTCTCAGCCTGGTTAATGTAGAGTCAACAATTATCACCTCATACAAAGATAATTTCTGCCAAAGAAATTCAAAGTATATGCATCATTCATTTTTAGATGTCATAAACTTTTTCCAATTATGTCTCTTTTCCCATATCTTCATTTAGGTCAATAAGCATCAAAAGTTCCAGGTTTAGCTATTACGATTCAATAACACATTGTATTTCTATCACTAAACACTTAGATGCTCTGAAAATCAGACTGGCGCTATGCAATAGACTATTTTTTCAGACCTGTTTTAGTTTGGTTTGATTTGTTTTTTTAATCTTAATACATACAAAAATATTTAAATTCTTATATTGCTAGTATTGCTAAAAATGACACATAATGAAAGAAAGTAGCTAGACATACGTTCGTCTTCCAAAAACCTAAATCTTTTGGAATTGTCTAGTACAGGCTTTATTTTTCCTTGAGAATATAAAATAAAAAGTATTGTGGAGGATATGGAAGCAATTTCCTTGAGCGAGAAACAAGAATGTCGTAAGAATGGCAACAAACAATTGTTAGAAATTGGAGTTTAAAAATATTAAATATGATTAACAGAATAATTGTTTCAACTGGTTCACATATAGTATTTCAATTGTGAGCCAGTTTCTTTACATGTCCTGTATTCCACTGGCATTTACAACTAAAAGCAGCAAAATCTCAAGTAAAACCTTCCCTTTGGAAAGCATAACTTTTTTAACAGCTACGAGGGAAAATTCGTAAAACAAAGGGCACACTAAACATTTGTCCAATGAAACAACAAGATCCAGAAAATGCCATTGCCCCACCCTTTTCGTACAGTACATAAGAGTAAATTTCACTCCGCTCTTGATATGGAGAAACGGTAATGAGATGCCAATAATTATCTCAAGCTATGTAGGAGATGTGAAGATTTATTGACATTCTCAGACATAATGAAGATGATCTGAAATGTCCGGAATGTTCATACTCAAGCTGCCTTCTTGAATCTAGTTACTCTCTGCCGGAAAAAAAATCCAATTTCAGTAAAGAAATGCAGTATAATCACAGGTGATAAATTCTAGGCCACATCCCAAAGCACATATATCACACCCTCATCTTAGGAGTAGTAAAGAAAAATCTAATTACATACAGATTGTATAGCACAGTAAGTACCTTTGCCATAATAACTAACCTTTTAATTGCATGATGGTTGTATATTTGATCTTTGCTCACAAAACAATTAATTATTTCAGATCCAAGTAACAGGCTACAGATATTAATTCCTTAAATTTATATAAATACATTCTCAGCTGAGTTGACATAAACTGAATTAGATGTCAGTGAATGGATGTTAATACGTTCCTTGTTTCTCTGGACTTGTTTTAAAACTCATATGCATTAAATAAAAGTTTTTTTTCTAGTAAGTGCCTTGTTAACTAGACTAGGTTCTTCAGTGTTTCAAAAATATGAGCTAGCGTGCTGCAGTACAGTGACTTTTCAGTCTAGGCCCTTCTGCCATAAAATTAAATAATTGCTTAATTCTATCAATTAAGCACAAGTAGCTGTATCTATCAGCATAATAAGATTACAAGGCTTTTTGTAATGCAAATGAGCTAGAGCCTTTTAAACACAACACTAAAATTTTCATTGAAAGACATTACAGTGACCAATGAATATAAGCCTATGGATTTCTGCAGCTTTTCAAGAGCAGAGATTAGGACTAGAAAACTGGACATTGATAGGCTACCTTTGACAAATTCTTTCACTGGTTTAAAACCTCTTTCTGCCAAAAGGCTGCTTCTTCCCTGGGGCGAAGCCATTTCTCCAAAAGGCACAGCAGCATAAAATGCCTTGTTACAGCACCATGCTCAGGCCAGCAAAGTCCTCCATTTGAAATGCTCTCAAGCTGCTCCTACCTCTTTTAACATCAAAATTTTCAGAGTTCTTTTTCTCCTTTAACTTGGCCCCTAGATAACATATATACATGCAACCAGTTATGGCAGAGTCCTTCAGATAATGCAACCGCAACATTCGGCAATGAAGTTGTTGTAGGTATTTATCTCCTGGATATCATCCTAAAAAGGAATCAAGAAAGTCCTCTCAGTCAATGCTGGGTGCCAGCTTTGCCTTTAGAATCTACTTGCTTCTTGTCCAGCCCTCCTACATGCTGAAAAATAACTGTCACCGTTTTTTTAATTTCTCCAAAAACCGGTAACTGACAAGTTGTCTATTGGGGAGAAGTTTTTCTAACCCCATAAACTTACTGATTCATCCCAAGAAGCAAAATATTTTTTAATGTGTCAAGAAAAAGAAAAATAAAGCTGAAAGGCTTACTATGCAGATAAATATGTTTTTTAAAAATAAGAAAAAAAACCCAACAACAAATATAAACTCCTTAATTGTTATGCAAAACAATATTTTGAAATAAATAATTTCAAATATCAACATGAAAAAAAAACCTCCAAATTTATTGTCTTCTTGCTGTCCTGTTTCAAGCGGTTTGCATGCCAGTATACAAATACATATGAGATCATGGAACTTATCAGTATATGATTCTCTTTAAAAATCAAGGCTTCAAACAGAGCAAATATCTCACACAAATTAAAGACAAAAGTGAATAAAGTGACATCAACAGTGTGGTATTTTTGAAAACATAGCTGAAGCCAGTCTGCTTGGTTTGTTTATAGTTACAAATTCACAACCAAACTCAGAAACAGCAAATCCTGTATACAGATTGCTGAGATTAGGACAGAGAAGTTTCCAAATATCGGGTTGCTTGAATCCCAGATTTTGAAAGTATATTGCATGGAATAATGGATGGAAAAATCAATGGATTTGATATCCACCTGAAGATTTATTAAGCAAACCCATAGAATATTAGATGTCTATAATCTCAGAATGTTTCCTAATGAATGAAACCTACTACAAGAGAGAAATTTGATCTTACCTTGTGTGAGACATTGTCTTCCACCAAAAGCCAAGGAGTTAAATCATACTTGAAGATGTAGCTTCATGTTAATAAAGGAAAACCAGGCTGTAGAGCACCTTTTCTAAAAAAAGTCTCATGGCCCACTGGGCATGAGTATAGCCAAACATACATAAACACACTGTGCAGCAATGTTCAGGACAGTCTATATTAGCTAATTCAAAACTGAGCTAGTTCCAGCATCAAATATATTTTAGTGTCTTGCAAGTCCTGGCCACCTGGTGATTTACCAGCTGAAAGCTCCAAGTACCATACGTTTGGTCTCAGTCTCAAATCCCTTTATAAAACACAATGACCGTAAGCAGTTAGTCCTCCATTTCATCACACTATTGCCAGGATATCCCTACATTGTTGGTGAGATGCAACTTACCAGGTTGTTGAGTTTCCCTCCATTTGAAAACCCACAATTCAGACAGTCCTAGCCTCTTTTCCCTTGTCAAAGGTCATGATGTTCTACCCAAGCATCCCCAGCCCAGTTCTCTTCCTAATTACCCTAAGCATTCATTAACTTGGGGCAAGATTTTTCCTACCTTCCCACCTCAGCTGACATCTCACTTGATTCTTTTGCCCTTACCTGCTCCTCTTTAATTTTGTTCCTAAATTTTGTTCCCTTTCCTTTGCTCTTCTTGAGCCTGAATGCTGAACATAGAACCCTTCTAAGCAGTAGGACAAAGGGCATGGTTAAGTTGCCAACCTCTCTTCACTCTAATAGTCATTATAAAGACAATCATCTTAGTTATACACAGTCACTGTTAACAGTACATGGTCTTTAGAACTAGGAGGAACCTTCGCTGGCACATGAGTCACACGCATTTATGGAGGCTTCCCCAGGCAGTGTCACAAGCGCACCCCAGCAGAGCCTTCCACTTCACCCAGATTCCCATACACTTTTACATGCTCTGCAGATAAGGGCTGTGACAAGATTAATTTTTGTCCCAAGTGCTTAAGAGACTGTAGGCAGAAAGGAAGGCACAAACAGCCTGGCAGTGGGGACCCTGCTGGCCTGGACACAGAGGAACAGGAGCCCATCCTCACCTTGGGTGATCAATATGTCTTGGCTGTCAACTGCACCAGCCCCTGTCCACTACCAGGCTTTCCATCAGTCTCTTTATCCATCTTCAAACTCTTTAATAGTCTTTTCTTCTTACAACTAGCGTTTTTCCCACTGTTCAGCCTGCTTATTCCCAGCACACAGCTCTCCGCCCTCTTCCTCATGGTGTTTACAAGCTCAGGCTTTCTCCAGGTTACAGCGCCACGGCCTCAAAGCACTGTATGAGAGAATGAATCTGCTCCTGGCTCCAGAAAACCTAAGTGACAGCCAGCCTCCCATTCCAGCATGACACAGGCTAGAAGGGTCTTCTCAAGCCGATCTGCTCATTAATGGTGACAACCATACAAGAGCAGAAGAAATTCCTCCACTAATCATTCTGCCGTCACATTTTCATTTTTTGTATATATTTGTGTATGTTGAGAGTTTTTTCACATATTTTGTGCATATAGCAGAAAAGCTGTAATTTGCATTATAATACTAGATTTTCCATTACTAAGAAACAATAGGAATAAAATATTAATAAAAGTTTTAAATTTTTTTTTTGTTAATAATGAGCACTGAAGCAAATATAAAAGAGAATGAGGCAACAGATTAAAACAGCACATTATGTTGACTAATTTCAGTTCTTGGACAATAAAGAAAATTAATGTCAGCTTGACATTTTAGTGATTCTTTTTTATATAATTTCGTTAGGGTTTTAAAGGACAGTAAAATGGTCGTTTTAATAGAATCCTTATTAGAGTAAAATAAAAAATGTTGATAACAGAAGAAATATGCAATTCCACACTGTATTCAAGGTTTTCAACAAACTATGATAGCCCTCCAAGACACTGTATTCTTCACAACATGCCCCATAGGCTTTTAAAAGTAATGGAATTAGTGTTTGTAAGGGTATCCCAGCTGTACTTGTTTGTTAATAAGGATAAAGTGTTGTGGCGACTGTGCCGCTGCCTCTGTTAATCCTGCTTAAACAGTACAGAACGGGTGCATTATCCAAGGGCAGTGCAAAATAACCTACAGTTACCCAGATTTTTTCAGAATTATTTTCCGCATACAATTAATTACTCAGATAAACTTCTATTAGGGGAAAAGAACAGAGAAGCAATGCACTTTACACTAATTCTTCCAGGGTGAATTAAAAATTATTTCTCACATACATTGTTATGATTGTTGTTTGTTTAGTAAATACATAAAATACTAGGTGTGATTAGGTTAACCTGATTTAAGATGCATAAATCCTCCTTCATTATATCTAAGGGAATCATATAGTATAATTGGAACACGAGTTGTGCAGAACCATCATGTAGCACCAGAAAATTTAAGTGCACACATGGAGTTTAACAGAAAAATTTTGCTGGAATATAGCAGTGGACCTTATTTGAGAACTAAACTTCTTTCTGTAGTTTAAATTTAATTCATAGTAATTCAGAATATTAATTTGGTTCCATCAAATTATACTCTTGGATAATTAGCAAAGTCTTTATACAAAATAACTTTTTCCTCCTTGGTTTATTGCTCTGAGGCTCAGGAATGCCTAAATGAGAGGTGCTTCTACCCAAGAATTCCTTTTCCATTTTTGAAACTCTTGCACATACATTTCCTGACTTTTTTCTTTCCACGGTACCTGTATAACCAGCACTGACAGTTCAATTCTCAATCTTCAATTTTATAAAGTATGGAAAATAGGAATGTAATTATGGCTTGAGAGAAACCACACTGAAACCAGTAAACCAAAACACCTTTCACCTCAAACTCAAGGGAACAGTGAAATGTCCCTTTGATTAGAGAGGATGAAAAAATAAAAGCCATCACACAAACCACAAGTCACACTGAAGTCCTTCAGGACTTCTAATTACCTGGGTTGAAGTTAAATGTCAAAACAGGAGGACTGACTTGTTACAGTATCCACATTTGTGCATGTGTAGAGAAACTAGGTGAGATTCTCTAGGAAAAGAATAAGGCACAGGACATGCCAGAACAGACACGTGGGGATAGAAAGACACTGGAGAAGGAAAGGAAAAGGTTCTGGTGCTGAATATTGATTGATGTAATACATGGAACTATGAGAAAAATTGAACTTATTGTTTCCTTGTGTTTGATTCTTATCTGTTTAGAGGCTCTCAACAGTATTTATTTTTTCAAATGAATGGGGTTTCTTTTAATACCTGAGTACATCACCAATTCCTCTTAGCCAACGTATTTGATCACATCTTCTATGCTATGTGTGGGATCAGATTTTTAAAAGTTCTCTCTCCTCATCACGTTTAAGGCCCTCTCTGGAAGAAAGTGAAGGTCAGGTCATGGAAAACACCTGACAAGCACTTTCCTAACTCTCTGATGTCCGTAAAGCAGAAATAACGGTGTGAAGAGCACAGAATAAAGTGGCAATGCATAAAGGACAATCTCTTCAGAGAGCGGAGCACTGGTCTGCAAGAGATGTCCAGAACTGACAAACCAGAAATAACAGGATGTGAGATTTCCCATTGTCACATTTTCACAAATCCAAAGTATGAAATTATCCCATTACAGAAAAGAGTGCAATGGAACCCAAGCAATATGAAAGGGGGGGGGGAATCCATTTTGCGTATCACACAGAATGACATTATAATTCTGATGCAGAATCTTTCAAGAATTTGACATACTATTTGGAAAACATATTGCAAATTTTCAACTGCTTACATAAATTCAAGATTTAAGTCAGGTTTTCCTTAGACACAAAATATTGCACCAAAAGGTTGCATTTTGTGACCAGAAATTTCTAAACTTTCTATGAAGTGCATTCTGGCATGACACAAAGAATTACTGCCAAGTAAGCAAAGGCATCCACCTACTTGATCTTTTTTTTCTTTCTCCTGCAAAGTCCAACATATCTTTCACCTCAACAGAAGGGTTGTTTTGTGTGCTCTCTCCTTCCTTACAGTGACCTTCTGAGCCCAGCATTTCTAGCAGGGAAAAGAGCTTGGACATTAGCAGGCTACATGGCTCAGTCTGGACTCCATAAACTGCAGCCAATTTACCGCATGGCACTTGGTCTTTGTTGTTTATTTCTAATCTCTCCTGCCAGACTCCTTGCTCAAATCCCCTCCAGCTTCTCAACACAGTTTTGGGTTTTTTTGTTAGCCTGCCTTATCAACATGCAGTCACCACTCCAGTAAGCCCCAAAATGACTCCTTTACTTTTTTCTCCCTTTTGCCTGCATCCTTCCCTCACTAGGAACTCCTACACCCTGCTGCTGATTTCCAACCTTCTTTCTCCCACAAGACAGCATATACTTTTCCAGAAAATGACAGTGATATGATACAAATAGCCTCCTCCTGGTCAGTATTCCCTTTTTAAAAAAACCTGCTGAGGAGTCTAGTTAAAAAGCCCAAAGACGGCTAAGCCATTAGTTCTTCACTATACAAAAAAAATAGTCATAGCATATCAGTTTGATTTTCTACAAGCTATGACCATGCCTAATATTAAAAGCAGATGATCCTTTGCAATCATGCTCGCACATTTCAACAAAGCTGTTATTGCACAAAAAAAAACTTAAGCCACTGACCTAAGCAGCCAAAATTAAGCAGTAAATCAGTATGATCTCAGTTTATCCAAACTTGTTCAGAACATTTTGAAAGATTTTTTGACAAAACGATTGCTTGACAAGTACTTTCTTCCAGCACATGTTGCCTGTTCTCCCACAGGCATCATGGTGTTACTTGCATTTTTGCATAACTTACAGGAATACTGTCATGGGCTTGTGGCTGATACAAACCTAACAGGGAAATCAGGTGATCTGCTAATGCACAGACATGGCATGAACAAGCATGGAACAGTAGCCTGTACCTCTCTTACACCAAAATGTCGTGACAAAGTTTTGCACATTGGAACACAGACAAAAACCAAACAACATTAGTGGCAGGAACTGATTGTACCATTACGCTAAACTCAGAGCAGTTTTACAATATAAGTCAATGTTGTTACTTTTCTAATTTACAGCTGTTTTAAGGCCAAAGTTGGAGCACCAGTGAGAAGGAACCCACAAATATTTTTTTGGAATTGTATATAGGTTTTATTAGTGTTTTGTATAGAACACATATTTCTGATGTTTTCCCATGTCATCATACAATAAACATCTTACAATTAACATCATGCAATAGTTAAAGTCTACCAGAAACAAGTTCCAACTAAGGTGAGACAAAAACAGAACATCTAAATTCTACTTTGATTTTGCACACTAAATATAACAACTAAATATTTCTTGAAAGAAGCTTAGGAAAATGGGCTGATAGTAAAAGCCATATCTAGAAAATGGAAATGGGGATTCAAGAGTGAAAGCAGCAAATGATCAAAGGAGTTCACAATATAGCACTAACAGGGAGCCAAAGGAACAAATTGTTCTTTTAAACAAATGCAAATAGTATCCCATTAATGCCTAGCCCTATTATAATACTACTGCTCTCTGTGCCCTTGGTACAAATTGATCGTAGTGGTTTGAGCATCCTTCACAGGGCTCAGATAAAATAGTGTGGAAAATGAAAGGCCGTAAAAATGATAGAGTGATAATTCAAAGCATCTGTGACTGAAGATGCATAAACAACAGTAAAATGGCTTAAGAAACATCAGCTGCCAAGTAACTCTGAAGCCAAGAGAGAGGAGGAAAATCCTCAAAAATACAACATTGTCTTTCTTTGTTTCCCAGCGTACGGACTCAAATGTTCTGGAAAAAACTGTACTCTGACAAGTCTGAGAGCACACTGTGCTTTAAGGAGCTGAGAAATATCACTGATGTCAAAATAATGGATTCACTAACTTAAGTATCATTTAATCAAGAGGCAAAAAGAAAAATGGTAAGTCTGACACAAGATCTTTCAGAACCAATTCTGTCCAACTACAAACACATCTTACCTCATAATATTACATATACAACTGATAGAATCATAGAATCATAGAATGGTTGGGGTTGGAAGAGACCCTAAAGATTATCTAGTTTCAACCCCCAGGGTCACCTGTCACCAGACCAGATTGCTCAGAGCCCATCCAGCCTGGCCTTGAAGGATGGGGCAGCCACAGCTTCTCGGGGAAACCTGTCCCAGTGCCTCACCAACATCACAATAAAGAACTTCTCCCTAAGATCTAATCTAAAACTGTTTTCTTTTAGTTTGAATCCATTCCCCCTCATCCTGTCACTACATGCCCTTGTAAATACTCCATGTTTTGTAGGCTCCTTTCAGATATTAAAAGACCATAACTGGGTCACCCTGAAGCCTTCCCTATACATCACTGAATAAACCAAACTATCTCAGCCTTTCTTCATGAGAGAGGTGGTCCATCCCCCTGATGATCTTAGTGTCCCTCCTCTGGACTCTCTCCAACACTTCCATGTCCTCCTTATGTTGGGGACCCAGAGCTGGACACAGCACTGCAGGTGGGGTCCCACCAAGCAGAGCAGAGGGGCAGAATCCCCTCCCTCGTCCCGCTGGACACACTGCTTTTGGTGCAGCCCAGGACACCATTGGCTTTCTGGGCTGTGGGCACACACTGTCTCATGGTGGGTGCATGTCCAGGCTCTCATCCACCAGAAATACTGACACACATGTAGGTATGTACTGGGGTTATGTCACAATGTTTTGGCAGCAGGGGGCTGCAGAGGTGGTTTCTGTCAGATGTCGAAGCTGCTGCCACTGTCAGACCTGAGCCCTTCCGCAGCAGTGGAAGCATCTGTGTAGTAACATATTGAAGAGCAGGGTAAAACACCTGCACAGCAGGAGAGAAGAGTAAGAAGAACAGTGTGAGAAACAGCCCCGCAGACACCTAGGTCAGTGAAGAAGGAGGGGAAGGTAGCTCTCGAGGTGCTGGAGCAGAGGTCCTGCTGAAGCCCATGAAGACCATGGTGAGGCAGCAGTGCCCCTGCAGCCCATGGAGGTCCATGGGGGAGCAGCCCCTGGAGGACCCCACACTGGAGGAGGTGGATGCCTGAAGGAGGCAGTGATCCCCCAGGAAACACATCCTAGAGCAGGGTCCTGGCAGGACTTGTGGATCTTGGAAGAGAGAGCCCACACAGAGCAGTTTTGGTGGCCTCATGGGAGACCCTTGCTGGAGCAGCCTGTGCCCGAATGACTGCACCCCACGGAAGTGACCTATGCTGGAGCAGGGGAAGAACATGAGTAGGTAGGAAGGAGCAGCAGAGACAAAGAATGATCAACTTACTGCAAACCCCGTGCCCCATCCCCTGTGCTGCTCAGCGGGGGAGTACGTAGAAGAATTAGAAAGGGGGTGGAGAGAGGGGCAAGGTGTTCTTTTCGATTTGTCCATTATTCTAGTCTGATTTTGACTGGCAATAATTTCCCCAAGCTGAGTTCATTTTGCCTGTGACAGTAATTGGTACGTGACTTCCCTATTCCTGTCTCGACCCATGAGCTTTTTGTCACATTTTTCTGCCCTGTGCTCTTGGTGAGAGGGTAGTGAGAAAATGACTTGGTGGGAACTGGTAGCCAGTCAAGGTCAACCCACCACCAAGTATTCAATGCATTATTAGTCAGACCTTTACAAAACATTTAACATAAACAATACAAAAAGAATCCAAATTGTTAGCTAGAAGGCTACGAAGTACAATTACAGAAATTAAAGTGGTGAAAAATAGAATGACAGCTCATAACCTCACAGAGAAAAAACACCCTGTAGGAATGCTTTACCGTGGATTGCATGAAATCACAGACTATTTTTCTGCTGCCACAGAGAGTACAGCAAATCTGTATTTTATGTTAGCCCAAACTGGTGCAGTAAGAGAGTGAGGTAAATATTTACAAAATGGGGAATCATACTGGGAAGTTGCAAGTCCAAAGAGGACTTAAGAATCACAGCTAGTAAAAAGCCGAACATCAGTTCCTAGGTCAAGAGGGCAAGTGCTCTTCCTGACTGGATAAACAGAGAAAAACTGAGGACTTCAATCAACCACCATAAGCACTCTACAACTGCATTCGAAGTGGGTGCCAATACATTAGGATAAAATCTGGTAAATCAAAGGGAAACTGAAAAGTCCACCAAAAATAATGAAGTTGTAGAGCACGCTTTATGAGAAACTGCAGAATTTCAGTCTCATTTCTTTCTCAAAAAGAAGAGCAAAATACTGTAAGTACCTAACAAAAGTTACAAAATCTCCACATATCATAAGTAACATAAACATAACATCATCAAGTGGGTGGAAGATGAAGCTGTTTAAAGTCAGATCACACAATACAAAACTGCATTACAAGTCATACAAAATCTCCCTGATTGGCCATTTGACATTACGTCTTTTCTCCTAGTAACTGAATTCAAGTTTACAAAAATACTTTATTCTACTACCATTCAGACTAGATGATCACATTTTTCAAGGTATTACAGGCTGTAAATTTACAAAATTAACCATGTGTCAGTGTGGGTAGCTCTGAGTTTTCAATATGCCAACATTTAGGATCCCCCAAAAAGTGGAAGGATGTGCTAAGAAAACAGCTATTTATTTCAAGGCATTTTCATATAACCTTTTCTCAAGGATGTTCCATGCAGGTTTGACAAAATGCATCTTCCACTTTAGTTTTCTTACAAACAAATTTAATGACACAGACTTTTCCATCCTAAATGTGTTCCATTTTATTTACAGCAGAAAGAACCCGTCTTAAAGCAGAAAAAACGCCAAAGATTTTGTCTCTAGGAAGAGGTTTATTAAAATTTCAGTGTGGAATATTGTATTCAATTATTTTTCCCTTTCTTTCCCCTCCCCTTCTGTGGTTATTGCCCCCTGAAAAGAAGAAAAATGGTTAGAGTGAGCACTTGAAGGTGACAGTTCCTAGACCAGCAAGATGCAGTGAGCAAAGACTTTGAAATGAGGGGAGAATGTGCCAGTTTCAGGCTGCTCTGAGAAAGACCAGAGATGAATGAAACTCCTGAGGCTGCTAAGCTGCTGCTTGGCACATTCTGCAGCTGCTCTGGCTGAACAGAATCTGGCACCAGCAAACTGACCAAAACACTGAAAGCAGATAAAACACATGGAGCTCAAATGAAAAGAACAGTGATTTAACAATATGCACCTTTAGATTCTGCCAAAGTATGAATGAGTCTTCTCTGCCCAGCTTTGATTCTTAAAGAAAGCTTGACAGAATAATGGTTTCTTTTACGTGCTTTTAAATGTGTCTAAATTTACATCCTAAGCTTGGAGTGCAAGAGAATTATTACAGGAATCTGGTGTTGGTCAAGCAGCTAAGTAAAAAGCTAACTTATATCAACTCTCCCACAGTGAAAGCGCACAAAATAAATCAGGCTCTGCTTCAGGTCTCAGGAGCTGAAAAGAGAATTTTGACAGAAAAAAAAGCAGTTGTAGGTCATATCTTCCCTGTTCAACTTCAACCATCTCCTAGACCCTTGTAGTTTCTTCAATGGATGATCTTCAAAGCTCTGCAAGGGCTTTAGAAGGCAATATTTTCATGGGCAGCACAGCATAAACAGATTTTTTTCTGGAATCCTTTTTGAGCGCAATATCATCTGGGGGTAATAATTATAATACCACTAAAACTAATAAATCAACTTTGATGAAGCTATTTACATGAGTGATAACATTGAGAAGCACTACCTTCGAGACAGAGAATCAACACAGAAAAGGCTGCTCAAGTTGGTACAGAATACGGTTTTTAAAGGCAAACCAGACTATGGTAGAGAACAGACAAGGTGAAAAAAAGATGAAAACTTAAATCCTTTACAAGAAACTGATTGAAGTAAATTTTTAAGTCCCCCAAGAACCAATAAACAGCCCCACAAAAATATCTGGAAGGAGATCAAGTTTCATTTACAAGTCAATGAAGCCAAACTAAAAAAAGCAAAATCACAGGAGGCTCCACACACTTAAAATACTTTCCATGGTTCAAGAAGGTTCTTCCCAAAGCAGTCATCTCTGCCACTGATTTAAAGCTGCACATACATCTGCTAATAAGCTCAATGAGTAAAGGGTCACTGGGCTACAGTTGATTTATATTCTTAACTCTCTCCCGCAAAAACCCAATCTCCTCAGAAAAGATATTGCTGGCATTTAGAGTATACACATACCATGGTATTTGCTAAGGCTTTAAACAGTTCTGAGTCTCAAATTCTGAGGGGGTGGCTTTTTTTTTTTCTGAATGCCTGATTAGCGTAAAGAGGAAAAGCCATATTAGGAGAACTTTTGAACACACTTAACATATTTCAGGCCTCATGTATTACACAAAGGAAACCTGATTGCTGCACCATTTAAGTTCAGGGTTGCACCCTTTCCCCTCTGCACAGCAGTCTAAAAGGGCAGATGTTGAGAAGCACTTCTCACCCTGGGACTTGGCTGTCAGATCTAAGACTTGGAATGGAGCCAGAGGTAAAGTTGGAAGACACTTGTCTTTCATGTGGCTGTGGATAGCTCTCCTGACAGAGGCAGGCAGTAGAAAGGTCAGATTTTTTTCCAACAGCACTGGCATTCAAAAAGGAATTGTCAGACACTCAGCTTTATTTTTCTTCAGTGGCTGTAAAGTTATTTTATGTAGCTTAGGAAGCATTTTCAATCCATTTAAAGAGTGCTTTCAATAGGAAGATCTCTTAAACTTCACAGATTGTTACACAGTATTGTAAAATTTAGCCACATGAGGCTGAAGCCTTTGAATTGTAAATCTGTAATGTCCAGGACAGGAATTATTGTAAATGGGAAACAGGCAGGGATGGAAAGTTGGTTTCCCTAAGTGCGGATGATGGGGGTTCCTGAACCTTCTCCTTTGCTCCCAATTCTATTTCTCCGAGCACAGTCCCACAGTGAGGGTTAGTTACAGTGCATTTATCACAGCACACAGAGAAGTAGAAAGTCATGAAGAAACAGCTTTGAGAGGGACAGGATAAGAGAGAGGAAACAGATGTCTGTGAATCTTTACACTTCGCTATCAGAGGGGAATAGATTTCACATTATGAAATAACTAAAGCAATCATCATTTTTCTCCAAACTGCTCTTAAGAACTTGGTCATGCAATTTACCAGTTTTCCTCTTTTTGTCCCATTGTGTTTTACTACTTTTTTAAACACTCTTTTGACTCTAATGTCTTCAATCTTGTTTCCTGTTTACTTATTCCAATTACTTTATTCTCGTTTATTCAAACAAAAGACTGTCATTGCAGCCTCCATCTAGAAATACCCATTATAAAAGTGCAAACTAAAATAAAATCAATTTACAACCTTCTAAATCTAAGGAGATATTATGTTTAACATTCCCAGATAGTTATATAATAATTAGAGAGAGTAACACACTGAGTATATAAACCCCCTCCTAATTTATAGCTCAGAACTGACCAAGAGAAAATTGAAACGAAGATTGTTTCTGGTTACAATATTTTTTAAGTTCCACTGAATTTCGTCTCTTTCAGTTGTGATTTAGCAACATAGCAGGATCATTTATAGGGAACGCAAGGACGGAGACATCTTGTGGTAACAAGATGTTTACAAACAAATGCACTTCTGTATACTAAAAATCTTCTTCCGATACATGGCATGAGTATCCAACAACTTTTCAATGTACTTTCAAAACAAAAGCTTTCAAATTAAAGTATAAAAATGGTTCACTGAAAAAAATATTTATTATTTTAAAGAATTGTTTGGAGGTTTTATTGACCAAATCAATATTGTTGAAATTGTATGCCTGTTAAAAAAAAACAAAAAAACAAAAACAAAAACAAAAACAAAAACAAAAACAAAAACAAAAACAAAAACAAAAACAAAGACAAAAACAAAAACAAAAACAAAAACAAAAACAAAAAGAACCTGCCAAAAAAGACTCAGCTCTAATTTTAGTAAGCACAAGCAGCTGCTATGAGTTCAAACTATCTAGAAAAGAAATTTAACCAAACAAATACGACTGAAGTAATTGTCTCCTTAGAGAGGAATACTGAATGAACTTTCCAGTAGAGGGCAAATTAAATGGTGTATCTAAATTGCAACAGGGAGAAGTCAGGACAGATGTTTCTTCCTGTGGTGGTCCCTAAAAAAGGCATCAGAAGTGATGTCTGGAAGTGACACAGGTATGTCAAGACAGTGTGGACTTTCCTCCTGTGGTCTATCTCCAATGCTGGACTTCTTTCATTCAGTTCCTTCATGTTAAAAAGAAAGATACTTCTTATCACCTCCATGAAATATTTGGAGTTTCTGCTGGAAGCATTATCCTCTATTTTCAACAGAAATGGGATCCAGAGTAATATGAAAAATATCTTTTCACTGTTGAGAGGCTTCAGTGAGGTTTATCCTGTAAAAATGGCTCCATTAAGAAAGGCATTAGTGTTACTGATCCACATCAACATTGAATGCACTAGAAAAAAGAATTATTAGACCATTTGTAAATTTTCAGTAATTGGGATGAGTCTATCCTGTTGTTAAATAAATGCCATTGATCAATATTCTTTTAAATGAAAGGAAAAAATAAATAAATCTTGAGGATTATAGAAAAAAATTCAAGCCCTACAAAATATTGCCTAATGCTGCATGACTGTCGGGTCATGAGGTTCAGGGAGATTAAACACTTCAGCTATGACTACAGATCAAGGTCAGACACCAGATCTGGAAAAACGCCTCACACCCCAAGCTGCAGCTTTTAACAGCAGCTGACACAGTCTTATATAGGCATATTATCCTTCAGTTTACTGGCATAAAAGCATCCATGCATGAGATGCTAATCATTACAAGAGACCATAAAAAAAGAGAAAACTCTCTCCAAAAATATTTGAAACAGATGTTGAGAGTAACATTAGACACAGGTCTGTGTTGCCCTCTGGAATGTGAGGAAACAAATATGCTAGTTATTTTCAAATAGAAAACTGAATTTCTGTGAGTGGATTTACCCCACTGCATCAAAACAAGATCTCTTGTATGATACCAGGTTAAAAAAAGAACAATATTGGGTCTGAAATGCTAACTGAGTTTGCAGAGTGACAACTGAGATTGCTATTAACTGACCTGGAAGACATCACGGGCTGTTCTACCAGACATCCAGAAAGTCAGACATTTATGGAACACAGAGAATACAGTCCAGGAAGTGTGTTGCTCCTACTGTCATTATTTTTATTACTATTATATCCTGCCTTATGAAGACCAAAAAGCTTGTCCAAATGCAGCTTTTGAAAGGTTGCAGAGGAGGGAGAGTGTAGATGCAGACAAGATTACTCACTTCTGCTTTCACACGTTGTACCACAGCTATTTATAATGTTTAAAATACTGTTAAAAAATATTTGGTTCAACTCTAACCAGGAGACTGACACTTTTCATATCAACAGCAAAATAACTTAATAGTTTTTACCAAATTCCCAGCTTCAAGTACGGTTGAGGTCAAGCTGCGTACAGCTTCAAGTCAGAAAACACACACAGCTGTTTTTTTTAATAAAATGTACCAATTTTTAAAAATATGAAACTTAGCAAAGAGAAGGCAAACATCCTGTCACCAACTTCAGGCTGTAAACTATGATAACATGGAATAACTATGATAACATGGAATAATGACACATAAGAAAGAGTTCTGAGATGCCTCATGGAAGAGATAATTAGTAAAGAAACAAAGCCAAATTAAATACTGCACTTGGCCACACAAGCAGTTCTTGAAGTCATGCTTTCCTCTCTCACAATTGTTTTCAGCTAAACTACAGCTTTCACGTTAATTGTAAACAAAAAGAATAGTGCCTAGGAAAAATAATGGGTGTGGAATGAGGAGAAAAATAAATGGTTAATTAAGGAGTTAGGGAAATCAAAAATTCCTTAGGACCTCTGACTGCCACTGCTGTCCACAGCCAAGGAAGCTAGAAGAATTCAAAGGTTTTCCAGGGAGCACTGCAGAGATGGCTGGTGATAATTAGCCCACCTGGCTTGTATCCAAGTAAATACAGCTTCACCTAAATAGGGTAAGACTAATGACGCTGCTGGTAGGGACAGAGACACTACAGGCCTGTGATTCTGAAAATTCAGAATACCGAATACTTGTCCTGCAAGGGAGATAAAACAGTGACTAGCAACTCAGACACGTTGAGATGCTGTAAAAAATTATAGAATTGGGGTGTTCTAGCATTGTGCTTTCCTCCTGCAGAGATAATTCAGGAGAGGGAACTAGCTCACCACTTTTTCAAGGTGACAGAATTATTTATTTGTGTAACAGAACACACAGTGTGCATAGTAGAAGACTGTATAGCTCAGATGAGATCCAGATGTGCACACCTGGACACAGAAATACACACACAGCCAGTTTACCTTCATCACAGGGTGGTTGTGACCTGTAAGTTGTACCCTGAGGGAATCTAGAGAGCGAAACAGTCTCTGTCATCCCACCTCGCTCATCAAGATAATTCTTTTCTTTGCCTTCAAGAAACAAAGCCTTTTCTTCAGGATGGTGGAAAGTGACCCAAAGAATAGAGACACACTTCCTGCTCTCTGAACCAGCATCCTGCCACTGCCTGTGCTGCATGCCCCTTTCAAACCACCCTCAGTCCCTCAAGTATTTTGCCCCTCCACCTCCTAGAAGTGTTGAGTCTCTCTTTGCTTGCGAATCACATTCTTCAATGACTGTGTCTCAGGTTAGCAGTCTCTTTCCTCTTTCCCTTACACCAAGAGAAATCCAGAGAGACCTACTTCTTGCTTCTGCAAGAAGATTTAAGAGTAGATGATCTGTGTTCTTTCACTACTCTCTTCTCTACAAAAGAAATAATATTCACAGTAACAGGCCAGCATATTTTTCAGATCAGTAGGGAGAACAGAATTATGCTGTAAGAACTGGACTTACCCAGGATTCAGAAGAAAGTCAACTTAAAAGGCTGTTCAATCAGAATTGATTACATTTACATTTTACTGTAGATAAGAGAAACCTCCTTTTATGTAATCTCTCATAAATAACTAAAACATAAGGAACAAAAAACCTGAAAGAGCATAATAGGGCCATCCGTACACTTCTGCAATTGTTATAGCGGAACAAAAAGTTACCCTTGAAAAGAGTATATGAGTCTGCAACTGGATCTATACTGAAAGCAAGCTTTCCATCCTGCTACTTTGTGCTGTCACAGATATACTACTGAAAACAGAGTATTTTAACTGAAAGTGCACCAACTACTCTGTGTCCTCATCTTTCTTAAGCACACCTAATAAAATATTTGTAGGGACTTTTTGCAGGGGAAGGGGAAAAAAACCCGAAATATCATTATGGACCTCAACAGTGTACCACTTAAGTAAGTATTAGCAGGGCTAATTCTCTCAGAACTGGAGATCAGGTGTGTTCAGAAAAAATAGACCTCTGGCATTTCAACGAATGCATGCACAGAACATCAAAGCACCACCAAGGCTGGAGAAAGTAACAGAAAATGGAGGGGAAAAATGGTTCAGGCAAGAGAAAAAAGCAGAAGATATGAAGAATAATAATAAAGTGGTTAAAATAAACAACTCTGACATTAAAAAAATACCTTCCTCCAAATGTGCTCATTGCTATTGGCCTTCAGGCAATGTGTCAGTATTAAAAGTAATCTACCAATAAATTTTTCTCCTCAAAGCAGTATTTTATCTTTCATGCACATGCTGCAAATATTGTTTGATCTATAATCACTTTTCTAAGCTTTTCATTAAAATACTGTCCATTCAGGGTGGAATGAGGTATTTCCTGCCTGTATGTAAATCACTGACAACTGAAGTGCTACTCATTAAAAAAAGAGAGAAAACTACAACTGCAAAAACTCTCCATCCCATTGTAAGAAGCAAATTTTTAAGAAATTGAAGGGATTTTTAAGAAATTTAAAGCTTTCCCCCCCCCAGCACTTTAGTTATTGAGCCATTCCCATTATCTAGCAACACTTAAGTACTAGTTTATCCCACATATCACTCCAAACTCCTTTTTAAAGTGTTTTGTAACATTCAATTGCTTAACAGGTACTTTTGCTTTGTAAACAATTACCACAGGGCAGGTAATTCTTAAGTATTCTTGACAGACAGAGCAGCAAAATGCCTTTATCCATCTACATGCTTTTACAGGCCGATTATAATAAGGAGCCTGTGCTTCACTGCTGTTTAAAACTTACACTGTTAAAAAGCATGACCTCTCTGTGGTAGGCGCAACATAGATAAACATCAAATTACAGTCCCTCGATAAATTCATTTAATTTTAACTCAGTTTAAAAAGTGGATAGATTATTTAACTCTTCTTGCCTCTTTCTCAGAAACTATTCATATTGTTCTACACATAGTACTGACAGAACTGCTAGATATTATATTTAACTTCATGAGGTAAACTCTTGCACAGGACTACTCAAATAAATGCAGCTAATTCACAAGTCTTGAAATTCCATTAATTAAATATTTTTTACGTTCATTTGACTTCAAGAGCAAAGGTCTATGCCCTCAAGTATCCACATCTTCTGTTCCCACATAAACAAAATAGAGACATTTTTGATAGAACTAGTTTGAAGGACATAAAGAAAAAGCAAATGACCATATCAAAAATTTTAATACGGAACAGGAGATGCCATTAGTATCACTCTTTTCGAGTTGCACTGGGTTTCACACAATCCCCAGGCAGGCATCGCTGTTGCTGCATTCGTGGAAGTCCAGACATCTCTCCATCACAAGCCTGAGATCAAAAGCAATATGCCACACGTGGAAAAGACCTAATGCTGTAACCACACCTCGTACTTAGTCACAAGGTTTAGCTGGACTAAGCTGGAAGTAGCAAGGTGGGACCACACAAACAGAGGTAGCAAACAGATGCAGGAAAAGCAAGAGGAAAGGAGGCGGCAGCCCTGAGGAGAACATGAGTGGCACCAACCACAGCTGCCAGCATGCTGCTCTGCTTCTCTGGGGTGGAAGGGGTCAGTGTTCTTGAGGAGTGTTTATTCTCAGGGCATGAGTCTGATCATAAATTTAGAGGCTACTGAGACTCATTTTGCTCTCTGGCTACCTGAGCAAGTACAGTACAGCTCCCTTCACTGATAGTGCATATCAATTAAAAACTGGCAAATATGCTGTGTAATATTGCTACTGCTGCATGAAATATTTCTAATTGTTTCTAAATCAAATGTTGTCTAGGTTTACAAAAAAGCAACACTAGTACATTTAACTTGTTATTATTAAGTCCCTCCAACCCAGAATTGCTTTGAACTCACTGTGCTATCATTTCTTTAATTTAGAGGAAACCAACTGCCAACATTCTTGTCATCAAAATGCATTAATCTGAGCAATATTCAAAGAGCAATGCTCATAATGTGACCAATGTTGAGCTAGTCATTATCTGTTGGGCTTACCTCAAATGTTTTGACAATTATATCAACGTCTCCCAGTACAATGTCGTTGTTAACCACTCTAAATATTGTTCAAGGTTTGTACAAATTACCTCAGCAGCAGTGCTGCTGGAATGTTTCTCACCTGCTGTGACAAACAAAATGAGCAATATTTCCCCTTCCATTGTTTAAATATCAGAAGACAAAGGGAGACATTGATGTTCATCAGGTCAGCACAAGGCAGGCAGGAAATTTTCCCCAATAGAATTCTCCTGCTGAAGGCTTCCTCAATGGTTAATACTGAGGAAATAATTAAGAACAAACTTGAATAGTTTAAATGTTATGACAAATAACACAAATAGCAATCCATTTTTTGTGATTTCAGGTGTCTGAACAAAACACCAATTCCCAGATGCCTTGTCCACGATTCTGTCCTCCAAGCAGCAAGTAATAAGCTTAGCTCAGTTACCAGGTGAAAGCTTTGTGTTAGTTCACAGATACATGGGTGGTATCTCAGATTCACATGCATTAAAGCTGAACGGATGAAACTGGAGTCTTCACAGTGAAGCAGGACAGCAGAGCCAAATCACGCAGGTAATGCATGTAAACCTCACTGTCTCTACAGAGAAAAACTTCACTGAGTCTTCAGAACAAGCCTTCATCAATGCCAGGATAGTGACCACAGTTTGGCAAAAACACACCAGGTTATCTTCACCTGAGCTGCCGCAGCTGCTAGCAGGACTACCGAGGTCAGTATAAGCTGCACAGCCCACTCTGAGCTCTGCTTCCCAGCAGCTCCCACACTGGAGCCACTCTGGAGTCCCTGGGCATCCCTCTGACAAGCAGCCCTGCAGATGTGGAAATGCCTGCAAAGCTAAAACTGAAATCTGATCTTCTCACACACCTAGTAGTTAAAAAGGAAAATGCAGAAGAAAAGGTTGTTCTGAATGAAAGATATCAAAAGGTATAAGGAGGTCTGGAGCAGCTAACATCATTTTTACTAAGGTTCCCTCCCAGTATCAAACAGCATCAAAACTTCAGAGAGATTTTCTAAAAATTCCCTAACAATGTCACAAAACATTGCAAATTGACCAACCTGATCTCTTTTTGTGACAACGTTATGCACTTAATGGGTAAGGGAAAGGCTGTGGATGTGCCTATCTAGACTTTAGTGAAGACTTTTACACCATTTCCTACAGCATTCTCCAGGAGAAACTGGTTTCCCAGGGTGTGGACAGGTGTACTCTTCCCTGGGTTAAAAACCAGCTGGATGGACACACCCAGAGAGTGGTGGCGAACGGAGCTACATCCACCTGACAGATGGTCACTAGTGGTGCTTCTGGGAGCTCAGTGTTGGGGTCAGTCCTCTTCAACACCTTTATTGATGATCTGGACATGTAGATTGAGTGCACTGTCAGCAAGTTCACAGATGGCAATGAGTTGGATGGGAGTGTTGATCTGCTGGAGGTTAGAAAAGCTCTGCAGAAGCTTGGACAGGCTGGATTGATGGGCTGAGGCCAACTGGATGAGGCTGAAAAACCTGAAATGCAGAATCTTGCACTGGGTCTCAACAACCCCATTCACGGCTACAGACTGGGGACAGAGTGGCTGGAAAGCTGCCCAGTGGAAAAGGATCTGAGGGTTTTAGTTGCCAAGTGGCAGAACATGAGCCAACATATGCACAAGTGGCCAAGAAGGCCAGTGGCACTGTGGCCTGTATCAGCAATAGCATGGTCAGCAGGACAACAGGAGTGACCATCCCCCTGCATTCAGCACTGGTGAGGCCACATATCAAGTGCTGTGTTCAGTTTCAGGCACCTCACTACAAGAAAGGCACTGAGGTGCTGGAGGGAGTCCAGAGAAGGGCAATGGAGCTCGGGAAGGGTCTGGAGCACAAATCTCTCCACAATCCCTATACAACAGTTTCAAGGGAGCAACCTCCCTAGCAAGGTGGGCAGTCAGGTTCTTCTTCCAAGCAGGAAATGATAGTACAAGAGAAAATGGCCTCCAGTTGCACCAGGGGAGGTTTAGACTAGATGAAAAATTCTTTCACCAAAATGGCTGTCGAGCCTTGGAACAGGCTGCCCAGGGAAGTGGCTGAATCCTCACCACTGGAGGTATTTAAAACTTGGGTAGGAGTGCCACTTAAAGGCATGTCCTAGCGTGACAGTGTTAGGGTGTGCAGCTGTATCCCATCCTGCTGTAAAAAGGGGGGCGTGGGAAGGATTCTTTTTAATAGATTTCCTGGACAAAAAACAAAGCACGAACACAGCAATATTATACCTGAGAACTCTTTATTGATAAAGAAAGTTAAGTGTTCCTACCGAAAGGTGACAGAAAAGGGAACAAGGACAGAAAAACAGAGACAGAGAATATCGGACAAAATGGACAAAGGGAGGATGTACCCAGGTGCCCTGTCGGCAAGGGTTTGGCAGATGCAGCGTGTGCGCTGCGAGCTGCTGAGTTTGCGTAGCTCCCGTGGCGGACTGGGTGTGATTTCCAAACAGCAGCAACTGCGTGTGCTTGCCATGGGCGAAGAGCAGGCACAGGAAGAGGCTGCCGTGGCTACGGGGGCACTCGGGGAGCAGCTGCGGGCGGTCAGGGCCAGGGCGTGGTGGCTGTGGGCGGCGACGGCTGCGGACCTGCTGCGGAACATGACGGCGGCGGCGCCGGGCTGGATGCAGGCAGGGTGCAGACGGCAGCAGCTCTGGGCTGGGTGCACAGGCAGAGGCTCCAGGCTGGGTGCAGGCAGGGTACAGGCCGCTCTGGGCTGGGTGCAGGTAGCAGTGGCTCCGTCCGGCAAACAGCGAGCACGAGGTTGTCGCGGTGACGGAGCTGCCTTGGCGAAGCCGCGAAGCAGCGCAGGACAGGGGCGGACAGCACGGACAGCCAGGGAAGGAGCAGCACCGCGGGAGGAAAATGCGAGGGGGAGAAGGGGGCAGAGGTGACCCTCCAGGCGAGTCCCTCTCCTTCCAAGAAACCCAAGAGAAAATGGCTGGGGCTGTGTCACAATTCACTGCTTTTATGGACTAGGGCTGCTCCTGTAGCGTAACTTCTGCACATTTTCTCCTGGGTATCCGGGGGTCTGACCCACCAGCAAGGGGTGGGGGGGGGGGGGGGATGGTGTTGCTTGCAGGCCGCTCGTGGAAGCTTTCTCTGCCCGGATGGCTGCCAGGCCAAGCCTCCCCGGGGATAGAGCTCCCAGCACGTATGCAGCCCCTAAAGTAATTTTTCACCTCATGCATAACCGATATTGATAATAAATGAAAATCAGATTGGTCTCTCTCACCACCCCGTGACTTAACGTTGTTCATACAGTGATAATGACAGAGGCAGAAGAAAAGGGAAAGAGACAGAGAGGGAGACACAGAAAGAGAGAGAAAAAAAGGGTAGGGGTATGTAAACAACTTAGATTTTGTAGCATACAGAACTATACAATTCGCAGATAAATTTAATATTTTGCATATTCATTTTGGAAGCCTGCTGGACTTGTGTGCTAAGTTCTCTGACTTCACACAGTAGTCCAGCATGCTGTTCTACTTTCAAAACATAACAATAACAGAATTAACCATTACTAGAACTGCATACAGTTACCCTGTAATACAAATGAACACATTCTTGGTCCTTTCAGCGCCAGGAACAGAACTATGACATCAGAATGAAGGAATAATCCACCTTGAATTATCCCCACCCACCCCTACTAACACATACTTTTTCCCTTCATGATCTCCTAAAGGGTCCGATATAATCAACTTGCCAAGCCTCCCATAGCCCTTGTCCTTCTCTTAGACGTAGTGGGGTGAGACACATCTCTAAGGGGTGTCCCCTCAAGTCACACTCCACATTCTGTGTAGGCTGAAATGCATGTCCTGCAGTTCTCTCCTAACACGCCGACCTCAGGCATGAGCCTCTAGGTACAAGCCTTTTGCCTCAGTGTGGCTTTGTTTCACACGTAGCCACTTCAGGAGGCATTTCCAGTTGTCAGTTATTGCTTCCTGGGTTAATGGAGTGAGTCTGGTCAGTTCATCTACTGTGTTGTCCCACTTGGCCGCTGGATTATCCTGTTTGGTGAGCAGCTAATCCATGCTACTGGAAAGTCACCTTTCTTCATAAGTACTAAGATGTTCTGTCACTTCTCCTTCTGCCAAACCGGAATCCCATTTACCTCCTACTCATTCTGTTCCCAGAACAAAAGCCGCTGAGTACAGCCCTTCAAAGGAATCAGTACAAATGAAGACAGCAGAGAAGGACAAGTGTTTATGTTTGAAAACAGTCCATACAGCCCCCACCTCTCTGACCTGGGCACTACCCTTGCCCTCAGTGACAAGTTGTTGCTTGGTATTGGTCTGTAAGGTGACTGCCTGGTACTTCTCACTTAGCTGAGACATCAGTGAACCATGCATTTTGCAAGTGTGGGGAGAAGGCTGGTGCAATTTTACTGCAGGAGAGAGAGGTGTGCCTCTCTCCTCATCTGAGGTGCTCTGCTCCTGAATAGTTAGTGACTTAGTGGTCCTTTCTGTCACTTTGAAGATGTCACAATAACATTTTGTGTATATCACTTCCTAACTGAAGCTCTTTGGGCCACCCCTTCAGGGGGAGGTGTTCCTGCTAAAACTGATCTTATTACTTTATACAGTCCCCTCTGCATGTGAGTGCAAATCAAACTTCTTCTGCCAAAATAAAACAGCATTTCAGGGAACTGTAAGTATACTAACAGTATTGCAACAAACATATTTTAACAAACACACTGTACTACCAAAATAATCTCCTCAAGGCGTACCCTATTTTAATTAATACAGTTCCCATGTCCACGCTGAGGTATTTTTAGTGCATCCTGTTCCATACACATAGGAATATGAGGAAGGTGAAGAGTTACTCTTTGAGTATTTATTTCTCCTGCAATCTTTCCAGCAACAGTTTGTGTTCTACTGCAGCTAGCAGAGACCTAAGGTGGTCATTTTCGATCCTAAATTTCCTAATCCAGCCTCCAGCCCCTCTTCCACCTAGGCTGGGCGAGGCCTTCAGTTTTTCTGTATGTGACTTCTCCAGTGCACTCTCATCTCCACTCAAATCTATTAAAGGCGGTGCATTTGGCCTTATGTTATGGTTCCTCTGTGCTTGGTTTCTTGGACGTCCTGTCTGGCCACTCTGACACTACCTGCTCTAGTTGGTTCATGGAGAGACTGTCCATCAGCCTTTTTGGAATTCCCTTCTGCAAACCTTGTGATCAAATTGCCTATCCCGTGAGCAGATGCTTCTGCTCACCCTGGTTGGAAAGGGAGGAAATCCTGGGTGAAATTCTTGGACAAAACTGAGCATGTCTCAGTCTAAGAGGCTTGCTGACTACCGGTTTTACTGGACTATACTTCTGTCCAACATTAATCAATTCCTGAGCTACCTCTCCCCAGGTCTGTACCTTGACTCCCTGTGCCAGGGGACTTACTGTAATCCATGGCATGTTGACAAGGCAACACATAATACGGGATTTCCTCAAATTTTTCCCTGATAATAGCAATGTTCTCCTCCCTGAAATCGGAAATTGAGACTGTAAATCCACAGGACATCCCATAGTATCACACTCCATCCAGTCAAAGACTGCTTTTTCATAAACACATTGCCAAACCATTTGCATGGCACCAAGAATTGACTATTGCTCATGAGGATGTTCACCCCATCTTCTCTGAGCCACAGTTTGATACTTAGAAAAACACCATCATCTTGACACTTCACACCAAATGCGGTATTTCACAATTTCAGTGTGAAATTCCTGACATCCTGAGATGGATTGCAGGGACAAATTACTCCAGAAGTGCTCATCTTTCTTCATTGACTAGAAAAAGAGATGGAAGTAGGGAGCTTAGACTCAACATCCCTGCAGGGGAGGAGGTGGTACATTTCACAGCAGAAATTACTCTCTTTAAGGGGGTTAAAGCCTGTGACTTCCCCTGTAATTGAACACCAAATAATTTCAGACAGTCAGGAAGCCCCTGAACTAGAGGAGTCATTCTCTCAGCATCTGCCATGAGCATCATGGGGGATTCCTGGAAAGGGATTAGCTTGTGATGGTACATCATTTGTAGACAGGCTGCTTTGTGGACAGCCTCCAGTAATTGGTCAGTAGTCCCTTCTATAGCAAAGGGAGCACCTCTCTCCAAGGGATCTAGACCATCAGCCCATTATGCAGCCCTCTGGGTTGAAGACCACACTGTTCAGCAGTCTCCGATGGTAAGGAAAACACCACGACCGCAGTAACCTTCTGCCTCACTGTCACTAGCAGTATCTGGTCCCCTCCGCTTAGGGAGACACACTCGGCATACTCGGTTTCAGATTCAGCAGTTTGGTGACTGAATTTCCTTTTTAGTTTATCCAGCTCCATAGCTGTGAAAGGCACCTCTTTAGTTGTTACAAGCAGGGCCTCATCCCGGTCACTTTTGTATGTGTATTTTGTTTTTATCAAGCAGCAAACTCAGACTGCAGTTCAGGCTGGGCTCAGCATTGCTGTGGGCTCACTGCCATCGGTGCGGCTGCCAGGGCCGGCACAGACACTGCCACAATCAGTGCACTGCTGGGACAAACTGGAGGCAGCAAGAACAAAGACTGAGATACTAAAAGAGAGAAACAAGATTCAAAGTGAAATGGATGGACTGCTGTCTGAGAAGGAAATTCTTAATGCAGCTGTTGAACGTCAGAAAGCGCTTTTAGTAGAAAAGGATCAGGAGCTAATTCGTAAAGTGCAAGCTGTCAAAGAAGAAGTTTTTGACAATATTGCAGCCTTACAGTAGGAAAAGTTAGAACTAGAGAACAGATTAGCCCATCTAGAGAAAATGAAACTGGAACAAGATTCTTGGAGACAACCTGAAAAGGATCAGTATGAAGAGAAACTATGTGCCGTGCAGATGGTAGAAGAATCTAGCAAAAAGGAACTTCAGCGTTTGTGATTAAAAATTCAACAGCAAGATATGCAGACAGAGGAGCTGGAAGAAAACAAATATGCAAATGCTAATCTGAAACAGCAAATACGTGATATGCGACTCCAGCTTGCCTCACTTTCTCAATCAGCAAATAATTTGCTAGAGTCTATCCAGGAATTTTTTATAAACATAAATAGTTGGCTTTCATATGTGAATGCTAATAGGTTTGTTAATTAATGGGTCTGTTAATTGAGTTAATAGGTTCATTCACACACAAACGAGGATGTTCATGGGATGATCAAGTTTTTTATAATGTAATTTGATATTGTATGAACATTGTTGTATTCATGTATTAGCGGTTGCTCACATAAGTTTCTGGATTTGACTTACAGGGAGGGCTATGATTATCAATCACAATTACCGTAAGGGGATGACTGGGAGGCCACTTTTGGACAGGCAGCTAGCAAATGAGAAGGACCCTGGAGATAACAAGCCCAGAAGAGTGGGGACAATGAGCCAATGAAAACCCTCTCAGGAGGCTGGGTTAGGGGGCATAAAAATTGTATCCCCTGGCCCAGGAGTGTGCCTCTGGCTATACTCGAGCTGTGGCCAAGCACCCAGCACTACTCCTTTGCCTTGTAGCTCTGCAGATCACCATTTTGGTCTCTAATTGTTCACAATTTATCCTTGTTAATAAATTTCGCTGTCTCAAAATTTTAATTGGCAAGTCTTTCACTTCAAGTTGAAGGAAATAAAAGCGAGACAGAGAGAGAAAGAGAATATTGGACAAATGGTTACCGCTGTACCCTGGCGCCTCTTCGGCGAGGGTTTGGCAGATGGAGCGTGTGCGCTGCGAGCTGCTGAGTTTGCGTAGCTCCCGTGGCGGACTGGGTGTGATTTCCAAACAGCAGCAACTGCGTGTGCTTGCCGTGGGCGAAGAGCAGGCACAGGAAGAGGCTGCCGTGGCTACGGGCGCACTCGGGGAGCAGCTGCGGGCGGTCAGGGCCAGGGCGCGGCAGCTGTGGGCAGCGATGGCTGCGGGCCTGCTGCGGAACACATGACGGCGACGGCGGCGGCGCCGGGCTGGATGCAGGTGGCAGTGGCTCCGTCGGGCAAACAGCGAACACGAGGTTGTCGCGGTGACGGAGCTGCCTCAGGGAAGCAGCGAAGCAGAGCGGGACAGTGACAGAACAGACAGCCAGGGGAGGAGCAGCACCGCGGGAGGAAAATGCAAGGGGGAGAAGGGGGCAGAGGTGACCCTCCAGGCGAGTCCCTCTCCTTCCAAGAAACCCAAAAGAAAATGGCTGGGGCTGTGTCGCAGTTCACTGCTTTTATGGGCTGGGGCTATAGCGTGACTTCCCGCACATTTTCTCCCGGGCATCGGGGGATCTGACCCACCAGCAAGGGGCGGGTCGCTTGCAGTCCAGGAGTGTAAGCTTTCTCTGCCCTGATGGCTGCCAGGCCAAGCCTCCCCGAGGACTGAGCTCCCAGCACGTATTACAGCCCCTAAAGTAATTTTTCACCTCATATATAACGTATGTTGAGGCATAAATAAAAATCAGAATGGTCTCTCAAGCTGGGCTTGATTATCTAAAAGATCTTCTCCAACCTGAAAGATTCTTCATATTAAAAAAATACAAAAATATTAATAAATGCTGAAAAAGAGTCACTAAAAAACTGATTCATAATCCAGATCAATGATAAAAAAAGTTTCTATTGGCTCCCAGATTTTTCACCAAATTAATTCAGAGACATTGGAATCACCTCGCTGTGTTTGAAGAGGATTCATTAATAAAAAATTATTCTTTTATATGACCTAATGCTTAAAAAAAAAACCACCTGCATTGAATATTGAAAATCTATTCTATAAAGTGTTTGAAATGAGAGAGTACAAAAGCATGCATAGTACTGCAATAAAAATATGCCTATCATCTAAAAACTTCGAGGCCTTCTTATGGCTGTTTGGATTTTGACATTTACATTCTCCAAAACCAAAAGCAGAAGATTCTCACTTTGTAGTTAGGAGCTCGGACAGGTATAATTTAATCCTACCACCCAGCCTGTTACATACAGCAGAACAAAGCTGACATGCCATGTTCAGTACAGAAATGTTCATCATGACCAGCCAGAGTTCAGGCTGAAAAATACTTCACATGAAAAATACAGTTCCCTAATGGAAGTACTTCAGATATGAAGGAGAAAGGCACTGTAAGAGAGCATATAAATTTCATGGCTTCTTACTCCTTCAGATAAGCACCTTTTCTTTCAAGCAATGATAATTCAAGTAATTTAACAGTTAACATGAAACAAATGTTCTTTGAATCAAAGTTACAGCAAAATATAACTGTTTCTCCATTCTCTGATATGGTCAGCTATGGGAACAGTAGTACCTTTAGGAAATGTGAGTATAGCAAAACAGAGGATGATAATATCCCAAATATTGCTACCATAAAGCCACACAACAGTTTCAACTTGATTGTGTTCATTTGCTCAATACATAAACCAATTAAATTGATTTTACTGGAGTCAGGGAATATTAATAATTGCCATAGTAGAAGAATAGCACTGTGAAGATAACACCAAAATGATGTAGCTGCACCTAGCAACTAAACATCCTCTCACAACAGCTCATATTGTTAAGTCCTCTTCTAGTTTACTCTTGGGGTTTCATAATTTGATCCAGTTTTGGCTTTTTCTCTCCTTCGTAATGCAAAATGCTGCCTCAAATACAGTTCTCTGGAAACCACAGACTTTCAATCAGCTCAAAGTCATCAACGTATTTCTTAATCCCTGACTTTTATCACAATGAGAGAAGTCTTCTATCAGAATACATCAATGAGAAAAGTAATTACTCAAAAAATTACTTGCAGCTTCCTAAGTCTGAGAATCACCAACCTGGATTTTGCTCTGGAGATGTCTCAACAGGACAAAAAAGTGCATCATTTTCTCTCTCATCAGAAAGAAGAAATATCATTACGAGAAGGTAGAGTTAAATGTTGACACAATATCTTCAGAACTTATTGGGGTAACTTCCTTGGGACAGGTGAAGCACTAGATTACGTGATTTGCAGTGCTTACCCTTGGAATAAAACGAGCATATCTCTAGTTTTCCCAGTCAGGAGAAAAAAGGGAAGCAAAAACCCAGTCCCTTGTGGAGATTTAGACACTATGATATTTAATACAGTGTGGGCTTAGTAAGACATTCAGAATTTTGCAACATAAAGGATTGGTGCTATTAACAAAGGATGTTTGGTAAAGCATAAGGTTACACATACATTTGTTTTCAGGGCAAGATTACTAATTCCCTAGTGCAGCTTCTACAGTGCTCAGTTTAGTGCAATAAAATTACAGAGTGGTAATCAGTAGATTTCTCCCCTACATGCACTGAATCTTAAACAGATGAAACCAGATGTCTAAGAATACAAGACAGAAATGCCATGGACTTTGTAAAAGACACCCTAACAGTGAAAATCTTCCCTCTGATCACAAAGCATATAAGTTGTGGCTACTGAAATTTTACCTAGATCTAACTGTGAGTTTTTCTAAGCTCAGCAATGTGTGAGCTCCGGTTTTATCAGATTATCTAAATTTGATTTACTTCTTGTGAATGCATATGGTCTTACCGCACTACTGCTGTTCACTGAAGTCCAGTGAACAGCGAGACATGTTGCATTTCCTGCTGATACACAGAAGAACTTACTAAAATCTCAGTAAAATTTGTATAAAATGCACATCTCAGTTGTAAAACTGAAGAAGAAAATAATAATCAATAGCTGCTTCAGTGAGAAACCACCAAAATTGTTATTACCACCTACACATGGCATCTATGATACCACTTCATAGAGGAGAATCCAAAAATTATATATGCATAAGGAAGAAATCTTGGAGTACTTGAGCACCAAGACAAAATAGTCATCCTAATACATGTAGATTTTTGCATGTCAGTCTACCATTGAGATTACTCTTGAATTGTTAACAAATTAGTCTTTCGAAAAATGTAGGTATCATCTTTGCAAAATAAACACTATATTAATACCTAACGGGAATTTTCGTTTTATCTCTTGGAGGACATTTAATGCATTCACATTATTAATGATTTATAAACTTCCTCTCAGATTTTACTCCTTCTGCTGCTGAAGATTCTTTTTTAAATTAGCTCTTCTGTGACAGATATCTATGTGTCATTTTAAAGAGGCATTTATGCAGGGCACTGTCATCAGCATATTAGGAAAATATTTAAAATATTTAAGAGATTATTACTGATGCAATGAAGAATACCAGAGTAATAAATGAAGAAATACAGCTTTGGAATCAAAGCCTATTTTTGCCTTTTTAGAAAGAAATTCCAGTCCATGTATTCCTGATATTTTCAGATGTTCTAGACCCTGTTTTATAGAAGTTGTTACACAGTTTTAGTCCTAAAAAGACTGGAATTCTTACACTCTTCTGGTTTCAATATCTTTGGACCATGGCTCTCTTGAGGAAATGGGAAATTGAAAGATAAAACAAACTCCCAGCTCTTTGCACAGTAGAGCAGAACTTTGGAAATTTAGTTTAAAAACCTGCTCCCCTCATCTGTTACATGGCCACAAGCAAGTCAGGTATCTTCCATGTACCAAATTTCTCCCTTTTGCTGATGAGTTTAAAAGCTGATAAAATGGAGGCTACGTAAACAATACCAGCAGGAAGATAAATACTGGGCAAGCACTGCTCAATGAAATTATTAGTACCAAATGAACACCAGGATCCCTGTGGAAGAGCTTTTTAAAAAGATCTACTTAAAAAAACCCTAGACACCACTCCTTTTTTAAAGATCTTCTGAAACCAAATACTGCAGAAAATTTAGGATACAAAATACTTTTAACCAGTAGTCACTTCAACCTAGAAAAAATAACATTTCAAGTGAAGAGATATATATCTGGAACATTTTTATTCTTGAACTTTTATCTTGCTGTGGATGAATGCAAATGAAATTTAGCATAATCACATAGAATTGCACTGGAGGAAGATACTACTACTGTTTAAGCCCCCCAAGGAAAGCTTTCCATCTGACTATCTCGCCAGAATGGAGTTAGTGTTCACCTACAAATCTGTAAGAAGCATAATACAGCAGCACTCATTTCTTTCTTCTTTCTCTCCGCCTGCATTTTTAATTGGACAAAAACTTCCAAGGAACTTCTTATCAGAGCCTGTTTTTCTAGTTCTGTGCAATGATTGATTAGCATCACTCCACTTGCTTTGTAACAGTACTAGCAATCAATGAAAGCAATTTTGCTCATAATAGAGTACACAGAGAAACACAAGATTTGATGACCCCTTAAAACTTCAATTGTCCCAGTAGCTAAATAATATTGCTAAAACACTCCATCTATATTAATGATTTATACTGCTGACCAGTCCTACTGTGCTTAACTACTAATTAGACAGGCTACCTAGAGTTTCTGGCTTTTCCCTCATTTTTGAATCACAGAACAATGCCTTCACAGGTTTTTGGTGGGTAACAAGAGGTAGCACCATGCCTGTCATTTTGTTTTTATCAGAACATTGCTTTCATTTTTAGCCATAAAGAATACCATGAAAGCAATACTGCTATTCCAATTGCATAAGACATAAACAACATTTCTGGACAAGAAACCTTTTTTCCATCATCATTTAATTGTTAAGAAGTGGTTACTCTGAGGGCAGCACTGAAATGCGTGTTCAAATGAAAGATCTATGCCTACCTTTATGGTGGATTTTACCACATGGGTATCAAAAGTTTAAGCAATGTATTTGATGCTTTCCATACACCATGAGGCTGTGAGAGGACCATAGCAGAGGAACTTAATTTCATGCAGACAATAGATCTGTGCCTGAAATAACAAAAACTTTAGCTGCATTTGCCACCCTCCTTCTCTCCAGCTCCTTCCCCCTGCCTTGAACACCCAGACGAGCTCCCAGATTGCTTAACAGATGAATCAGAATGGGTTTAACTGGCAGCCTCGAGATTGCCATCTGAGATTATCAGGACTCTTTATATATATTTGAATGCCACTTCTTCATATTAGAAGCATGAAAGAAGGAATTGGCAGTTTCAAGATTCAGGATGCACACAAAGCTAATACACATTTTAATAACTCCAATCTACATAGCAATGCTTGATAACGAAATCAGAATTTTAGACTGTATACATTTGCATATTCCTTCATGACCACCAAAAAAGGTGCATTGTTTAAAGGTGCATTGTTGCTTGGAGTTAAGGAGTGATGATACAGTGTTTTTGATGAGCAAACTAAGCATTATTTACAGCATTGAGTTTACTAATTACTGATAACATCCATGCCCATCTTTGTATCAGCAGAATTTCACTAAATGATAATTGCAGAACTCTCACCTGAGAAGTTTTGAACTGATGTTTCCCAAAGTGCGGTTTGTACTGCCATGGTGACTTCAGTAAATTGACACAACATTTGCCTTGCTCAAAAATAACCTTTAAAAATGCACTTAAATGCTAGAAATGCAAGTAAGAAGTTACAAGGAAATGTGCAAAGTACTGCCTACCCAAGGTCTTCTTGGGAAGCAGAACTGAGGCGCCAGGACTAGAGTCATTATGATATTTGGTGGTCTGCTTTTAGTTGCCCTTCATAGAACAACTCTGCAGCAACCAAATCAGTGATCACGCCATCAAAGTACAGCCTGGTCCTTCCAGGAATCACTTAAAAATAAGTGAAAATAACATAATTTAACATGTCTTTTGGTTGCCTCTGTCAATCACCTAGCAACAGAGTGACAGAGTGCTCCATAAAATATACATGTTAAACCTCTTGGAGTAGAGAGCATAGCAAAGATGTTTACAGACAGACTGTTTTCGTGATGGCTAAATTTATATGTAAGGAACAGGCTTTGCACCTACCACACAGAAATGTTTCAAAACCCAGGACCCCACTGGGGCTTTTATTTTTCGTCTCTTCTGAGGGGGAAAGAGCAAATTGTGTGGGAGAACTGTTAGCTTGGTATGGGTTAATGTCTCCATTTTGGTCTACTTAAAATAGTATTTTATCAGCCCCCAAAACCAATGTTTCATGTAATTTTTACCCTAGCTACAAAATTTCAGAAACCATGAAAGCTTCTTAAACACTTCTGAAATTGAGAAGGCACTTAACAAAAATTACTTTCTAACTGGCTGTAGCAATACAATTTCTATTGGAGCTTAGAGCTGAAACACACGTATATTACATTACAATTGTGAAAGTGCAAAGTCGTTATTTGAAAGCTGTGACATGAAGAGCTATGAAGATGCATTACAGCCCCTGGTGTCTAAACCACTGTGAAAAAAAAATTTCTTGAGGTCTCCTTGACCTTCCCTTGAAAGCTTCCCTGTGGACTCTCAAAGTCTATCTTAGCAAGACTGTCTACTATGGTTACAGAAACTGCCATAAATAAATGAAAATACTTTCACTAATCATAGTCCTGCTAGGAAATAGCAAGAGGCCATCACATGATCTCACACCATCAAGCTGGGATTTGATTAACCGAGTGCTTGACCTCCGATGAGTGGTTTCAGCAGTTCTTTTTGGAATACTGGAAAATTAAATAAAAGCATGCCATTCTGACTGTAAATTGGTACCTCCTTACAAAATAAGGTATTTTGATAATAAACAACATTGGCCTCAGTTTCTGACAATGAAAACTACTGAAATTGCATGCTCATTAAGTGGCCTAGAATTAACTACCACACTAGGAGTTGCAAAAGGCATGCAGATAAACACATCCCTTTTGAAAACAAATCAGAAACCCCCAAAATACCACACGTGATCAAATGTTTGATTTTTCTCTAGAGATGAGTAAGATCAGCTATCAGAAGAATTTTGTAAAGCAAAACTGGACCTTAGTCAGTGTTGACCACTAACAGCCTCAGAGAAAGATGACTTCTGGGCATTTGCTTAATCCACCTGAATCAGTGCTGTCGGTTGCAGACCACACAAGGAACATATGTCCTCATTCAAAACTCTTCTTTTTTAATTCAGAAAACAAAGAATGACAGGTGGTTTTTGTTCATATGGGTTTTTTTCCTTCTTCTTTTCTACATTTACAATTTTGCTTGTTGTGCTTGGTCACATATGTAAAAAATAGACTGAAGAGATAATAAAAAATTCATTGAAAGTAAGTTTAGAGATAGGAAGGTTATATTTTCCCTGATACAGTCCTTAGGTGGACTCATTTTATCTTCATGAAGAAAGAAACACCTAAAAACCCACATGTATTACATCCAGTCAGAAACTCTGCTACCTTGTATCATCATTTCCTAACAGGATTATAATGCTCTCAGCACCAGAGCTATTATGAGCTCAGATAAGGTTACAGCAGATATCCAGAGTTGCACTGCTCATTGTTCATGAAAATAAGGCTGAGACTCACACAGCAGAAGGCTGAACTGTGCAGAGCACAGACCAGCTCTGGCCAAAAAAGAAGCAGATGCTGTGGAACCGGGAACAGAAGGGTCACACAGCTCTGTGAAGGGTCAGGCAGATCACAAGCCTCATGCGCTTCATCTCAATGGCGAGACTACAAGAACAGCACACGAAGTGCAATGTAAGAGAAAAATACTTGTGTAGCATTTTGAAATCCAGGCCTAGGCACTGATTGAAAGAGGAAGCAACTGGATTTCTATTTTCTATGTGTACTTGCTGTCCTAATAATTTTGGAAACACTAACCAGACTGTACTGTTCGACTCTAGTACGAGATGAATGTGTTCCTTTTTCTTCATAAATGTGCAGGAATAGGAAACTCTTTGGTTAAAGTTAGAGCATGCAATGAATCCTCAGCAACTCACTATGATTACCTTTTTAGCATTTATAGTAACATCGTTTTTTTGAGTGGGCTGTGGTTAGAAACACAAACTTGGATAGGAACATAAACTTACTTCTACTTATTAAATTTTTTTGCCTAGTTCACAGTAGTGCTGGAATCATAACTGTAGGACTATTATGGCAGCTTCACTTGTCATGATGCAAAGCTGAGGGAGATCCAGATGAAATCTTAAGTTATCACAATGGACTGTTCTTTCCCATTCCAAATCCAGGTCTTCACAAACCACTGACTGCTATGCTAACCTACGTTTGTGCTCCTTCTGCCATGCCTTCACAAGAGAACTGGCAAAATGTAAGAGGGCACAGGCAGGAAAAGGGGAAATACTGGTTTAAAAAAAAAAAAAAAAAAGAAAAATTCAGTACACTGACTAGCTGAAATTTCTTTTAAAATATTTTATGATTGTATGAGATTATATGCTTCTATAATTAGAAATTTGAAAGCATTTAATCATAACCTAAATGAGATATTTATTTAAATGTGGGTATTCTCAATTGTTCTTTCAGCTTATGTGATGCACATTTTTGATTCCAGTGGAAAAAAGGCACTTGGCATGATCAGGGCAAATGTAGCATGGGGAAATATAAGGAAATTAATATTCTAAAATGAAAGATATACACACCATTACACCATGTAATTCGGACAATTTTACATATTATTATACCTTTATTGATTCTAGCTTTGAGACATAGTGACCTTTCAATATGTGATTTAAGGTAGCAGACAATGGGAACTATGATAGGCCTCACTGAGAGACACAAACAGATGCACCTCTTACAGAGCTCAGCCCACCCACTCATCTAAGATCCTATCATGCCAGTTCAGTGAACTGATTTTTAGACAGATGAAACATTTGAATCATATCATGGGGGTAATATTGAAGTCATATAAATGAAGCCACATTCATAGTCTACTTTGTTTTTCCTAATTGACTTCATATCTGCTGATGTCCGATGCTTTTTAGGTCAGTCTGCTGGAGAAACAGCCGATGGCCTAATGGACAAAATTTCTTACTGCAGATGAACCATAGAGAATTCATTTTCACGCAAGCAGGAAGATATCTGCGCCAACTGAAGCAGAATAAAAAAACTATTGTAGGAATGTGGAGAGATTAATATTTCCTTTTCTCCCTTTACCGTTTTAAAGATTATAATCAGATAGAAAACACTGCAGTGAGACTTATCCTTTCGTTATACAGATCTTCATTCATGCTAGAAGGAGGCAATGTTATGTAAAAACAAAGTCATCACCTTTTGAATGCTGCTCTGCCCCCAAGGGTTGAGGAAGGAAATAGAAGACATCATTTCAGTGACATTAACCTCTGTTGGGGTACATTGCATTTTATTAGAGAGCCATTTAAAAAAAAATACTAAACGATGTAAAAATATTTGTTTATCCAACTTATAGTACTTTACATATTATACCACTGAATAATTTCATTTTACAAAGCATTTTAATTCAACAAAGTGCCTCTTGAGCGATGGAGAACCTTTTACTAGTGCTGCCCAATGAACTAGAATACAAATAACCCTTAAGACTGAGCTCCTCAAAGCAGGATGGGAACAAGCCTTAGAGAAAACAGCATCCAAGTCTGAAGTTGTCTGAAGTTGCTCAAGTTTACGACTCTCTCATGCTTCTGCTCCTCCCCACTTTTACTGATTTTAATAGTCTCTGATTATGAATGCACTTGTCAACTTTGAAAGAGCTGTTGACTGTAATTATTGATGATAGCTGGAAGGTATATTGAACTCCTCTGAAATAAACTAATTAAGAACAATTCCACTGACTAGGAAAGCATAAACTTTCCCCATCCATTTTTGCTGCTCTCCTCCTTTAAGTAGAAAACCCATAAATGACTGAAGTCATAATTTGTTGAGAATATGACTTGGTATTAAAACATGTACAGTTTATTCTCAAACTGTCAGGCTCACCTGCAGCCCCCACAAGGTTCTTTAATGGTTACAGTCTGCTCACATAGTCAGGGAATGGAAGTAACTACCAGTTTGAGGACCAAAAAAAAAAAAAAAATTCAAAGATTTCATTTTCTAAAATTAGGCCTCCTCTGACCAAGAAGAAAATACTTAGATGGCCTGAATTCTGCCATCTTCAAAAAGTATCCACACAGAACATGTCTGAAGGTGAAAAAAACATAACTGAGCACACAAAATGTTGGTCACATCAACAAAATCAAATTTCCAGGTGTTCATGTGACAATCAGTGATTAAGAGCATACTTTCTTTAGAAAAATATATGGCCACAGCTGCTAACTCAGTTCTGGCCATAGGTTCAAACTGAGGAATTCACTTCCATTTTTCCCTGCTGCCATGATGCTGGCCCTCGTGAGAATGAATCTACATGAAGAACAATTTGGCTACAGTGACAGCCGCTGGTGCAGTGTTAATTCCTCCCACATGAAAAGGTTTCCCCTAAAGAATTAACATTAACCACTTTCTAAGTGATTTAAAAGAGCAACATATGAAAACGACTAATCAATATGGGTTCCAGAGTTCCAAGAGCTTTTTCTACTACCGAAAAAAACCACAAAATTAAAAGATGTAAGTATGTGGAATTTACTTCCAGCTTCCAGTTATTTTGATAGAATCATGAGAGCTCAAGACAAAAAAACATTAGTTTTAATCAGAAAGACTCATAGAGGCTAAATCTATCGAAGGTAACATGAATGAAGAATGACAGACACATAGAAGGAGATATTAAAGAAGTCTATTGGTTTAATTTTCTTCAGAATTAACATAGAAATATATGCTTCTTTGTAAGAACTACATACATGTTACTTAGATATAGATGTGCAATGAGAAAAGTATTATTCTCTACCATTGCTGAGAAACTAAAAAGGGACAATAGTAGCAGTTATGTTCATTTCATAACTTCAGTCTACAGCAATTAAATCAGCTTCTGTATTAGCAGTATAATGAATCAGTGCATTGATGTTAACTAGCCTGCAAATCATTGATTCTGAACTAATTGACTTTCTGTCTTCTGAAGTTCTTCACTGCTGTGGTAGGTGATCAAGCAGTTCAGAGTTTGGCATAATCTTTCAGGATCATTTCCAGTTTCTGGCTCAGCATGATGTTCCCCTTCACTTTTAGTTTACCAGAAAAGAATGCCTAAAAAGAGCAGAAAAGAGAAAAAAAAAAGCATGTGTTCATTTGTTTGCACACAAACCAAAGAGTTGCTAGAACAAAACAAGAAGCCAAAGATAAGAATAGTGGTTTAGCACTCAGGAGGAAGTCTTCAGTGCACAATGCCTAATGGGTATCAGTTATTAATGAAAACCATTTAAGATCAATTCTAATACCAGAACCAGAGTTTTTTATCTATACTGCAGACAAGGCCAAGTCTGTCACTCAGGGGAAAAAATTACATACAATAAACATAAAAGCAACTTCAGTGGCCTGTTTCTTTTCTACAGATAGCACAGAGGACTTCTACAGGTGCAAGACAAATGCCTTCACCAGAAACTAATGGCAAAATTTCAGTGGGGCACAAAAACAAAGCTCCTAGCATCATCCCCTCATGCTATAGATATCCATAGATCCTTATAAGAAATGAAAAAATTGAATGAAAAGGCTATTTAATGAAAATTAAAGACCTCATGAAAATGTAAGCTACACACTCAAATTCATAACAAATACAAACATAAACTTGCACAACGTATTACACACATATGCCAAAGAAATGCAATGGCTTTATACATAGCGTATTACAACAAACAGGAAATAAGCAAGATTTTGTTGCATTTGCAGAGTAATAGATCAACCAGTATTTTCACTTCATTGCTGGTATATTACATTTTTATTGTCCCTGCTTCAAAGAGATGTATACCCTGTTTCAATCTAGTTTGTATTTTTTTAAATGAGTGTTGCTTTGCTATGGCCTTGCCTTTTGAAAGCTCTTTGATAGTTCTTTAAATGTACTTTTGCATAGTTCCATTAGCTTGAAATACATTCAAATAAAGAATAGAGAGAGCCAGCAGAAAATAATTTAAATAGATGCTTTGAGCTTCTTTAGATGAAAAACTTCACAGAAACTCAAAGGAAACACTAATGCCTAAGCATAGATAATGTTCCTGAATTGCAATCACTGTTCTTTAGCATTCTGATGATTATACATCAACATCTTGTTTGTTTATGCGTTACACCTGCTGTATACAAAAGTTTTTATTCATGTAGAATGTAAGACATATAACAAACATTCACCATGATCATTAGTCTCCAATTTTACAATCAAAGTTTCCAACAATTTCTGCTTGGGATCAAAGAAAAGGAACTGTTTGATATATGATGAGCTTAATTGAAGTTCTCATTTGCGCAAGCTTTAATCTGTAAGCTGACATATTAAATTTGTGACAGTTTAATTTACTTTTACACAAGGCACTTTTATTAGTAAAATTAGTAGTTTTAAGCAGTTGATTACTCCAAGAAGCTAAAAGTGCAAACAGATTATAGACCTTCCTTAAATCTTTCTTTCCCTGAAAAATCCTCCTAGTTTGGGTGATTTTGACCAGTTTCAATGCATCTACATGCATGGACTGTTTTGACATTTCTCTTTGCTACAGTACTCAAATAAATCAGACCATTGCAACAAACATCAACTTCCTGCAACATGGCAATCAAAACAGCCTGAATGATCAAACTGACAAACCTAAACTTGCAAGTCATATCCTGTGAAGTACCAGGAAGCAAACAAACTCCTGACTTTGTACTGCCAGGCTTTATTACACAGAATCACAGAATAGTCTGAGTTGGAAGGGACCCAGAAGGATTGAGTTCAACTCTTAAGGGAGTGGACCATACAGGTATCAAAACCCACAATTTTGGTATTATCAGGTCCCTGCTTTAGCCCTTTGTGGTTATCTCTGTCTCAAGATGATGAAGATAGTATAAATGCCTCATCATGTTTTCTGGCTAATTCAGGATAAGGTACTGATGTGCTTATACGTCATCTGACTCTGGTCTGCACTGGGGTTTAGAATTCCAGAATGCAAACAGTCATGAACCACAACTTGATTTAAGGCAAATAATATGTCCATATACAAAAGAGTATGTCTGTGACACTCAGGTTTTACCTTTTGGGGGTTGATCTTTTGTTGCACCACATCCATGAAATCCTCATCCGAGAGAGTGAAGGTAGTATCAGCAGAACTTCTGGCAGGCCCCTGATACACTGCTCCAGAGCCATTCTTTAAGTCAATTGCTGAGAAGCAAGAGCAAAGATAGTTTAATTTCAAAGTAAAGATAAAATTATCAGGCTTAAGAACAGTACTTTCCTCACCTATTACTATAAAGCATTCGATCTAAACAGAAAGCTTGAGCTATGAGCCACTTCAAAAATGAATGCGATTTAATTATTCTTCAGTGAAAGAAAATGGAAAATTATTCCTGTGCTAAAGGGGAGAGTGTTTACAGCAAGGACTGCCATTTAGAATTCTTGCAGTGATGGTAAAAACTATTTGTGAATGACACTAAAGATGCACAAGATACTAATTAGTGCACTTACTGCAAAATGTTCAAGTTAGTAGTAAAGCCGTAAAGTTCAAAAACAGCATCCTATAGTCAGATAAAGGCAAATGTTCTGCGCCCCACAGGCAGTATAATATAACCTATTCTGCTTTGTGCAAGGAATGTTAAGAGCCTTGTCAATTAGCTGTCTTTCTCTTCTGGAAAGACAATAATTCCTCCAAGTGTCTGTAGCTTCAGAGTGTTCCTTTCCCACACCAAATGACCTGCCAAAATGATCTATTAGCTAACACTATCAGGTATTTTGTCATTTGTGGAAGAGTATTTTGACAGGATGTGCTCTGCCAAGTAATTCTCAGATTTTGGGAATTCCTGTCTTTACATCTTTCCCTCTTGATCCGTCAACACCACACCCCCCCCCATCCCATACATTATTCATGTGGATATTCCCATAAGGACACGGCATCTCCAGTAACAGTCATGGCTGCCAGTTGGTTGCTCTTCATGGACAAATCTTAAGGCCCTCGCTTAACCTGTTTCTGCATAAACTATCTTATGTGCAAGTTTTTTCCAAGTAATTTTTTGAAAGGATAAGGGGACTATAAAGACTGGGAGTAGCTTTTATCTATTCAAGTCTTTCATTTCCTGAAATGTGCTTTCAGTAATATTTATCCAGTTACAACAGAACTAGAAGGGGAATTAAGCATACAATGTTGCTCAGTGAGAAATGACATACTGGATTATTATTATTATCCAGTTGATTTTAAGGGAAATTATAGTTTCTGGAACAGGTTTAATTCATATCACTAACTTCATACAATATGGAAAGAAAAAATATTACTGAGCACCAGTTGAATTATTGTATACATTTGTGTTTGTGGCTAGGGGCCATGTAAGACCATTGTGACCCAAACCAGCAACTATGTAGCCTAACATCATTGGTGAGCCCTTAAACATTGGTCCTGTAGGTTATGCAGGCACAGACTTTTATTAGCAAAAAAAAAATCATCTACTGAATCATGAAATGCAAGCTTCACACTGGAGATACCAGCTCTCAGACTAAGTTAACCAAGCCTAACTGTCCATGTGCTATTAAAATACACCTCTACCCAAATGCTAGCAATGTTACACACCATACCAGTGTAGCCAAACTCGGCTCACTTTGAGCCAAACAGCAAGGTCAGCAAGCCCAACAGATTAATTCACAAAACACAGACATGGTGTCTAGGATGCCTACAGTTAATTAATTGTTTTGGATTACTTCTGGACCTTAGGAATCCATTCTTGTACTTCATTTAGCATGCATTACATTATTTATCCTATCCCTACTCTTCCTACACTGTTCCAGAAGGGACCCAGATGCTGAAAGCTGGACATACTGTCTCCCAACTTCTCCTTCTTCACTAAGTAATGGCTGACAGGCAATTTTGATATATCTTATTAATAATACTCATCCATCAGTCTCAGCAGTGTCAAGTTTAGATGACAAAAAAATTAAGGCGTAGTGACTCAGAAAAGTTCTAACACCACCTAAATTTTATTTTGAATATAGTACAGAGTTAAGAGTTGTTACATTGTTGTGCATTAAGATATTACTTAACATTATTACAGTACTCATTCTCCTTCTCCATTTCCTAGCCAAATCCCAAGACCATTGATATTAATCCCAAGACCAGTCAATATCTAAAATTAATAGTAACCTCTCAAAGCACAAACATGCCTTTAAACATTGCATAATTGCGGTACCATGGGCAAACCTTTCCTGTTTACAGAATCACAGAATCATTAAGGTTGGAAAAGACCTCCAATACCATTGAGCCCAGCCTTTGACTGATCACAACCTTGACAACTAGACCATAGCACTAAACGCCACATAAAGTTGTTCCCTGACTTCAGGGACTCTACCCTTTCTGTGAAGAATTTTCTCCTGATGTTCAACAAGAACCTCCCGCAGTGCAACTTGAGGCCATTTCCTTACTGGTTGTCTGGAAGAAGCCAGCCCCACCTGGCAACACCCTCATTTCAAGCAGTTGTAGAGAGTGATAAGGTCTCCCCTGAGCCTCCTTTTTTCCAGTCTAAATATCCCCATCTCCCTAAGCAGCTCCTCACAGGACTTGTGCTCCAAATCCTTCTTCATCTCTGCTGATGTTCTCTGGACTCATTCCAGCTCTCTCCACTCACTCTACAATGTCCTCCTTGTAGTAAAGGGCCCAAAACTGGACATAGCACTCAAGGTTTGGCCTCACCAGTGCCAAGTACAGGGGGACGTTCACTGCCCTGGTCCTGCTGACCACAGTATTGCTGATACAGGCCAGGGTGCCACTGGCCTTCTTGGCCACCTGTGCATATGTTGGCTCATGTTCCGCCACTTGTCAACTAAAACCCTCAGATCCTTTTCCACTGGGCAGCTTTCCAGCCACTCTGTCCCCAGTCTGTAGCACTGCCTGGGGTTGTTGTGACCCAAGGGAATGACCTGGCACTTGGCCTTGCTCACCCTCATCCAGTTGGCCTTGGTTCATTGATCCAGCCTGTCCACATCCCCTCTGCAGCACTTTCCTACCTTCCAGCAGATCAACACTCGCACCCAACCTCGTGAAATTTGTGAACTTGCTGAGGGAATACTCAATCCCCTCCTCCAGATCATCAAAGATGATATTAAAGATATTGTACAGGACTGGCTCCAACACTGAGCCTTGGGGACTGGCTCCACCATGTTCTGGGCCTTGCTCTCCAGCCAAATTTTTACCCAGCAAAGATTATGCCTGTCCAAGCTGTGGGCTGACAGCTTTTCCAGGAGAATTCTGTGGGAGACAGTGCGAAAGGCTTTGCTGAACTAGACACACAGGCAGGTCACCTTGTCATAAAAGGAGTCCAGGCTGGCCAGGCTGGACCTGCCTTTCCTAAACCCATGCTGGCTGTGATCCTGGCCCTTTGGCTGTCCCATATGTGCCAAGTGATTGCACTCAAGAAGATCTGCTCCATAACCTTACCAAGCACTGCAGTCAAGCTGGCCACCTCAAATCCTTAACCCCATCTCAAGATAATCCTTATCAGAAATCCTAAATTTAAAAAGAAAAAAAAAAGAACAAAAAAAGAGGACCAATCCAATGGTACATTCTTTCCCCAAAAATGCAAAAACGTTATTTCCACTTCCTCTGTATTCTTTCTAAGGAACATTAAGATTTTTGACAATGAAGAAAAAAAATTTTTTTTAAATCCCACAGAGCAGCCACAAAAGCAAAACACTCAGCAAAACTGTCTTTTCCACAGAAACATGAAGAACCTTCTACTGTTACTTGATCCATCCTTTTTTTTATGCTTCATCATAAATGAGTTGACCGCTCTAATGCAAGTAGTTTAAAAAACTTTAAAAAAAAAAAAAAAAAAAAACCAAAAAAAACCCACAAAAACTAAGCCACAGTGGGGAGTGATTCAAAATGTATCAGATGTTGGTATTTAGAGAAGGAAAGTAACTCCCCTCCCTTATAAAGAATGAAAAAATACCCCAAAACGTTGCTCATTCAATTTTTTTTCAGGGGAGAAAAAGAACTAGAAAGATTAGAAATGTATACAATCCACTTTCTTGCTTCCTGATCTATACCTAGGCTAGAATATTCAAAAGAAAATTGAGAACTATACTAGAGCACTGGCTCATGGACAAATAAACTAGCAATGAAAGAAATAAGCTGAATGCCTAAGCATAACCAGAGCAGAAAAATCCCAGCTTTCCAATGACCAGAGAGAGTGCCCTTTTGTGAAATACAACTTTATGAGACAAAGCTATATATATATATATATATATAGCTATTTTTATATATATAAAACACAGCTGCCAGCTAGAGCGCTACTAGCCATTCACATGGCTGATGTTTGCAACATGGGCATGGCTACTCCTCCATGCTGTGTTTAGCAACACAAACTTAAAGATGGAAGTCCATTCTAAAAATCAACTACCTTCCTAAATACATAAAATTATAGTATTTACACATCTGGCAGAAAAGTAGAATCAAGAAGTTCAAGTGAATGAAATGCTAGTTTTCCTTCAAATTTTGCTTTTGCTTGGATATGTGTTATATTCCAGTAATTAAAAATCTATGAATTATTACAATCCACAAGATGCTGTTGTCAGTGATATAATAAAAAGGGGGAAAAATTCACATATATAGGCATTAAAACACTACATGAAACACTGAACATTGACATTTTATAGCAGGTTGTCAAAAACCTAAAGATCTAATATTTGGGGTACAGATTTTGTTTTGACTTTGAAGAGTGCCTTACCCTTTCTAGGAGAAAAATATTAACAGACAGATCTTTTTTTGATTGGTTTGGGTTTTATTCTGCTTTACAGTGAGTAAGTAAGGGCAATACAAGACTCATCCTCAAAGCAAATTAAAACAAGAATCACCCATTCTTCATTGCCTGAAGTCATATTGCATCACAAATATTTGAGCAATTTCACCTTAATTTGTCAGCTGTTCACAACCAACGATATGCAACAATTTCTTCCCAGTTCTCATAAAAAAGTTTTATTCTTCTGAGAATTGGAAAAGGAACAGAAACATCTCCTGCCTTCAGCGTTAACTCCAGAACCACGAAAAAAAGCAACAGATGGGCAAACTCTTCTGAGTACTGTTCTAGAGAGTCATTAACTATCAGCTAACATATCTCAACAGCATTACCTTTTCTCTATGGAAAGAGAAGTTGAAATGAAGTACCTTAACTCTAAAAAAAATTTAATATTTTACAACCCCTGAAAACAAAGGCAATTGTTTTACAGTAATAAATATGCAGGAGAGAGCAAAGTGTGCTTTAGGTAGTGAAGCAAACTGGAGAAAGCTGGGGTAGATGTCAATTAAGGATTTTGTTAAAAAGTGACAGACAAAAGGAAGGCAGTTCCAGTACCACAACACTTATTTCTTGGGTTTTGATACTTGTTTTATCTCCTTAAAAGGATTTTCAGCATCCTCTTGAATTACAACAGATTGCTTTTATACAGAAATACCACTAATTAAGGCCAGTTGTCAGGGGTTACAGTTCAACATTGTTTACGCAGCAGATAAGCTGTCCAAAATTTCACATACTGACTGCACGGTCAATTGTTCTACACCTCCCCATGGTTTCACACCATCCACAGAGAACTACAAAATAGGAAAGGCCATTGCTGGTTAAACAGACTAATAATACTAGTGCCTCCATCAGGAAGTGTTTCTGTAACAACAAAAGCCAAATTCAGTTCACAAATTGCACTTCACCTAAACTAACAAAAATTCTGATTTACTGCAGAAAGTAGAGATGAAAAGATCACAGTTGTAATTAAAACAAAACACTAGAAATAAATGTAAATAGAGTAAAAAAAAAAAACTTTTTGCTTCTTTAAAGTTTGAAAAATACTGGAATGACTGCATACACAAGAATGAATTTCAAAGAATCATTAAGGTTAGAACTGAGATCATTGAGTCCATGCTTTGACTGATCACTAGATAACTAGATCACGCCACTGAGTGCCGCACTCAGTTATTTCTTGAACATCTCAGGGATAGTGACTCCAGCACCTCCCTGGGCAACCCATTCATTCCATGAAGAAATTCTTCCTGATATCCAACAGGAACATCCCGTGGTGCAGCTGGGGACCATTCTTTCTTGTCCTGTCACTTCTTACCTGGGAGAAGAGACCGACCCTCGCTTGGCTACAACCTCTTTTCAGGCAGCTGCAGAGAGTGATATGGTCCTCCCCTGAACCTCCTTTTCTCCAGCCTGAACACCTCCAGCTCCCTCAGCTGCTCTTCATCAGACTTGTGTCCAGACCCTCCATCAGCCCTACTGCCCTTCTCTGAACACGCTCCAGCATCTCAATTGCTTTCCTGAACTGAGGGGCCCAGAACTGGACACAGCACTTGAGCTGTGGCTGCAACACTGATCTCTAATCCTGCCGCTTTCTCTCATCTGCTTCCTTCCCAGACCTAAAGAGGGTGAAGGACATTAGCCGAAGATGCTGGAACTACAATCATTGAGTAAGACAGCAATGGACTGCAGGGCCCAGATTGTTTCCAGCACTGTCAACTGCTGCAGTTATCACAACAGCACAAAGCCGTGCACAAGCGACAAGTCAAAAAATTAAAAGACAGAACAAGACAGAACAACTATGTATCCAATTTAATAAGAGAAGGAGGCCTAGCAGGTAGCCCAAAAGAATCAGAAACACTGCTTTTAAAGGCCTGGGATGTTCTTAGAAAGAGAGGCCTAAAAAGAAGATAGATAATGAATTATTTAACATCAAGTCACGGTTTAAAACAAAACAAAAAACTCAGCCAAAATAATATTTCTCCTCACATATCAGTTGTTTCAGTGATAACTTGTCAAGAATTTTGACCATACATTGAAATGGTATGTAATATTTAGCAATGTGAACCAAATTCTAAATTGATTTTAATGTCGTATTTTCTGTTTTGCTTTCTTGTAGCTATGTACGTTATGGAATCGACCCTTCAAAATGGCAATTTTACTTAGAAAAGACAAAGATAATTCAGAATTGTTCTAATCAAATTCTTGCACACAAAAGATCAACTAATAATAATCACCAGGCCAAATTTAAATGTAAAGAAGTGCAATTCTACTGACTGAGTTGTGAAACATTAAAATCTGAAGCATGTTTGAAAACCAGGCAAAATAGTGAGAGAGAAATAAATTCAAGCTATAGCAAAGGTAACATCTTACTACCATCTTCAGTTTTTAAAGTAAAAAATTAATTTGTCAAATGCTAAAATTTCTAATTATGTACAGAAGCTTACATTACATTAACAACTGTAAAAGTCAAGCATTCTAGTCAGCAAATGGCATTGTCAATGCTCATAGTTTGAACTGTCATTGTTAATCTGCATTGCAAAAGTCGTGCTGATGACCAAAAAGAGATCTTATAAAGATCATATAAAATCAGAAAAGTTTTGGGTTATTGAGAATATCCCAACATCAAGAAAGCTGTAGGACATTCTTTCTTTGAATGTAAATTCACAAACAACTCTCTTCTTCCACACTAACCATGGAAAATTAATTACACTAGCATCTGGTAGAAGAGACAGTACATGATCATGCTCTTGAATACTGAATAATAAAATAACATACGCAAATATGCAAAAATAATTAACTTGGTAACTGCTTATAAATCTCAAGTACTTGCCTCTGGAAGGTCTTTGTGTTTGGGTATGTGGTTTTTAAATATTCCCAAAATAAAAATTCTATCATGCAGATAGATATATACCTTGCCATTAAAAAATGTATAATTGGAGTTAAATAGACATCAACTGTAGTAGGTTTTTGATCCGTATAAGGACAAATGGTGAGGGTTGACACTACAGTTGTCGTAATTCCTGACATTCTGCTAATGAGATTACATAACCATTTTCATAATGACAATAAGGAAGTTTAATATTTAGATTATTTATTTATATGATTTTAACTATTTTAGTACTAACCAACTCCTGTTTTCTTCATCTGGTAATTACTTGAAATTTCAAAGACACACAAAAATATTCAGAAAACACAAACAAATACAGAAATAGTATGACATAGAAAGTTCTTTTAAAAAAAGTGATATAAACAGGAGGTACTAGCATACCAATGCTCCTGAAGAGAAAAGTAAACATTTTCTACAAACACCCTGTTGGTCACCTAGATATTTACATTCAGCCGTACATATTTACTCTACCACAGAGACTACAGTAATTCACAAGTTTGAAGGACCTGACCACACTATAAAAATATTCACAGTAACTTCTCAAAGATTCTGGAAATGTTTCGTTTCAGCTCTTAATAGTAGTCAGCAACAGGAAATGTTTCAAATATTAGATTAGTTCCTCCACCCTCCATCCCACAGGGAACTTTAGGGTTTTTTTTTCAAATTCACATATAGTACACAAAATTTTCACTGCAACAGAAGCAGAGGGAACAGGACAAACAAAAGTTATGCCTATTTAATCCCTTTTAGCTAGGGACGTATGAATAGGAACAAGGCAATGACTTCCTCCTACTGCTTCAGTAGGAAAAACAAGAGAGGACAAAAGGCTGAGTATTGGTTTATTCAAAGAAGAAAGCACTCTCTTGATCTGAATACAATAGCAAAGACATTCACCTGTTTCCCCTCTAATAAACCTTGGTCTCATGAGGCAGGTAAGGGCACTGCTCAGGCCTAAATCTCTAAGTGTGCTTATTCTGCATTCAGCAATTCGCAGTTTCAGAACTTCCTGAGTGAGAAATTTTATCCATGTCCTGAAACACCTCTCAGCTGATTTTTCCTCCATTGACTTATCCCTCTATTGTCTAGACATACATAATACTGTATTTAGATGACTAATACAGCAGTTCCAAAGTTAAAGCCAATGATAAATCAACCTGGTTTTCTGGTTATTATTATAAACATGACCATCATTTATATCAAATTTAGTTACACATGAAACAATAGACAGGACTGATTTAGAGTACAGAGTGATTGCCCAACATACATAAGTTTCCACTTTAAATATTCAGGAGTTTAACCTATGCACTTCTAATTATCATCTAAAAATGTAAGCAAGAACACAAGAAAAACTTCATAAGCCTTCTATTAAAGTTCTAACCATGTCCCTAATTTAAATTACTTCATGCAAAAATGGAAAACTGCAGACAGTAGAAATTATTAAGAGCTGTAATAAATTTTAAGACACAACTTCTGAGTTGGATTATGCAGTATTTTCCCTATCTCATTTTGATGTATAGGCAATCAGTTTGCATAATCTACAGAGGCATATTCAGAATATTAACTTCTATCCAAGTGGAAATCACTCCTTATCCCTCAAAAACTGCTTGAAAAGCAATACAAGTAGAGCACAACTATCCTGATCAATCTATGTATAGTATTTTTCCTGAAACTTAGCAGCAGTCTTGCTACTCAGAATCTCTGCTGGTTAACTTTAGGAAAAGACAAAGTGAAACTATAGGATTCTAAATTGCTCTGTAAAAGGACAAGCAGTTTCTTAAATATAACAATAATTTCTTGAGAATAGACATTATAAAAACAATCATTTAAAAAAATCAGTGTACAGACCAAAACATAATGCAGACCTGATCTGCCCTACTGTGAGTTTCTCCCCTCAGCCTGTCAAAAGGCAGCCCACTTCACTTGCACCTTCCCCAAAACTCCTTTGTCTACATCTAACCACTGAGACCAATCAAAATGAAGAAGTCTAAGCAACAGACTTGACCCAAAGACTTTAATTTCTCCACAAAAAAACCCAGGGGCCTGGAAGTTACAACCTGACTAAGCTTTTTCCCTTTGGAAAAACTTTACACTCCACTAACAGACCAGCAGATATGTCAACTAAAAAAACAAAAAAAATTTCCCAAGATAATAAAATATTTCCAATTAATTAAATTAGATTTGGGGTTTTTTTTCAAAAATATGTATCCTTACAAAGAGAGCAAAGGAGAATTTAAGAAGAAAAGGCTTTTGAGGAAGTAGTTTGGCCCCCATCAGACCACTTCACATAATTCTATTATTCACTTTATCAGGAAACAGTTTTGCTCTGACCCATTGCTATTGCAGGCTTCAGTCTTGTCATCAACCAGTTCCATGCTTAAACGAAATGGGAAATCATGATTATGCCTCCATTAAACCCTGATCTCAGAAAATTTAAATGAAGACAAATTGGGCTACATTTTCACTGAAGTGACAAGAACAATGCAGTAGAAATAATTACTTATTTGTTTTAGATCAGTTAGCATGTACATCACCAGCAGACTAATTACTGTAACATTCCTACTAGGCTAATTTAGCATGCTTTCCTAAGTGCACTGGCAGTCCAATCTGGAAAATGTAAATAGAAATGCACACAAGTTCTAAAGAATAGACCTCTAAAGAGGTCTGCCTGTGCCTACATCCAAATAGGCAAGTTACAGAAGTAAGTTCCTAGAAAGGTTAGTAACTGCAAACTTTATCTGCCCTCCTTGTCATTTGTGCACCCAGAATACATTCTGACCTGTAGTTATCAGTGAATATTTATCTACTACATTACGTTTAGTTCCAAGCTATCAGTTTAATTAGAATGAATATAATTAATCCCACTTCATAACAAAAATGCACCAGGGTATTATATAAAAGCTACAGCTTACTCCACTGCATTGCTGTTTTTCCATCTTTAGTGATGTCCCACTGGAATATGGCATTTACTTTCTTTACCAGTTCATTTCCCATCTCTTTTACACGACGACCAATTTCTTCAAACACAAGGTTACTCTGCAGCCCTTCAGTCTTAAAAAAAAAAAGAGCATGAAAGATTTAAAATTAAAACTTTGTTAAAAGGTACTGAATACATCTCTTAGTTCAAGCATGTGTGCAGGAAAGCATCTGTAGCAGACTTATTAAATGCAATTGACATTTCTTCCACCATAAAATAATCACCTCTAGCAACCATCAGCACTAAAAAGTACATTCAAGCAGAAAATGCTTCATTTCAATTTTTCATTTAAAATTATTTCACATCTTGCTTTTGCAGTTTTTGTCATTTATTATTACAATTTAAGACATGTTTTTTAATTAGTGCTCTAAGAGTTTCAAAATTGCCCTCTTTTCCCTTTGGAGGATAACCATTGCCACTTTTTCCACAGTGACTGGCATGCTAGTTTTTAGAACAAAAAAAAGGTGTTTTTACCAGTACATTAATTTGACATGGAAGATGTGCAAAAGATACTGCACTATGAACACAGTTAAAACTCCAGTGTAGACAAAATTTAAGAGTGGGATTAGCTACACTCACATTTTCAACTTTTCCAAACACATTATTTTGCAAGGCTTTCATTGTCTTTCTTTTAACAAATATTTGTACTGGATAAACGGCTACGCTTTTAGAAGCTACTTCAGTTACATTTTTCGTCTAACTGGAACTGAAGCAAAGATGGTCTCAGAGCTTTAGTTGTTCACTGTACCTACCTTTACACCAGAACACAATACTCCTCAATCTGCTATCTTGTTAGGCTTAACCAAAGAGGTGACATTTTCCAATTTATAACAGGGTTCCCAATGGCAATTAAATTTACCACTGTTCACTCAGTCAGGCTAGTGGGTGGATGGGTGTCTGACCCTGCCTACAAATTTGTGTCAAAACACCTTAATTTCTCAGCATAAGCTTAAAGACGAACACCTGTTCTTCCATAAAAGAAAATCTGAGTACTTCAGAAAAGTTCTAGCACTTGAACTTCATTCAAAAATTCTACATGTCAGAAGTTGAAACACAAGGTTCCTGAAATAAATCATAAAAATACAAGATGGCCTGAATCAGAAGCAACTCTAAAGATAATCTAGTTCTAACCCCCCTGTCAGGGGCAGGGACACTTTTCACTAGACCAAGTTGCTCCAAGCCCCATCCAACCTGGCTTTCAACACTTCCAGGGATTGTACTGCCATGGCTTCTTTGGGAAACCTGTTCCAGTGCCTCACCAACCTCACAGTAAAGAAGTTCTTCCTAAGATCTAACCTAAACCTATTCTCTTTCAGTTTGAATCCATTCCCCCTTACCCTGTCACTACATGCTCTTGTAAGAAGTTCCTGTTCATCTCCCTTCAGGTACTGAAATGACACAATTAGGTCACCCTCAAGTTTTCCCTTTTCCAGGCTGAACAAACCCAATCTTCTTAGCCTTTTCGCATGGGAGGGATGCTCAATTCCCCTATTTTTCTTGGTGTCCTTCCTCTGGACTCACTCCAACAGCTCCATGTCCTTCCTGTGACAGGGACCCCAGAGCTGGATGCCATGTTCCAGATGGGGTCTCACCAGAGCAGAGCAGAGGGGCAGAATCCCCTCCCTTGCCCTGCTGGCCACTCTGCTTCGGATGCAGCCCAGGAATCACCCAATATTCCCCATTCTGTGATCACAAACTTTATATTAATGTCACTATCTCAGTGTTTCATAAACTTCAATGCATTATAGTTCCATTGTTTGCAGGCAGGAATCAATGGGGGACTGTAAAAAATACAGTTTATGAAGGCAACACATTGTGCATTGCCTTAAGCACCTCTAGACCACACTAAGAACCCAGCTCATCCTCAGGATTGCATGCACAATTCTGTCTTTTGTGGCAAGTCTGGTACCCAAGGCTTAAGGCATGCATTCATGCAGGGGATTTTTTAAAATATATACAGTATAAAATGCATATTGTGTGCTAGACCTAATCACATGTACAAACAGCTCTCAGAGTCTTATTTCAAAATGATTCAATGACAAAACTGTTCTTTTCTGTGAGTACATTATCTAATTTTCAATTATGCTAATGCCTTTCTGCTACTCTCTCTGTATCTCTGAAAAGCTGAGAAAGAAAGGTCACACACTTTTACATCCTACACTGACTTTAAGCTTTAATGTTTACAAAACAAAAACAAAATCCTTGTTCTACAGATACAGATCCATATTATATGAAATAACTTCAATTTTAAGTTATGCATGTGATCAAAACATGTGGTCCCCACTGGTACATGCCCCACTCTTTTTTGTAACATACAGCACAATGCTTATCCTGAGAGCTTAATTAGTATCAAGCACATCAAACTACATCAGCCATCCTGTGTATCTTAACCTGAAATTTTCCTTTCAAATACATCAAATTAACATCTGTATCTTAAACATGTGTTCAGATCTCTGAAGTCATAACTCCTCTGAATACTGCAAATAAGATTGGTAAGCAACCTAACTATTTTTCCTGTGTTTTTCACAAAAATAAAGCCTAATTATGCTTCTCTGCAAGTTAAGACTTCTATTGCTTCCCCTTACCATCATAGGCTCTTGAGCAGAAGACTTTTCCATGGCTGGTACTATATCCACATAGCCCCCTGCAATGGCAATTTCTCCAGTCTCCTTGACCTGCAGTGGGGGGGAAAATACATAAAAGACATGATGTATTCACAAAAAGTCACAACAGAAGAGCATCTAAGGAGTATTCCTGATACTTGAAAATCAGAGATGAAGAAAAGAGAAAACAAAAGTTACCGAGTGAAAAAAACCCTCATAAATGTGCTATAGTCTTGAGGCAAGTTGTTATGCTATGTTTTTCAAACAGCTCTTCAAACAAAACAATTATTTGCTTGCCTCTGGAGAAATTGTACTAAAATATATTGCTGGTTTTCTGTTCACAAAATAGTTGAAAAACCTTATTTACCTGAAGTGTTACAAGCTGCTGTCAATATTTCTTCATAAATAGTTCTTAGAAATACATTGTTCTAAAATGTTTTTCCTTGAGGTAGATATTCAGTTGTCAAAAGTCCATTTAGACAACTTCACTATCTCCACATACCTAATACTGCAACTTGCACTAGAAACAGTTTTTTAAGCATTGTAAAACAAGAAGGATTACAAAAAGAATGATGGAAAATACCTCATTTCCCTCCTGGTTTAATTTTTTGAAAAAGTTAATTCAGAGAAGAAAATGGGTTCCAATTTGGCATTGTCTCTTTGAGGGATGTAACAAACCATACTAACTTATGGCAGCTAACAGAAGATGGCAAATTGATTCACTGACAATGCATATAGAGATTTGCACAACAAATAGCCAAGCTGGAGGAATATCAACTATCACAGACTAGTTCATTGCACTACATTAATAATTGTTCAAACCATGCCTAACAGCTTGTCACCTGCTACCACTGCACTTCAGACAGTGGTGAAAATGGATTCAAACCACCCTATCAAAGTTGTATGTCCACTCTCCGTTTAACCATAGTTTATTTCAGCACATTTAATTAAGAAAAATACAACATGCAGTACAAAACAAAATTTTGTACAAGTCATAACTGTGTAAGATGTTTTTTTATAATCCTGTTAAACATTGTAATTTCTATCCAAAATCAGTTACTCCAAATTTGTGGAAGAAAAAAAACCTTAGCAAAATTCACCAAAACACTACATATTACCAATTACTAAACCATGCATAATTACAAATTCAGCCTTTAAACACAACAGAACAACTCACCCTGTTTACAAATTTGACAGGGCTTGGAAGCATATTATGAGCTCTGTTAATTAGCAAGGGATATAGAAACTGTCAAAAGTAAATATATGAATTCTACAAATTCTGTCAGGACTGGGTGATAGTACTCTTTGAAATACAGCTACAGCAATCTCCAAAGCTCACCTGAGGCACCAAACTACCTTATCTACAACTAGCAATTAGAGATGGAGAGTTTGTACACAGTGGTCTCTACACTGCTATCATTCTGAAATTCTATAGCTGCTGATGCTCATCAGGTCTGCAAACAATATTTACCTCCTTCAGTCAATGTATATCCTGAAAAGCTGTATTCCTGTGGAATACAGCAATCCTCTGTTTCTGTGATGACTCTCCTTGTTTGATTTTGCCTGCCCAATCCTCCCTGCAGCTGCAACTATACCTGCTGCCATACTCACTAATCAACAGCTGGCTACATTCTTACACAGATGAGGCTGCAAAACTTTGGCCAGCAAAGCAATGTAAATTGCACTGAATAAGCCAAAGCAAATATTGACAAATGCCAGTATCAAACCACAGGTTAAGAAAGTGACAATGTCATACGGTGCTACAGAAGTGATGAACATTTGCTTTTTGCCCTTTATCTGGAGTTTTACCTTAGCTCCCACTAAGAAGCCTATGACATGGAGGTGAAGATTACAGGATATCCACTTAAACTGCTAATAGCAAGACGACTGAAAATAGAATAATGCAAACCCAGATTTTACAAAAGTGTAAACTCTGTTTTATTGTAGTTACTATGTCCAACTGCTATGAAATTTCCATTTTTAGGAAGCTGTTCTTTGTAGCCGCAGGTGAAGTTTAACTCCATCTAAGCTAAATCTGTAGCACACTTACCTGCATAAACTGACAAAAACTGATTAAGATACATAAAGGTTAAAAATTAAAAGATGCATACACAAAATTATGAGTAACTCCCGAAAACAAGTACACAGTATGATGACCTGAGGATGACTGCTTTTTGCTCTTCCCCACTGGACAAACACAAACAACGCAACACAACGAAAAAAGTCTTCATTTAATATGATGGTATTAAGTCCTGTGACTATAATGGCACTTCTATTAGAATCCTAGTGACACCATAAAATAAGTAAGACTATTTCATTCTATTTACTTAATTTCTTTCCAAACCCTTCGCCAATGGTGTGCTTAATGAGTCATCTTTTCTTGTTTGCTCTTATACCCCAATCTTTTAACCAATACATCTTTCTCTGTAGCCCACAATGATGAGATTGTTCTGACCTTGGTCTGAAAATGGATTCTGTTTCCTTCCTTCCACATTTCTGTTTGCAAAGTTTGCCCTGGAAAGACTGGTTTTGCAAAGCGAACCTAAAAGCAAAAAAAGGGGAAAAAAATGCTGGGTTTTGAAAAGATTTGCCTGTCATATGTAGATGCAAAGCTTAAAAACATAGGCTCTACTGAAATGATAAAGAGGAAAATTAAGTCAATTACCAATACAGAAAGCCTGAATATTTAAGTAAACATACAAGACAAGCATTAAAATGCATGCAACCATAGGTAAAAGTAGTCCTGACAGTTAAGACATGGTGAAAGACTTGTCCCACACTGAAGATTTCTTTTCGCACTAAACCAAAAAAATAAGAAAATTAACTTCAAAGAATGAACACACAGACCTTGATTGCCTTGAATCTGTTCACATCATTATCAGCAAACTGCTTCAAAACGTTCCTAGCAGCAAACCCAAAGGTGCAAAGTCCATGAAGTATAGGCTTCTTAAATCCTATTTAAAGAAGTAACATTTTAGCATTTTTAGTATTAGGACCTTAAATGCAGCTTCTATTAATATCTACACTTTACTCATGGTATTTTCCTCTTTCAAACCTCATTTATCTCGCTGAAAAAGTGTCTGTTACTATGTATTGTTTCCTCTACTTTTGGACAAAGGAAAGTTCTCACTGACAACCTGCATTCTAGCACTGCCTATGCTCTGTGAGACTCACAAGTAGAATTAGTCACTGCCGGTAGAGGTGACAAAATGAAAGATAAGGACATAATCTGTTTTAGTACATATGCACAGGCACACCACACATGCAGGTACAGGTAAGTATGTGTATCAAGGGTAAGAGGTATTGTAATCATTGAAGTGGCAATACTAAAATTATTTGATACTTCCTGTTTTGAATTCCTATTCATAGTCGGACAAAGTCTTCTAATCCCACTTCAGGATTATTTTATCTTTATTTAGAAATAAAAAATAAAAATAAGAAAGAAAATTTATGGTGTTTTTCTTATATTGACAATTTTGTCAAGTCTCCTCACACTCCTATGCTTTGAAGCAGGAGCTCATCCTTGGCACAGGATAAGCTTTATACTAGCATTGCATCTTTCTTCAGTGCTGTCAAAGTCTGACAAAATAAACATTTGAAACTGGGCCTCAGATTTGCTAAAGTGCAACAGTGAAGTTACAAAGATTATGCTTGTATGTTCTGATTCCTGTAACAGGTTGTTCTGACCTGACAAGGCAGGTAAACAGTAATTGATCACACTTGAAACAGCCCATGGAATCCAGACACATCTGTCCAGCTTTGGCAATGAAACCAGTTGCTTTGCCCAGAATTCATCTGCTATTCTTGTCTGCTAGAGTCTGTTTTTCTTGAGCTCTAAACAATTTCTGATAGCATCTGCACAGCATGAAATGTTCTCCCAAGGGACAAAAGCTGTGAGAAAAAGCAAAAGCAAAACCAAGCAAAAAAAAGGAGGAGATGGGAGAAAGTCTAGCCTGCAGAGAAATGGACGATGTAGAAGAAACCAACTTCAAGACAGATATAAAAAAGCCTATCCTTTGCACAAAGCACTCTGTCCTAGCTTTGGCTGGGCTATAATGAATTTTCTTCCCTAGTAGCTTGTGAGGTGTTGTGCTTTGAATATAGTGTGACAGTAATGTTGATAATACACTGACGTTTTCGGCTGTTGCTAAGTAGTGCCTAACCTAAACCACTCGTCAGCGTCCTATGATCTGCCACCAGGCAGGTGCACAAAAAGCTGTGAGGGAGCTTAACTGGGACTGACCTGGCCAAAAGGACATTCTGTGTCATAGAACCTCATGGCCAGGATATACACTGGGGGAGGCTGGCCAGGAGCCACTGATCATGGCTCGGGGATGGGTTGGGCATTGGTCAGCAGGTGATGAGCAATTGCATTGTGCACTTGTTTCTCTTGAGTTTTACTTCTCACTTTTTCTCTGTCCTTTTCAATATTGTTTGTAGTAGTAGTAGCAGTATTAGTATTGTTAATGTAGTATTTTACTTTGTTTTAGTTGTTAAAGTGTTCTCATCTCAACCCTCAAGTTTTACATTTTTTCCTCTCCAACTCTCCACCCCACTGGGAATGGGGGTGCGGGAGGAATGGGAAGTGAAGGGAAAAAAGGGGAGGGGAGAGGTAAGGAATAAGCAAGTGGCTGTGTGGTAATTAATTGCTAGCTGAAGTTAAATCATGAAAGACTCAATGCTGGGAAAGATGGGAACTATGAGACCAAAGGAAAGACAAGGCTAGCAGGATTACAGGTGAGACAGAGAAATTTTGACACATGAGGTTAGAAGACATGACAGAAGGACAGGCTTAAAGGATCATGAGTCTGTTTTCTCACTGTAAGTGTTCCATTCTGATCTTTCTGTCATTTCCTTCCTGTAAAATATTTGAGTAGGCACACTTTCAATAGCAATCTCTTTTGTGTACAATGGACACTGCTCTGAAAGCACAAAGCTACCATGCAATTTTAAAACAGATTACTGCACTATTGTTACATCATCAGTTTTCAGTATCTGTCATTCAGAATGTTACAGTGACATCTAGCTCTTTAAAAACTCAGTTCAATTCACCATGCAAGAACCAGAAACCAACCACTCTATTCAGAACTCAGAAACAGGCAAATATATCCAATCCTATTTTTCCCAATATTTTCTTTATAAAACTATTGCATACTCAAAGAAAAATTCCAGAAGTTACTTTGTATCTAGACTAAAACAAAACCAAGTAAGTGCTGCTCTCACTTTCTATTATCTGGAAATACAAGATACAGGAATAAAGGCACAAGAATATAAACTGGTGTTTTCATGTACTATATGTCTTCTGAAACATTACCCACGGGAAGACTTGACAAAAATCCTGGAATGACCTGAATGCATTATGCTGAATGCTTGCTTCCAGTGCACACTGGTGGGACCCAGTGTGTTAAAGAGAACATTCACAGAGATTTTTACATGACAAGAAGGTGTGTGAATATACCCAAAGAAAAAAAGCATTTGCATACCTAGAAAAAAATATTTGTGGAATACCTCTACAGTAATTTCTTCTTTGATTGTACTTGCATTTAGTATAAGGCAGGGTACTGTCATAGTTCTCAAATCCAGTGCAGCATTTTTATGTTGAGACAAAGAGACACCTCATCTACAGAGTTAATTTCATTTTCACTAAATGCCAGTGCTCCTTCTGTGACCAGGTAGAAGATTTCTACTCCTTTTGTAAGGTTTTTAAAGTATTATCATCATTATTATTCCAAACACTGGGTTTTGAATTATAAAACATGTATCTTTCACCTCCAGCATGCTAAAGGGGAAATATTTATCCAAAACCACCAACACCATTAACAAACAGAATGGTTTAACAAATCGGGGAAATCTCTTAATGGACTCTAGTATTTGACAATCATTACCTATGAACACGAATTTACATAGAAATTATACAAAACTGAGTTAACAAAACAATTACTATGCCGTTATGAAAGGAGGCAATTTGCAAAAGCATGTTAAGTGTGATCTGAACTAGGAAGCATAGCTCTGCTCTATTCATCTTGGTAAGAACACCATACAGTGATACTTCCATATTAAAAAGAAATTCATTGAAGAACTGCTGACCAATTATCACATATTAGTAGTTTCATGTAATATTTATGATGACAGCTTATGTATTTAGGAAATTCTTTTAAGTAAATCAAATTTCTGCCTGCCTGGAGTAATCACGCTATAGTACTTTGCAAGGCCTGAAAAGAACTCCAAAAAATAACTTTACAACAGGGTTTTAAGAAAATAGATCCTTTTTCAGTAATTACATCTTTTCAAGAATTAGCTAGGGCAGCCTCTGACCTGGTGCTTTGGCATGTAGAATTATGTAAATTAACAAGCTAATACACTCGCAAGTGATGCAGTTAAGCAATTCTACAGGAAAGAAGTGCTAACGAGCTCCCTGTCTCCTGCCCTCCTATATTTATTCAGATTTAGAAGACTAAACTGAAGAACAGAAAGTTCCACCAAGACCCACATAATCTCAAAATTAGTTAGATGGAAACAACAGTTAGTAGTTAGTACTACATATCAAAGAATTTATGGGATTCCTTCCTTCTGAAGCTTTGATAATCAATTATTTCTGCTTATGAAACAGAGATTGTAAAAACAGGATAGTGGCAATAAACAAGACTTAAAGGAAAATGAGTTAGAAGGTATATTTCCATTGCAAGTAAAGTCCACGCACCATTCCCCATTTCTAGCTACAAGAAGCAATGCTTCAAACTGAAGTGACATGTAGAACTGTAAAGATATTTAATGGTGACTTTAAGAACACCTATAAAACAAGCACTGCTTTTTGCAGGTTGTTAACGATGTACAGACAAAGTGAAATCTATATTAAAAATACATTTACACCATCTTTCATTCATATATTAACACAATGGTGAGGGGTGTTAACCACTCAGCTCACCTCCAAGAGCAGCAAAACTTGGATCCAGATGTAAAGGATTCCAATCCCCACTCAGCCGATATAAGGCAGCCTGCAGAAACAGAGAAGGAGTCAGAACAAGTAGGAGTCACCCTGAAGTTCATGTCAGATTAAGAAACGTATCACGATCTATTTTAATAGTTCTTATATAATATACTCTACAACAAAGCAGGTAAAATAGAAATTATTACTGTGCAGCAAATTGTCAACGCTCCAGAGAAACGTGCTAAGAACCATGTGTGGTCTTAGTCCATAAGAAAATAATACACGTGCTTAATGGGAGGAAGAAATAACCTACTCGGCTGAAACAGAGATCCAGCTTCACTAAAATTTGGCAACAGTGAAGCAACACATTTTCTAGAATTTGTTCATGGGTTCTTCAGATTGAAGTCTAATTTTAAAGAGTGTTTTCCTTGACTGATTTATCCATAACGTAAAACAAAAGTATATATATAACTTTTTTTAGTAACACATACACAATCATCTTTTTCCAACAACAGATTCGTCTTATGGAGATCAGAAATATCCTTAATCTTTTTTCCTTTTAAATTGTGATACACTTCTCTCATAGCAGATTCACGGGTAGCTCATCTCAGTATTAAAAACAAACAAACAAAACCACAAAGTAACACTCCATACTTTCTAGAAGACTTTTGCTTCATGTTAAGTATTCTCTTTCCTTAGTTAAAAAGTAGAGCAATACAGATTTTATGTTTTATATACTGTGAATGTGAATAAACCTGAGAAACCATAAAGAATATGGATGGCTACTACACTTCAGGTTTCTGTCCCTGTGCAGCTTTAGCATTTTCATTATCAAATCTTGTATTTGCTGTACATGCACAGCAGCCAGCAGTCCATATGATGAGAGATATGAAAAGCCAACCTGCGCATTTTCCTCTGATCAACAGATTCCAGTGAAATCCAGTGACTAAATGACAGTGGAGTATCTCTAGTACAAATTTCCCAGAAGTATAGAAGAATCAGTACACCACATTAACTAATGAAGATTCCAAGAATTTAGCAGCTTAATTTGATGACATATACAAATGGGACATGGACTTAATTGAAAAAAGCTTTTAAACTGAAAATAATTTGTATTTTAGTCAAGCACATTATTGGCCTTTGGAACCCTTTATCAGTAAATATTTTTTCCCAGCATTTTGAACTAGGACTATAAAAAATGGTATGTATTTATCCAAATGACAGTAAACTGTACCAAATTCTGTTTGGAGGAAAGAAGCGCAAATTTCTCAAAGGGAAGGATAAAAAAAAAGATTCACAAAAGCAAGAATTTTCCAATTTATGTCCAACACTGTTTATCAAGTCTGAAGCAGACAACATAACTAAAGAGGTTCTGAACCCTTACTATCATTTTAAACCATAATCCATTTGTTTTATGTTTTAATCTGTTAATATTTGGGTCATTTCTTCACCTATCTACAGCTTTAACACTAGGCTCTACCTCTCTCTTATTACTCATAGAAACTTTCATCAATACAAGCATGTGTTTTGACCCTCAGTAAAGGTGGAATGTAAAGAGCTTGTCACTGCTTTCATTGAGTGTTGGAGACACACACTAAAAACAGCAAGAACAAAGTCCTAAACTGCACCATAGCATATATCAGAAAGGCAAACAGTAAGCTAATACTTCTCTGTGGCTGTTTACATATTTGTTTACTGTCTTAGAAACACTTTTCCTTTTGGAAAAAAAATAAAAGTATCAGTACGATGACATCAGTAGATCTGAAATTTTTAACTGTAATTTTACTTTTGCCCAATGTGTGTATTTATTATAAACTTTTTTTCTTTCTTTTTTCTTTCCCCCCCCCAAACTATCTTCTAATTAATCCTATAATTTCTTAGGAAAATAGTGAAAACTGGAAATTTCATGTTAGTGTAAGACTGAAGTTCAGTTGGATCTGTGTTTGACATTCTGAAAAGGACCAAAGAGAAGGCAAATAATTTGCTTAATATATCAAAAGTTATAACACTATGAAAGAGATTTTTAGTGAGGAACAGACCCACAGTTTCTTTTCAAATGAGTAAATTTAAAACTGACAATCTAAAGAGAATTCTTCAACAGAAGAATCTCCATTACCGAAGTTTTCTTTCAAAAGAGTCTCAAATCAAATAGCAAACTGCCATTCAAGAACTAGAAAAAAATTGCCACATATTAAATTATTGAATAACTACTTAGCTAAATTACAATCCTAGGGTCTTACTTTCATTCTCCAATTAATCTGGATTTTTACAAAAGCTGTCAGGAGGCTGTTTCCAAAAAAGAGCTGTTGCAATAAATTTTAATTCTAGCTAAATAACGTTTAGTCGCAGTACTGGAAAATTCAATTTATGTATCATAAAAAAAGACAAATTTCTGTGTTAAGACCAAAACTCAACTTAAACTTACTAAAGCTGTAATATAAACTGGCCATTTATTTAGAGTGATAATAAGCACTACCTGGGAGACAATACTTGTACCAAATGCTTTTCAAAATTACTGTAGTAAAAAATACTTGTGCTTTGCTAACAAAATAAATGTAGCGGTTAGAAAACAACTGGGTTCAGAGAATTAAATGTGGTCAATGTATTTAACTAGAAGTCTGACATATGAATCTGAGAAATGATACTTTTTGTATTTTCAGTAACTGCAGTGGCATTGGTGACAGCTAGAAAACACAGAGGCTGAACTGAACAGAACAGTTACAGCAGGTTTTTTCAGATTCAGTGCAGCCAAATCAGGTCTGCCAACAAATTAAGTACAATCTTTGGTAAATCTTCATTATTTAAACTACAGTCAACATAAAAACGAAACTGTTTTAAAGCCTTGTTGGCTCTATTTTCTGTATTTCTCAAATAAGGACATTTCATGAGTAATAGCATTCGAGGTGGGGGGGGGTGGGGGGAAGGAAAAAAAAAAACCAAACAAACAACCAAATATGCATCCTTGGGGATTACGAGAAACAATTTATGTGGAGCATCAGATTGAAGTCAGTCATAATATGGTTAAATTGTTCTCCAAGTAATAACACAAACTGTCAAGTCTCATTTCCTAACAATTTAGGAGTTCTGCCAGACCACAAAAGAAAAGGCGATATCAAACCTGTCTGTGCCAATTTTTCAGTCTTCCTGCAGACTGTAATAAAGGTCAGTGGTAAAGCTAATGAAAAAGGAAGCCAACTATCCATGCATTTTCCCTTCTAGCTGTAGGGAAACAATAGCTCTACCCAAGAGCTTATCTTACCAAGTATATGTGTATATATATGAATACATGTATGTATGTACATGGACATGTATGCATGTATACTTTAACAGCTTATTTAAGAGCAAAAGTATTCAAGCCATCTTGTGAAGAAAAAACAGCCACGATCTCATCTGCATGTGCCAACGAGCTCTCATTCACATTAACAGTGAAAATTTCCAGTTAAACTGGTGGTGTTGATGCTTCAAGGGCTCAAATTTACCACAGTACTGAGTTAACTCACTGTACATAAAGCTTACCCACCCTGCACTATTTATGTATTTTCTATTTGTCCATATCAAATGTTTTTCAAATTTAGTATCAACTTACATATTCTGACAGAGACGTCATAAAATATTAGTCATTTCTCAGTAGCATGGCAAATATACAAGAAGCCTTTCCCTTAAAAATGCCTCTCTAAATTAAAAAGGACAAATCACTTCATTATGGGGAACTTCAAATGGAACAATTTTTATAGCCTCTACTAAGGCATGCATAGATAACGGAGGAAACAAAGTTGATAAGGAAGACCATCATGTTTAAACAAATTGATTACCAGACTAGCACCTTTTCTTCTATCAACTTAACATACAAAATTCTACCATAAGCCAAGCCCTCAACTATTTGTCAAAATTTCCAGGATTAAAAAATTATCTTCCCAACAGGAATAAACATGGACAACTGAGGGTTACATAAACCTCAACATTAGAAACATAACATGTAGTAAACTTTCAAAGCAATTACTGTTACAAACACTATACAATAGTTCTAATACCATCTCTGCACACTGAAATTACTGAACAAACATGTTTAATGAACCCTCTTAATTCCTGAGCAAAGGATCTTTTACCGCTTTGAGACAGGTGTACCCCATCTGTTGACAGCAGGCCTGCTGTTGTGCAAACTGACCCATGATCAAAAAAGCCAAAATTGTGCCACTGACACCAGGCTTGGAGCTAGCTATTGATCATTTGGTTCTTTCTGTTTCTTCACTTGTGATTCCCTGTGTTCTCCAAAAACACAAATATTTACGTATGCTTTGGATGAAAACACATATGAAGACTGTAGAATGAAAAAGATGGCTTTCCACAGGTAAGTATTCACATTCCAACTACACAGAAGCTTGTAAGGGTCTTATCACACCATCCTCAGATGTAAAGCAAAGCCTCATAATAATGGACCTGCTGGCAACAGGCAGAAAACATTTCACAGTAGATTTTACTTAACAATTCATTAAGCATTCATTAAATGCTTCCCACACCCCTCTTTAATTCCAATAATTCTTTTTAGTAAGTTTTTGTTGTAAAGTCCACCCTTCTACAACAAACTAGATTTCTGCATAATTGTCTTCACAATTGTTTCCAGTTACATTATGAACTGTAATTTTAACTAAATTTGACACAGTGAAAAACTAAACTCAGGTAGCTGCAGTATAAGCAGGACTGCACGACTGAGAATGACTCAGGAAGGGAAGGTGACTCCTTAGTCACAGGATGCTGATAACACTACTTCAAACAGGACAGGGGCCAATTATTTTCTCCTCTTTCAGAGAAAATGAAAAATAACTGCATGTTTGAAAAAACCCCAAACCACTAAAAACCAGAAATTTCTTCACATCCTGTCAATCAGTGCTGGATTTATACCTGGAACAAAAGGCTTTATATAGTTTTTTTAGATTAGTCTAGGTATGATTTAGTGAATCTCTCTCAAAATCTCTGAATAAGTAAAGAATCATTATATTCCACTAATATATATAGTCTGTACATATGTCTTCTTTTTGTGCTGCTCACTGTATCACATCCAGAAAAATCACCATCCAATGCTATATGCCACTCCTTTAAACATTCTCTGTACAATTACAATGCCTCAAACATTTATAAACATCCTTGCTTTACTGATTAGAAACTAAAAGAGAAAGGATTGTAATTGTCAGCAGCAGAAACAAATTCCAGCTGTCCAATGCAACATCTGAAGGCCTAGTTTTTAAAAGCATCACACATTTTTGATGTACAGCATACAAGCTCAGAGCACAGTCCCTGTGGATTTCAATTTCAGCCTGTGATGTTCAGACATCGTCCTGCTAGTCCTACTCCCATCTTCCAAATTCCACCATCTAATCCTCTCCTACCAGTCACTGATCAAGGAGCACGCATGTCTGAGGACATCTGGGCAGCAGTTGCCCACAGACCAAAGTACAGAAAATCCATTGTCAAACAACTGCAATTCCAATCAGTCTCCAACCATGAGCTAATTCTCCTCTCATTATTCCTTCTCAGAACATAACTTTTTGCAACAAGTAACACAGTTAAACTGACTTACTACACTGTCTCAGCTCATGCCTACAGCCCTCTTCTTGCATGTGGAAGGTGCTGTGAAGAAGGAAACAAACACACCATTCACTGCATCACTGAAAAACTGCATCATTAAACACTGCACACAAAGCAGATTAAGACTACAAAACCCCCAACCTTTACTTGGAATTTTAATCTTTTTAGATATCTGTAACATAACAGTATCATGGTTTTCCAAATTAAAGCCACTTAAAAATTAAAGGATACAAATATGCTCCTTCAACAGACCAGTATCAGTCTCAGTTTCAACAGGTCTAAAAAAGACTTTAAAGATGCGTGAAAGCAAGAATGACCAAACTATGTGACCCTGGAAGCCTCAGTGCAGAAGTACCATGTGCTTGAGATATCCAAGTTGCATGGAAAAGTAGCTCCGGCAGAAATCCACACTTGATAGCTCATATGATGCTGCATGTACACATGCTGGTTCAAAAGCATTACAGGTTGAGACACCATATTTTTCAAAACCTGTCTAAATGGCCCATCTTACTTTTTTGTCATGTCTATTTCTCCCTACTCATATAAGTAACAAGGACACAGTCAGAATTCAGCATGGAAGAACGCTTTAGTGAAATATATGATACTGTTTCAAGCAAGGAGAATTTTTCTACTGGGAGTATTTCGTAACATTATTAGATGTTCTATTGTGATGACCTGACATTAACAAAACGTTGGAAGTCCTGCATACTCCACATACTACAATTTTAGTTTTGCCATACAGCAAACAAAACAGATAGCTTTCAGAAAAAAATGGGAGAAAATGGAGAACAGTAAAACCGAAACAATTTTGTGAAAAATTCCATTTATGCACTACTGTTATGCTGCTTATTCGTTGTCACTACACTGTGTATTCTGAATATATTTGGATATTTTATTTCTGATATTTTAGGATAGAGAACAGCTTTTGGGAAGGAAACTTGTAGAATATCAGAACACTGTGAGCTTTTCCATGAGCAAACAAACAAAAAAAAACTTCCAACAAACCACAGAAAGTCCACAACAAATTCAAGACATCTTGTTTCCTTCCTCAAAAGTTACATGCATTACTTAAGGTATTATCCACTTTAAATGACCGCTTCAGCTTACCATGTGTGTCATTGGAAAATGAGCTCCCAAGAAATCAACACATTTAGGAAGAGTGGAAGCTATATGTAGACAAAATTCTCCAGAGGTATAGGTCATTCCCTGCCTGTTATTTTTCATTGCATTAGTAACCATTCAGCAAAATCAGTTTGATTGATTAATTTAAGCCCCCAGTTTCAAAATCGTCAGGACAAAAACTCTGCAACTATATTAAATATTCCCTACAGGGTTGAAATTGAATGATTCTTTCCTTGTAAATGGCTAATAGCCAAACACCCTCTAGACGTCTTGATCTGCTGTCAGAAGGTCTATTTTATTCAAAAGATTTAGGGCACTGTCTCTAGTAAAGCAAAGCTCAGGTTACAGAGAGAGAACAAGCTAGAAAAATACCACCACACATGCACATCTCTACAAGGCAAGATGGAAAAATTGTCATCTAGTTCTTTGCAGAAGAATTCATGAATACAGAAGAAATATTTTATGTCCTTCTCCAGTAAGATACAATTTTAATCCTTAAAGGCTTTTAGAAGATCAGACACTTCTAAATTTTCCTTAACCACTTTCACCTTTAAGCAGCTTACATCATGGTACTGCAATTCATTCATAAGCACTGGCTGGAATTTAAAGAACTCAGAAATGGGTACAGATCTGAGATACCTCAGAGGATACAGTATACCTCTTGCTATTAGTCTTTGATACCACCAACCAAAAGGATTACTTTGTTCTGTCAATGGTCACATAACATGAAGATTTTTCAAGGAACTGTAGGTGGCTGTACCCTCTCTTCAGCTGAACACACAATGTTGGGCAAAAACAGTTATTTAACCCTCCATTCCCAGTATCTTCTTCACTAAGCAGTGCTTCATTTGGTCTGAAAGATTCTTTCTCTTGGAAAAAACCCACTGCAGTAGAGCTAGAACTGAATAAACTTCGAAGGTAGCTACAGTCACTATCTTCAGTGAAAGACAGGTGTGTAAATATTTCTAAAATACACATGGAAGTCTATTTATCAGAGAATTTATTACATTATTATGATATGAAAAGTTAAGGGGGAAAATGCTAATTATAAAGAGCAGTTTAGCCATGTAATTATGGTAACACAAAAACTGAGTGTCACAACTATCCCTGGATATTAGTACAGTTTAAGTTAAATGCCATCTTCAAACTGACTCTTCCAGACTCTTCCTTTGTCTTATACTCTGTACCAATTCAATAGTTGAATGGCAACAGTCACTTCTGCCAACACACTTTTCATTTAAACACTAAGAAATTCAGAAACTTTGAAGCAATTTGTGTGCCAGCTTCCATTTTTTAAAGATTTTGGGCAGCTATGTGTCATTCCACACACACATAAATGTAAAATCTTAGTAAATGTAAAACCTTTTCCCAAGCTGTCCTTCACATGAAAGTCTGTATCTGACCATAAGGTTCCTGAGCTCTACACATTCCTCCTGCCTGTACACCAGTCCTGTCATCATCATTGAAACACAGATGCTACTGAATAATTTGGTACATAAGCCTTCCTGTGATTAGCAAAGTCCACTGGCTGTGGCTCCTCTGACTTCTAAATGGAGAATAATTCTCTTTATATATCTACCTGTCAGAGTAGATCTTAAAATAAAACAAGCAAAGTGACTACTCTCTGCTGCTTTTTATTTCTAAGAATCAATTTTGCAATAGCAAAGTTTCTCAACTTCTGCATTATAGGATCATTGCAATCTTTTATCTCATGAACTTTGAGCATTTTATGCACGGAAACAATTCTGGACATATGGCTCAGAAACTAAAATTACCATATGAAGAAGGCAATCATAAATACTGTATGAAAATTTATGGGCCTGGAATCAATTCCAATATAATCATGCAATGGAGAATCTTTCCAATATTCAAAATAAATACTTTTAAATACGAGACCTTTAGAGATGCTGTATCTTACCTAATAAAGGGTTAATTGCTGGAGAGCACCTTCTACTGTATTTAGCCACCTCCCAGGAACAACGTTCTCCCACACCATGCCCTGCTCCTTGCTGACTTTGCCAATTTTTGATGAAGACTATTGAGAAGAATTAGACACCTGTACCTCCTAGAATGATGCTGTGAATTTTAGGATGCAGCTAGTACATCAGTGACAGAAACAGAAATGCTGATCTTGGCTCTCTTTCCTCGTTGAAGTGTGTAGGACTAACTTGGACTTCAAGTATGGGAATCAGCTGGATGAGACTTCATTACACCATGTATAATCAGAGAGAGGCTAAGCAGACATCGCAATTACCACAGTTCAGCTAATGCTTAACATTTTAATTCTATCTTCAAAAAGCTACACCCTCTAAGTTGTATTTGAAAACACCACTCAGTGTCTTAATGTTGGTAGCTCCAGACTTTCCTTTCTCATTTGTCTGACACCTGTGTATGTTTATCTTGAGAAGAGGTTATATTTCTTTGCACAGGCCTCTGCCTGGGTTCACATTCCTGTGAACCACTAGGAATGTGGACAGATAGAAACATACCTGGACAGGTGTCTGTCAGTATTTCAAGTTTCCCCTGACTCCTCCTACTACGCAAATTTAACTTTTTCAAAACAGTGAGCCACAAGAACTTTTTTTTTGTTTTTTGGTCACAATGTGTTTGCTTGCACCATGTGGTGTAAATTTCAGGAAACCTGAACCTTTTTTTTTTTAAAGTACAACAGAACACAAACATTCATCTCATCCTTCTATGCAAATTCATAATAATTATAAAATGTCATCAGTCTCAAGAAAAAATGTTTTACACAGTACATTGAACACACTGTCATAAGCTAGAAGAAACCTTAGCTTTATACATACATACACACACACAAACATAAATAAACATGAATAAATACCTGATGTATATGAGAAAACCTGAACTATTAGTTAACATAATTTCACATTCCTTTCTCAAAAAAAAAAAAAAAAAATTCCACAGCTAAAGCATACAACACTTTACCTGATCAGCTGTTGTGACATCAGAAATTACAGCATCAGGGGGCCTCTTGGGTGGATTTGCTGTTAACTAAAGCAAAAGCAACAGTATTAATAATATTTCACAGAAAAAAATTTTTATCCATACCAAATGCCAGAAATATACCAGTTATGTATAAAAAGAAACAATATTTACCAATTTAAGGTTCCTCCTATTCTTTCAACATTTATGGACAAATGGAAGAAGATATTTAGTCCAGGAAAGGTCTCTTACCAAGCTTAGCCTTACAAAGACAGTGATCCTGAGGCACCAGATCCTGCCTACAGTTACATGATACAACTGATGAGTTTGATAAAAGTTCTTCAAAGTTATCCACAAAAACTCAAGCGATAACTACTCACTCAGAAAAAACCAGTTGTCTCACAGAATATCAATGGCTTGGAACACAGAAACAAAAATGAAGCTTTTAAAATAATACTTTTAAAGGCACAATGAAAACAAAATTATTTACTACCTCACCCATGGACAGTTACATCACTTTTCACCTTTAAGAGCTTCCAGCAACTTTTTGTTTCACACTTTTTTTTTTTTTTTTGCAATTACATCCTGCATATTAAGCCCCACATTAGTACAAAATAGCTGTCCCTAGTGCAATCTACAGCTTTATAGCTTTTCATCAGTTTCAAAGATATGAATTTTATTAACAGACTGACAGAGAACATCCTAGAACATGATAAATATAAAGGACACTATACGCAATTCAAGCTATTAAAGTAACTGAAATCTTTTTTCATCCTTTATCCTTGCGTTTTCAAAACAAATAAAAAAGCCCAGAAAGCAACTGGCACAACCTCTAAAATGAAAGGAAGCAAACTGATTCTCACCTGTAGTAATTTTACTTATCTTAATTTGTGTAAGGTCTTTACCAAAGAAAAGAAAAATCAAAAGAAACCAAGTGCTGTGTAGTTTCATATCTAATAAAAGCAAAGGCTCTTCCCTGTTTGTTAACAGCAGAGCAAGACCGCTTCTCAGGTGGAAGACTTGATAACAGCACTCCTGTCACTTCAGAGAATCACAGTGGACCTACACAATCAGCTTGATAACATTACCGAAACATGCTTTCAAAACAAGCATGGCTCGCCAATCTATTTCCAGCTGGTTTAAAGAAACTCAGCTCTACCGACTGAGCCATTAAAATTAGTCAACATATGAATGACTAATGTCAACAATTTCAATCAATGAAACCCATTTACCAGCAGGTCAAGACACCCTCAACTCAGGAAGAGATATGACTTACACAACATGTTGCTCATCATACACCTCAACCCAGAAATTTGTTCCTCTTAACTTACAATAAAATTTTCAAATACAATAAAAGTGTAAAGTCACAAAAAGACACACTATAACATATGTCTCATCAGCTTGAGATTTCTTTTTGCACAGGAGGGCATGAAACTCTTTTTAATTGGGAAGGTTTGCAAGGAGAAAACGGGAAAATTCACCATTTGAAACTGGCCTTTTGCATGCAGATGCCTCTGTTGAAATTGCTGTATCATTGCTTTGTCTTAATGAGACTACATTTTGGGATTTTTTCTATCAGAGGAAGGAGCTGCCGGAAAGATGTATTCTTCATATTCGAAAATGTAAAATAATTCATATAACATTCTCATACTTCACTAAATAGAGTGAAGAAATTGCAGTTGCCTAAAATGTAATGTTTAACTAAGAAGTGCCAAGGCACTATACTAGATTCACTGACATCACCACTACAGCTTAGCCATCTTTCCTTTGAACCATAGGGTTTTTTTTAAATGCATTGCTTATAAAATCTGATTGCAGAAGAATTAAGGGTTCCTTCAAAGACCATCTGCAGTAATTTCCTGTGAATTTTTTATACTACACAGAGGCACTTTGAAACAGCAGGTATTTCAGGATGTGATTTGTAAAGTTATATATGGTAAAACGTCTATATAATTGACACAGATTTATGTAAAAAAACTTGTAAGTTTACAGGCAAAAATCCTAAAGAATATTATCCACAGTATTTCAGATGTATGAAACTCATGTATGTCATTATAAATGTTCAAAAATACTGAGCTTAACATACCCTCTTATTCAACTGATTATTAGTGCCCAAGGGCTCTAATTCACAATAACAATGTGCAGTCACAGCTGACACTGCCCGCAAACACAGTAGTGAAGGGGACAATGTCACGTACCTGAACAGCTACTTCAAGCTTTCTGACATACACATTCTGTTCTCATGTGGCATTGTTTGCTACTTGCTAACTCTCCAAATACAGAAAAGTTCAGCTCCAAACCACAATGCTACTTCTCTTTTCCTCTCTATGCTTTTGAAGCCTCCTCCATGCAAACACATAGATTTCGAAAGAGCTACACCTAGAGATCTTTTCTAGAAACTGCAAGCTCAACCCTAACACTGCTTTCCATTAGGATATTCTATATCTACCACTTCAAATATTTGAATGTAGGAATATATCATCTGTTTAATGTTTAGTAATTCACTTTTCTCTCTAACTCTCAAAACAAAACTACTGGTTTCCCAAGTCCTGAACAGCACCTTTTCACTCAAGCTCTGCAGTGAAAAAAAGTATTTAAATTCCATCTGAGTTTGCACAGCCACACTGCTTAAATGCTAGTTTAAGCATTCCTAATTCCTAGCTCATTTAGGAAATATTTTTCTTGCAGTGCTGACAGAAGTCTTCATGTGCTTTGGGTTTTTTTGATATGGATATGCATAGATTTACCTTGGCCTTTTCTGATGTTCGTTTTCCACCAAATCCACCAGCTCCAACAAAAAACAAAGAGAACTGATTGTAGCACACTAGGTCCTTTCCAGAATAGGTATTCACTGAAAGACAAAAAAGAGGAAGGTCATGTATTATCTTCAGTCTCCTTTTTCATACAGCTAGCACGTGTTGTTACAAGAGACAAGTTCAGCATGAAACACGACAAAGCTCATTTTAACAACTGAAGGGACAATGGCCACACTACCACCATTGCAAGTCACTTCCCAAGTAGGGAAGACTAATGATCTGTTTCAAGTAATATCATGAACTTTTCCTATATGAAAGCATTAAAATTAAAAAATGAGCTATCAAAATGGCGATGACATTCAAGGTACTAAAAGTATTTGATAACACAGTGCTGAAATTAGATTTATTTCAGCATCTCAGACTGCATTAGCAATTTATTTAGATATAGAATTGTACCATAAAATATGATGTATTAGAAGCTATTGAGAATACCCAATGTGTAAAATAGATTATGAACTCATACAAAAAGTGGTACTAGTACCTTGTATGAGAAGAGTTCCAGAGTTTAAGGTCACCTGTTCCTTCTTTGGAACAAGTTAGACTTCTTACACCAAACTGAGACTCAGCTTCCTATTTCCAGCTCATATCTATTTCACTCCCTTACACCTTAGACTGGAATTCACAGCACTGTTTGTTGTATAATGTTCTTTCAGTTTCCAGAAGAAATTTAACAACCACTGAGACTCTGCTCACAACAAGAACTTTGCACGTTGCAGGAATAGACAGGCTCCATATTAGCCCAGTATGAAAGTAAAACACAGCTAGGAGGAATGGTCAGCAAAAACTTTTTATCATTTTATCTGACCAGTGAAGGAATAAAAGGTCAACAGTGTTTAGAGATCCATTGCCTGTTAACCTACTCTTGCTGTCTGATTTCCCAAAGGAAGTTGGTATAGTCACACCTAATGATAGCAAGGTTCTGAAAATTACAAGTTAACAACTTCTGGAGACATTCTGATCTTCTAAACTGGATACAAGAGGAAGGAAATGGGTTTTGTTTAGAAGAAAATAATGTATACATGAAAAAGGGATGCAGGACATGCTCTTAAAGAGCAGCACTTTGCAGATGAGTCTACACAACATACACATCCGATTAACCTTTGCAAAACCACACACAAAACACATGCAAACATGCAGAGACACAACCCTTACTGTGGGGTGGCAGAATATAAACTGGCTGCCTTCAGGCAAGAAAAAGTATTATCACTATTAAAGAGCTCTGATCAGTTTCCATACTGAATTATTCTACCTACACAGGAAGAAAGCGTTCTTGTTTCAGTATGTTAATTACCCAAGAACAATTACACTTTGATCAGTTTGCATGGTGCATTGTTCTACCTACACAGGAAGAAAGTGTTCTTATTTCAGTACGTTAACTGCCCAAGAACAATTACACAGCCATATCTCACTGAGATTTAATAAGGTACAAGTCATTTCTGTGGAAGGGCTGGCAGTTATTGGTACAGCTAGTTAAAAAACAGAGCCTAATAAATTTTACTGCACCCCCTTCAAAAGTCGTAAACCATTTTACCATCTATTAGCAAGACTGCTCCTGATCCTTTGTCAAGAATATCAGCAACAGTTGAAACTGAAGTTAATTGTCCTGTAAGAAAATAAGAACATGGACACATTGTAAGGTTTTGCTTCAGGAATAAAGCCCACAGATCACCCTTTACACTTCCTTGCTATCTTACATACTAACTTCCTTACCTACTATTATTATTGTTGTTGTTATTATTATTATTTTTATTATTATTGTAATTGTTATTATAAACATCATCATAATCCTTGTAATAGTCACAGTAATCACAATCATCATGACTATAACAACGGTGTCTGGAAATCTTTGCAAATCTTGGTTTGAAGATGTTGAGCGTTGTTTTGCTTGGGGTTTTTTCACAAGTTTTGAGAGATTTTTTTAAACTGAATTTTGCTATAGTTCATGCATTCAGAGCTAAACACGCATCACTTTTCAGAGTCAAACACATTGCTAACATCAAAGATAGCTCTGATCATTTAAGGATTGTCCACAGATTTCAAGGGAGCTGACACAACCACCGTCCCACAGAAGCTCAGCTCAGCGCCAGGGCACAGGGATCCCTTAAGTTTGTTGCTAAAGAGCTTATTGATCAAGAGACATATGTTTATAAATCAGCCTATAGAATGCAAAAATAAAAAGCTTTATGAAATCCTGGCAATCCATTACTAATTACAAGACTTCCTTGAAGTTAATATAACTTTTAGATATCTTTTTTGTTTAAACAAGAAATTCAGCCATTTATTTATGGCTTGCAATTGTTTTTTTCTGCTACACTCTCAAAAACTTAATTTTTAAAAACTACTAATGAAGAAATGCAGACACATACCCTGAATGATTCTAACAAGTAACTTTCAGGTTCTGTAATCTAGGAAAAGTCAGCCATCTCTGAAAAGAATTTGCTACTGCAATAACTAATATCTTGAGAATTGTGGCAGGAAGCAAAGTAATTGTTTTTTAGCTTCCTCATCAAGACGTCCATTTGTTCTCTACATACATAATTTAAATCTTATCCTCTTATAGGCACACAAAGATGCAGTCAATGTTGAAGAATTCTTACATAAACGTCCCAGAAGTTTTATGATACAATCTTACCAAAATATTTAAAAGTTCTCATAATTACTATCAAATTATATGAATAATACATAGGCACATAGTGTATTTGCTTATTATATCAAAGATTAAGCATACTTTACTAAGTATAGTATAGAAAAGCAACATATGATCTCAAAACACACTTTCAGAATGCCTTCAAGAGCACAACAGGTTGCCTCTCTTCTCCTCCACTTTTGTAAAAGGGATATGTAGCAACAGTTTGAAACAAAGCTTCCCTATTTCCATTTACAATATGGGTACAGGAATTGTTGTCACAGCAAAAAACAAATCACCAACACAGAAGGACTGACCTGAAGTTGGCAACGGTTTGTAAAGCTCCAGATATTGCTCACCATGCAGCATCTATGCAAAGAAAGTGTTGTAAAAACAATCATTAGATTGCTTTCTCCCCCAAGTCTATACACAGCTATTTTAGAAAGTGTTCAAACAATTTTTTTAAAACCCAAGTTTTATTCTTTTGTTTTTCTAACTTCATCCCCAAAATATTTTCAAATAAAGTTTTAAGTTTTTGCAGTTTAAAAAACGCATACTGAACACAAATTAAAATTGAGTATCAAATTCATGACACATAACATCATAGGAAGACACATTATACAAGTGAAGTAAAGGAATAATTTCTTAGGCTATAAGAATACCAAACACTGAATTTTTCTTTTCTAGAACAAAGAGAACTTAACAGTATTACAAAAATACCAATTGAAGTTGCCTTTCAGTTATTTGACACACACGCAAAATTAACTACTTAACCCTTCCATACCTTTGCAAGATCAATATTTAGTCCTGGAAGAGAAGGAACACCATCAAACATGGAACTCTGAGCAGGAATTACTCCAAAGCTGGGTAAACAGCAGAACTCTTCACTTCCTTCGAAGAGAAATTTTAGGTGGTCTGGATCCTTAGTTGACATTCCCACACCAAGAGCATATAGAATAGGCTCCAAGTGAGTATACGTATACACATTGGTAGCCAATTGACGGCCAACAATGCCTGCCTGGAAATGAGAAGTCAATATAAAATAAAAATTAAAAATAGTCAATACTGAACTGACATTCTTTCTGTAAGTCTATCAGACAAACCTGATATTTGAGCATCTTCTTTAGAGTAATATGTACACATAAAGTATGAGTAATATACCACAAAATATTAATGAATTCATTGCAATACAAGCAACCCAAATGCAAGGCATTATACCTTGCTTCAAGCAATCTACTTCAAGAATAAATGGTGCAACTTCATACAGCTGCACTCCCAGCAGCGCATAAGATTTTTTTTAAAACCAACCATGAATGAAATAATTAACACCATAAGACTGAAACAAGGAAAAATTATCCACAGAGAAGGAACCAGGGCAAAATGACACTGCCCAGCACCATCCAAGCCCTGCCCCTTTTCTGAGCAATACCCTAATTAAAGAGGTTTAACAGAGCTTACAATCACTTAGATTCTGCATTATTCCACACCCGTAAATTCTCCAATCATCAGTAAGAAAAATACAGATTGAAGTGTGAGATATTTTTTGTTCTGCTTCCTCACTTCACAGTTTAAACCCCACCTTTCTTTCTGCAGACAGCAAGCCAGCAAGCAGGTCAGCAACACAAGTCTCTCTGCTCAAGGTTTTCACCCAGCTTTGAGTCCATCTGGTAGACAGATATACTTACCGAGTCAACAGATGAAGAGGCCACTGATCCAGAGCTTGTCGAATTCATGGAAACACTCCCTTGAGACTCTATCTGACTCAAAGCATCACTCAACACACTTATGGACTCTAGAGAAAGGAATTGAAGAAAACTCACTTATAGATAACCATACATGACACACTTGAGTTACAGACACTCTACAAATACACCAGCAAATGAGATACTGCCTGGTATATCTCAGTTCACTTTTAAACACAATAAATATACATCTGCAAATTGAGCACCATGCTGCATTTTACAAGCATCCCCACAAAAGCAGAGGATAAGTGATTTCTACACATCAGTTCTGCACCCACCAGTCAACCATGACACCTATCTCAGTGTGTCAAGGAGAAGATAATGAGCACTGTATCTTCTTTGGCAGTTTCAACTGCCAGAGAAGCAAACATCTGAAAATTACTACTGATTTTCTTATCACAAAAATTATTTGCACTACAAGTCACAGGTCTAATCTCCTGACTGTTACCCTCTTTCCTGAATCAGACAGACAGATAGAAAAGCAAGTAAGTCTGAGACCGAACAATGATAAAATTTTAAGTGAGATGATGCATGGCTGAATTCAGCTATGGTAAAGGCAGGCCATCAAAATCAGCTTATTCCTTGAAGCATAATATGGCTAAGGGTCAATAGCAAACAAAAGGTGATGAGAATCTTGCACAGAAAAATAAGTATCAGAGGAGTGCAAAATCATTATTTAACTACCTTAATCCAGAGTCACTCGCCTCCACTTCAAAACCCCTGTGCCCATACTGACTTGCATTGCTGTCTGGACTAACAGGATGTTGCTCTATCACACAGCCCTAAATACCCTGCAAGGTATTTGCCTTGCATATATGCATATAACACATACCCTCTTGCAGAATCCTGTTTTCCTAAACTATCTCTTGCTTAGCAGCCACACTGACGGAATCATCGTAACATTTCGTTTGTGGCCCCAATCTTGTGAAGAAAAAGGAACATCTAAGGAACAAACATATATTGTCACCTCTTCTACCAAAGACAAGCTTCGTCTTTGGATACAAGCTCTGTCACAATATGAGATGAGGTCATGCATAGTGTGAAAATGTGCAAAACAAGACTTGTAATTCGTAAGAACCCTTTAAAAGGTAATCTCTTTTATTCCTTTGTTCATTCACGAAATTAATACAAGAAAAGCAATACAGAGCTATTGGGAGAAGTAACAGACTGTTTCCACTTTTTCTGCATGAACCAAAGGAAGGTTTCACATCACTTTAAAATCTTCAAAAGAAAATATCAGTTTGACCTCCAAGTAAACCTGAATGCTTCCTCAGCTTAACAAGGTCACAAACTAGTTACATGTGGGAATATAACAATCACTTTTAATGGTCAAAGATCAACAACAAGTATTTTAGACAAAATGTCATAATTAAGACCAACAGTATAAAGGTAACCTGTAAATTAATAATGGTGCAGAATACTACAATCTCCAAGACTTTCTTCCAGAATGTATGATATGAGTGGACAATAACACTGTTGAGCTGGCTAATGTCTGGCTGAACACTATGGAGATCACAGAATCATAGAATAGTTTGGGTTGGAAAAGACCTTTAAAGGTCAGCCAGTCCAACTCACTTGCAATGATTAGATACAGCCTCAACTAGATAAGGCTGCTCAGAGCCCCGTCATACCTGACCTTGAACATTTACAGGATTGGGCATCTACTACACCTACTACCTGTCTGAAAAATCCATTCCCATTTTTAACTGTCCTCATTGTAAAGAACTTCTAACAGCTAATCTAAATTGACCCTCTCTTAGTTTTAAAGCCATTACTTCTCATCCTATTGTAACAGGCCCAGCCAAAAAAGCTAAGTACCGAAAGACTGCAAAAAGGTGTCATTGAAGCCTTCTCCACGCTGAAGAAAGGCAACTCTCTCAGCCTTTCTTTTTAGGAGAGGAGTTTAATCACTTTGATCATTCTTGAGGCCTTCTTCTAGCCTTGCTCCAGCTGGTCCATGTCTTCCCTGTGCTGCAGACTGCAGATCTGGATGTTGTACTCCAAGCGGAGATGAGACCTCCGGGGGGCAGAATCACCTCCCTCAACCTGCTGGCCATGTTTCTTTTGATGCACCCCAGGATACAATTGACCTTCTAGGCTGCAGGTGCACATTTCCAGCTTTTCACCCACCAGCATCTCCCAAGTCTTTCTCCACAGGGATGTTTCTGATGCCTTCATCCTGTACTGATCCAGGAGACTGCCCCAACCTAGGTGCAACACCTTGCACTTGGCATTGTTGAAGCTCATGAGGTTCCCATGGGCTCACACTCCTCAAGCTTGTCCAGGTGTCTCTGGATGACATCCCATCCCTCAGGTGTGTCACCACACCACCCAGCCTGGTGCACCCTCACCAAGTTTGCAGAGCATGCACTCGATCCCTTTATCTATGTCACTGATGAATCTATTACACGCCCCGGAGGGACACCATTCATTACTGATCTCCATGTGGACATTGAGACATTGACCACAACCCTCTGGATGTGACAATCCAACCAACACCTCCTCCACTGAATGGTTCATCCATCATATCTATACCTCTGCAGTTTAGAGAGACACATGCTATGGGGGCTTTGTCAAAGGTCTTACACAAGTTCAGACAGATGACATTCACAGCCCTTTCCTTACTTCCTGATGTAGTCACTCCATCACAGAAGGCCATTGGGTTGGTCAGACAGGACTTGCCCCTGGTGAATCTGTACTCACGGTCTCAAATCACCTCCCTGTTCTCCATGATCTTCCCATGCACAGAGATGAGGCTGACAGGTTGGGAATTCCCAGCCCTCTTTCTAACTTTTTTTGAAATGTATGATGTGATGCTGTTCACCCTTGATGTTGAAGGTCTCATCAAAATTGTTTTGGTTTTGGTTTTTTTAAAGACCGTGGCCTACTGTTACATTTGTAATCAGCAACAGTACTTGAACTGGATCATACCAGAATCACTTAGTAACATATTTACTGATTTTCAAATATGGAATGCTCTTTCAAGTACCCCTGGTTTTATTCCCTTGTATCTATGACAGACATCAACCATGTGAGGCATGTCTATGGTTCCAGGCTCAAGCTTTTTGAAAGGTATCAGCAAAAAGTGTACACTATTCTTAAGGTTTCTTTATGTTTCAAGGTGGTTTTCATCCTCTGATATCAAAGGTACTTTTAATATGCTACCCCTTTGGATTACCTGAAAATGCTCAAGCAAGTTATTAGAATATTATCAAATACAGGCAGCAAAACTGGGGGAAGGGTGTTGTTGTTGTTTTCTATTTTTTTAATAAAGGGGGAAAAAATGTTAAATTCTCTTTCCCCCTCCTTGAATTACTTGAAAAGTTAGTGTTACATAACTTTTCCAGGTAAGAACTCCATTGTTAACATATTCCTTTCATCTCTTGGGGACTGCTGCAGCAGCACCCAAGTGTAATGTCTAAATTTTAATTTGTTTCAGTCGTCACCACATTTCTGCTGCTTGACATAAGAAACTGGACTTACGATTATGACCAAATACATCGTTATGAGCTAGCAATACAATATCAGACTGCCCAAAGAGAAAGATGAAACATTAAAAGTCACTGATAAAGATGTCTCTATTTTGCATTCATTTTGAGTATTGCCAGTTAAAGTTGAGGAGGAAAGCACAGGGTCATACATGAATTTTCAGTAAACACACAAGGATGTCTGAAATTATTGCTTCAGCAGTAGACTTAACTATGACAATTTTTACTTTTTAACATATGATTCCACACACTGAGTAAGGCCCTTTTTAAGACCCAAGAAATATACAATTATACCAAAGGGTATAATTTTGGCAGAAACCAACCCAGTAGGAAACCTTTTAATTAACACAATTACTTTATTATCGGTATGGGGGTATTTTTTAAATAGTTATACTATCCGTGAACTCTAAAACCTTCTATGTTCACCACCTCAGCATGGCCTGCTATTACACAGCAAATCATCAGCAGACAGCAGGAAAAGATCAAGCTGGAGAACAAAGGTTGAAAATAGTCACAACAAAGGCCATCTCTTTCCAAAAGTATTCATTTTCCAGTAAGAGGACATTGCAAATGAACCGTATGCCTTTACAATGCAGGAAACAGCACAAGTGTTTAAACCCTTTTTAAACACATATAAGGAAAGCTGACACTGAAGCTGGAACACTTCTACTCTTATGCAAATTCTTTCTTAATATACACACAAAGTGTTCCTACATATATACACACACCTTCTATGTGTTCTACATTAATTTTTTCTATGACAGACATAAGCTTTTGAGATGTGCCAGAACTCAAACAATGAGAATACCCAAGTTGTTTTCTGTAAATATATAGCTTCTAAGGGAATTAAAAATGCACGTAAATTTCTAAGAGCCAATTGCAGACCTATAAAATAATAGATTTAGCTGAAACTGGCTCACATCTTCACAGCTGAAGAGGAGATTAAGACAGAGTGCCTCATATGGGTAACATATACTACCCCATACAATGGAACAAGTAAGCATGCTAACTTGTGCAATAGATACTACAGAATGCTGTGTACAGTATACAGTCTGCAAGACAGGAACGGCCTCTATCACAACACAATCTGATTCCCTTTCCACAACAGGAAGCATTGGACAATGACACAAGAGCATTGTGTACTACTGTACACTGTGGAGGCAAGGAGAAAACACACCAACATGCAGTGCATGTGACCTAATGCATCATGCACCACACATTCAGAAGCTCCTGCATCACACTTAACTTGGTCTTTCTGCTTATGTGTAGAATACAAAGTAATAAAGTCAAACCTCTCTTATTGGTAATATCAAAATTAGCATCTTGGATTACAGGGTTTTCCACTACATGAAAAGCAAATACTTTATCTAATTGCTTTTTCTGGGTTTTGGGGTCATATTTACTAAATATAAAGTTCAGTACATAAATGCTCTTCACAACATCAAATCACTCAAATTAATGAAATCTGCAGGAAGGGCTTTAACTTGCAGATATTAGGTATTGTACCTTTTAATTTTCAATGCAAGTACTCTAATTAGTTTCCTTTACTTCACAGTCAGATACCTTCAAGCAATACAGTAGAGATTTTGACAGTAGGAAAAACTTCTAATGAAAGTAAAAATTCTATTCAGCTAACTTGAGAGTTTTCCTCAACCCTAATGTGGATTCCCACAAATAGACAATACAACAATTAATGCACAAGTTTTTATTTAGTATCGGTTGCTTGATGGCACTAGACGAAAAAAGCTGTATCTTGGCTAAGTTCATAATGAAACCGAAGCTAAGGCATAGAAGATTCATGCCACTGTAGTATTTATGATTTTCTGGCTAGTGGAAACTTGCCATCTTGTATTGTAAGTACCTTTACTTCCAAAGTTCAAAATCTTCAGATTTTTATTCTTCATAGCATCAAGTGGCAGATGTGAAATACCATATATAATGTTGAAGCAACTTGGAAAAGAAATCCCCATCTACAACACTTTACTGCTAGCAATCCATAAAAACAACATAGCACATGTGACAGGTTGTAGAACAGATCCGAAGTGATAAAGCTGGTATGCTGTTATAAATACCATTCCATAGCGGAACAGACAACACGTATAAACTTGCATATATTTGGAAACAGGTTATCTGTAAGCCAAAGATCAGTAAGGTGACCTAGAACTACTGTTTGGATGGTTACATTCCCAATGTGCCAAGATGTGAGGGAAAGGAGAAAGTGTCTCCTATTCTGGTTTTGGTATAGGCATCTAAAAGCATGTCCCTAAGGTTTTTAACAAAATGTCCCAATGGATTTCTGAACTGACAGCTTAAACAGCTACTGTACATTTAAGTATCTTTGAAATTCAACTGACATTGTACATAAGGATGCCTCTTTCCCTTCTGCCCTACACTCTTAAATGCTGGCAAGGAACAGGCAAAGTAAACAAAGCATTGAAAGAGAAAATCATTGTGGTCACCAGCCAGCAGGGTGATGTGACCCAAGAACACAATGCACAGTAAGAAATTCTTTGCTGTGATACACCCCAAGACTTAACCAGAGCTTTGTGGCAGAGAAACATTCACTGAAAAACAAGATTCTAGGACTGAAAGGAAAATACAATCTCTCTATTACACTATGCCACCTGCATGTAGGTGCAATCAAATAAAACACTGTCATTATTCTGACTGTAATGCTTAAAATTACAGTGATGTCACTTCTCTAGAAACCCTTAAAGATAATTTATGTCTTAATTCTATAGGTAAGAACATAAAAGTTTCTTTAGAAAGATATGACCATACTGAAACAGTAAAAGATTAATGTAACACATTTACAAAAAATTTCACAGGTTCTGTACATTTTGAAGTTTCAGTAAATGTTTGAAAGAAAGCTCTTCCAGGCTTTGCTTATCCAAGCCATCCACATACAAAGAACCAAAGCACAGTCTGGGCTGCAACGGACCTTTAGTGGACAGCTAGTCCAAACCCCCTGTAACTCCCTTGAGTAGGGGCATCTTCAAGTAAATCAGTTTGCTCAGAGCCCAGTCTGATCAGACCTTGAATATTTCCAGGCATGGAACTATTGTATCTAATCTAAATTGATCCTCTTTTAGTTTAAAACCCTTGTCCTATCTCAGCAAGCCTTACTGTAACATTTGTCCCATCTATCCCATATTTCTCATAGACTCCAGTAAAGTACTGAAAGGCTGCAATAAGATCTCCCCAGAGCATTCTCTTCCCCAGGCTGAACAACTCCAACTGTCAAAAGTCTCCCTTACCTTGGATGGTTCTGGGTTTGCTGGCATTATCAAAGTCACACACCTTCTCCCATTTATCTCTCACAGCTTCAGGTGTCATTGGCTGATTCTTTCCTCTGACAATGGCACCCAAGGATCGCTCCCAGCGCACTAATGGGAAACATGAGCCAGAGAGTTCAAGTAACAAACAAAGAAACTTTTCATTTCTTCAGCTAACTTTCATCTAGGCCACTACCCTCAAGATAGTGCAAAAAGGGAAACACTTTAAGTTCTCCAATGTAACTCACCAGTGTAACTTCTAGCTGGACTAAAAGGGTTCACTGCTTTCACTATTTAGAAAGGGAACAACACTGATTTTAAATTTCACTGAATATACAAAAGATTTGTTACTCTCCAGAAACACTAGTCTTAGGAAAAACTAAAAAAGTTGTATCTAGTATGTATCTACAGACTCTCTTCTGACATGACTTTGACTATTAATGCTTAGGAATCTTCTGAAAGAATGGAAAACTACAGGGAAAAAGTGAAAACCACTTGTTAGCGTTGAAAGAGCATTAATACCAGTAGCCAGTACCTCCAAATGGTCTCTGAAGTTGTATTTCAACATTGTAACCTGAGAGAAACTGGTAATGCCAATATGAAATTAGTTCCATAAGACTTCCTGGACTGTAAATCTAGTTAAGTTAAACTAGTTAAACCCAACTTAACTACTCATGTTGGGTTTGTCCACAATTAGCAAAGGGCAATGAATAAGGCCATACTGATACCTCATTAACAACCTGTTTTCATTTCAGCAATTTCAACAATAGCCATTATAATGATGAAAAATGGTATTTTTTCTTGATCAAAATGCCAATTTCCAGCTGTATTAAAACCTAACTTCCTGTGGAGGGCAGCAATATGTTTTGTACTGCTACCCTGCTTCTTTGAATCTTAACAGAGTTCTTGGAAACACTACTCCAGTTACACACAACACTTACACTTAGTTATAAATGTACAAAATGGTTATCAAGTAGGGCAAAAAATTAAAATAAAGCAGAATAACTTTCTGAATTAACAGCCCTACTTCCAACCCACTGGTGATACCCAAGTAGGCTGAAAAGTTAAATAGTTAATGAAAATAATGTTTGTACTAGGTTCAACGTATTTATGAAAAAAGTAAAGACATTTCACACACTGAGTATTTTTTCTTCTCGTAAGTCCTCAGTATGGTCTGCAAGTTTTGTTTACATTCATATATAAGGTAGTTCCTGGACTCACTCAAGGAAAATACATAGGTAGCATAGCTACTGGTTATTTAAGAAGACTAATTGCCTCAGCATGCTTATACACTATTTTAATAGAAGTGCAAGTTAAGGTAGAAAGCAATGAAAAAGCTGCCTCTTTACCAGCATGCACTACCTTTATATCATGAAAATATAAAGTCATAAAGAAAAGGCAGCAATGTAAACTTAGCACCATAAATTCTACTTCAAATTATGCCTGGGATCCAAGAGTTAAGGTTACTTAGGCAGATTTTCAGTTACTGTTAGTTCAAAAGCATAACAATGCATATACCTAAGCTACCAGTTTTCCCCACATGAAGTTAGATTTGTTACTTTTACTAAATATCAGCAGTTTTCTCAGAACCCTAAGCTTTTATTTATCTTCTTTCCGTAATGAAAAACTGTCTTGAGCATACAGGTTAACTGTAAAGAAAATTTGCACAGTTTTGATGTCAATTCAAAAAACCATCCTGCAACAAAAAGTACTTACATTTTCCAATCCATCCAGCTCCCACCTGCCAAGAAAAAAAGAATTGTCATCAGCTTCCAACATGCCATAAAGCAAAGCTTTGGTAATGTTGGGAAACAAAACCACACTCCAGAAAAAACTCAATATATTAAAAATTTCTAAACTGCTGCTGGTTGTGTTTAGCAGTTAAGCATCTGAATGTGATCAACATGAAACAGTTTCCATCCAATATATGAGTTAGCAGCTTGATGACAATACCTATAATGAATATCATAATTAAATAATTAATCCTTCCTGTAAGCTACTTTCTATATTTGAATTATTTAGAAAACAAAAATGTCTTCTGAAATTTTGGTATCTTTTCAACCTTAAAAGAGTACAAAAAAAGTTGTAACAATCAAATTGGTAACATTCTGAGCACAGACCAGAATTTGACAAGGCTGCTACTGCCTGAAATACTTGTCAAACATGGCACAACAGGGTCAACATTTCACCTGTCTGTGACGAGTATGTAGTTCACACCTAATAATTTCATTTCAGCAAGAAGTTTAAGACTGGACAAGATAAAACAAACAACTGATTTTGGGAGAAGGAGTAAAGGGAAGGAGTAAAGGGAGGCAAAGAGGGGGAAGAAAGGGAAAATAAAAAAAATTACCTCAAACAGACTGCCATTTTCCGCACAGCTCTCGTGGCAAAGCCAAACTACTAAGGGAGCAACATATTCAGGTTTGAAAGCATCGACCAGATCTAGAGAAAATTGGAGGGGGAATCATGAAATAGAAATACTCTAGAGTTTTCCCAAAGTATTTAATCTAACGTCCTCTGATAAACAGTAGGGCCAGGAGAATTTAATCAACAGTGTTAAGTCATAAAAAGAAAGGACAAACTAAGTGAAACATTGGAAGATTCAATGTATATGAACAACTCAGGAGATACATATATGCCACCAAACACCATGACATTGCTTTTCAGACAGATAGATGAAAGCCTATTTAAATGTTGGGAACACTCTTTCATGCAGACTGCAAAGCCAGATGACATTCCTAAATTTCCACCTGACAGACAGCCTGAAACAAGGACAAGACAGCTATGCATAATCCTGATAGAGATGTACCTGAGCCATTTTGCTTTTAGTCTGCTAGTCCCCTATATAGACAAGACACTATGAAAATAATTGCAGCTGCTGAATGTTCAAGAATTATCTCACTTGGAAATGCTGATTTTTCCAAATGATATAGGGAATTATCAGCTGTGCTAAATTTCTGTAACAATCCTATTTTGGTATTTTCATTGACACCTGGCACAATAAAAAACTATCTGAAAATTGAGACATTGTCATAGAACAGAGTGTGGTATCCAGGCAGCTCTTAGGACATATTCTATCCACCGTCTGAATAATAACTTTGCTTAATTTTCTTTTCCAGCTCTTAGAACATTATTGTTTCAGCAACAACAGACATATAGCTGTTCCTCACCTAAAGGTCATCAAGCATTTTCAATTATAGCCAGATTTTCCCAGATGAAGACCTGAGAAAGCTTATCATTACAAGTACTTCTTTAATAGCAAAACTAAAATAAACAGAAATTAATTTTTAGAAGTTCCATAAAAGTAGAAGAAAACCGAATTTAATATAACATATTTTAAATTAGTAACAAACCCCTTAGGCTTTTCAAAAATATTTCACCTTATGCTACACACAATTTAGTCTCAAAAATTAGCCCTAGACTGTTATCATTATTGCTTTTAATCCACTATTAAAGTAATTAAGAAATAGGTAGTGGAAGTTAAAAAAAAATAGCAAAACGACAGCAACAATGCAAACTGCATTTAAGATTTCTTAGCAAGAACAACAATATGTGGATATACATAACTGTGGCAATGAAAAAGCATAGGTGCTTGCACATATCTGAAGACAAATAGGAAAGTATTCACTAAGATAACAAGGATAATTTGATAAGACATCTGAAAATGTTCTTAAAGTTGTGGTGCTCAAATTGTTTAAGAGTATTTGAAAACTGGACAGGGACAGAGTGAATGAGGTAACAAATCATCAGAGATGCCAATATTTTACAGAGAGACCAAAGCATCTCCCTCTTCTTGAAATGACTAAGAAAGAAAATTATGAGGTGTTTTTTATCATCCTACGTAGATTAAATATCTTCAGAACATGTCAGCTACTGTACTCCATTTTACACTGCATTCTTCATGCATTTGGATCTTCTGTAAACAAGTGCAATAAATCACTGAAACCTACAACCCGTAAGACTGCTAGAGTCATGACCACTTGGATTATTTAGATCTAAACCAGGCTACTTCAGTCAAACAAAATCAAGCATTCAAGCTGTGCATAACGTACAAAATATATTACTCTCCAGTACGCTGTCTACCAGTTTGAAAAATGTGATGATTTGCTTGGCTTTGAAATCTGCCTATCATCAGGGAAAAGAAGGCCAGGAGCGAAGTGAAATAGGCTGTCTCTAGAAGATTTTCTGAGAGTGATTTCCTTTACAGACCTTTTTTTTTTCCCAAATTTTTTTTTCTTTCTTCTGGTCATTTGCCAGTGTCATTAGTCAGTCTATTTACCCTAAATTTACACTTTACACACAACTGTCTCCTAGAATGTTCTTTACACTGACTTCCCAGTGCAATATGCTGTCACAACCTGTTCAAACATTCCAAGATTAGTAGCTGTGCAATAAGTTAGGTAACTCAGTTCATCTCCTGCTGATCATGGAACCACTAAGTACACACATGATATGTTGTGCAAAAACTCAGTATTTTGCAATTAGACAATATTGTAACAAGTGCAGACACCTTATGCACATACCTGATTGCACATGTGATGAAACAAACAAGCCTTTCCACTACTGTAGGAGGATCTTGGAAGAGATTACAATTAAAGAGGCTTGCCACATGAAATTGCTTTTGCAAATAAAATTTGCTTCATATCTTGTGGCAGAAAACAAGAATTCCTCGCAACAGAAAAAACAAGTAAGCTGACAGTTTAGAGACAGAAAGATAGTAGGAACAATGAATTTGTAGTATATGAAATGTGAAGGACTTGCATTTTCTAAGAGATAAGAAAGTTTGTTGTGCTTCAATTCACTGAAAAATACCAGTACATGCAGCCTTTAAATTATTCACCTTGTGGCATGACAGTCTGGGTCAGCCTGGATCCAGCAGTAGGAGCAATCGTGTTGCAGTGGATGTTATACTTCCGGCCTTCAATTGCAATTGTGTTTGCAAGACCCAAAAGGCCAAGTTTTGCAGCACTGTAGTTTGCCTGACCAAAGTTTCCATATATTCCAGCAGCTGAGGATGTCATAATTATTCTTAGGAGAGAAGGGAGGATTAAAAAAAAGATCAGTTATTTCTTCAAGTTGATTCTACACAACAGTATGTTCCAGCTTTGGTATTATAGTCTCCATATTCCACAAAACAAAGTATGCAAATAAGAAAAGAGTATTTATTAGTTTTTCTAACAATCAGGTAACTATTTCAAGTTTGTTGGATAGCAAACACAACAAATCCTGAAGCATTGTCAGATAACAGAAAACTAACAGTCATGGGGCTTTCTGAGTTATACTGCAAAACTAAGAAAGACATTTTGTGACACTGAATCCAGTATAGAGGAAAGCAACTTCTTTTCATATCTAACCACATTTCAGATGGTGTTATTCTTACAACTAATAAATGGTTTCAACACTCAGAAAAAAATTACTTTACTGAAAATTATTTCCCTTAAAGAAAAATTTGTGCTGCAGGTCATCTCAATTCAAAAGAAACGGGTCGACACCTTCACTTTTAAAGGAAGCCTTATCAGATTGTGTTCAAATCTACTTGTAAACATACTGCATGGCTGGGATCAACGTATATTTCATTTTTTTAATCTACCTCTCTGCCAACAATCTAAAGTTTTTAATCTGAATAAAGAGACAGGTTGCAAGTACGGGCTCAATCTGATGAAGATGAATAAAAGGTACAAACTCTATGTATGGCAGGCATTTTGCAGATGGCACACATCTATACATAAACTGCAGAAGCGTTGACAACCACTTATCTGAGCAAATACAGAAAAGCAGCCAAGGGAAGCATTTTCCTAAATGGATGCAACTCTAGACTTAAGCTGTTTTTGACGAAATAATTCAATTTTAAACTCCCAGACTTAAGACTTTTGCTATCCTCACAGTTCACTATCCTGAATAAGCATGAATGTTATTGAGGCCACATGATTAGAAAGCAGCTCACAGTTTTCAACATGTAGGTACAGTTAAGATTAATATAATCACATCAGTGCTTTGATGAGGTTTTTGATAAAACAACAAAAATGGAAAAACTTAAAAAATCTGATTTCATTGCACTCTTTTTGAGTAACAGTAATACATACCAAAACAGACTAAGAACAATCCATAACTTCTAAGACAAGTGCATTTGTCCAAAGAGTTAAAACTAACAAACAAATCTTAAAAATCCATGACAACCCAACACCAAACAAAAAACCCCAGGACCTATGAGCAGAAGTGCATGTACCAGTCATTTGAATGAGAAGGAGCAGGACAAGAGTCCCTCAGACTAGCAGTAATATACAAGTTACAAACATTTCTAACCAGTCCTCATGAACAGAAATGGTACTTTAATACTCTTACAACTTCTGTCTGGGATAGTCAGAAAAATACATTTAAATACATGGGAAAAAACCTCTCTAAACATTTGGCTAGGGAGGTAGAGAGGGGAGGATCAGAACTGAAAACACATTTGATCTAATTTTGCTTTACCCCTGGGAAAGTGAATGAAAAGAATGCAAAACTCCTCCTTCACTGTTTGGGCATGCATCAGTCTGCTATACCCTACTGAAAAATGCAAAACAGAAGACACATTTTTACCTGCCAAATTTCTGGTTTTTCATATGATTCCATGCAGCTCGTGTGACCAGGAATGATCCCCTCAAATGAATTCTATGAATTATATCTAGGAACAAATTGATGTCAGTTTAATAATTCCACAATTTTGTCTCCCAACTTGAAATGCACCATGTGTCTTCTTCATGACAAAAAATGCATTCTCTTCACATTCTGAAACTGTTACTAAAAGACTGATGGGCTTTTTTTCCTCTTTTGACAGACCATTTTTCAGTACTTGCCTGAACATAAAATGATCATGAGAGGGCTGCCCACATACACTGTCTCTAGGATAGGGCTCTCCTGCATAGAATTCAAAATTCCTGCACTTAAGCAGGCTCAGACAAGAACTACAGAAGACAGACCATCTTTGCAAAAGTCTTCTGCACCAGCTTATCACTATCTACCATCTCACTGAAGGTTTTGCCCTTCCTTCTGTCACTTGGCACATCAGCTTGCTTTCCTCTCCAGTTAGTCCTGGGTCTTTTAAGTCTGTTTAGTACTCAGCCGCTCAGTGCTGGTACTTGGAATGCTCTGCTCAGAAAAACTATTGTGTGTAACTCACATGACCCTTTTTCTTACTGCTTTCAGCAACAGGAGTGGGAAGAAAAGCCCTTCTTCCCCTTTGGAACTACATACACCTACCATGCATTGCAGCACAGACCTGGTTTGCACACTGAACACAAGCAGCTTACCACTAGGTTTGCAGAGCAAAAGGTAAGTCTTCCCTGCCTTCTCTTCTTTCTCTTTCCAGTGGGGGGGACGTACCTGTCACCCTTCACACAGAAAGTACATTTTGAAGTCATTCTAAAATCAACTCACCCCAGTCATCATCACTTATCCGAACAAATGAACGATCTCTTAGGATCCTAAAATGCAACATTAGGAAAACAAAACAAACACAAGATCAACGTTTGTTTACACAAAAGGGACAGCCCACACTCAAACAAGACAAAACCCTCAGGTATACTCACCCAGCATTGTTTATAACAATATCTGAAATTAAAAAAACAAAACTAATTCAATGCACTGATAAAATATAAACTTGTTTCTATGTTCCTCCCACTTCTAAACATATACAGAAAAGAACACTAGACATATACAATATATTACACATATTCTATAGCTCCTTGTCGTGATTAATGAATTCTACCCTCAACAATAATTACAACATAGTACTTCAGGACAGGCAAATCTCAACCTGACAGGGACCTCAGCAGGACAAAGCCTGACAGGGACGCATAGCTGTGAAGTGCTGGCTGCCTAGCCATCCTGTACGGTTTTGAAGCCTGCTTTGAATTTCAAAGTGCCCCGATTACGCAGTTTGTGCCACCATCTTTGTTGCAGTAGCCCAAATGATAACTAGAGGAACCACACAGCACAAAGCTGATAAAGCAACCTCGATCACAACAATTTCTTGTCAGAAATTTAATTAGGTTACTGTTGGCTTTGATTATGTTTACTTTTAGCCATTTAACCCTGAGTTAAAACTACCAAGTGGTTTGATATAATGGCAGTCACATGGTTAAAAAGAACTCTTGTTGTTAGATAAAATACCTGTTTTCTTTTTGATTTCTGTTAATACGTTTTGACCTTATATAAGAAGAAGAGTTTCCAAAACATGAAGTGTTGCTTTCAGCAACATTATTTATGCTAATTCTATGCAGCTAGTTATAACATTTCATAGACTCTGTGCTTTGTGACAGAAATTAACGATAATTGAAGTTCCAAAATTCTGAAGGGCAGGAAAACAATAATCATATACTAAGCCTTAAACTTCTGCTCAAACTACCAAAAAACTCAGAAAAGCAGACCACTCTGATTAAAACCTGAAAGCCCCTTATTCAGATTTCATTGATCATACGCATCAAGGGTTGTTGAATACTACTGTTGTCATGCTGTATTTCATACACATGTTGTTAATTGCACTGTTTTTAATGGCTTTCACTAGCAAACAAGTTTCAACACGAATTAAGCAACTGTACCTATCCTCCCAAAAGCCTCAAGGGCTGTCTTCACAAGCTTTTCACCATCTTCCACGGAATCTATAAGAACAAAGTACAAATTTTCAAAGAAAATTAACTGGATACAATGCACTTCCAGGATTCTAATAAGTAACTCCATAGAGCTAAGAAAAATAAATTGTGTACAATCCTAGCGAAAATTAAATTCAAATTCAGCCACTATCTGCATGTGGCCTAAAGCAAATCCCACACAGTAAGTCTAAATGGCACAACATTTGCCATTGCAAGAAAAACATGAAGCAAAGCAAGCAAGAATCATCCATTCCCATTTTACCTCTAAAAACTGCAGATGGACAGCTGCTTAATACTTCAACGTTAAAAAATTAGATAAAAGAGATGGGCATTAGCAGGCAAATCTTAATAAAAGAAGCAATTAATGCACTTGCTTTTAGCATCTGTCTCCCCACTCCACATGATATTACACCTGTTTAATGTATGTGTTATTGGCACATTGGTAGTGTCAACTTTTCATTTAACATATCCACTACTCCTACAGATAAAGCCTTACACTCATCTGGAAAAATAACATACCATAATTGGGTACTGCTTTCCCTCCTTTTGCTCTGATTTCGTCAACAACTTTGTCAGCAGCTGAGGAGCTTTTGCCATATCCCTTGAAATCACCTCCAAGATCATTCACTGTGCATGACAAATGAAATTTTTGTTGTTAACACTCAGACTTCATGGTCTGGCCTTACGTCATTATCACACTGGCAGTTATAAGGAGTATTAATAAAATAAAACCTGCTGCATTCATATCTTACTGAAAACTACAGATGATGAGAGAATAATAGTAGGACATACGATTATCATTTTTTCAAAAAGCAGTGCAACATACATTACCCCCCTTTTTTAAATAACATGGAAAACAGAAATTTTCCTCCCCCCTCCCCACCAACTTGCTTGCCCTGCCCAGGCTACCTCTGTAATTGTGTTGTAGTTCACAGATTAAGATCTAGATTACAGCCAATCACAGGCAATTTATTCCAGTCTCTTGTCAAACTGCTCTAACTACTGCATGAACCATCAGCAAGACTTAGAATACTTTGTTCCTGTTTAACAGAGTAGCTAAACTGTTACTAGTCAACAGGAGGACAGAAGAGATTCAGTGACCCGAACAACATGAGAAGTGCCTGCACTGGAGCTTCAGATCCTGCTCCTGCAGGATAACAGGCCCACCAGACAAACAGAGCTGTCCCAGGCTGCTCTCTACACTGGGGCACACATCACTAACTGCATCCAGAATGTACTATCACCACACTCTGCTGCACTCCTGTATTTGCACACCCCACATCTTCATGGAATTACCAGGGGAACAAAAAAACTCCCAAAAAATCCCACACAGACATTGTACTTGGACAAAGAACTTCTAAAAATGGTACGAAGTTTTGTTTAAATGGGTTCAAAATGGAATTGTAAGAAAGCCACAACTGACTGAATTTACAGGCAACACTGGTATTTCACTAAACAGTTTTTTGAGATGGTGAATTCCAGTTTTCTGCCTCCTAACTTCTAACCTCAAGAAGCCAGACCCTGTGAAATCCACAAAATATGCAGAATATTCTTGCTGGTCTTGATGATACACAGCAATGGCACGTCTGTTGTATCATCACAAAATGAAATAGACCCATTCTGTGCCTTCTTTTTTTAACTCTCCATGTAAACAGGAACACAGCTTGCAGGACACATCATGAAATCCCTCTATATTACCCAGATCAAGAAAGTCTACAGAAAATTTACGAGTAACTGAAAATGCCAAAGTCCAGTACAAGTGCATAGAAAGGGGAGGGACACGACATAACAAAAGAAACCCCAACCAAACAACAACAAACCAAACCAAAAAATGCCCAGCCTGAAGCAAGAAGTACAAGTATATTAACAGATTGATGCCAAAAAGAAAGGAGACAAAATCTCCAAGCTAAATAGATCAACATCTAACAGTCCAAACATGCAGCTAACACAATTTAGGAAAATTTGTAAGTGTAGCAAAGTGTTAGGATAGGCAACCCAGGCAGACTGTTCAGTCTGCAACATCCATGATAGTGGGCCAGGAAAGCAAATCAGGAACACCACTAGGATTTCTAATTAGTCCTGGGAAAGAAGAAGGAACGATTTTGTGGCAAACACATATACAAACCATTCAGTCTTGTTAAGACCTTGCAACTCTCTACCACAGACAAGTTTATATATGTTTATCCTGCACTTCAACAGTACTTTGCTGACAAAAACTTAATCAAATATTTGGGAAAAATTTCTGAGGCAGGAAAGCGCCTTAGGCTGAGCACAGGCACTAACACAGTTGAAACAAAAATGAGTATGCAAGAAAGAACTGAGTTATTCTAGGTTTTGAAAATAATAATTCCATGAATGTGATAGAGCAATTAAAAGAAAGCCCTAACACCAAAGTAGACAATAACATTATTTTAAGCCCAAGCTTTACATCATGCAATTTTCAGTTGAAAACATGCAGCAGAAAAGAGTCAGAGACTGTAATAGCTGTGACAGACCATGGCTGTATTTTGAACATTAGGGACGAATTCCTCTAAGGCTATGGGAGTGTCATTAGCAGAGCAGCAGAAGCAAATTTGAAGGGTGAAATAGTTGGTGCCGTACAAGTTTTTTAAACAATAAGCCAGCTCCTTTCTTGCTGTAGTCTGGTGTCACAAACCAAACAGACATGTGGAACAATATAGGTGTAATGCTAGATTGTATCTTCCAGTTTGTTTTTCAAAGGACTTATGCAATTCAATACCATTTCACCATGCAAACAAAAATAGAAAGATACATATCAGGAGAGATGCTTCAAAAGCATGACCCTAAACTAAACAAAAACAGCAACATTGAAGAGCAGGCAGACTGGAAAAAACAGTAGGTCTGAACATAACATAGGTTGCAATAACCATCCCTCCCCTCCTGCTTTCAACTTTTCTTGATGAGGGGCATGAAAGAGACAAAGCACGACAAAAAACGGTGGTGGCAGGCAGCCTTTGGATGATGAGAAGAGGGAGTTTTCCATCTAGGTTGTTCTTGTCAGTCTAACAGCAACAGCAACTCACTCAACAGAGCTGCAGGACTGGAGAGAAACGGAGCCATGTTGGGACCTACTGTTATTCTTCCACCTCCTCAAAATATTCCTCCAGGGTATTTGATCACTGTTCTTACAATATAACTTCACTTCCACAACTTAAAAAGGGGAACTTGTTTTAAAGAGACAAGGCATGAGTCTCATATCTGCTTGAGTTTTTTAAAAACTAAAAGTTTATACAAGTAAATTCTCAACTTTTTGAAGTCAGAATCGAGAACGAAAAAACAAATGCAAGCATGTAGAGGTAATTGTAAAGCAATCCTGCAAGAAAGGCTGAAGTGTGGTGAAGTTTCCAAAAGGAAACAAGAAGTTGCCCTTACAATCAATTCTTAACTTACTGCTTAGCTATTACACAATAAGGCCAAGAGATAAAGAAGTATTAGCTGTGGTCAGGCAATATAATACATTTTCCTTCAGATCATTCTGGAAAGTCAGAGCACCACCGCTACAGAGAGTCAATACAAAATATTTGGGCTGCTTTAGTAACATAATTTTTGTTAAATAAGAACTATATGTGATTTTTTTTACATCCATGGTAAATACAACAAGAATTAAAAGTAGCAACTACCAGGAAAAAAAAAAACTAGATTTATTTAAGTTGTCTACACACATATTCATTTTTAATCAATGAAGAAAAATTTTATAAAATTTTGTAAACTGAGATTGGGATTTTCATTAGAAAACTACTATAAAACAGTGAGCAAGTTCTTGTCCGTAATCTCTTTAAACATTTCATCTTGAACTCATCAACACCACCTGTACAAATTCATTCATAGGCAGCAAAATCATAAAATCACAAAATCATTTAGGTTTCACAAGTCTTGCAAGATCAAGTCCAACCATTAACCTAACACTGCAAAGTCCAGGAGTAAACCATGTCCCTAAGGGCCACATCTACACATCTTTTAAATATCTCCAGGGGTGGTCACTTGACCACTTCCATGGCCTGTTCCACTGCCTGACAACACTTTCAGTGAACAAATTTTTCCTAAGAGCCAATCTAAAAACGGCAATGCTGACTGCCAGTGAGTACCCAAGAATATAACTTAGCCTCCAGGACTACCTTGTGATGCAGCATTTTTCACAACTAAATATGCCCTGAGAAAGTTCAACCAAGGAACTATAAAAACACCTGAAATCCTTTGCTGACAGCTATTTGGCACTGTCACTGACACCAGAGAGTTCTCTGTCCCATGAGCTGCAGAAAGAAACAATGCTACTGAGTTACATCTCAGTAACTTGTTTCTTAGGAGAAGGCACTATAAGACATTCACACATTCAAATGGTCATATTGGAAGTTTCTAAACAGTATTTACCTAAGACAACACACTCTCTGGCCACAGATTGTGTTGGAGACTTGTATGGATAGATAAAAGTCAAATCTATGAAATTATCTGACCTGAACTGGCTTTCCAGCAAAGGTAAGCCCTCAGACAAAATTGGGCAACTTGCTCCATAAGAGAATAAAGCTTAGAGACAAAATTTAAACAGCAAAAGATAAGACAGAAAACCATTACATAACAAAGGTTACTGTCAAAAAGGGAATGGACTGTCGAATGCAAGTTTTGTGAAAAGGCAAAGGTTACAGTCTAGATGAAGTTAGTTAAGATAAAACTTACCAACTACTGAAGCTCCTCTTTCAGCAAAAGCCAGAGCATATGCTCTGCCCAAACCTAGTTTTTTAAAAAAAAGAAAAAGTTGAAACAATAATGAATTTGTTTCCTGGACCACAATTCAGACAAAAACTACACAAAAATTAATTGCATCAAGAAAAATGCACCAACACAAATACCTTGCATGTTCAAAGTAAAACATTATTTTCCCCAGGAGTTCAAAGTCTTTTATAAGTACAAAATAAAAAAGTAAACAAACAGATAAATAGTAAACAAAACCTCCAGTCAAGAGTAAAAAAACCCAAACAAACCATGCTTACTCTTTGTTATTGGATTCAACAGAAGCATCTGGGAAAGCTGTATGCTGCTGAGTTTGTGCTTGTGATAGAGAAATACATTGGAAAAGAAGGTTTAATGTTCCAGTGTAACACTGAAGGAGGGGATGTTTCACGTTAATTAATTACACTCTAAGTGAATAAGATACTTCCCTAGTTAAAGTTAAGATCTGAAAAAGCACCTGAACAAAATTTAACTGTGACTGAAGATGTATTGAGAAAATCATACCGATACAGAGGAGTGCCTAATACCTCAGTTAACCAGATACATAGTTTGCCTATCCTAAGACTGTAATTTCTGCATCACATACAAGAGTGAGGGTTGTGGACCTCCACTCAGGCTTAGATTCTAGTCATGTTTGATATTAGTGATTCTTTACAATAAATTATTTACAGATGTATTATCCACTGCACCAGTCAAAAGTTATTGAGATCAACAGCACTGATCTTTTTTTATTCATTTCAAAAGAAAAGGAGAACTGAATGATCAAAAGATGATCAGTCAGAAAAAAGTTTTTCAGAGTGCAAACAGTATCTCTTTGCCCCTCACCAGGACATTCAAAGCCTGTTCTCAAAAAAAAAAAAAAAAAAGGTTTAAAAAATAAGAACTGTTTAGACTGTTTTAGCACACTAATTTCACAATTTTCACAAGTTGAAAAATTTATTAAGACTCCCTTAGGCCTCTGCAGCAGAGAGTATCACATGTGAGGTGGATATACATCCCCTGCATCATGTAACCCAAGTCCAAGGAAACTTGTTTTGTTTTGAAAAGCCACACAACTGAGAAGTGCACAAAACCAAGACCATGTTGTATATGCTGGCCTTGTCAACTGCTAAGCAAGCATTGAACGCTTGAGAACCAAAACTAATCTTAAAAAACCAACACAAGTTGCATAAATAATGCCTAATACAGGCAGGAACAGTAATTCACAAGGAATCTGCTCAAAGTGGAAAAAACCACTTTTTAGATGTCTGTGTATGTGAAAAAGAGTATAACTTAAACACAAATTGGTGATACAGATGTCTAAATAAACACCCAGCTCTGATCTGTTCACCAGCATCCAAAAAATCAATGCTGAAAAACAATGTTATTAGTAATGCAATGTAACTACAGTGTTGTAAACTAAATAAAAGCAAAATGAGAAATAATCTGTAGATAATAGGACCTTCCTTTATCTTGGCTTAAACTTAATCAACCGCTTATTAAAAAGATGTTGTGAAATAAAACATCCAAGGGCAGTTTTCTCTATTAACAAACCATTTTCAAGCACTCTAACACTAGGAGTACAAAGGTCACTGTACACACACTTATGATAAACTTTTATTCAGTGCAATGCTTTTTAGAAGCTGTGTTACTGCCACAGTGACCTTGTTTTGCTATTACGCAAGGTCTTAACCTGTTCTTCAGTGAAACTTAATATATAGGGAGAAGCCCATAAATACATTATCAGGTAAAAGCAGAAAAGCGCCCTAAAAAACCTGGTCTCTATTATCAAGATGGTCTCTTTCAAATGATGTACATGAACTTGTTCAGTGCTTTCCAAAGCATTTTCTTCACAGGACATCACTTAATCTAGGGCCCTCAAGGACTCTAGGACTCCATCTGGCTACGTGCAGCACCACAAAATGAGAACAAAACTTCACTGTGAGGAGAGCAGAACCTTCTTAGGGAATGGCAGAGCAAGCTCCTCTAGCAGCTCATCACAAATACAAACTTTGCCTCTCACTTTTCCCCAGTATTTTTGCTTAACTATCACAGTAGGCAAAGGTCAATGCATAGACGCAGAGGGAGGGAAGCAAAAATAATAAAACGGGGAAGAAACACACAACAAAAAACCCCAAATAACCCCACGCCATAACAACAAATACAAAAATATTCCCTGGCAAAAACAAGCATTCCACTGCAGACCACATTCCCTGGGGAGACCAAGCCTGCAGCCCACCAACAGCGCAGGCCGGCCCCGCCGCTGTCAGAGGTCTCTCCCCGCCTCTCCCCTCCGCTGCCCGCTCCCAGGTGCCTCCAGGCCGGCCACCGGGAGCGATCCAGACAGAGAAGGCAGCAGCAGGTGGGTGGCGGCCCTCTGCAGCACCCATGGCACACGTGAAAACCCGGCTGGAGCAGCACTGTGCCAAACCACCGGGAATCACCCGTCAGGCGCTAGGTCCAAGGCACAACTGGAAGGAATCAGGACACAGGACAGGGGCAGCACATCCTGGCTGGGACAGGGTACCCATTGCTGACAGGGGTGCAGTGGCGCTGCTCCCTGCGTGTGTTTAAAGAGCAGAAATCACGCGTTCGGAGGGGTTACCAACTTTGTGCCGTGCCGGGCCGGGCTCGGACGGCAGGAGCTCCCGAGGGCAGCAGAGGCTCGGCCGTGACCCCTGCACAGCCTTGGCACGGCCGGGGCCCGGCACGGACAGCGCTCCACCGCTTCTCTCCTCTGCTGAAAACAACCCGCTTTGCCTCGGCGAAGCCGGACCGGCCGCCCCGGGAAACCTGCCAGGACCGCGGGCAGCGGCGGCTGCGCGAAGCCTGCACCGCCCGGGCTCCCCCTGAGCAGCTCCGCCGCCTCCCGCGAGTGCGGAACCCCCGGCCGGCGCTCACCTCCTCCAGCGCCGGTCACCAGTACCACCCGCCCGTCGAACCTCAGCCCCGCCATCTCTCCGCGCCACCCGGCCGCACTGCTTTGCCGACCCGGCCCCGCTGCGCCGCCCGGCCCCCCTCGTCCGTTAATCCGGCCCCACTACGCGGCCCGCCTGCGGGAGGCGCGCCACGGGGCGGGGATAGCCGCCCGCATTGCGCATGCGCCAGCACCGCTGCCTGCTGGGAACTGTAGTGTGCAATCGGACGGGACGGGCTGGGAAGAGGAAAGGAAGGAATGAAGAGAGGAAGAGATGGGGAGGGGAAAGGAAGCGAAGGGGGAGAGGAAGGGACGCGGAGGGGAGGGAGAAGGGAGAAAGGAGGAAGGAAGGGGAGAGAAAGGGAAGGGAGGGGAAGGGAAAGGTAAGGAAGGAATGCAGAGGGCCAGGCAAGGCCCCGGGACGGAGGTGGTGATGCCCGGGATCAGCCCCGCCCAGCCCTGGTTTTCCAGGCCGGTTGTGAAAGGTGGGAAGGAGTGGGCTGTCTGTCGGGTATGTCCACGTGTACCATGAGGCCACTGCGTGACTGGATTGCGAGACCAGGCTGCCCTGGTGTAAGATGTCATGCCTCAGTCTAAAGTTAATCTGTAGTTACTTCTTTTGTGTTAATATTACGGTTTCTGGTGTGCAATTTTCTGTGGTCTGTTTACCGTTTCCCAATCCAAATCACTGCTTTCAGCCCTGGTTGTGGGAACACAGTATATCGAGTAATTAAAGTGCAATTCAGTGCCCTTTCTTTGCCCTGGGGATTTTGGCTGCCCATGAGCAGAGGGCGGTACTTGGGTGTAGGTGCCCTAGGGCTGTGGGGCAGCCATGGGGAGCAGGCCTGGGGTGCCAGTGCCAGGCACAGCATTCCTGCCAGATCCAAAGGATCTGCCACCAGGCATGTCTCAGACCCTCGTAGGGGGTGCCAGTGGTGCCTCTCTGGGAATGTATTTAAGAAAATATGAAACCTGTTTTGTAGCCATTGTGAAAGAGTGGGGAAGATGAGAGAGGAACAGCTCTGCAGACACCCAGGCTGGTGGAGGAAGAGTGAGAGCAGGTGGTCCAGCTGCAGGAGCAGATTCCCCGGAGCCCGTAGAAAAGTCCATAGAGTCCGTAGAGGCAGCCCACTAAGGTCCACACTGGAGTAGGTTTGCTGGCAGGACTTGTGAACCCAAGGGCGACAGGAGCAACCTGTTCCTGCAGCCTGTGGAAAGGACCCATGCTGGAGCAGTTCATGAACTACAGCTTGTGGGAGTGACCCCATGGTGAAGCAAAGGAAAGAGTGAGGTGGAAACGGTAGCTGAGTCCATTGTGTTTAGTTGAACCAGCTGGTGGGCTAAGTACAAAAGTACACATTTAATCATATTATTGCAGGTGTAGTGTGAGATGGTATTATTCAGCATGTAATTGTACCAGTGTTTCATAGGGCCACTGCTTGTGTCTAGGGGGACTTATGCTCAGGGAACAGAGGATTGTGTAAGGAACACACAGAATTATTTCTGGGGGAAATCATCTGCATATTCTCTCTGCACAGATGAAATTTAATTCATCATTAACCTTTCCTGTAAACTTTGGATTATTTCTGAGCTAATAGAAAGAAAAATTGGGTTTGCTGCTTGGTTGTCTTCTTGGCTGTAAATGCTTTACTGTCTACATGTCTTGGTTTGAAAGACAGGTGTCTACTAAGGAAGGTGGGAACCTCCCTTAGAATGGGTAATGTGACCCCCTTCCCTCCGAATTATAACAACTTTGGAATCAAGAGCTTTCAGGCAAAGATATGGGAAAAGGAATAACAGTTCTTTACTAGTATCTGTAATGAGGGAAACAATAACAACAATAGTAACAACAAACAAAACCAAAAACCCGGTGGCGGATGTCCCTGGGCTGCCAGGCACTGTCCCCTTTGGTGCAGTCACGGTCACAGCCAGCAGGGGCGCTGTCGGGCTCGCAAACAGGCAGGGCAGGTGCGATGACTCCCGCACAGCTGCAGGGGGCGCTGTGGCACGAGGTCAGGTCTGCGTCACGTGCGTCCAGCAGCAGGACGGGGCTGGGCGCGGAGCTCAGAGCAGGGAGATGCAGCGGCAGGGCCAGCCCACCCCTGGGCCAGTCAGCAGAAAGGGTGGCAGGAACTCCGTAGTTGTGGCGGGCAGGGCACGGGGTGGCGGCAGCTGGGTCCCCTTTCGCGGCTGGGAGGCATGCCCTTCGGGAGGGGAAAAGGGCGTTGGAATCCCCTGCCCCTTTCTCAAACTAAAAGCTCACCCAGGAGGTAGAGAAAAAGCAGTGCAGAGCCTGGTTTCCCCTTTCAGTCGCAGTCAAAAGGTGACAGCTGCCTCTCTGAAGTTCACGGACAAAATAAGTCTTAATGAATCGCCCCATCTCCCCTTCCTTTGCCCCACCTTGGCAACATCTTTGTTTCTTACAAAAGAGTAAATTGTCCTTAAGCATCCGATCGTTGGTAACCTAGCAACAGAATGGGGAAAAATTCCACCCCCTCTCAACCTCCAACACTACACTAAAGAAAGGTGATAGTTTCCTGAGTAAGAGCTATTTCAAAGACTTCCAAAATAGAATAAATTATCATTTCTGACTGCAAATCATCATTCTCCTCTAGGAGACAGGGAGCAGCTTCCTCTGGCCATCAGTGTGATTAAAAGAAGGCTCTAGGAAGCACAGTGAACAGGAGCGGGCAAATGGGCGTGGCACATCACCGAGGGGGTGCCACAGCAGTTTGCGCAGGTAGGGCAAATGGGGAAGGTTGCAGTCATCCTCCTACAAGTAGGGTTTTTATTTTGTGTTGGGGTTTGATTTCGTTGGGTTTTTTTTTTGGGGGGGGGGGAGGGGGGTTCAGCTATGGTTTCCAAACGATCAAAAGCTATAGCTAGTAGAAGTGTGCCAGCCCAAACAGAACCCCCCAAGAAGGATGCATCTGTCTGGACCCCTTCCTGTAAGGAGAGTTTGAGCCTGTCAGTAGTACCAGGGGATGGTGCAAAAGACACCTGCCTGCAGTGCGAACTGGTGAATGATCTCCTCTGTCTGGAGCGGAGCTTAGGGAAGAAATAGAAAGACTAAGGAATATTAGGGAAAGTGAAAGAGAAATAAACTGGTGAAGTTTCACACTTCCGTCCCTGAGAGAAGCCCACCAGGAGTCAGAGGACTTCCCATGCATCCTACCATCAGGCAGAAGGAAGAGACCTAAAAGATGAAGAGGAGTGGAAATTAGTCCCTACTCAGGGAGGAAATAAAAATTCCTCCTGACCCTCATCACCTACCCAGGTGTCACTTTAGAATATGTATGATCCTGGATCCAGAGGGTCAGCCAGATGACATCGAAGAAAACAATCTGCCCAGAGAGCCTCCCAACTACACTTCGTCTCTCAGACGGATCCATACCCTCTAGCACTAAAAAGAAAAAAAGGGAGGTCATGGTAAGTGACTCCCTTCTGAGGGGAGCAGAGGGCCCTCTTATGTCGACCAGACCCATCCCACAGGGAGCACTGCTGCCTCCCTGGAGCCTGGGTATGGGATATTACCAGGAGTATCCCTGGGCTGATTCAGCCCTCTGATTATTACCCACTGCTGATACTCCAGGCTGGCAGCGATGAGCTTGAAAAGAGCACCAGGGCAATTAAAAGGGACTTCAGAGCTCTGGGTTGAATGGTTGATGGGGCAGGAGCACAGGTGGTGTTCTGCTCCATCCCTTCAGTGGCAGGGACAAATGATGAAATGAACAGGAGAACCCACGTTATCAACAAGTGGCTTAAGAGCTGGTGCGATCAGCAGAATTTTCGGTTCTTTGATCATGGGGCAACTTTATGGCACCTGGCCTGCTGCAGCCAGATGGGCTCCATCTGTCTATCAAGGACAAAAGGATTCCGGCCCATGAATTGGCAGGACTGAGTGAGGGCTTTCAACTAGGTTTGAAGGGGGAAGGGGACACAACTAGGCTCTCCAGAAACAAGCCCAAGGATGGTGAGCCAGAGTCAGAGGTGAAACCAGCAGCCCAGCTGAAGTGCATGGACACTAAGGCACACAGCATGGACAACAAACAAGAGGAGCTGGAAGCCATGGTACAGCAAGAAAGCTATGACGTAGTTGCCATCACAGAAACGCAGTGGGATGACACACATAACTGGAGCAGTTGATGGCTGCAATGCAATGGATGGCTACAAGCTCTACAGAAGAGACAGGAGAGGGAGAAGAGGCAGAGGGGTGGCTCTTTATATTACAGAGGCTCTTGACACCATAGAAACTGAGATTAATGATGCTAAGGTCAAGTGACTATGGGTAAGAACCAGGAGGAAGGCCAACAAGCCTGACATCCTGGTGGGAGTCCTTGGTTATAGACCACACAACCAGGATGAAGAGGTGGATAATTTATTCTGCAAGCAGCTGGAGGATGTTTCAAGATCACCAGCCCTTGTTCTTGTAGGTGACTTCAATCTGCCAGATATCTACTGGGAAATCAACACAGCAGAGAAGAGGCAGTCTAGGAGGTTCTTAAAGTGTGTGGAGGACAACTTCTGTCATAGCTCGTGAGCAAGCCTACCAGGGGAGAGACTACACTAGACCTGCCATTTGCAAACAGAGAAGGGCTGGTGGGAGATGCGGTGGTTGGAGGCTGTCTGAGGCACACTGATCATGAAATTACAGAGTTTTCAGTATTTGGTGAAACAAGGAGGGACATCAATTAAATTTCCACACTGGCTTTCCAGAAGGCAGACTTTGGTCTATTCAAGAGACTTATTCGGAGAGTACCTTGGGAAGCAGCCCTTAAAAACAACAGGGTCCAGGAAGGATGGGTGTGCTTCAAAACAGAAATCTTGAAGGCACAGGAACAGGCTGTCCCTTTTGTGCCAAAAGATGAGCCAATGAGGAAAATGACAAGCGTGAATGGGCAAGGAGCTTTTGTAGGAACTAAGGGGAAAAAAGCGGGTGTATCACCTTTGGAAATAGGGTCAGGTATCTCAGGAAATGCTTAAGGGAGTTGCTAGGTCATGTAGGAAAAAAGTTAGAGAGACAAAAGCCTAGCAGCAAAAGAACTCAATCTGACCACTTCTGTGAAGGAGAACAAAAAATATTTTTATAAATACATTAATGGCAAAAGGAAAGGCAAGGACAACCTCCATTCTGTATTAGATGCAGGAGGGAAGTTAGTAACTAAAGATGAGGAAAAGGCGGAGGTACTTAACACCTTCTTTGCCTCAATTTTCAGCAGAAAGGCAGGTTGTCCACAGGACAACTGTCCTCCTGAGCTGGTAGATGGTGTCAGGGGACAGAATAGTCCCGGTTATCCAGGAGGAAGCAGTCAGAGACCTGCTGAGCCACTTAGATGCTCACAAATCTACGGGACCAGATGGGATCCATCCTAGGATGATGAGGGAGCTGGCAGATGAGCTTGGAAAGCCGCTCTCCATCATTTACCATCAGTCCTGACTCAGCAGAGAGGTCCCAGATGACTGGAAGCTGACCCATGTGGTGCCTACAAGAGGGCTGGAAGGAGGATCTGGTAAACTAAACTGTCAGCCTGACCTCGGTGCCCAGCAAGATTATGGAGCAGATCATCTTGAGTGCCACCACACGGCACCCACAGGATGGCTGGCATCAGACCCAGCCAGCATGGGTTAAGGAGGGGTAGGCCATGCTTGACCAACCTGATCTCCTTTTATGACCAGCTGACCTGCCTGGTGGATGCAGAAAAGGCTGTGGATGTTGTCTACCTGGACTTCAGCAAAGCCTTTGACACCTTCTCCCACGGCATCCTCCTGGAAAAGCTGGCGGCCCACAGCTTGGACAGGACCACTCTTCGCTGGGTCAAGAACTGTGTGAATGGCCAGGCCCAGAGTGGTGGTGAACACTGCTGCATCCAGTTGGCAGCCAGTCACAAGTGGTGACCCCAGAGATCAGTGCTGGGGCCAGTCCTGTTCAATATCTCCACTGATGATCTGGATGAGGGGATTGAGTCCTCCAGCAGTAAATCTGCAGATGACACCAAGCTGGGAGCATGTCTTGATCTGCTGGAGGGTAGGAGGGCTCTGGGAGGGACCCGGACAGGCTGGATCGATGCGCTGAGTCCATCAACATGAAGTTTAACAAGTCCAGGTGCCGAGTCCTGCACTTCGGCCACAACCACCCCCTGCAGCGCTACAGGCTGGGGACAGAGGGGCTGGACAGTGGCCGGGCAGAAAGGTGTTGGGGCCCTGGGAATAATGCACCATTATGAACATTTGTAGCAAGTTCTTGTTAACATTTGTAAATGTAGCAATAAGCAAGGTTAGTTCGTTCTTGTTCTGAAAAAGTAAGTGTTGCAATAGAAAATATGTTACAAGGATAGTCTGTACTGTCCAAGTAGATATGAAATAGTAAGATAGGATAAAAAAGAAGTCAGCAAAAGACAAGGCTGGGAAAAACTTAGAAATTAACTTCAAAAGCTGAATATTACTAAAATTGTGCCAACCAATCATTAGTTTTGCTTAAGCGTGAGAAAGCATTGTTTAACCAATGAGTAGCTTGCTTTTTACTTGTATAGAATAGAATTATGTATAAAAGACTGTCAAAAATCATCAATAAATGGAGCTTGATTCCACATCATATTGGTGTGTTGTTTCACTCCCAACACTTCGGGCCGCGGCATTAATGGTGAACCTCGATGTGATAGCACTGCCTTAATAAGCTATCAGAAGAACTTTGCTCCTGAGAGGAGTGAAAAAGCGGACGACAGACGAAGTGTGAAGAAGCCATCCCGGCCGTCCGAAGAGAGACGGGGTACCGTCCGAAGAGAGACGGGGTATCGTCCGAAGAGAGACAGGTATCGTCCAAGAGAGACGGGTATCGTCCAAGAGAGACGGGAGACGTCCAACAGAGACGGGTGCCGTTTTCGAAAGAGATGGCTGTGTGGCGCCACACGACTGACTGGTGAGTCAGGCAGACTAAAAGTCTGGGAGCGGGATGGGGAACGCTGCATCAGCGATAGAAAAAGCTACTATAGATGGACTAATGCGGCTGGCCGCTAAAACTGATTATAAAGTACCCCGTCAGGACTTGGTTGATTTATTGATTTGGTGTAGGAAACGGGGTTTGCTAACAGAAACTAGCCAAGTTTTTGACACTGCTGCTTGGCAGAAAGTAGGGGACAAGATCTGGGACAGTGTCCAAATGGACGAAAAAGGGGCCAAGACCTTGGCAAAAACATGTCAGCAAGTGTGTTTGATGATCGAGCAGCTTTTGTGCCGGGCGAAAGAGGGAGAAATAACGGAGGAAGACCCTGATGCCTTTTTCAATGAGAGCGAGTGCAAAAAATTCGGAGAGAAGTTGTTTATTGAAGTAATTAATGATGATAAGACTGCGAAAAAGCTCTGTAAGGCGTGGAAAGAAGTAATAGACTGTATACGAAAGTATCAAACAGAGAAAAAGTTTGCTGCAGAAAAGTTAGTGGGCGCAGAGAGGGGGGAGGACATTCCTCAAAGGCTTTCGCTAGAGAGACGCTGTGCAGCGGCCCCCCCGACCAGCGGGTCGCTCCCGGTTCTCAGAGTGCAAGGTGTTCCTCTTCCGCCGCCGCCATGGGCAGAGGAAAGGTGGGGGGGAGGAAAGTGGCCCACTGCTCCGCCGTCGCCACAGCCGGAGCAAGAAGTTCGACCTTCAGCCCCCGCCTGAGCTGATTTCAGACAGGACAGAGAAAGCTTGTGTGAAAAGATGGGTATAATGACTGTAAGACTTTTGTTATTCCTTACGGAATTCTGAAATTGCTTTCCATGAATCAATCTTTGGGGCTGACATCTCTCCCCCCGGGTCCCAGTGCTCACCCCTTGGCTGGAGAGCTGACTCAGCTGCAACCGATTGTGAGATGTCTTCAAAAGAAGCAAGAAAGCTGCACAGAAGAAACCGATTGCTTGCCGATGGGGGGAGGAGTGGGTGGTTGTGTATGTGTTTCAACTGACAAATTTTCATAGATATACCTAAAGTATTTAATTTGAGTAAATTATTTTATGTTCTGCTTAGTTATTTATGTATTACCTCAGCTTTATTGTGATCCACAGTTTTAAGTTAAAAATTTGCTTTTTCCCACACGATAAATCAAAAACTTGGGAGTGTAAAATTTGTTCTTTCCACAGGATATATTTTATTTTTCTATTTACCCTCAAAGTTCATGAAGCTAACTTGGCATCCCTCCACCATTTGACCTTGGCATTCCTTGAGCTGCAAACCAGCAACAATTAACTCTATGAGGCCCATGCTAGGCCTCGCTCCGTATTTCTTATCTGCAGAAACTTATGAGAATCAACTATAGTTAACCCATAGTTTTTCTATGGCAAAAATAGACAGCATAGTGTGAACTTTACCTGTTTGCCTATGTGACAACATTTCCAGCTTTTACAGCTGTTCACAGATTCAAGAATATTGGTTCTTCCTTGTCACCTATAGCTTGCACATAAACTTAACATCAAAACACTTTAAAGTACATTAATTGCCCAGAAAAGTAGCTCAATGTAATCTTATCTCATAAAATACACTTGCTCAGTTGTCTGCTCAGTACCTGAGCTCTTGATGTTTGCCCTTATGGCAAAGAGGCCACAGTGAAACATATTAGTACACTCCTTTGCAATCAGTTAAAACCATAACTATAGTTGCTTCTATACATGTGTCAGTTTTATACATCCACAACCCGAAGTAAGAGACGTGTCCAGACTCATGGCAATATTATATAAGATGTACAATACTATCATTTCTGTATACTTCAAACAGTATCTCTGTATGCATGCAAGTGTGAATGTGCTGCAGCAAATGTACTAGAAATGTTGTTCGAATCCTTTATATTTTCTGAGTTTATATGTCAGACCTGTCAACTTTGAGTTGATCAATATTTATGTAAAGTCTGTTGATTTTAAGTTCTCTTAGGAAGTAAAATTTTAGTAACCTCTAAAAGAGAAAAAAAAAAAAAAGACAAAAAAAAAAAGAAAAAAGAAAGAAAAGGAGAGAGCCATGTTACAAAGAGTTCTTTGCAGTTCTTTTGCTATAGAGATAAGATAAAGTCAACTGAAATGTTCATGATGAAGAACTTTTTCAGAACAATTACTGTTACTGTATTAACAATCTTGGATGTGTGTTCACAGTTATTTGCAATTTGTTTATGGTACCATTGATTCCTTAGTTAAAACTAAATGACAACGCCGGCTGCTTTAGAAATTTTCTCATAACCCTGTGTAGTTATCTGTAAGCAGTGTATTGTTTTAAATAATTGAAATTAATAGAGACTTGTTTGTAAGATGATTTAGGGCGGCCCTCTCAGCTTAAGGCCTGGGCTCTGGCCAAGTCCTAGCCCTAAGCTGATCGGGTACTGAATCTTTAATCTCAGATGTTTCCACTCTAAAAATGCAATTGAGTCATTTTGGCTCACCAATTCGGCTTGATAAGAACTGGAACCCCTTTCAGGTAAACTTGGGAGCCTTGCCCGGGAAAGGTCTTCGAGTCTCGCCTGTAAAGTGGGACTCTCCAGTGATTGTAGACTCTGGGTAGTAGCTAATAGCTAATAGTTAAATGGTTAATAATCTGTATACTGTTGAAATACTGTTGTCTTTCTCTTATGTATATTAGTAGTTGTACCTGTTGCCTTGATCACCTTTGCTCATAGTGCAAAACCCACAACTGAATGTGTAATAACATGCAATGACAAAGCTCAGATGTTAACCTATTAACCTGTTAACCTAGAGAAGAGAACATGTATGTCTGCTTACATCCACAGGTACCCAGTGACACCCCTTCCTGAGCGCACTGTTTGACTTACGCTAGCCAAAACTTTAAACGAATCTACGCTGTGCCTTTCTATGTTTCAGCTTGGAACTTAGCACAGAGAGTATTTGCTTCTATCCTCCCTCACGTTGGCACACACATAACTGATAATCGTTCTGCTTATCGAAGCCAAGCTTGTCAGCAGTTCTTAGCACTTTGGGACATTACACACAAAACAGGTGTACCATACAATAGTACTGGTCAGGCTATAATTGAACGCAGGCATCAAGATCTGAAACGCCTTGTGACCATTTTGAAAAAAGAGGGGGAGAAGTCCCCACATAATGTGTTAATGAAAGCCTGCTATGTGTTAAATTGGAAAAACCCAGTAGGGGAAGGAGAAGGGAGCACAGTTCCATTTGAGGTTCATTTAGGAGGTAATTCTCAAGATTTGTCTAAAAATGAAGTTCTAGTAGAAACATGGGATCCAGTCAAAGCTACATGGCAGGGCCCAATGAAATTATTAACATGGGGAAGAGGTTAGGTGTCAATGACAGACAACAACAACGAAGATACCTTGCCCTTGAACCTTGGTGCAGAATAATCAAACAACTATACACGGAGATAGAACCAGGAGAAAGTGTTGTTTTGTCCTGGACCGATCGCACTGTCGATTTCAGAGCTGACGGCATCCTACAAAGAGCTATTGCGATAAAGTTAGCCAGATTAAGAAAGAGACGGCGAGAATTTGGGACCTCTCGACAGTATATAGTATTTCGTTGTGGGGGGTGTGATCGACTTGCTTATACTGATAAGAATGGTCTTTAGAGACAGGAGGTGCTCTTAGGTTGTAGAGAGTGTCGTCATCGTTTGCCCCCACAAGACCCGGAGCGGGGATTAAGAGATTGGATAGGCAGTGAACACCTCTATCAGTTTATTGAAGAGTTTATCTGGCCTGAATTTCTTTTCGAAAGTCATGATTCTTTGCATGTTGCTTTAGACAGATATCAGCTAAGACGCATTGCTCTTCAGCTAAAATTATTGGTATATACTCAACCTGTTGATTATTGCTTTAGCAAAGCTGAATCAGAATTCTTTGACGAATATGAAAACTGAGATCGTAATCTTAACTCTTTTAAGCGTACTAGATAGTGAAAGCTTGCTGACTAAAATAGAGCCAAGAAAGAATTTATGGGTTACCTGGGCTAGAGAAACTGGTAATACGGCATTTTGTTTATCACTGGCTTCAGCTACTAATCCTTTTCGTACTTGCTTGATAGGAGTTCCAGGTTTTGATGCTAACAGCTTTTCTCAGTATGCTACTAAAAATTGTTCCGAAGCCAAGAATACAAGCCACTGTACTGCTTTGCTTTTATCAAGCTTGAAAGTGCCTTTACCATGGGACCCCCAAGAGTTAGACTTGTTAGGAAGCCGACAGTTAGATCATGATGCAAAAGAAACTGGATGTGTATATCTGGGAAGTTATCAAAGATATGTGAACGATAGTTTTACCATGCTCACTCCACACAGTTCTGTATTTGCAAATGCTACTGCTCACTGTGGAGATTCTCCTTATGGATGGGGTAGCAACCACATAAAAATCTGGGCAAATGATAGTGCTTTAGCACTTCCAACAGGAGTCTTTCTCATATGTGGAGATCGAGCTTGGCATGGCATACCACGTTATGCACAAGGAGGCCCTTGTTACTTAGGCAAATTGGCATTATTAGCAATGAATAAGACAATGGCAATGAAATTGAGACAAAATCGAGTTAAACGTGGCCTTGACACTCTTTCATCTGACTGCAACGATGATGTGGAAATTTGGGGACCAACAGCACGAGTTTTTGCCGCTCTAGTATCATCACTAGGTACAGCTCATGCACTCAACACTATTAACAAATTGGCTTGTTGGGTTGTTAAACAATCCAATACGACCACTGCAATTTTAGAACAACTATCAGAAGATATGGATAGCCTGCGGCATTCAGTTTTGCAAAATCGAGCAGCGATAGATTTCTTGTTATTAGCACAAGGTCACGGATGTGAGGAGTTTGAGGGGATGTGTTGTTTCAATCTTTCCGATCACAGCAAGTCTGTTCATGCAGAGTTACAATGGCTCAGAGAACATGTGGATAAAATCCGAACAGTTAGTAACCCTTTAGACTCCTGGTTTGATTCGATTTTTGGAAATATTGCCCCTTGGATTAAGAGTTTGCTAATGACGCTTGGAGCACCGTTGCTTTTGCTCTTTTTGTGTTGCTCGTTTGGGCCTTGCATGTTGCAATGTCTTGTGCGAAAGATGGAAGATATCGCTCATGCCATTTTTGAAAAAAGAGGGGGAGATGTTTGGGCCCTGGGAATAATGCACCATTATGAACATTTGTAGCAAGTTCTTGTTAACATTTGTAAATGTAGCAATAAGCAAGGTTAGTTCGTTCTTGTTCTGAAAAAGTAAGTGTTGCAATAGAAAATATGTTACAAGGATAGTCTGTACTGTCCAAGTAGATATGAAATAGTAAGATAGGATAAAAAAGAAGTCAGCAAAAGACAAGGCTGGGAAAAACTTAGAAATTAACTTCAAAAGCTGAATATTACTAAAATTGTGCCAACCAATCATTAGTTTTGCTTAAGCGTGAGAAAGCATTGTTTAACCAATGAGTAGTTTGCTTTTTACTTGTATAGAATAGAATTATGTATAAAAGACTGTCAAAAATCATCAATAAATGGAGCTTGATTCCACATCATATTGGTGTGTTGTTTCACTCCCAACACTTCGGGCCGCGACAGAAAGGGACCTGGGGGTACTGTTTGACAGCAGTGTGCCCAGGTGTCCAAGAAGGCCAGTGGCATCCTGGCCTGCATCAGCAATAGTGTGGCCAGTAGGACCAGGGAGGTCATTCTTCCCCTGTACTTGGCACTGGTGAGGCCACACTTTTAGTGCTGTGTCCAATTCTGGGCCCCCTAATTTAGGAAAGATGTTGAGATGCTTGAACATGTCCAGAGGAGGGCAACAGCTGGTGAAGGGCCTGGAACACAAACCCTATGAAGAACAGCTGAGGCAGCTGGGGTTGTTTCACCAGGAAAATACGAGGCTCAGGGGAGACCTTATCACTCTCTACAGCTCTCTGAAAGGAGACGGTAGCCAGGTGGGAGTCGCTCTCTTCTCCCAGGCAACCACTGGCAGAACAAGAGGACACAGTCTTAGGCTGCACCAGGGGAAGTTTAGGTTAAACATCAGGAAAAGGTTCTTCAATGAAAGAGGGATTGGGCACTGGAATGGGCTGCCCAGGGAGGTGGTGGAATCACCGTCCCTGGATGTGTTTAAAAAAAGACTGGATGTGGCACTCAGTGCCGTGGTTTAGTTGATGAGGTGGTGTTAGGTCACAGATTGGACGTGATGATCTCAAAGGTCTTTTCCAACCTGTTTCTTTTAGTGTGATTCTGTGATTCCATGCAGCATTCACTCCCTCAGGAACAGCAGGAACAGAGGCAAATGGTGTGTGGTTTTGTGACACACAGTTCGGCTCGCAGGGGTTTGAAGCTCCAGCTGCAACTTGCGCAGTGGGCACTAGAGCGAGCTCGTGCTACGGTCAAACTGCCCCAAGTGCCCACACTCACAGTGCCACCCACAGTGAAACTACTGGAAACTACAGAAAAAAAAAAAACATTTCTGGAGGCACGCAAGGGAACATGCATCAGGTAAATGGGCTACAACAAATCACAAGTTTTAAGTGTGGGAAATATTGCTAAATGTGCACGGAGAGAGCCCATTGCACTGGAGGTGTGTTACCCTGTGACATCACAAAATACCCTCACAACTAACTAAACTTCCAAAGTTTGTCTATTCTATTGTCTATATTCAGCTCAATAGAAGAGCGGATTTCCCAGCAGTGAGAGGCTGGGTGCAACTGGGTGTGTTTTTGCAGAGAGAACATCGCTGATTGTGGTTTGGCTGTGCTGTGCTTGGCAGCAGGAGGAAGCTCTTTCCTGGGGGGGAGGAGGGCAGAGCGGTGAGTCAGACTGCAATTGCTCTTTCGGAGGAAGTAACAGATTGAGTCCTTAACATCTGTGAGCTTTGGTTCAGCCTCAACACTCAATATTTTGTTTATTGTTGCTACAGTGTGGGATTGGGCTCCCACCTGGGAAAAGGAAGTGTCCAGGATACTGAGAGAGCAGCATCTAGTAAAGACTGGAAATACCCACAAGGACTGAGTAGTCATCCTTTCAGAACCAATTTTATTTGCATTATCCCCTATGTCATCATAACAATCCAGAGCAGCACAGATCTGTAGCCGCTTCTATAAACAGGTCCTAAGAGAACCTGGCTCATTTTCAGTGCTAATTCTGTCCAGCACCAAATCTTACATGATCTTGAACAAGCCATTTCAGCTCTAGCCTTTCACATTCCATAGTCTTCCTTCTCCTGTTTTTTTTATAGATGATGGGCTATTAAAGCACAGGACTTACTCTTGAATTTACCTAGAAGTTAGTGGTTAGCGGCCCAAATAATATCAGTCCCTGAGGTACTTCCGTAGCAGAATTCGTTCTTTAGATACTGAATGAACAGGCCTTGTTAACAAGTTGTTGGAAAATATACCAGTTTAAAAATTTTGTATAACTTTAGTCAAAGGCTTTGTTTGTCTGTACCCTGGGAAAAGGAATTTTAAGTTTCTTTTCAGGACATTGTTCTGCCAGGTGAGGTCTGATGAACTCAACATACAGACAGACTGGAGCAGCCCAAAGACACCCAGAGAGATAAAGGCCATCAATGGAACACTAACAGAACATCGGTGGCCATCTACAAACATCCACCCCAGAAGCCACCTCTGACAGAGTTGACGACATCTTGCCCAGAAAGAACTGATAAGAAAATTGAAAAATGAAGATCTAATTTACATCGGAGGTGAGGGGATCCGTATCCAACAGGAAACTGAATACTGAGGGTTGCTCAACTCTAGAACAATGAACTTTGAAACAATACATCTCTATGGGTTTTGACAGTATAAAATTAGAACGAAAATCTTGTAAAACAGCGGTGTAATGGAATTATTCTCTCTGTACACCCGGGCTATGTGTGGATGAGATGATTTCTGTGGTACACCCTGGCCAGAGCAACATCCTGGCCAGATAATAAAGTAATGCCTTGACTGTCTAACATTAAAAATGTTCTTGGATGATTTTTGTTTTTCCCACAGTTTTGGTGGCAAAGTCAGGAATTTTCATAGCTTCCTTATTTTTGTGCATAGACTGGGATTAAAATCAAGAGAGAGCTCACACTTCAAAACAATAAATAAAACTAAGACTTTGCTAAACAGGTTTGGTTCTTTCCCTGTAAAACACAGAAGAAAGTGCACTGGAGAGAGAGTACACCACTTCTATATTTTATGTTTTTAAAGTGAAACTTGTTTATATTAAAAACATCCAAAATACAAAGAACCACTTAGGATGGAAAGGTGTTTGATGGGTGTCATTAGCAGTCAGACAAGCTTTGTTCCAAAAGTCACACAGCTATCAGAAAATAGCTGCATCATTCTGAAACAAGCTATGACAGTACTGCTGCTAACCAAAGTGAGGTGACGGTGGAAACATGGTTCAGGTGGAGACATGAAGAGAATAGGTGTCAAGCCACAAATCAAGAGCAGGTGTCATAGTGATTTTCAGCGACTGAGCCATAGTGCGAGAGTAATAGCAGGATTCCAAACTCAGACAGACAGGGTTTAAGCTGGTTGAAACTAGTAACAAAATAAATGAGTTCAAAAAGGAGGATCAAATTTGCTTTGTTTTGCCTCTTAGTGAGCAGTGTGAACTAACATATATTAACATTTATACCGGCATATCAGACATTTTTCACCAGGAAATACTTGCCAAAAACCCCACACAGTACCTTGTAATACTGAATGTGATAATGTTTCTTTCCTGTTATGCTTCAGTGCCTAGAGAAGGTAAGTTCTTTTTATTAACAGAGAATTTTCATGTTGTGCACTGAATCAAATTTGGTGTATGTTCTAACATCATTCTTCTGATTAATAGGTTAGATAACTGGGCTGGCCTTTTCTTCTTCAAGTCTTTTATAAACTAGGTGGTTGCATGTGTTGAAGGTACTGTAGGAGTCTTAATCCCATTGGAAATGGTTTATCCTGTCTGCTGCTGAAGGTGGGGAGTGCCTTGGAAACTTTTATTCAGAGGGAATAAAAAATTGCCCGACTTGCTTTTACTCTGTATTTTTTAATATTGCTGAAAGATCTTTTTGGATAATAAAGCTCATTTTCAAATACTTAATTTGCTTTCTAAATGGTTTTGCTCATGGAGATTTGCAAAGGCCTATTCACTGTGAACAAAGACTTGTCTGTAAACATGGCTGAAGGGGGAGAAATTTCTTACCATGACCAGGAACTAGATACTGAATCCATGCTAAAAACTGTAGCGCCTTTCACTGAACACTGCAAAAGCATGGCCTCCAACAGATGGTGCCTCCCCATCGCCTTAGTGCTCTAAAGTCCCTGAAGACTAAAGTCCCCTTGAAGACATAAGTATTTTGGCATGACCAAAGATGCCTTACTTGCAGACAGGTCATCCGCCCCATTTCCCCTGCAGCCATTCTCCAGCTACCAGCGCAGAGAGGTCATGGAACTGCTCATTGGGGGATCTTACCATGGAGTGGTCACATATGTTTATCTCACAGAAAACAGCTGTATGGCCCAGCTCACCATAGCAGTTTCTCTCTCAGTGAAAGTGTTTGGATAAAACCACTTAGAAGCCCCCACTGAGGAATTCTTCATAGCATGAATATAATATTTCTATTGATCAATTTCGTCTGCAGCAACAGCGTATAGTAGTATTTCCATTCCAGCTTGCATTCTCTCGTCTTCTTTTATTTTTCTGTGAGCTTACAGCATTTACCAACTGGGTTTTTCTTGCCATTGAATCCATTGTTTGTCACCCTCAGAACCTGAAAAGCAGCTTTCCTGATGAGATGCTGAGGAGCAGCCTTACTGCGTAGTTAACAGTGCACACATTCTTATGCACCAACTGCAAATGTAAATGCAAACATTTTTATAGCTGTTGTCAACAACCCACATCACAGGAGGTCTCATATCCCTGTTTTGGCAAGAAACATTAATTTTGGCATTCGTTGCACATACCACTCAATTAAGTGGAAAAATCATGCAGGGGGCACAAGCAGAGCACTATGGAAGCTCTCCATTTGATTCCATCAGAGACTTAGGATTTAAGGGAGACCGAAGCCCTGGGTCAGTCAGGGCTCGGTGGACTGCTGAGCAGGTATGAAGTAACACAGTAGTAGAACAAACTTTTAAAGCAGAAACTAGTTGCTTGTGCACATCTACAGCTTTGAAAATGCGTCCTGTGGTGAGATGTTAGGGAGCTGCCAGCAAAAGGTTATGGTGTTACTCCCATAACACAACCATTCTATTTCATCTTAAATGATGCTTCATGAAAAATCCATTATGTTGGTCCCCTTGAAGGAAAAAAAAGAAAGCAAAAAAGACAATAAAACCTCACATGGACTGAAAATGAGAACTAAAACAAGAGGTAGAAAGACTGGCAAAAAAACATGTTACATTCTGTGGAAACCAGATATGTATTTGCACTACTACCAAGTTACAAGTAAACAGGTCCTGCAGATGAGCTGACTTTGTAATGAATAGATGGAAGACTTGAAATGCCTCCTAAGAAAACTGTTTTAGTGCAGTTGCCTTCTGAATTAACAGCCATATTGAGATACAGAACAGCTAAAAGTTCCAAGAGGTTCTACTCATAGAATAAATCCAGGCAGCTCCTATAATGAACACAAAGCATGCACAAAAGTTAAGTTACTTTTGAACTGTGCCTTCTAAAATGGCCTCTTCTCTCAAGCTGCCACCAAGAGCATTTTACAGTTCTTAATCCCAATTTTACAGAAGTTTTTCTCTGTGCACAACATACATTCATTTCCCTCAGATAAACAGCAGAGTTCCAGTTTTCTCTCAGAAATACCCACTCTGCCAGCTTCCATCAAAACCATCCCAAGAACGCAAATGAAAGCAAAACACCACAGGTTTAGACTGCCTATATTCCATGGTGAGAATTCCTCCCCAGCCTAAGTAAAGAAGAATTTTAGTCAAGAATACATGAAGTATGGAATAGCCTTCTCTCTAGAAGCAAGATGGAGAAGTCAACTAACTTACAACATAAACACCTTTTCCTGTAGTTTGCTTGTATTACCCTTTGGCACTTGCTCTCCTAATCAGAAAGGAGGTGTGAAGTCAGAATACGCCAGCTAAGGTTCTTCCGGCTCCAAACAGTAGCAAAGACGAGTTTTCTTTGATACGATTTTATAAATGACCTCCTTCCATGTTTCTGTATTTTGTAGAATGAAGCTCTCAGTTCTAGCTTTGGGATAAACAGTAGATTGCAGTGCCATAGGATACTGGAACTGTAGGGATAAATATATTGTCTTACTTAGCCAAAGTCAAGTGCCTGTGCTTACAGTAGGCAGTACTCCTTATCACAGTGTGGATGACAAAGCAAACTTAGTGAGATCTTTGTCCGACCACAGCCCTTCCTGCCAGAAATGTGCTGAGCTTTTCTTTCCACTTTTCTCTTAATAATTAGTTTCTCATGTGATGGCACAGCAAATGTACCTTTGGGAGTGTCCATAACACTGAAATCAAGTTAGGCAGCCTGTAACTGAGACAGCTTTTTAGTTGGGCAAAGAGACTCACTTTAGTTCCAAGGATGAGATAATTTTTCAGTTGCTGAATTATCAAGATCCTTGAGATACAGAACCAGCTCTCTTGAAAGTAATAGCTGATCTCATGTCATGTCCCTGGACCAATGCATTTTTTTGCCCTCTGGCTCAAAGCCTCATGGGGTAATAGACGAGACGGCCTCAGTCTCTTTTATTTGTGCAATCTCTTTGTAGGCCTAGCAGATCATGCACAGTTGTAGGTCGTGACTCTCCACAAAAATAAAACCGAACCCCTAACGAACAAAGCAAAAAACCACAATATCTCCATTCCAGTCAGTGAAGTAAGCTGAAAGCATCAGCTCTGTGCTTCTGGAATGGGGAATGGCTGTCCTTTCATGTCACAGAAACCCTTAATTAACAGTCGGCTATCAACAGCCAGGGGGCTTTCTTCTCAGAACCCTAGCCAAGCCCAGCTACTGAAATAGATTCCCCAAATAAAAGAGCAAATGCTGCTCAAGAAAGTCAAGTAGTTTTTCAACACTGTTTGGTAATGCAGCAAAACTAGAGCGTGTGTATTCCCACACAAGAGAAGAACGGTTGGGTATGTGGGCCCCACTTGAGCTGATTTATTTCATTTACACCACCATACTCTATTAGAAACTTAAACAACTTAAATGGAACAATATTCTTCATCCACCATTAGCTTGGCCAGAACAATCAACAATGAATGAATTCTGAAAAAATATACTTCAAATGTCCCACAAATGTCTTGCAAATGAAGAGCTTTAGGCTGCCACAGTCTCTGAAAAGGTGCCAGCAGAAACTGGAGATTAAGTGTGTGAAAAGCCAACAAATTTTCTTTTAGAATTACCTGAATCTATGAAAACTTTCAGAATTATTTCCACTAAGAAGTTTCCCTATAGGACACAAAGCACCTACTGACTAAGGAAAAAAACCCCAAGGTATCTAGGAAGCACAAGGCCAGTTGCTATTTTGTTTCATCTCATATTTTTGTGCACAATAACAGCACATTTTAAACCCAAATATTTAATACAAACTGAAATAGGAATTGATTTGTCATGAAGCCAACAGAAAGTATGATTTTAAAATCAAGTATTAAGATTTTTAGAGTAGACAGTGGAAGCCTTTACATGTAAAAGTAATTTAAATCTAAATCACAGTAAGTGTAGGAAGCTCCACCTTTGTCCTCCACCTACCATACCAAGATTTTCCCACAGAGGAGAACAGCAAATAGCAAATAAGTTTTGGTTGCTTGGGAAAGCTGGGCAAGCAAAGGACCTTCTTAATTACATTATTCTTAATCATTGTAGTCTGCTTCTTTGTTTGATACTGTGTAATTAAGGTACATCCCAAAGACGCCTCTTTTCGATTTGCTCCCTAAATAGAAAGAAATGCCATAAGGAGATGTTTCTCCAGAAACTGGTGTTGTGCTAGCAAGTAGAAATTTACAGGTGGTTAGAAGATATACATCAGCACCTGTATTTCCCAAGCTCACAAGACAAAGTGGGTATTGATGCAGGAGTGTCTTGCCCATAAATCTCAACTTTAAAATCAGAAAACAGAATTCTAAATAACAAATCTGAGTGCTAAGAAGAGAGGTCACTTCAGCAATTTGTAGTTTAAACATTAAGAATTCTTGATTTATTTCATAGACTGAGCACTATTGTAACTGAGAAAGCTCTCTGACATAGCCTGTATGGAGATACTATTCCTTTATTTTCATAAACATAAAAGAAATCATATGTTAACCTAAAATATTTAATACTATATATGAATTACAAGGCTGCAATTAATTTCAGCTGCAGTATGCAAAATTCAGTATGAAAAGATTAGAAAATTAGAATGGATAATTATTTCAAAACTTCCTTCAAATGCAAGTTGTCTTGAAATAACTATATTACTAACTCTAAACTTTCTGAATAATAGTTACAGCATGGTTTTACATAGCAATTTGATTTTAAGATAAATAGGAAACTGCCCCCTCCCAAAAGAAGTTTCATTTATGTGAAAAATGTAGAAGTAAGATATTGCATAACTTTTCTGGATGGCTATAACCTCTTTTCACAGTTGTTTTATCTAGAGCACAGATGTTTGCCACTTAACCATGAATGTTGGGTGACCTGCCCAAATCTCAATAAAAAGCAGTTGTAACTAAGTTTTTCTGCAAACGGTTATGAAAACAGGAATCTTCATTTTGTGTATACGAAGTATACCCTCTGTAATGCATTCAAAAGCACTTTTGGGGGAAAAAAAAAAAAGGGTTCAGAAGTACAAATAGTGAAATCGCCTACTACACTGATGAGGGTATAGACTATAGTCAAAAAAGTATTAACAGCTAAATCAAGGTGCAGATTATTCTTTCAGAGATCAAACTACATTGCAAACCCACCCTCCCCTCTCCACCCTGCAAAAAAACCCCCAACCAAGACAGGAAAGTGGTGCTTTTTCATTGAGGGAAGCAGGTATCGTAGTCTATCTACTTTTCTCCTTAGATGCATATGCAATGTAATGTAATCCTGAGGTAAAAACAGTAAGGAAGGGGTTGATCTGTCTTCGGAGTAGTTCAAGGGCTGGAAAAGGCAAAGGAAAGCTGTGGTAGCAGGTCACCAGCCAGCCGGTGCTCATCATTGAGAGACCATACAAGCTCATACAACATAGAGCTTACCCATCCTGCTCTTAGCGCTGTCCTCTCTGACAGTGAGGTGGTGCGGATTCCTCTCTGCTGCACCCTGAAAATGAGCCTGCTCTGGTCCCAAGAAGAGTTGCATGCAGAATTCCAGTTTACCTTTAGTCACATTATAGCCATTGCAGCTACAAGGGGCTGGAAAGTGACTGAAACTGACTGCCATCACAATCTGTTCCCTATTTTCTTGAGAAAATGTAGTCTCACTAGGGAGAGATATGAGAAAGCAATTGGCCATCTCCTCACTCCATTGTTTTACAAGAATTTATGGGTGGGGTTGGATCTTTTTTTAGAAGAGACATGATTTGATATTTTCCTTTTAGGAAAAAAAAACAAACGAAGCCATGAATCAGTTGCTGAAAGCTTCCAGATTACTGATAATCTTTGTACCTCCAAAACGGAGATAAATCTCAAGAGAGCTCAAGGCCAAGAATAAGGCTTGTAACTTACCCAGCCATGTCCTTTTGTTTGTCTGTGCATACAAACATAATTAAGGGGTGGCTAAAAGTTCCACTGAATCCCTTGTAAAGTGGTCCACACAAAATGGCCATGATAACCTCTGTATATTTTGTTTTTATTGTTTTATTTCATTGTTCAGATGAGATCATGTTTGCTTACATCTTGCAAAATGTATCCAAGGTCTGATTTAGCACTTTTTCAATGCCTTTAGAAGGCTATAAAATAAGTTTGAACTTCCAAAATTTCAGCAGCATGTGTTTTGAAGGCATTAAGTTTTACATATTAACTAAGCATTGAAAAGACATAAAAAATACGCAACACCTGAGGTATTGAAATTTAAAATCCTAGTATAAAATGAATCTATGATGACTGGATTTTAATGTATCAGTAATTATTATCCTATTAAAACAGAGTATTATCAATCTGCGACACTAAGTAATGGCATTATGCTACGTATAATTAAACTACCATTTTGCAATACCACAGGAACCTTTTTTTAACTCTTGACTGCATCAAGGTTCTGCTAAAGGGTCAGTCCCTTGATACAAGTGTACTACAGGGGAAAATGCTGTCAGTTAATTTTTGAATTTTCAGAATTAAAGCTACTGTTTATGTATGCTGCAGGAAAAATAAATCAACTGCAAAACTATACAGCTTGAGTGCTATGTCATGTCAGAAGTACTTGGTAGGTGTTTGGAAACCCAACACAATTGGTTTCTTTCATCATTATGGAAGTTACTTTTTGTAATTCAAAATGAATGCCAGACAAGAACCATTGTTACAGAATCTCAGAAGAATGTAACTCAATTGTGAGCTAAATATAAATTCTCTTAGCTGTCAAGTTTTCATGCTTATAATCAAGTCTCCATGAGCAATTTTCACTTTTTCCAACAAGTAAATGGCCAAATAGTGCAGCTCAGAAAGAAGGTACTGTCTACTGAAATATACATGGCTCACATACATGTAAGTAGGTGTTAATTATCAATGTACAAAGACTATTTCAGCAATTTTTATCCCAGAGAAAATTCAAATTTGAGCAATCAAAATATTCTCAGTCATGGCCGAAGAAAATCTGTGCTCTGCACAGCACAAGCACATAAGACACCTGATTCTAAAAAAGGTACTGTCCTCTCCTTTCAGTAACTCTTACCATTTATTATAAACTATGCTATTTTGGGAGAATCAGGACAGGATTTAAAAATGGGATTTGTAGATAAAGCTGTTTTAATTTCTAGGAGTCAAGTTCCTTTTTCTTCTCACCCCAGGAGGAAGAACTAGTAAAGAAAACAAACAGCTTTCTCTTCCTAAGTGGGAAGATAAAACAAATATACCAGAAATGTAACTCTTTAGAATTTGTGTAATTTTCCCCATGATGTTACATCCCTGTACATGACTTCTGATGGACAGACCCACAATGTATTTAATGTTTAGGTAAAACATGGGAAGGGATCTTACATGAATATTCCTTCAGATCTCAACCTAATAACTTACTTCTTGGCAAATTCTGGTGTACTGTCCTTACATCAGCTCCCATTTGTTTTCAGACTAGTAGTACATTAATTTTCTCTCTCTGCAGAACAGCAGTGGCTTCCATAAAATGAGTTCACGTTTTGAACACATTTCTAGGAATATTAAGAGCCTAATGACCAACCTAACATGAATAAAACCTGATTTTCTCTCTTAAAAATCACAAGTAATGCTGAAACCATATGTCAGATGCTGCAATGCTTTTGTTGCTGGCCCAATTTAGGATTTAAAATATGACAAGGGGGGGAAAAAAAAGGCAAGAGAAGTTTGGAGTGCAAATATTCTTTGGTTTACTCATTAAAACAAAAGGACACAGCAAACAGCAAAAACACTGGCAATTAAATAAACAGCGAATTCTTTATATGCTTCCTAACAAAGAGTCTTTGGCTGTTTGAAATGTATTAACTTCATGCTTTTAAGTACATTACAGTGTCTAGAAAGTCACATTTTTTATCCCCAATGTCAAGGCAGAGAGAAGATGAGGAAGAAAAAGACAGATAAAAGGTAGGAAGTAAGAAAAGTAAGAAAAAAATTTATTCAAAATTCCATTTTTCCATTAGTTAAATAGTATATAACACAATGATGACACTAATTTCTGTTCCTAGTTTCATTGTACACAAAGCAAATTGGCTTGAAATTTATTTATCAGCTTTTGCAAATTCACATCATCATACACATTAGACTAGTATATCAAATATACTGACTCACATCTTCTCAAAAAGAATTGTGACCCTTCCAACCCAAATGATTGATTCTATGATTCTAGTAGCAGAATTCTAAATATCTTAAGGAATTGCACAGAGAAGTCACTGTGTTTTACCTTATCATAGGCAGAGTTAAAATTCTGTACCACAAGCTGTTTCTTGGGAATACTCTTCCCCAGTTCGGCTATTTTACTGTAGCTTATTCCTCAAATAATCCCCATGTAATCAAAGGAAGCAAGCACCTTTGCAGGTCTCTAAGGATCTCGACTTGGGAGATCTTGCCTTGCAGACAGGAAGTTTTCCCCTCTGAGCTGGAGATGCACAAGCCTGCTGTTAAGACTCTATGCGACAGCATCACTGATTTTATTTAAAATTCAATGCTTCGTAATGGCAACACTAGGAAGCTGTTATCTGTGCAGAGAGCATAAAAGGCTATAAATGAATCAAATATGTCTATTTTACAAGTAAATGAAAGAAATTACGGAGTGTACCATCACCATGAGTCTGTCACCAACATTACTGGATCCTGATAGTTTAGAATTAATTCTGTAAATCTATGATAAAGATGCGGATTGTCTGACAGCATATTGTTTTTGTTTGTGTATCTATTTTGCAAGACTCTTACTCTACTTGAACCGTTCTGTTTGATTGTCTTTATCAAGCTGTTTCCATAGGCAAAGCACAGTAAAAAAAAGTCATGTGCAGTTTTTCTTCCAGATGGACTGTGAATAGCAACAGATAGCGCATAGTAAGAAATCAATTAATAAACATATTTAGGAAAGATTTGTCATAATGTAAAAAAACCTCTTTGCATGCTCCCTTATTCCTTCATAAATCAACAGTGTTCCATCTACAAATAAGTCATAGGCAGTCACCTCTAATACAAGTACTTATATGTTCCCCTCATCTAGCATTTTGTTGACCCCATCACAAAGTTTCTGCAAATGGATTTTATAAGGTCCAAAGGGATTGTACAAGGCAGCCAGGAATTCACAATCGGAGAAGTGATCGAACACATTGTTGACGCGTCCGTGTGACTTCGCAGTTAGGTGACGCTGAATGATTTCATGAAGCAGCTCTCTACATTCATTTAACAGTTTGGACAAAAAGTTCCTGTCAAAGGTATAATCCACCTGATGGAAACTGACCACGGTCTTAGCCAGCTGGTGAACCTTCTTCTTGAATTTCTCCATCAATGCTATTTCATCCTGATTAAATTGGTTGTTCCTGTAGAGAATTGCCAACTTGAGGACTATTTTAATGAGGTTTTTTATGATCTTCTCTGCTTCTTTTTTATTTTGTGTATATTCCTTTGTTACTCTGTAAAGCTCATCTAAAACATCACTGCTCGTATCATCGATCAAAGTAGTTGCTATTGATTTGGACACCATTTTTCCAAGGATCTTCTTCTGGGCCTGAATGGCCAGACTTTTGGAATTGAAGACATCTGTGGCCACTAGGGGAAGAAAAAAAGTATGTAGTCAGTACTTTCAAATGGACATTCTCTGGACAGAAAGTTGAGGAATATTTCCATATTTATGCATCCATATTAGTCTTACTAAGTGTCACAAAAATAATGTAGCTGCAGATAAAAACGTATTTAAATCCCAAAAAACTCTGTTCTCTTTAGGTTTACATTCTTTCAGGCTGTTTTACTTTTGAGAAAATACCAACTGAACTTGCTCAGAAATGGTTTAGAAGATCACTATAGATGGATCAATGGAATTTCAAATTGAGGCAATAAACCTGCTCTATTTGATCAGATGAGCTGCAATTCTAATCTGTTTACCGCACTCATAATGAAATCTGAAACCAGGATTATCCCAACGTCATGACAAATAACCACTGCTACTCAAACAGAGATAATAATTCAGTGAAGCAACCATTATAAAGCCTTTTCCTGCTTAGCATTTTACATGATCAGTGAATGCAGACACCACATATCTGTTACCTTTTTTTTAGATATCTGTTATACATTTTTGTAGATATCCATGCAGAAATATTAAAGAAAGACAAAAATCCATTGTCAGCAAACAGTACTGAGATTCTCTGGATGCAATCTGAAGACACTAGTTTTCAGAAGAAAAGCGAGTACATATTAACATTTCTATGTCCTATATTTAATGCAGTAAAAGCATGAAATTAACTTTCTTGGGATTGTCATAACACTTGCAAGCATATAAAAGTATCTTTCTGGGACTAATGAAGTAGATCCTAGAACAGATTTCCACCTCTAAAACTATGTTTGATTGCACTAATACACCAAATGACTGGTTTGTAATTTTGTTCAGATACTTAAAAAAACCCAAACAGTTCTTCAGAAACTTGACTTCTGAAATGCTATCGTGCATTCTGTTGTCAGCAACAGTTTTTTAAAGCACCTTCCTTTGGCAGCACTCTCTCCACTAAGACATATGTGAGTTCATATTTCAGGTAGAATTGTCTGGGAAATGGCTGCCTTTTTGCTGCAGCTCTCCTGGAGTCTCAGACAGGCTGAAGGAAAGCTACATCTGTTTACATTTACTGTACATATGAAAGGTTTGCCTAGCAAACACCGGGACTGGAAATTTTTTTTTTTTTCTCTTTAATGAAAACATCAACTCCGCAGATGTCAGACAGTATGTCCCTGAATTTGGAAAAGGTTTCCTCTTAACTGCTGGTATGTGGGCAGCTGGATGCGTTCAGACTCAGGGTGCCTCAGGGGTTCCAGCAAATAGAAGAAACTTGTCCTTCAGGACATGAAACACAAATCTGTATTTTTAATTCAAGAGTATCTTTGAGAAACTTATTAACAAGCTCTTTTTCTTGTCATCCCATAAACTTTCAAGAAGCTTGCTTTCTTAGAACTCTCAGTGCATATCAGTATCTTGTTTTGAAGCGTGAAGTGGCTGAGCACATTTTTTAAAATCTTTACTACAAGAGGACACTCAAAAACCAAAGAACCCCTTGTTAATTATCTTGGGCAAAGCACTCAAGATCACAAGACAGACACACTTCTCAACCACAAAGATACAGGAAGACATTAAAGATGCTGAGCAGTCATTCTGAACTGAAAATATTTGATTCGCTTTCTGTGGTTTTAAATACAAAGCTGCAACGGTTACTAGTAAAGTGAAACTAATCCAAGTATTCCAACGGGTGGTCAAAATACTAGAACTCAACAGCCAATGCTTTACCGATGAATGATAACTGTTTTTTCCCTTCCAAAACAGGAATATCAATTGTTATTTCATAACTTTTATTACTTAAAGTCCTCTCAATGCTCATGATGTCTTCTTTCTGATACTCCACATGTATATATATGTTCATACGAATAGCAGGTTCTGTTTCAATGTATCTTCCAAAATTTGCAGAGAAAAACCCACATGATACAATATGTCTGTATTTTTAGGCATTCTTATAATATCACACAGGATGCTCCAGTGCAATTCCAGCCTGAACAATTCTGTATTTCTAAATCCACATAACCTGTCTCCAGAAAGTCATGCAAACACTCAGGTATGGTTCTAACATAACAACCTGCAAAGTATCAATTACAAGAAACTGAAAACATGGCAGTTTCCTAAATATTTTACAGTTTTTCAACAAAAAAACCTCTTACATTACATAATTTTAGATTTCACAAAGTACAGATCAACATGTAGTTACCCTTGCTAACCAAAACAGGAACTGCTCTATTCCAAAAGGCGCTAAACTCTTAATGGTATTTTTCTAAAATCTGTCCAAATTTTGGGACTATCCAGCATGGCTTAATTTCTACATATTTTGCAATAAATACACCAGAAGTTAGCTTCATTTTCCCTGTGCTGTTACATGGCTTCTAATTTAATTGCTAAATATGTACATTTCATACTTCAGTATTTCAGCCAATCCCAAAAGGAACTTGCTAACTTCTTGTATTTTATAATCAGAATTTTACCTCCTTACCTTACCCATGAAAGAAAGACTTAAAATATATTTCACAGCTTGAATAAACCCCAGTTTAAGCAGCAAGATTATAGAGCTTCTTCAGAATGAACACACATACTTCCTAAAATAACACTAAAACTATTACTTACTTGTTCATCTAATGTAATTGCAGTTTTTATTGCTGACAGCAGAAAGAGAAGCAAAATACCCAAGGTGAAGACTGGCCTGTGGCTTATTTATTCTGGTAAATCCAGTGCACACTTTATCATGTGCTTTGAAACGTTGTCAGAAGCTATCACAGAGTGAATATGGGGTTTTCCCCCTCGCCATAACAGCAGCTCTTCTCAGCTACCTTTCCCTCCTGCCTGCAGTGCTTCATTTTGCTCTGGCACCTCAAAATGCAAAAATATATCGCGGTGGTTTCACTTCCTCGAAGAGAGAGCTGAAAGGAAATTGCAGCGCTGAGCAAGCAGTGCAACACCGAGGGCTGCTCCTGACAACCTACAACTGGAACAGCTCACAGACACGGAGGGAGAAGAAAGGTTCTGTGACTCCAGAGGACAGGTGACGTGTCAAGAAGAGGTTAAAACATTAACCTGGTATCTGTGAGAAGAGATGCCCAGCGTATCAGCAGTGCCTGATTCACAGGTCGTGCTGGGGAGGGCAGCGCTCCCAGCGTGACTGCAGTCTCAGATACGAGCACATGAAAATGCACATTTACACAGCTAAATAGCAATGGCTGTATGTAGCCATCCTTAGAAAGTGATTATGGTAGTTGGCCTGGCTGTCTGACCACACCTTTTGTTTTGACGCGTTACATCCTTGCATTTTAAACTGGAATAGTGTCATTTCTCTGGTGACCTGCAGGTAATCCCACTAATTTTAAGTGTCCCACAGTTTGGTTTACCTCCTGACTGCTCTTTATAGCTCAAATTTCTTTCCTCTGCAGCTTTACACTTTACTTTTTAAAAGGTTATAATAAAAAAAAATACCTCTTTGAAGTCAATGGGATGTCATTTTCTGCACAACCTATACAAATAAGCGTGATTAGGTACAGTAAAGCCACACCTCCACAGAGGAAAGCAGTCCAAGAGGAAAGGCTTTCAGAGGAAATCCAGCTTCCATTACTTTGAAATTCACAGGATCAACCTTAGGAATAAGACAGACATCTGCAATATCTCCTAATTTATATGAGTAAACAAGGTACTAGGGGCTGCCTCCTGTGAATGTTGTGAGCTTAGTGATTATGAAACTTCTTGATTTTCATAACCAAGCACCCAGTGTGCATGTTTTACATGGTATTTTGTGTATTAAAATGAATAAATACTGGACATGTAGAATTCTGGATGTGTTTTCCCCAAAATATTTTACCATACAGAGGTTTTCCTTAAACTGTGGTGGAAGTATAAACTTTCACTGAAAAAATTAAAATTGTGGTTACTAGTCTCTCAGGAGACTGCTATAAAAGTATGTGAAGGCTCATACTTATGGCTGCAATGTTGACTTTTCCCTCACATGGAAGCTAGCACACCTCCCTCCCTACTGTGGCAAATGACTATTACACTGTTACCACGTACCCTATGTCTCAACTCTATTTAAATTTGAGACAGAAAAAAGAAGGTAGTATTTGGAAAAAACAACTTTTTTTTTCCACAAGACAACAGCCTATGCTAGAGTCAACATCACTTGCAGCTGGGTGCATGCAATCTCATGTACATTGACAATGAACACTTGAGTCACTGAGTATTTTTAAACTTCTCATATTGAAGGGGCAGAAAAAAAAAGACATCCAGTAAAAAATTACAGTGAACCTTGTTAAATTTCATGGTCAAGTCAAGAGCTGAGCTTTCTGATACTCACTGTGTTGATACAACAGTCCCACAGGAAGAGAAAATATGACTGTGAAACGCTGCTGCCTGAGCCCCAGCTCTCATTTTAGTCACTGGCACATCATGTGCTGCACTAGTAAGGCCCAAAAACGACAAAGGTTTTTGGGTTAGGCACAAAGAACACCGACGTGGGCTTGGGCGGAAAGAGACGGCCTTTGAAGGCTTCAGGCAGCATTTAATATCCCATAGCATTGAGAAATGTGGCAATGGACTTCCTGCTGGGAATCTTGTGTGGATGTGTGTGTCGGCTTCTCTACAGACTGTGTGTGAGAACTACAGCTAAAAGCCTGCACACGCCATACAAATTGCATGTTCAGTCAAACTCCTGGAGTGAAACAGCACCATTTCCCTGGAGGGAGGCAACATGAAATCAAGTGGAATTGACAGTGTTATGCTCCCTGAGTGTATGTGACCGTGAGTCATGCACCTCCAAAATCATGAGATCGCCTAGATGTGAAAGAAAAAGGAATTACTGAATTTTTAATATTTTTGTGCTTTCTGGGTCTTTACAGGTCTACCCTTGTTTTAAAGAATTATACAGGCCAGAAACATTAAAAAAAAATACGGAGGCATATAAATATATTAATTAATGTATAAATACATTACTTCAGGAAGGTAAAGCTCTAATAGTGATAAACTATGAGAGTTATCATCAGTGAACAAACAAATCCTGAAGTACAAAATAAACAGAAATACGCATAAACCTGTTACCAGGGCTGTAACAATTTTCACAATATACTTATTACATGACAATATGATTAAAAAACATGAGTGGTAGGATACAGACTATGAATTCTTTAGATATGAATAAGGTAAGTTGATTTTTCTAGCTGCCACATGATATATATAGCTTCTGCTTAATAACCATCTGAGCAAGTGAGTCACAGTTTCAAAAAGGTTTTTAATGCTGGGTTGTTTTTTTTTTTTCCTTTTTAAACAGAAGAGTCAGTGTTTTGATTCTTATCTAAGTGCTGCAAAGTTTCTTGGGTGAAAGGTATGTTAAAGTCCTTACAATCCCTCCAGAAATTCTTCCAGAATTCCTTCCAAAAATACAGCAGTTCCCAGACAGCCACTTCAGCATATTGGCCAGTCTCCACATTCACAAGCATCTGTTCACTTGCTGACTTTTCAAGAGCTGATGAAAGTCGAGGCTTGCACCAGACATGCAAGACCAGAAGCACTCAGAGAGCTTTCACTCTTCAACCTCAGACACTGGGGCTGCAACTGCTCAGCTGAGGGCAGGAGTGCCAAGAGACCAGGACAGCCACAAAGTTTATTGACAGAAGTATGTCAGCAGGGCAGATAGCTTGGGCAACCACTATCAGGCAGTGCAGAACCCAGAGAGCAAATGGCTAAGTGCAGATGGAGGAATGAAAAAAACCAAAACCTCAAACAAGGGCCGTGTACAGTACTTGCTTCTTTCACACACACCTCTACTTTTTTAATTCATGTACACAAGGTCCTTATTGGAAGATCAAATATTTTACTTGGCACCTTGTGTTTAAAAAGAGGGATTTATATATGAATACTAATTTTAACTAGAAAACTGTTTAAATGAAGATTTGCAATGCATACAAAGCATTCTTTCATAAGCAACATTTGCCTACAGTTCTCTTAACAGGTACAGTAAATTGTACTACATTCTTGCTTGCAATAGTTGTTACCAACTGAGCATACGATGAGAATGTTAATTATTCAAGCAATGTGCACTAGTTCTAGCATTCACACTGGAAGACCTTCAAAAGAAAAAATGCTCCATCTGAAGCCAAGCCTAATGCATGGCAAATATTGCATGAGCAGTCTTACTGGATTTCGAAGTCAGCTATGAGGCTGTAAGTGACTCTGGAGCAACAGTTAATCAAGCAATTTCACAAAAAATATATGGCTAATGAAGCGTTTTTAAAAGCATTTTTGCAAATACTGAGTATGCCTAATCTGCATACTCATACTGAAAGTGAGCATACATTCAGCTGCAGAAACATGGGAAAAATAAAAGAAAAGCCAGCACACACCATTTAGAACAGGTTCTTTTCTCTTAATAAAATGCTGAATAAGTCGTTGCCAATATGTTTGCAAAACGCATATGATATTGTTATATGCTTCTGGATTTTGCTATTTAATTCTAATGTAGTGTATTAAAATGTCCAAAATTTTACAAACAGCAAAATATGAGCCATATTCTAGCTACAAAACCAAAAACCAAACCATTGAAAAACGCAGAAAACAAAATACTTTTTGAATCCAATTCTTGGTGAGAAGAATTGCCAAAAAATGTATCTGAAGGTTAAGGCTGGGTAGAGTGGCAAGGAATGATGCTGTTTCCAATAAGAATGCAACAGAGTTTTGTAGTCCCATGGGAGCAGTCTGCCAACAAGTTATTCTGGTTTTACATGCGTGTGCTTCCCACAGCCAGCCTGTGTATCACATGATACATATACTGTAGCTGATTTAGAAATTTTAAAAAGCCTTCTAAAAGCTATTTTTCCTAAGACTTCTGCACGTATTTTAAATGAACAGTGTAGCTTTAAAAATAAGAAGAAAAACATCAGATTAACTTCTAGTGACTGCTCTCAGAAAAGAATATTTCAGAATACATTGGATATTAAATGGAGAAAATGACAGTCACACAGAGCAGTATCATGAACTTAATTTGGTATTTCAGTCCTCTGCCACCATTTGTTATCCTTGTTGGAATGTAACAACTGGTGCAGTGCTGGTAAATACCCAGCCTGTATATTTCAGCTGTTAGCCTTTTCAGGGCTATATCAGGCTCCTCTGTATCTATCAGGTGTCCATGCACAGCGAACAGTAATAATGAACAAATCTTTTCACGGGAAATAAAGTGTATCTTATGTCATTCCTTCCAATCAATCCAATGCAGTGCAGGTACTCCGTATTTTGTCCAGCCTTAAAAACATGTACCAAACTGCAGCAAGGCAACAGTGTCAAGCTCCCTAAGCCAAGTGGAACCCAAAACCTGAAGTTTCAAAAAGAGGTACCTAATTGCTCTTATAACCATCCTGGCAAAAATAATGTTTCCTCACAAATGCCCCAAAACCAACAAAAAAACCTAACCAAAACACTTAGCTGTAGGCCCAGAACCTATGTACTTATAAAAAAAAAAGAGTTCCTGGCTTGAATGCAGAAGGAAAACCTTTGAGGCCAGGAGCCCTGGAGAATTTGAAATCCATTGGAGAAACTTAAATTTGACATGGGGGCAGGGGTAGAATTTAAGATTAAGATACATGTTGCAAAAATACAATGAACTGGAAGGTCCAGACGAGATGCCAATCTGGCATAAGAGGGACAAGGAACTCAATCACAAGGCAAATGTCACAACCTGGCTGTCAAAATGCAAAGGGCTTGTACTTGAATCACATGTAAAGAAAGTCAAAGCAGAGGCTTCAGAGAGTCCAAATGACACAGAAGTTTGTGAGGGATCTTACAGTGTCTTTGAAAGTAGTTAATAAGGTTTTTCTTGTATTTCTAGTTCTGGTTCTCTTTTCTTTTCCTTGTAGATCTGTAGCTACACTGTCTGTTTCTTACAGAGAGGATGGTAGTCTCTTGGTAACTGTCCTTCATCATAATATTGAAAGTAAGCTGGATTGCTACCATTCACTTCTTGTGTGTGTGTATGTGTGTGTAAATATATATATATACACACACACACATATTTATAATCTATCTATATATTTTTTTTAAAAAACCTAACTTCCAAGGCACTGAAGACTGCCACAGCTAGAGGCCAGCTACAAAAAAAAAACCCTAGTGTGATTACCAGGGCTTTCAGTTCTCAGGTGTCTGGTTGGTATATTCATTTCCAACACTGAAATGTAGATTATAAAACACAAGAAAATATGCCATCTAAGAATTTTACTTATCAGATATTGGCTCTTCTTTAGGCCTAAGACACTAGTGACACCTTTCCTTTTTTTTTTCATTTTTTAATTTTTCACTACCTTTTTTCCTGTTTTATAGCACAAAGGATAAATTTTATGGCATTCAATCAATGCATGGCTGTACAGGCTATACGTGCTTTGTCCAGGCTTCGATACCAGTCAGTCATGGTACCTGTGATGACGGAAGACTACACTTGGTGGCTGAAATGGTCATTTTTTCTGCACAGCTAACATGTTTACTTTCCTCTTCCACAAGCAGCAAAATAAACCAACCTCTGAGTTTTAAGCTCTCTTCCCAATATTTAGTAGCTACAGCTACCATGACCTTCATCCAAACTTTCAGTCATGAAAACAGTGGTTGAGAGTCTTTTCCTCACTTCTCTACTCCCTCACTGCCAGTCAGAACAGGCTCTCCAAGACCCAACCACACAGTTTATCTTTCAGAGGCTTTGCTTTGACTCTTCTTTGCTTCCACTAGTGCCACTCAAATCCACCTTTAAAATATTTGACTTAAAAACACCAAAACTCACAAACTAAGACTGTCAAAACACCAGTCCACCTCCCCACATATCTTAAGAGTTTGGTTTTGCTTTCACTAATGTCATTAAGTTCTAGTGGAATATAAAACATAAGAGAAAAAATAGGTCTTCAACACTGTTAGCAACTTAATCTTCTGTAAAATTGAGTCTTCTGGTTAAATGTCGTATGTGTGACACTGTCATTCTCTTCTACATCAGGAAGCAGTATTATTTGGATACAATACTTTGTCATCTCGCAAAGGAGTAATAATCCTATTTATTTTTAAATGTTGCAAGTATATTTACTGACTAAAAGCTGGACAGCGTCCAGAGGCCCTTTCAGCCTCAACTGCTCTGTGATTTGAAACTCCTCCATCTACTTTGTAATTCACCCCTTGGGGCAAAACATATGAGACTTGACTGCACTGTCTTCCACAGCTGTTGACTGCTGCAGAATTAGACCATTTAGCTTCTTTACTTAGCACTGGCATCAAATGACATTTTCACCTAAGCAATGGACAGCAGTGATCAGCTGTGAAGTGGCATACAATAGCAGGAAAGTTCATTGTACCTTGAGATTTCCAAGATTATTACCCATAGTAAAAAGAAGGGAATGCAAATTTGAACCCGGAGACGGAAAGCCCTCAAGTGGTGCATAGAAACACCATCCATCAATCTAAATTTCAAATATTTGCACTGAAATAAAAATGTCAACAGTTTCTCTTGTCCTCACTATACTGCTGTCCTCTCATAAGAAACCACAACGAAGGGATCAACTTTTAACTGTAAGTTACATCTCTTTCAATCAATTTTGATTCCAGCTGCTCGTTGCAAAGAAAGGTTAAACATACATCCCAGGACACCAATGTCTTGCATCACAGAATTTAAACCTCTAACTGCCAGCATTGAGGACAAGGCTGTGAGCTTACCACAGGACACTAGAGTCAAACTTTATTCCTACCCCTTCCTGAAGTATCCACCATTTCTATTCGTAGATGCTCAGATTTATAATTCATTGTTTCAGGTTCATAAAATCAAGTCTATATCACTATTTCTCAGTGAATATTTCTAAAACAAATGTTTTTAAGTGAATAGAAACATCCATTCATTTTGTTATTTGCAAGTAGTAAAAAACAGCCCTTGGAATCTGTAGCTGAAATATTTGCCTGTGTCATCTGCTTACTTCTGTTAAAATTCAACCAAAATTTTATTCTTTCTATAAATAAAAATATCTTTGTAGAATAGTTCTGCGAAGTGGACACAGTAAAAGCAAAACCAGACCTCATGAAAGCCCCAGGTTTTTAAAACAATGGAGTTTCTGCATTTTTCAAAGTCTCCTCCACACCTCTTTGAAGTTAATTAAGTGGATGCTTGCCTGTGCATGCACTAAATCAGTGCTTTATTAATTCCTGTGTGAATGTAAACATTTTGGGATAGAGACTTGTGGGTATCACATTCTTAGAGATTCCTGAGATCACAGGGCAGTTAGCAATGCCTTAGAGAAACTTGCAATTACTGGCCTTTATAGATACATAAAGTCATCTCAGAATATGTCCCTGGAATTTCAGGTTTCAAACCTTTCAAAGATAAGTGCTCTCAAATAAATGAGGTGCTTATTCCCACTTTACTGCAATTTATTCTCATTACTGCAAACTGCCAGCAGGAACAGGACTCTGTGCAGACAGCCCGACATTTGTATATTATATGTCAAAATGAAATGTAGGTTTTACCTATTGCTATGCAAAACATACTATCTGATCTTTCACTACTAATCTTCATCATTACAAACACTGATACTAAATTCTGCAACAGGTAGAGAAAATTATATTAGTTTATACAGCATGTATCCATTCCTCTATATTGCTTCTGCTGAAACAGTTCTGTAGGAAAGATTTTGAATCCCAAGTTCCCCAGACTGAATCCAACATGCCATGCAGACATGTGAGCTCTTGACCTCTCACAGCCCACTAGCCAAGCACAAGAAATGAACCACACACCAGAACTGTGACAGGGAATTAACTGCTGAAATGGAGTCAATTCACTACACAACATAGGCAGGGAATCTCAGGGATAAGAACAAAATGTATGAGAAAACATTCCGAAGTAATGAATGTAGAAAGAATATCTCAACAAGTCTCTCAGTTTCTCTCCTTCTCCTTCAAAGACTGTGCCCAAATGACAGCAGGTTTAAGGCTTGTGCTTTTGCTGACACGATGGGTAAAACAACCGAGTTTTTGGCAGTTGCATTTTATTGCCAATCCCACCGTGTATCCTGCCCTGTAGTCATGACAGAGATGTGCCCACAAAACAGGAAGTGTACACCTCCCATTAAAAAACACAAGCAACTCATCAAATGCAATTACGCAAACCAAGAAAACATGAACATCTGTAACTTTCAGATTTCCCACCATTAAAAAAACACCTTAATGTCAATATGTATAAGGCTATTGTTCAGATTAGTGCTACACATTAATGCAGAAACAGTCAATTTAAGCACTCAAATCTCTTAACCATGAACATTTCTTAACTCATAAACAGCAATTGCTACTAATAACAATACTACTGGTGAATACTATGGATCTGTGAAGTATCTAACCAATATGCAAACATGCAAAATTAATCTTTAGATATGAAAAAGAGTAATGTTTGTTTTAAAGCCATTATTAAATAGATCAAACTATTTTAGCCTAGCACTTCTATTGTATGTGATGTATGGAAAAATGAAAATTGAAAGCTGTTTCATGAAATAGCAGAAAAACCTTTCATACCTCTTTATGAAATGCTCTCCTCTTACCACATTTTGTAATCTAATTGTAACAAAAAATCAGTCCAGAAGGTTGAAATAACACCTGCAATATAGTTATAATTTGCTTTATTTATTACTAAAGGGACTCTAAGTGCCTGAGCAGACAGGGGATGCATTTTGCTTCTCAACTAACAGCATTTAAGAACCCTTCTAAAACTGTAATATTTAATGGAAGATTGACCAAACGATAAATTGACACTGATAAAAGGAATTATGTGTGGTTTTGAATAAAAATTGCAAATTACATCTCGTGTTTCAGCATTATATTTTCCTTAAGCTATTCCTGGCTAATGTATTACAAAACACTCATTATTCTTAGAAGCAATCTATTTAGCCTGCTGTTATACTGGGAAATAGTAATGATAAAGAGTACATCTTTACCAAATATATGTGCAAGGGCTCTTCCCTTACCCAGATATTTCTTTTGATTCTGCAGAGATTCGCTGACTTTTGCTCCTGGTCTCTAACCTCTGCCTCATTTATGGCAGTGCATAGTTTGCGAAGTCCCCAAAGAAAACAACCCAAAGGCATAAGTATGATAACACAGCAAATGCTGTCATCAACAGATAAAGGAAAAGTAGACTGGGAAACAGTCTCTAGTACAATAAACACTTCTGGAAGATGAAAAACCCCAGGTAGAATTTGAAACCAAAGTACTTTCTTCCCTTACGTGGAACAGTGTGAACGGTATTGGGCACCCCAGTATCTCCCCAAAAAAGGAGCTGACAAACAGGAGCAGGTCCTAGAGACTGTCACCAACATGTTTAGGGAGCCGGAGTGCCTGATACCGAAGATGGGTTGAGAGCTCTCGGTTCGAACACAACAGCAATGGACATTACCAACATGTGCAACTTGTTACCAAGTACTTACAGAGTAGACAGAATCAGGCTCTTTTTGAGGATGCACAGCAAAAGAGAACAGGGCAAGAGACACAAGCAGCATCAAGGGGAAGTCTCATTAGGAGTGACCACCTTCAAAGCAAGGGTTGCCAAATACTGAAGTAACAAAGAAGTGCTTCCTAGAGAAGTGGTGGTACCTCCGCTCTTGAAGACACTATCTGAAGAAAGCCTGAGCAACTCCATCTACCTTTGAATTTGGATCCATCTTTAAAGCTGGCTCTGCCTTCAGCAGAAGGTTGTGCCCGGTGACCTCCAGAAACTCCCTAGAGCCTCAGTTAATCTGTGATTCTCTTTATCAACCAGATAGCTCAAGGGACTGTATCTTATTTGAAACTAAGCATGTGAACCTTGCAATTCATTTTGGATTAAAAGATTTGATTGCATAAGTATAATTATATTAATGGAATTTTCTCAAAGCAATCTAGCATTCAACCCAACAATTGCAGCTAAATGATTAACCTGTTAAGTTTCAGTGATTCTCTGTAGTAATCTGTCAGCTACAGACCGTGTTTATCCCATGGCCTGTGCTCAAATTACCACCTCGTTTCCTCATCTGATCCAGCTGCACAGATTAATAAATACATGAGGTACAAAGTGTCCTGCAGAAAACAACTACTGCATATGGACTTCCAAATGTGTTATACAACAAAAAAACACCAGTTCAGCTAATTAAATTCTGAGCCTGTAGGAAAAGCAATCAGAGCTGCCATCTGATCCGCTCACAAACAGGTTATCTAAAGATGACCCTGATGTGACCAGGAAAATAAAAGCAACCATTCTTCCAGTTTTGAAGGGGAGAGGTACAGAGCTTCTCAGAGAGTCTTACAGCTTAACAGCCTGAATCAGTGCACTTACTGATAGATTCAAGTGCCCAAATCTCAAAGAAAAGGTGCAGCACCTTTGCTACACACCACAGCAGCTGTAGTCATGTCCTCAGAGTCCTTTATTCCCTGCTTCTTGCTCCATTAAATGTACTATCCCCCACCCTGCCTGTGTACTCTTACTCCTCCAAATTTCCCATTGCCACTTCTTCATTACAGTTTTAGCTTCTTGGTCTTCCTTTTGCCCTGCTATTTGTACCTCTTGGAATGCTTTCCTCAATTCTTTCTAACCTCTCATAAGCTTCTTTTCTTTTTTCCTTCTTTCCTGGGATACTTTTTTCCCCCATCACCCTGTCCTATTAATCTTGAATTTTAATTCAATCCCTTCAGTTCAAGGGATTATATATTCATGTAGAAGGGATTGCACAAAATGCCAAATTGTCAAGCACTGCTATGATTTACAAAGCTGTGTACATGATATGTATAACCACAGCAATCTTTACATTCTCTTCATCAGCAGTAAGCAAGTTATCTGTGAAATAATAAAAAAAAAATTCTCAAATTGAGTAATCGAGATCTCTAATACATCCACTGGGGCAGGATGATTATTCCTGCTCCTGAACTGAACTGTTCACTGGCCTTAGTGCTTTATGAAGATTATTGTTCTAAAAAGGGAGGCTGGCAAAGAACAGGTAAAACAATGGAAGCTCACATTTTTTAGTCTTTGGGGTGAGAGCAGAAGGTGAGTCAAATCTGTGGGGTTAAGTACTAATTCCGTGCTCTACTTCTACAGTTTGGATTTCCCCATTCACTGTCATAAAATAAGAAAAGGTTCTAAGAAATGCTAGTTTCAGAGTTAGTGGGACGGAGAATGATACATTAAGAGTCTCATCGATGTTGTAGATGGAGTAAGCAGCCTGTAGGAGCACAAGAGCAGATGAATTGTTGTCTAAATGAACACAATTCTAGTTTGGGAAACGTTCACACATGAGAGGTGACTTCAGAATGTCAAAGCAAATCCATGACTACTTGCAGGAGGGAGCACTAACTTCTTGAAACAGTGAGTGCTCTGTGATTTTATAACCCCTGTGTTGTTCTGAGCTCTAAAAGGAACAAAACAGGTGAGCTCACTCTTCAGTAATCTCATTTGGATTAGAAAAATGCTAATCATGTCTTAAAAAATCTCCAAGCACTTGCAGGAATGCAGTGATCTCTCCCTCCCCTGAAATGTGGTATTCAAAACTAAGTATGATAAAGGTGCAATGCAGGCTCTCACTTGTGTCCAAGTTTGTAATACAATATCCATTGTTTTACAGGCTATGTATTACATTCACACTGATATCTGCTATTATTTTACTTTTCCTTTGCGATACTAACTTCTGATATTTTTAAAATATACTGCATCAAACCTGAAGAACAAAGATGAAGCTCTCTGGAGCTTTTACTGTTTCCTTCTATTGAAGAAATACATCCACATCACAAGAATTCTAATTGGTACAGGCCCATATTTTAAAAGGTGTACTCATGATACATAGTTCTAACATGACAGCATTTAGAACATTCCCTTCAGATGTCAAAAAGGAATTCAATCAAATCAAAGTCTGAAACCATGTGGTACCTTCCATGGCAGGTGACATGCCAACAGTCAACACCAGAATGAAATTATGCCATGCAGTTAAATGCCGTAGGCTTCTTATGGACTTTAACACACAATCTGTTTCATCCGGGGCGAAGGCAATGAAAACAAGAAAATGTGACAGGGTTATTTATATCACGACAGTTGCTGGAATCTGTAAATGCAATACAGATTGATGCCATACAGACACATGCATATATTTACCACAGCATTGTGGGATACAGACGAATACAAAGATTGTTCTGCATTTATTGAGCAGCGTGGCGGGAGAAAAAAACCTGTTTCATGTTACCATTCTAATACAGACCTCAGAGACATCAAAGGCAGAAGATGAAAAGCCCATATACACTGCTGCATATACCCTATATCCAGCAATTAGTATAATATATAGTGGGGTAATGACTGTCTTCTAGCAATGTCTTTTTATTCTCTATTCCTGTTAAAAAATTATATTTTACTTGATGTAAAATGCTCTACCTTTACTCGATTAATTACAAAAAGAAAATCTTTAGGAGTGTGGCATTCAAAATGGACTTTGATTTTGGGTTTCATTGAACCAGTGGGTATAGTTCATTTTTACAGCAGTAAAGCTTATAACCTTGGATCTTGTTATGTAGATTTCTAAAAATAATCCACAAAAAATCTATTTTTATAGACATCTCAATATTCTCCAATTACTGCAATTCACTTGTATAAAGCAGGTGAAAGTGAAGTATTGTTCACCTTTGCATCAGATCATTGGCAGAACGTACACAGTGTGCAGTGTTATTACTGTGCCCTCAACTCTCCTTTCCACTGAGGCTGATCTTCCAACACCTGGTCTGAAATTCACACCTGGAAGCTGCAGCTGAGCTCCAGAGCCCCTCACAGACTCCTTCACTAGCTCCTGGCCAGTGATGCTTCCCTGGACACTGGAGCATCTCTGCATTAAGGAAAATAGAAAAATATGCCCATGCTTACAAACATCATTAAACCAACATATTTCATCTAGCTTTCTCCTCGTTTTGCTTTTTAGCTTGTAGCAGATTAGCCACTGTACCCTTCATCACTAGCTTTGGCCTTGAAATGAACAGAATCTGCTAAAATAACTGCTTATAACTGTCCAAATGTACCTCTACTCCTACCATAAGTCACAGGCCTTTACCTTCTAATTCCTTGGATGGACCATATAATTTGTGGGTAAATCAGAATTTCTCTTTTAGAGTGACGTCCATTCTTCACCTAAGGAAGAATTAACCACCTCCCCTCTGGTAAACCACTTAAAAAATTTTGTATCCTCAGTATCAAAACCCTGAGCCACACATTCAATTTGAATTCGTGAAGCACCGATTTTCTTTACACAAAAACTATAGTTTCTTCATGAAACAGAGCTAGCTAGTTGAAAGACTGTGACTATTTTTTGCTACATACTCTGGACCACTTCAAATACACAGGTATTGTAAGTGTATACAAATACACAGGTATTTGACTGTATTTTTACGTATGTTATACTTCCATGAGTGTCCAATCAGACTAGAAAAAGCAGTGTAACAGCTGCTATTCTACATTTTTACCTGTTAACCCCACTTTTTTATTCCCATACACACTAAGCGCCCATTTTCTCACGCATTTTCTAAATTGTTCTTTTAAAGATGTGAATACATTACCAGGAATACATTTACAGACTGACTGAAAAACCTTCTCAGTGATATCTATACCTCATCTTCCTGCAATGGTTACTGTTTAATTTTCCACTCTAACACATTAAGAACAAAGGACAGCAAAACCCAAATATTTCCCAAGCTAAAAATAACTAATTAAAAATCTACCCTTTCTTTTCTGTCTCAGACACCTGCTTCAAATGCTTTTTTGCAGCATGAAAATCCTGGCACCTCAAATTGTTTATGAAGAAATGCACAGAAAGGCAAATCTATTTAAAGGTGATTTTAAGAATCATACTCATCTAAGAAGGCAAGACATTTCTTTAAACAATAATATCTACATTTCAAATATAGCCAGCTTAGTAAAACTGTCTGGAGCTTACAGTATGAAACCAGAGGATCTTTCCTGCTATAGTATGGAAGCAGATCTCTCCTGCTGTAAAACTGAGGGAGAATGTTCACATATTCTCTTTTTCAAAGCTTCTGTAGAGAAATAATTTTTACAGTTCTCCTTTTCAATAAATTTGTCCTACAGAATCTTCTTGGGGAAAAAAAAACGAAGAGCTGCCTTTTGCTTCAGATGCTCATTTAACAAGAAGACAACTATACCGATTATTCTTATCAAAACAGAGGCTATTGGGCTTCATTACTAACCAGGTTCTACTAGCATTATTAGCATTAAGTTTGATTCAGTGCAAGCTGATTTTTTTTCAGATCAACAAAATACCCTTCTAAGCAAGTAAAGACACAGATGTCCCTAGTAATGTTATTCTTCAAGTGAAGGAAGTTGTACAGACTGTAAGGGGAAAACCATCTGAAACATTCGGAAAAGTTCTTGTTTTTGCCCAATACGAAATGCTTAGGTCGCCTTTCTGCTTGCTTTTCTGTTGGGGTTTTTTAAGCTGTTTTTCTCAGCCATACTGGATTTCTGTATGTTTGAGTCTCCCTAAGGGCTATGTGTAACCATGAAGCATCAATTCTATTCTAAGAAATCCAGTGTACAACCCCACCACTGCCCTGTTCCCTCATCTGTATAAATGCTCTTTTGTATATAGGCACTTTCAGGAAATTGCCCTCCTCCTCCCCCGCTTGCTCCCCACTGTCCGAGCCCCCCTCACACCCCCCTTCTGATCAACACTAGGGAATAGCTGCATTTTTGTTGGAGCCCTTCCAGCCCCTCCACACGCTCCGCTCCAGGAGCAGCAGCAGCACACTGCAGCTTTGGCACACTCCTCTGTTTTAACACACACACACACCCCCCCTCTCATTCGGGCAGCGAAGTAAGTGGCATCAATCTTACTCCCAAAATAATGACCTTTCACTTCTTCCCCATGCAACTTCCTCTTCTGCTGAAAAAATACAGTGCTTCCAAATTAAAGAAACCTTCCTCTTCCGACATTTGACTAACAGTGTGTCGAAACACTGTTTCCTCCACTTATCAGTGCTCCATGTGTGAGTAAATTACCATTGCCGAGACAGACAGATATCCCTGGGCTCCAACACTTCGCTCACTTCAGATCCTGCAAAATCGGCACGACTTCCAGCGGTTTTGCAAAGGCCTTTTCCCCTCCCCTTTTAAAGCCAGAGAGAGCAGAAACTCTCCTCCACGCCCAGAGAAGCAGCGTGCCTATTTCCCCTGCACTGAAAACAATTAAAAGCCATACCTTCCTTGGGCTCATCGGCTTCCGAGCTCATGGTGTCAGGCAGGGCTCTGCGGACCAGACTAACACTGAGATGCAGCCGCAAATCAACTTCTCTCTCCCTCTCCCTTTCTCTCCCTCTCTCAAAAAAGAAAGAAGAGAGAGAGAGACGGTTGGGGTTTTGAGGGGAAAAGTCTACGAATCCAGCAAATCACAACTAAGCTACTTGAAAAGGATCCCGCCCCTTTCTCAGCTGCACACCAGCGGCTGTGGAAAAACAGCACCTTCGGATTTTACTCGCAGCTGTTGCCGCTTATGAATCTTATTCTCGCAGTCTGTAGGAAGGGTGGAGTTTCACTTGTTGCAGCTTGCCAACGTGGTAGGAGAACGCAAGCGGGAGAGGCCAAAAGAGCCCTGAGAGCAGAGCGGCGTCTGATGGCGGTGACTGACAATCGCACTGGGGCTCTCTTAACTCGCAGGAAAATCTGTTTTAAATAGTTTTGTTTTTAAGCCTAAATTGTACATTTCAACACTGTTTGCTATCTGGAATTACTTCGGTAGCCTCCGTAATGACACTGACTAATACTGGATGACTAAATGCATGCTTAAAGAAGAGAAGCAGCAGCTTTCTTTCAGGTAATTTAAGATAAAAAATTTTCTTTCACTCATGCTCAGTGCATGGTGCCATCTACCCGGAGACTAGCGATTTCCCTTTCCTTCTAGGAAAAACTACACGATTTATTTGTGCAACATACATCCACATACATCCCGGAAAAGACTGGGTTTTTTGCTACTACAAAATACAGTTTTACAGCAGGAGAACAGGGGTCTTTTACAGCTAACTCCCAGTTTGCAATACATCACACACGCCTTCAGTGCAAAATCAGGGGGAATTGCTTGGAAGCCTATTCTCGATTAGCACAGCCTCCTGTCATAAGGAACCATCTTTCCCTACTTACTCATTTAATAGACTTTTAGCACAGTGAACAGGACAAAACCTCGCTGGAAACATGATTGCTCTGACAAAAGGAGAGGTGTGGTCTCTCCAGTGAAGACCTGATAGCAGAGCAAGCTCCAACACGCAATCAAATTCCCACCTCCCTCTCCGCCACAGGGTTAAATGTGTGCGCCTGAAGGGCTGTCAGAGTCTCCTGGAAGCAGCACTCTTAGCAGCTATTAACAGTTAGCAAATGTCTCACTGGACTCAAGTAGAAATAACTGTATTTCACAGTGAAGTCAGAAAGAGCCAAAGCTGTTAGCTGCTCTGCACTGGGGCACAGAGGGGAAAAAAAATAAACTGTTCAGACTGTAACATTCACTTGTACTCATTAAGGCTTAAACACTCACAAAGCTGGGAAGACTAGATGTAAGTAGGATGGTTTTGTGAGTAACAAAATACAGTGTCATGAAGGGCAGTACGAATTCTTTATGTACAGCAAAGTTGCTCTGCCAACTGAGGTAAATAATACTTCAGAATGTAAGCGCTTTTATCCTACTTTCAGTTACTTTATGATGATTTTATGATTTTATGTCCTTTGCCATATACTCCTCCCACAACTAGGAAATAGATATCATTTGATGTAAAGGCTCTTGCTGACACTACCAATTTCTTGTTTCGCAATACACATAATTCCATGGGTTCCTTGAAGATATTCCTCAAGAAGCTAGCTGTCTTCCATAGGCCATATAATCTCCTGTGGCATACAAAGCTGCATCCCTCAAAGCACAGAGAATAAAATTTAGTATTACCCTAATTACACTGCTGGAGTAGCTAAAGAAGCCACATTTTCAGGGATAAAAAAAATAAATTAATAGTACTAGCTTGGCGTAATTACTGTTTAGGAGATTAAAACCACTCAAAAAACTTCACATAGAATAGACAAGGAACAGGAAGAAACATGGGGTTAGTCCAGAAGAACTGCAATAGCCTTTGGGGTCCTTTAATCAAAGGGAGTGTTGTAGAGAGATAGGAATATAAGCCCGTATCAAGATCCCTGCATGATCAGATTTACATATTAGATGGATGCATTTTGTTATTTTAGATGACAGACAGCCACAGAGAGATAATATGACTTGTCATTAAACTTCAGCAAGTTCTGCAAATTAAGATTTATCAAATCTCTCAGAAACTCAAAACCTCACTGGACAGATAACAAAAACACAGTGATTTTGTTCTGTTTTTTTGCTGCAGAATCAAAGTCACATCTCTTCACTCAGTCTTATAATTCCTGCAGGGAGGGTCTCAAACTCCAGCACAGAGGCTCAAGAAGTCTGTTTCCTTTCATTTTGGTTTTTAGGCTTCTTAAAAGTACATGCACTGGCTGAAAAGACTCCAACCTGGCTAAAGACCATTTAGGTATATAATTTTCTGATCTCAGGTTAAGCAGGGTCTTGTACTGGCATTCAATAATGAGGATATTATCACCTTTTTCAGGGTCTGCACCCAATGAACTTTAATTATTTTACTTAGAAAGACAGCAAAAGTAATGGAATGAGGCAGGTAAAAATTAAGTAGGGTCCGTGGAAAACACTGGAGCCCAGGTAATGGATGACATCTGCAAGGAAGTAACATTTATCAAAGCATCCACACTGATCTGGATCCCATGGTGAGTAAAAACTCTAGAAACTCAAAAAAAATCCCTCTTTAATTGTAAACAGTGCATGTGTTATGGAATAGGAAGGACAAAACAAAGAATGACAAAAATTCTATAAACATAATTCGTAGGTACAGCTACATTTCATAGGGCAGATTCTCTTACAGAAAAGTACGTTCCTATGATGAAGTCCAAAACTCTTCACACATTTGGACAGACACTGCTGTGGAGGGAAGGCCAGAAATGCCAGAGGAAGTTGAAGTCATCTGTGTGCAACACACAAAAAAAGGACTGCCATACTTCAGTGGCTGAAAGCCTAAAAGCTACAGAGCTGGGTAGGATGAGGGGGTATGGTCCTTTCCACCCTTCTCTGCTCAAACAAAAACTGTCTGGTTTTACTTTGCAAAAAAATTTTGCTGGTTTTGGTTTGGCTTGGCCTTTAACTCATCATCTGTAAATTGTCCTGACTTCTGCTAAACCCTGAGGAAACCACAGCAATAACAGACTAGAACCCGGCCCTGGCTTACTACAGTAGTACATGGGGAATTGTGAAGGGACGGTAGCTGTGTGTCAGCACATCCCCAGTCCAGCTCAAAACCCTGCTTATGTTTTTTGTCACAGTCCATACTGACACAGCTTTGTTTACAGAAGGATTTACTTATTAGATATACAGAAGTTGCAAATGCTACTACATATTTTAGAAATATATAACAAAAATAACAAGTATCTTAGTAGCAAAAGGATAGTGCTAAAATTGCTGCCAAGAAGACTCTGAAATGTCAACATAGACTATAATGTTTTGTTTCATAAAAAAGAGGAAGCAGCACCACTACCAGAAAAGTATCAGCAAAAGGAGGGAGCTGCCATGGCTCCAAGACTGAATCTTCTACTGCAAGAAAAACCCTGTACAGCCCTGAAAGAGTTCTAGAAAAGGACGTGGTAATGTCACACTTCAGATATTAGGCATTCATGGGATTTTTTAAAAAAACCAAAACTTCCTCATGTTTTGTTAACATAATTAAAGTTCTCTGGAGAATAACTTCTGCTCTTCCAAAATGTCACTCACATTCAATGGATTGCAAACCTTTAAACAATAAAAAAATAAGACCCATGCCCAACTACAACTCTTTGATACAGATGGTAGCCACCAGTCTTTTTCACTGAGTCAATGGTGTGTCTTTTGCTGACTGTATCTTACTGAGTTATTTGAAGCCACCTGGCAGATGGCAGCTGAGTAGATCTGGGTTTGCCACCATACTCCCAACCGTGAGGCAAAAGGAAAAGGTGTACAAGTACCCTGAAAGAATATAATACAAATAACTGAAGGTATGGTTTCTTTATGCTGTACCAATAGCCATGCTGTTGAAATTTTCTTTCCCGCGAATTAGCAAGGTGGAGAATGTTGTGTGGGTCAGTTATGAGAAAGTAAAAGTGTGGCACTACACTGTCCCATGTAAAACTGTACAGCTGAATAAGTTACAAGCTTCCACAGCAGTGCTATAAATAAAGCTTTTCAAACAGCTGTTTTCATGGAATAAACTAAAAGATAACATAAGGATAATGCTTTGCTATTTAGCAATAAGCAAGCTCAAAAAACCTCTTTAATTGTAAACTGTGCATGTGATATGGAATAGAAAGGATAAAACAAAGATTGACAAAAACTCTAAAAATAAAATCTGTAGACACAGCTAAATTCTGTAGGGCAGATTCTCTTACAGAAAACAAAAGTAACTTCCTACAATGAAGGGCTTAAAACCCATCACACATTTGCACAGACAATGTTGCAGAGGGAAGACTAGAATTCCCAGAGGAAAAATACAAGGAAACCATTTGTCGTTTCTCTTTTGTAGCCGCAAAAAGCTGTTGTACCTATTTCTGATACTAGAGGTTTTGGTTAACAGATTTTCAACTTCTGAGGCTCTTCAATGTGTGTGGATTATAGATACGTAATGTAAGTTTTCATACAGGAAAAGGAGAGCATTGGATACTATCCTGAATCACTTACATGTATTATTTCTTCATATGTATAATTTTCAAAATGTACTGGGAAATTATGTGCTACACTATAAATGCATATCATCCATTCTCAAGAGTTTTAACTTTTTCTCAAACTAATGTTCAGAGAGGGAGCAAGACGTAAGACTGTTATATTTAAGTCTAAATATCTTCCAAGCAGAAAAAAGGGTATCAGGTCTGGTCTGCATACATGTGTGGAAATTCCAAACATGCTGCCCTCTCATATGGGCAACAAGATGCTTACACAGTATCTCAGAAGAAAACCCCATACAAATAATAGGGTTTTTTCCCTCACAGAGATAAGAGGAAAATTGTTAAATTCAAGTCTGGAAGCCACGCTGAGGTATCATTAGGAAATTAACTATAGCTACCTCTTCTGCAAGGGGTGCCTTATTAACTTTTAGATTTTACCTGAAAGATCTTTTTATAGAAGTTACTGATTGAGTAAGCAGGCAAAGACAGCACAGAAGCGTGCCCTTGACTTGCTCCATTGCTCCTTTCCTGCATTCCTTCCAGTACCACTACAATCTCTTTTCATGCAGGCAGATCATAATTCCGCTGCGTTTCAGGATGCACGTTTATAAAACAGAAAATATTTTTGTTTTCTAGCCCTTCTGCATTAGTTCAGTCTGGCAGATGTGCACTCAGAGTGCTGGGATCTTACAAAAGCAGGACCTGCTGGCTCTCCCAGCTTGGTCCATCTCCTAGGATGCAGAAATCCACCTGCCAAGCTCCCAGGTGCCCAAGGGTGCAGCGCTGGCCTGTGGTCAGTGCCTTCTGCTGCTGCCACACACGGACACTGCGTGTGCACAAAGCTGCACATGGACACTGCATGTGCAGGATGGGGCACAGGGAAAGTGTGGAGACAGTGGTACAGCCACAGAGAAAAGGTAAAGTTTCAGCTTTCTTGCTGAAAGAGAGAATTGTATTATGCCTGTTTTATCTAAGTTGCTCTGCTTTCAGTTATGCACTTAAACAATTACAAACAGACCTTCAAATTAGCAAACCAAGAAGCTATTTCAAAGTTATTTCCTAACACAGAGGTAAAGCAACACCATCTGTAGCTGTATTACTTCTACTATTGCAAAAGAAAGTGCAATATGCACTGTCCATGAGGTGTGAGTACGGCAAAACCAAATTCCAACTCTTATGCAATTTAATAATTTTGGAGTTGAGTTTAAAAGAAAAGGTCTTCATTAGCTGTGTGATTTTAATAGTGCTGTTTATACTATTCAGTAACTAAGAATATTAGGTACAATAGCCTACCTGTTGCTCTAGTCAGACTACTGTTTTATCTTCTACCATAAACCAGACATATATCAAGATAACCATATTTCTGACAGTAAGAAACACGGTTTTCAGCAGTATTCAGTGTTTCCATGTAAAAGCACAACTCCAGCATCTCAGTTATATACAGTGTAGAATTTTAAAGCAGTTTTTCTTCATGCACATATCTATCGGGTACTGTTTTTATCTTAGGAAAATTCAGCCCACTGAAAGATAGAGAAACAAAATAAAATATTAGCAGGTAGAGCCATAAGCCAGATCTGAAAAATATGTGTAGTCCTGGGTTTGGTCTGATTGTTGTTGCTTGTAGTTCCTTAATTTGTCATTTCCCATTTGCACAACAGACTTCAGACCAGTGCAGATTATTATGGCTCTTGCTGAAACGCTCACAATACTCCCACCTGTTGGGGAAACCCATGAATGATACTCTAGTAGATGCTTCTACCATGAGGTTAATAAATTATAAAAAGTTAACAATTATAATTTAACAGATTGTAAAAACATATCACCGTCACCTGATGATTTTACTAGGGGATCACTCAACAGCATTTGCACCATGCTTGGCATCCAGACCCTTCATTCTATCCTTCTCCTGTCCCTGTGCTGTCCTCCATTCCCGTTTCTAGACCCTCCTGTTAAAACATCCCTTCTCCACCTGCTGCTGGTCTGCCCATTCTTTCATTTCCAAACGGTAAGAGCAAAACATGACAAATCTGGTGCTGAAGAGCCCACACCACGCTGCTGGTGTGGCCTTCAGGATAAGCAAAATCTGAGCTTCCCCAGAGAGTAAGCTGTACAAAAGGATGTCTGAAGACCTTCTTTGAAAACGAAAGGGCTGAATGAGCAGCAGTTTGGGATGACAAATGAATTCACAATAAGCCTACCAAGCGAGGAACAGGAAAAAGCAGCCTGCAGGGGACTGATCCTGGATTCCATACGGATGCAGTTAAACTTCCCTAACAGACAGTGCCCACCTTGGCTCTCCTCTCTGACAGAAAATGGACAGGGAGGGCAGGAACATAAATGAACAAAAGGTTTCATAAAGTTGAGCCTGCTTAATATTGAACATAATTTTTCTACAACATTTGAAAGTCTCATCTCTGCAATTCCCATGACATTTATAAATATCTAGAGCTGAGAGCACAAGAAGACAACATGATAGTAACCATCTTGCAAACTGTCAAGACAGTGTGCACTGTGCATCTTCCAAACCTTTGTCTTTGTCACAAAAATGCTGATATTTTAAGTTTCCAAAAAGTGACAACAGCTGTTTTTAAGCTATTGTGGACTCTACTCAAAAGCTCCTGTGGTTAAGAGGTGAGGTCCTTCACTTAGCCTCAAAATGAAACTTTCTTCATAAATTTTATCTACATCTCCCATTAGCTGTTGGACTTCATAGTTATAGCACAGTCTCAGCACAGGTCTGGGATGCTGGCTCAGACTGATCCCCACCTTTCAACCTCACAATGATCATTATTTGTTACAGAGCAGCGCAATGCCAGGGTGCAAGACTGCTCTCAGCTCGGAAAGGGTTTCACTGGCTTATCTTTTTTCTTTCAAAATCACTCTGAAAATTCACACGCACAGCAACACCATGACTTCTGAGATGTGAATTCTGATGTAATTCTGATTTCTTAGTCTGTGTTGCCAAAACCCACTAATAACAAGAGGTCTTATTGTAGTCATGTAGATAGCTGAGAGGAGCTTGCTTATCCAGAAGTTAGCAGTTAGTGAAGACAAGTTTTCAGTGCATAAGCAAGCACAAAACAATTTCTCAAGAGCAAACATATAAAATAATATTCAATTACTTGTTTCTTATTGTCATGGCTTAGCCCCAGCTGGCAACTGAGCCCCCCAGAGCTGCTTGCTCACTCCTACCAATGGGGCAGGGGAGAGAATTGGAAGGGGAAAAGTGAGAAAACTTGTGGATTGAGATACAGACAGTTTAATAGGCAAAGCAAAAGCTGTGCACAATAGCAAAGCAGAACAAGGGATTCATTCATCACTTCCCACGGGCATGGATGTGTTCAGCCATCTCCAAGACAGCTGGGCTCCATCACAGGTAACAGTAACTTGGGAAGACAAATGTCATAGCTCTGAATGTCCCTCTCTTCCTCCTTCCTCCCCCAGCTTTATATGCTGCACACAACACGGTATGGTCTGGGATATCCCTGTGGTCAGCTTGGGTCAGCTGTCCTGGCTGTGTGCCCTCCCAAATTCTTGTGCAGCCCCAGCCTGGTTGCTGCTGGGGTGGCTGAGGAGCAGAAAAGGCCCTGGCTCTGTGCAAGCCCAACTCAGCAGTAAGGAAAACACCCCTGTATTAACAGTGTTCCCAGCAGAAATCCAAACTACTGCTCCATAAAATTCACTATGAAGAAAATTAACTCTACCACAGCCAAAATCAGCACAGCTATCCAGAAAGAGGAGGTAATCAGTGACAGTTGCTGATGGTTTGGGAGTTCATACAGATTGTGACGGAAGTTAAAGAGAAGGCGTTTTTGAGGGCCTCGCACCAAACACCACAACATGGACCGACACTGGCTTATAGCACTGTTCCTTCAAATAGCAAACATTTCACTAATTATTTTAACTTTTTTCCTTTAACAGGAATTGTTAAAGGAATTGACAGTTCCTTCGTCAGTGAATTGTTCCTGCCAACAGTGACATGCCAAGCAAAGAGCAGCACTGGAGCGAATGAGACAGTGACCTGCATGGACAGAGGTAGGAAAGTGCAATCCTCTGGTCTGATGAAGAGTACAGCAGACCTGAGCTATTTTTTGTCACACAGAAAATAAGCTTCCCAGCAGTAGTTTGTGGTATAATTCTTATCAAATGTTTGTGTTATTACAGGAAGTTGCAGCCTTTGAAAAAATTAAAGCAAGGTCTCTAAGGAATCTGAGGGGCAGAGCACCAAAAACATAACTTTGAGAAAAATCCCTGCATTGAATTATGTCATAATGCCACAGTTTCCTCAGGAAAGTAGGAGGAGTAAAGTGCTACACAGAATCTGACACCACCACCACAGGCCATGAGAAGAGATACTACACCAGATCTGCTCTCAGCAAGACATAAGAGGTATTGCTGGATGCTTATGCATCAAAACACAGTGCTAGAACAATTTTAATTGAAAAGGGATATTTTAATTAAAACAGAAAATCTAGGCTCACACAGCCAAAACTCAAAAAGAGCTTGAAAACAAAGTGCCAGAATTAGTGTTACATACGGTACATTTTAAACAGTGCTACTGAAGTGTATGACAAATAATGTCTGTTTTGGTTTTTTTTTTAAGGTATGGCAGTGATGCTGACAGAACAGGAAACTGAATATTATCCTAAAAAAAGGAAAGTTTCTGTTCATATTAAAGTGGTGTACATGTGGGAAAACACACAAGTCTCAGTTTGTGAGTGCTGTGTTCCAGTCCCAAGCACATGATCCAAGTATTTTGCTAATGGGTAACAATTAAACTATGCCCTTTTTCTCTGAGACCAAATGCCAAATGGCCAAAGCCATTAATCATGCAAACATTAGTCAAAACACCACTTGTATATCAAATGGAAATCTTACCTAGATAAAATTTCAAATTAAAAAACCCTAAAAAATACCTATGTGAATAAGATCCTTTTAGTACAAATTTAATTAAGAGATTTAAAGGGACATTTAAATGGATATTAAACCTAAGCAGTGTTTGCTCTTTAAAATTGAGTTTGCTATCGTTTACATTCACAAGCCAGATGTACCTAATTATATGGTATTCCTTCAAATAACCATACTGATTTCTGCTTGTTCCAAACTGGCTTTAAATCAGTTTATTATTTGCATAAAGCTTAGACTGAAGCCACAAAGAATCTGAAGGAGCACTTGCAAGAACTGGATTTTTTTTTTCCCCAAAATTAACTGAGACTATATTAAACAAGCATTGGAAAGCCCAAAGAAACTCAAAAATCATCATTTATGGAAGTTTTAGAAGGAAGATTTTCAGCACTTGCTTTCTCTGGTTCATGGTAATATTTTCATAACTAAAGCACACTTGAGAAAACAGCACTTCAGGCTGATCCAAGTGAGAGTGCCTGTCTACCAGAGTGGTATCATCTTCCTCTTCTTCCTTTCCATTTACCATGCCAGCATAGGCATGTGGTGCGCACTTACAGGACATATATAGCTAATTTCTATTTTTTTTTTTTTTTTGGCTAGGAGAATGTAAACTACAACTAGATCTCCTTTTTTTTTTTTTTTTTTAATATATAAAAAATTAATTGCAGCTAAAAGTAAGTATTTGTCTCAAAAAGAAGGTTTTGGATGACATCTAATCTAGTCATAACCACTGAAAATCCATACCTTGCTCATTTTTCTCTCTATTAAGCAAGATTACACTAGTGAGCAATGTTCAGGTAAATTTCAGGTGTAAACTCTGGTTCGCATTTCCATATTACATTAAAAACTCAATATTGGACTTTTATTGATTGCTCTCCATTCCAATTTAAAAAATAAACAAACAAAACACATCAGAACTTTTGCTGGACTCTAAATGAGTTTATTTTATAGAAATATGTCTATCCCAAGGTAAAATCCCAAGGATTTTACCCACTTTACAGGAAACTCATACTTCAGCCCTTAGAATGCCTTAGCAACAACAGGAACACAGTTTGCACTCTGGGGCTCAGCCAAACTGAATACCACTTCACAGGGTTATTGCAAGACTTTCAGGAACTATTTCAAGTATTCAGTTTCCAAAATTAAAAAAAAAAAAAAGTTGTGGATAACAAGATCTGAACAAGACTTCTCAGTCTTGTTGCTCAACATCGTGTTTGCGGAAAGCTGAATTATGGCACATACTTAAGATGATTTACTTGTTCAGACGGATGCTCTGTCAGGGCTGTGCTTCTGCAATCCTTCCTAAAGGCTTAGGATTTTGCAGTGTGTTTTCAAAATCTGAGGCTCAGTATGGACAATAGCTAATGTCTTTGTCCACTAGAAAATAAATGGGACAAGAGGAAGAATAAGGACTACCACTGACTCTGCACACAAGGAATTTGGCACTTGGATCAGGAATCCCCCGTAACAAACCTCTGAATGTTGCACTGAGGTCAAGTCTCAGAAGAGATCCCCCAGCTCCCCTCCGTGCATCCCACACCCATCTCACTCGGGACACCTGCCAGCCACTGATTTAGGTCATGGAGCATTTGCTGGTGGTTTTGGTCAATGCCACAAGGTGGCAACAGCACCCTGAGAGAAAAAGAGCAGATCTTCTTGAGTCAGTTTTGCGTGTCTAGGGAACAGAGCAGGAAAGTGCTGGTTAAAATGCCGAGCAAGAGGCCTCCCATCCTTCCCTGCAATAGCATTTTATACTGCAGCACACAGAAGGGCTGCAACTGTGTTTTGACTCTCCATGCTGGAATGGCAAATCTGGACAACAAAACACTTCTGAAGCAGCATCACCTGAAATAAGTCAGCAAAACATCAGGTAGCAGCACAAAATACCTATAATGTTTTCCAACCCAAATCCCAGATAGATTTGAAAAAAAAAATCTACATTAAGATGGCAATAAAGCAGATGATATAGTGGTAACAGCTTGGTTCTGTGAATTTGAAGCCACAGTAAAATTTCAAGTATCGCTTCAAAGTATGGATGCAATTGTGCTAATTACGAGGCTCACCCCTTGCCCCCAGCTTCTCCCTGCAATGACTTAGTTGAGCCCTGCTCTGCCCTGTATGTTTTTCCTTCCCTATCCTGCCATTGCATTTCCACAAATAGATAACGTAACCTTATTTTTTTCCCCTTTGAGGGCATGTGTTGAGTTACCTGTAACTCAACTTCCCAGCTGCAAAGTCAGTGTCAGCCTTTCCTCCTACCAGACATCAGGTCTGATGTTGAGAAGGCTCAAGTATCATTGCTATGTAGAATTAAAATGCCAGTCATAAACCAGGAACACCACATATAAAGACTGCACATACAACCTCACTAGGTCTGCAAAACGTCTTACCTCCACAAGAATATGTCTCATTAATTCTGTGAGAATTCAAATATTCAAAAGATGTTTTTCTTTTGAAAATTGAGATACTCGAATGGTGGTGACAGGATGGTATACCTAAAATTAGGTAACAGTTGTTGCTTCTGTGTCCACTGTAAACAGGCAGTTTTCTGGGGCACACCCCTCCAATATTTTTTTCCCAAGTGTTTTTTTGGAACCTCTAGAAAACATTTTTTTAAATGCATCTAATTTATAGTAACACAGATGTGATCTGAAAAATTAGGATATTCCACTTTAATCAATGTTGGGTAAGGACAATTGCCATGGTTTTAGATGTGTATGAAAACAAAAAGTACTAAATCTATGTTTTCTAATTCCTGGCTGCCTTAGAGCATTTAATTCTAAATATATGACAAATGCATTACATTCCCTACAAAAAAAGATGAAGCAGGAACTGCTGCCACTTAAAACAGTCCCATTATTCAAAACAATGCTATCTAAGCAAGTAAGATTTTCTCCCAAAATCTTGATCCTGATTTTAAGCCAATGTAAAGTTATGAAGTTTTTCATCTCTGTAAGTGAAATTGAAAAAAACAAATCTCCGTTAACGAATCTCCATTACCAAATACCAGACATGACTTACTTGTCTTAACTGTGAAACTAAGAGAATGGTACTAAAGAACACATGAACTGAAAGCAATAAAATAGCATCTATTTAGCACAAAGCTCCTATGTTCACTTGGCTATACTGCTTCTTTATTCAAGCCAGATTTTTACAAGCAAACATTCTTACTTGATCTCAGTGCAGTTGGCTGTGTGTAGAAAACAGCAGCAAGTCCAGCTGATGAACAGAAAAGCAGAGCTGAAATGTAGCATTATGAGGCCAGGCTACAAATATATTTGACTAAAAGCTAAGGTGATGCCTTCCCAAAACAGATAGTTTCAACATCTACACAACACAGCTTATTTTTAATGTCAGGAAAAAGCCAGCAGGAACTCACCTGACAGTAAACAAAGAGAATGTTTGGGCAACATAATACTAAAGCCATCATGTTTCCCCATTTCCTGTGAGTTTGGTTTCATAATCCTCTGTGGTTTTTACTCCACAGTTTACACTGTAAATGTAGACTGACCTTCAAGCTTGTGACCAGTTCTTGATAGCTCTTCAAAAGTCACTGCACAAATAATCTAATTTCTTTTCAAAATTCCTATGGAATTTAAACACAGGAGACTCCATATGTAGATATCTGGAAATCTAGAAGTAAGTATATCTGTCTATCAAACAAAGTGAAGCAGGGGCTAAGAAGTGAAAACTTCTCTGCAAAAATTGCAGGCATGACAAAATAAAAACAAGACTAGTTTTCATCCTAATGATTGCAAAGAAAAAACAAAATTCCAGTTTGTCATGGTGGGTTTCTAATCTTTATTCCAGTATTTATCAGAAATACGTGAAATACAAACACTTAATAGTGAATGAATGGGCAAACAGTGAAAGAAACCTAACTACTACACTAAAATATGCAAGTATTTAAGACAAATAAAGTAATCTGTCTAAATATAAAACTTTGAGAAAAAGAATAATTTTCTCAAAAAACTTACTACTGAGAACTGGTATTTTGTGATGACTGCTGACAAACACTGCCACTTTGTCTTAGATTTGTGAGCTTCATCTGTTTTTTTATTTCTCTAGTTTTTAAGAAGCATGCAAGTACACTCAGCATGAGATGTTGCATTTTCAAGTCATACGGTGTAACAAATGTCAGCATCCCCTGCATGACTCTGGGCAACACAGATTCTGCAGAGTGTTCACTGAGCATGCACATATGGAGCATCTTGGGGTATGTACTGCCTATCTATTTCTTCCAGATCCTTTGAAATGTGGTATCTATGAATATTTATCCTTTGAAGAGCGTTACACATGAATACCAACTCTTAAACGCAGCTGTAAAATTCTTCGCAGAACTAGATGGGCACAGGCCAATGTGCACAACAAAAACCAGAAACCACTCAGTTAATCATAGTTGTGCAGCAAACATCTGAAAGAAAGTAATGTATTTGATGACCACAGAGATTTATGCTCATCTTATCTGATCTCCAACTCAAATCTACTTACGCTTTTCTACCAGCTGGTTTCTAAATGAAATCAAAACTGAACAGTGTTAGAAATGCTTGACATTGGCTGAGACTAGAAGTAAGAAATTTTTTTCACCTTACAGCTATTCCTAACATCAGCATATAAAGAAAAAAACAAATTATATTTACTCCAAATTCATGTATTAACAACCTCCACTCAGGGAAAGGTCTTGTTTCAGAAGCACAAGATACAATTTTGTTTGGGACACATGTACTACCTTTCCATGTGAAGTAGGACATCCCTCTCCAGACAGGAACTAGGACTTCATGCATGTCAACGTCTCCTACTGATGACCAGATAGTCCTTCCCTAACCTGCTGCTGGCTGTGAGTCCCATGTAAGCACCCAGCTCTTTTTGAGCTGCTGACAGCTGACCCAGGGGTGTGTGCTGAGATCCCTTGGGGAGTAAGACAGCAGTTTTTTCCTCCCAAAGTATTTATGGCAAAACCCTCACATATTTTTCATTTGACATAGTACTGGTTTCATAGGGTAAAAACTACCGTAACTACAAGTGTCTACTCTAAAATCAGCTGCACATGTAAGTTAATTATTCACAGGTGGTTTATACTAAAACTCAAACTGGATATAAATGTTATTTTGACTAAATAAGACAAATGAAACCGTATCTTCTGCATCTCAGCAGAACTACCAACCCCAACAAATAAATAGTATCTGTTTCTGCACTGAACCTGAGAGAAGCTATTGATGGAAGTGTCGGATACACCTCCAGGAAAGGAAAAGAGGCTTAGCAACATTTTGAAAGATAAAGTTCAGGTAGTGACAAAAAACATCAACAGTTAACATCTGTGAAGACACCCATAAGGCTCTTGTTTAACTGCATTTGTGATACGCGATACCCTCTTAAAATAAAATACGTATTTCTATTTTTATATACATTCTAGTGAGTACAAAATTTTGGGGACCAGTTTCATTACAAAAGTTAGGCAATTTAATTTTAGGCCAAAAGCTTGAATATATTCAGCACCCTACCGCAAGCCTGTGCCATCATTCTGGTCTGCATAAACCTTGGTTTGTTATAAAATAAGACAGCAGCATTGAACAACTGCCTACCTGGTAGGCTGTTCAGGAGTAGTCCTAAGACATGCACTTCATCCACAAACCACAGTGCTTTCAAATGCCACTCTGCTGTATTCCTAAATGTTTATGTTATCAGTAACCAATATCTTTAAGAGATACTGTTCACTCTCATTAGGACTAAGCATGATAGAGCTGCTGGGGCAGAAGTGCTCACATCTCTTCCCTCTAGGAGGGCACAAGAAGCTGGGTCACACTGCTGCATTCTTGATTTCTTTACAGTCTTTGAATATCAAATTCCATTGACAGCACTTGAGGCAGAAAGACTCATGAATACGGTTTACATCTGTAATTATCTGTAGTGATCAATAAACAGCCCTCACATCTGCTCATTCAAGCTCACACCCTCCCCCTCCAGAGGACACTCAGGGCTGCAGCCTTGAAAGGCTCCTCTGCAAAACACATCGATGCTTGCCTGAGGTAAAGTACTATCCCTGATCCGAGGAAAATACTAAGGAACCCAGCTGAGGTCTGACAGGAAGACATGGGATGCCATGCATTGGCTACCCCTGTGTTTAAAACTGACAAGCACACCTCATGGGGCTGACAAAGCCCTACCTCACTGTGGCTGAAACTGTTTAGTTGACAAGGGAAGAATTTGGGAAGGGAAGCTATCTCAGCACTCCCAGGACTTCTGAGTATTTTTGAAGATGAGGTAAAATGCTGAGTAGGAACTCATATCTCACACTGAGAAGGGGGGAAAGCATCCAGTTGCGGTGCTAGGAATCCATAGGTTCAGGAGCTGAAAAGTCTTTATTTTTTGTAGTAGAAAAGAAAGGAAAGGGTTAGGAATTCTTATTTCAAATTGTGTTTTTTTCAACTTTCATGCTGGATCTCACTAGCAGCCCAGATGTTTAATCAAACTGAGTTATCTTGTAAGACAACCTCCCAAAAGTCAGTGACTTCCCTACACAGGAGAAGGATCTCACACTTCTGTTTATGTGATACATTATGATTGTTAACTGTCAACATTAAAGCTGTTTTTTCAGTGGGAAAATGCTAGACATCCTCCATACTGCATGGAGCTGCTGTGCAGAGGTACATAGAAATGCTGTGCCTTAACCATCCCAGTGTGCTGAGGAGAGAAGCTTCCATGTAACCCAAATCTGGATGGGTTGTTCCTCAAAAAAGCCTTGTCTGGCCTTGCAGCATTCAGAAAGAATTTAGAATTCTCAGGACAGAAATCACAGCTACTGTCAGGGACTGCTGTCAGGCCTTGCATAGTTTCATGTAGAATATGGCATGAGATTTTATGTCAGCTGATGATATCACACACTCAACTACATCACAAACATAAGAAGGGGTGTTCATCATTATACTACTGCAACGAAATGGAAAATGTACAATCTGTGTCCAAATGCAGAACGGAAGAAGAAGAAAAACACATTTTTTATGGCAGGCATCCAGAGATGTGGTGGTGAGATACAGCTGGAGGCAAAGACAGGAAGACAGTCTCTATAAGCAACAGCAGTGCTTCTTCTCCTGAATATATGGATGAGTACAAGTGGTCATAACATTAAGTAAGAGAGGCAAAGTTCATTGAATTTTGGTTTAGCTTGTTTCAGAGAGAGTACAGAATATGAAGATGAATTCCTCAGTGGCAGAGCTTTGTCCTTGCTGCTGTGACTCCAGCACCTCTTGTAGGGAAAATTCAAAGCAAGGTGATCTTATGGATCCGTATTGGATTCAGCTTACTTCTTTGAGAAAAGGAAATTATTTTAAGCGTTGAAGTCTAGTGAATAGAAATTCTTTCAATATTTTATATTCAACTATTTGAATACAAAAAAAATTCAGTTTCCTGTGCTAATCTGTGAAGTAGCTTGGCAATACAAACTTTATCACAAGCCTCAGGGCATTTACAGATTTTTTGCCAAAAGAGCAGAGTAAAGCTATCAGTTATTCTTCATAGTCAACAGCATCAAGGAAGTGAGTTCAAGATGGATAAAGAAGAAACCACCAGTTTAAGCAGGAAAACCATGTGAAACTTGTGCTTTCCAAGAATTTTGTTTAGGTAGAATTTGTTGATATTCATTGCCTGCGGCACATGGCAGCAGCCTACCCCAATCTCTGTAGCAATCAGGTATCAGAAGAAATCCTCAGAGAATTTGTCAGCATCTTCAGACTTGTCACCACACATTTCACAACCTTGGGAAAGGACCCAAAGTCTTCCATGGTAGCAGCAGATGCGGGAGGTGTAAGCCACCCTGGACTGAGCTGGAGGGAGGATACCATTTGAGAAATCACTGATCTGCAGCAGATGGAGAACAGAGCATGCTTTCATGTTCCTGCATAAATGGAAGCATTTTGAGGTTGTACGAGTACAAATAAACTAAGAAATAATGTAAAGGAATTAATTTTAAACTATTAAAGAAATAATTTCTTTTTTAAACTATTTTTAGGAGTGAGGCTGACATGCATCAATAAGGAAATCACCAGAAAGGATAACTCTGCATGCCAGAAGGTACTCTGCCACCTGAGTTAATCTTACCTGCCCTAGAAGGAAGGAGCTGGAGAAATCAGCTGTCAGTCAGCATCTATCTGACAATGGAGAAAAAACTGCCAGGAGGCAGGGTTTCCTTTGCAGTTTCCTCACCCTGCCTTTAAACCTCAGAATACATTAGGCTCTTCATTAAGAAAAGAACCAAGAATCCTTACAGGATTAGAAACCTCCCAGTTCACGAACTGCAATGAATGTGAAGGTCTGGCTGGGTGAAAAATTAGGGCTACCAGTGAAGCAGAATGCTGTAGCAAATTTTAGTGCTATGAACTTAGAACATGGCTAAAAGCTTTCCTCACGCTAAATACTCACTTGTGAACATAAGGAGCAGCTCCACCAGACCAGAGCAAAGGTTTGTCCCTGACCTCTGCCTTCAAAAGTGGCCAAAAGCAGGAAGAGGACAAGACAAGTGGTGCTGCCTCCAGCCACCATCCAGACCACCTGGAGCTCAGGATCCATCAGAGGCAGAGATGGCGCAGACAGACAGTTACTTGCAACACAAAAGAATTTGAGAAAGCATTGGATTTTACAAATAAGAACAGAGAAAAACATAATCAGGAAGGATTAGGAATGTATTTAAAAGTTCATAAATCTGTAACTTGGGAAATACATTTCATAAGTGATTAAGTTAAAGCTTTTATCTTGTATGATGTGTAAATATCAGAGGACAACACCATATCGATCACTAAGATTTATGACAACATTTACGTAGAGGATTTACATGGGAACTACACATATACTAAAACATGTGTGCAACATTTTCAAGTTTTAAAGTTATAAACACATTATTTATTATTTGCTGAATCCAGTCCCAGTATCTACCTATCTGCATTTCTTAAATATTACAATACTAGACCAATTTATTTTAAATACTTAATGGCTAGTACTTAATATTAATTTACAGCAGTTAAGAGACATAAAACTAGGAGTTATCTGTTTATTTCATAGAAGTAAACCTGAAATAAGAAAAAAAGTTGTATTAATGAATAAGGCAATCAAAATACCTACTTTTGTTCATTTATGTCAATGAAAAAGAAAAAGATCCCTAAACAATGTACTCTTCAAGCATCTCTTGAAGAAGTTGGAAAAAATCCTGGACAGTAAAATCATGTATCTATGTCTTCAGCACTGAAGTTCAGCAGATAATTAAATACAACTGTAATGGGGAAGAAAGTCACAGCACCTTGGCTTCTATGAATTGTCCTGTTTTGTTGAAGTATCTCTATTGCAACTAATGCTACTTTAAGTGACCTTCTGTATTGCAGATTTTAGAAAAGCAAGGAGAAACTGCAGCAAGTAACTCAGTATTCAATCCAACCAGTTTAAGAAAAAATATAGTTTTATCTTTCTTGTGCATTTTGAAAAAGAGACTGCAGATCAGGATTTAAAGACTACGGGTTTTCCTCCCTTAGTTAATTTTTCAAATATGTTGAACAATCTCAGTCCCTCCTTCACATGCACGGATTTTCCATTTGTATTGGAAAGCTATACTGAAATAATTAAACAACTGCTAAGGAAGAATATTTTTAAAACTCTGTATGTTTGCTAGTAGAAACATAAAAATACTTTGTCATGTACATGTATGTAAGCTACACATGTGCTTTTTGAGATGCTTATACAGCAATGGGTTTTTCAAATACACAACACACACACATGTGGATTGCAGATGCTACATTGGCCCTTCTCATATACATCCTGAAATGCAACCCTGCCACTGCTGACCCTGAGAGACAGATTTTCTTAAGAGCTAACTACAAAATTAATTATTAGACACAGTAAATAAAAGGTTAGGATTAATGGAAAAAACTCTCAGTGTCCAGCATCTTTTGTTTTCTGTATATCGATTGTGCTTAGGCATTCCTGGGTCACATTCCCCTGCACTGCAAGCTAAATCTCTCACTTCACTGTGACAAGTGGCACAATAAATGCCACACGCTACAGTGGCACAACATACACATTACGGATCATAAGTCCTAGTCAAAGGCAGTTTTTCCAGGTGTAAAAGTTATTATTTGAGAAACAAAGCTAAGCCACAGCAAGTACTGCATGCTCCAAGTAAACCCATACTTCAAAAACTGGCTTAGAGAGGACCAAGCACCCTTCCTAAAAATATCTCAGAATCCAAACACTCTACAAAATTTCCTTAAAAATCCTCATACACAAATGCTGATTATATTGATTTAAGGCTGAATGATTTACATCTGTAATTTAGGAAAACTTAAAAATAGCAAACAATAAAGGGGAATGGAAAAAGTGAAAAAGTGATCTGACCAACAACTACTGCCGCTTGGTTTACAGCAGCACTCCATGTTATGAAACACTTTTTAAAGAGAGGTTAAAGAAACTGAAGCATTATTCAGAAATGGCTATCTCAAAATTAGGCCATGTGAAAACAACCTATTATCTTTTCCAATTCAGACATTATATGACAAGCTACTAGTGAACAATAAGTGACTATTAATACCTAGTTTGACAGTGGAGTTGCTAAAAGAAAAGTGGTAGCAGGAATTACTGGAAGGGGAAATATCAGAATAAAAGAAGCCTCCTTCTGCAATTCAGGTAAGCCTAAGTCTTTCAACCTATTTAACCAAAACTTCAGTAATAAAACTTGGCTCAAAAGAATGTGAGTTTGTGAGATGTCTCCCACAAAGCTGATAGGCATCCGTAACAGAGAAAGACAAAACACACAGGAAAAAAAGGAACAAATCAGGGCAGGGCTGGTTTCAGTGAAGTGGGATACAGACCAGTGGTATCTCAGAGTAAAGTCAGACTGAGAGACTTTTATGAATACGAACTTTTAAGCATTGCCTCCAAATAAAACGTACAATTCCCAGCCCTCAGACATGTTACACCAGCTCTGTCTTCTCCTTTCACCCAGCCTGAGAGCTCCCAGTGGCAGCAAAACATCTGTTTAGCTGCACAACATATCCGACTGAAGAACAGATTCACAGAAAAAGATTGCTGGGGTGAAAGTAAAAAGGGCTAACTGATCTCGTGATTGAGTTCCTCATTCTGACAAACACGAACATTTCTGCTGACACAAGGAAGGAAACAATACAAGCATGGGAACAGGACAGCATGACATTTTTGGCAGCCGAAGGTGTGTGAAATCAGTGCCAACTGAGTTGAATCCTTCAGCAGAGAGGATATCACCAACTGGAAACAAAAGGAAAAGGTCCTGTGCCACAGGATCATGACAAATCAACCAATCTGTCACTGCTCTGAAGAAGATAAGACAACAATGGTGGGACACACAAGACATTCATATGCATACAAAAGATGACACAGACACTTGCTATGTAGTTAAACAATAGAGCACAGCTTCAACTCCTCCACAGAAACTCACTAAAGTCATAAAATGTATGGGCTTAAGATGCCTTGATTTTTATCCTGTGCCCAAAGTCATTTAAGTATCATAATCCTTTAACCATTTTGAGACCACATAGGTCAAAACATTGTTCTAGTCATCTCTTTCCTGTTCTGAGACTGAAAATTTATTAGCTCACAGTATTTTTTTCAGTTATGCAGCCCTTGACTGCAGCTACTTTTCCACTGGTGGATCTGTCACGTGCAATCCTGTGCTGCTTGATTACACAGGGGTTCCTGTACTTGAAACAACACTCACACAAGACAATTTTTGAAAAATACTTCTGCTGTGTGCCCTATTTCTCTGTCCAAATTCCCATTACATTCAGTCAGGCATTACACCCACTTGATAACGAGGGACATTACCAGCCCTCAACCCCTTTTCTTAGGTACACGACACTGGTTTCTCTCTACCCACCCTTCTCCCAACCTGACAGCATCCCAAACATCTCAAGACCCAAATTCAGGCCTACCATGATAATGTCCCCAGTGTGGATGTCATTGCATCACTCCTGCCTGGCAACATCAGTGACTGATCCCATTTATTTCATCAGCCACCTCTTTTCATTGCATGGCACACAATTCTCATGGTGGAGGTAGGCAAGAAGATAACTCCAGAACCACTCCCCACAACAGCCTGGGAAATGCTCCAATATGATATTCACCCCACAGCTTCCTTTGAGGCTCACATACTCCCCAATTTGATGCTTGAAATGCTGTGTGTTTAATATAAACAAACATCACTGAGCTTCTCTCTTTCTAGGTATTTATCTTGTTAAACTGGGCCTTCTTCTTCCTTCGGGGCAGCTCTAGAGGGGCAGCTAACTCAGCAACATATGCTGAAAACAGTGTTTAACCTTCACTTGAAACAAGGATAGCTTCAAGTAGCCAGAGATGTTTCCAACATTCTTGGAACCAGCTCAAATGGCTATTCCTGACAATATTTGCTAAGGAACTGTACACTTTCTCACATGCAGAAAGTGAAGGAACCAAACATGCTACATCTCTTTTTGCTTCAGTTATCACTGCACAGCTTTAATTGTGTACCAGGACCTCACCAGGTCCACCCAGGACCCTACACATCCATCTGCCCTTGAGCTCCAAAAGCATCTGCTACACCATCACCAACACTGCCCAGAGCAGCTGGCACTGAAGAAAAACATGTCTTGCCACACGTTTGCTAATAATGTGCCTAAGAATGTTAGTAATGCAGCTACATGAGCCTGCATGCTGAGGACTAGTCATAGAAGCTTCGAATCATTCAGGTTTTAAAAGATCATTGAGTCCAACCTCCTTCCAAGCTACACCAGAAATGCTGCCACAATACAACAAAAGTTAATGTCAAAATCTATCTATGCCTGTGGCAGCAAGAAAACACTTAGCACAGGAGTCCATGTGCCTCTCTCTAGTAAGAAAAGAGAAGAAAAATCTTGAGCAGTGATTCCAGCAGAGACAGAACTCCACCTAGAGATGTTATTTATGATAGATGTGTATGTATGTATGCAAAGAAAAGCATGTACTTGCCTACAGTGTTCAGAAGAGCAGGATTCAAACCAAGGGAATGGCCAAGGAAGAGCGTAGCAGTCAGGTTTTTACACTTCCAATTTGAAAAACAGTGGAAGAGAAGAATCTGAGTGCAAGCGACTGATGACTGCAGCATGAGAGCTGCATGACTCTGTGACTGAAAAAGCTTGTGCTGGTTTTAACATGCACCATCTGAAGCAGTCTCTCAACAGCTCCAGATTCCTGGGTTCAAGCTCTCCAATAAGGAAAGACCTATCAGTCACCAAGGGATTGGTCTCCTTGCACAGACTCTACAACAAATATATTCATTATTTTGCAAGCGGGCAAACAGCTGCACATCCTGGAATGTAGTGTAACTCGTCATCTTTACCAGTAAGTAATGTCAGCAAAGCACAATGCATTTGAAACAAACAGAAAAAAAAGACGTTACCCAAAGGACACTGTAAAATTTCCTTATATGGCCATTGACAAGGTACACTTCCTTACAGATATCTGGTGCTAGATGTTGTAGTTAACACAAGGAGGTGCTTTAATTGCTATTCTGAGTTACTGTTAGAATTTCATTCTAAGCTACACAAATAACTTGTCAGCAGATTAACAAATTTCCATAATTTTACCTCTGAGAAACAGGTTCCCAATCTACATATGCTACCCAAGCAAGCAGGCAAGGGCTGAAAGTGCTCTCTTCCCATGGCTGACAAACAAAACAGGGGTTCTCATAAGACAGGAGAAGTGCATTTCCTTTACACATAAACAGAAATTAAAAACAAACAAACAAACCAACCACAAAACACAAAAATAAGTAATATTTATAAAAATACAGAAACAATCCAAAAATACATTTTCCAAATGTAAACCGAAAAAGAGTCCAATTCCTCTAAAAGGTGTAGCACCCTGCACTAAACTATTTTTTTCTTTTAATGATCTCAATAGATCACACATTTCTATGTAAATCATCTAGAAATCTGATGTAGATTTCATCTTTTTCCCAGAAATTCCTACTTTCATGATACCGGAAGTATCTGGAAGTTTCATAGCTAAATGTTAAATTAATTAAGCGTCATGCAAACTCTATCTTCTTTTGCATTAGCTAAGAACATCTCTTTTTGGAAATGAGACCATTTCAGTTGCATGTCATTCTAAACAGGGAAAAATCACAAACATAACAAAATGTTCCTTGAAACTTCTTACTGGGATGCACTGGGATGTAGTCAAAGCCATTGAGGCTGTCACCTGGCACAGATACATGACTGCATTCACTGTTCTCACCTTACTAGCCTTTCCTGGAGGATTAAGGCCATGCATTGTTTTTCATAACATTAGGCAAACTTTCCCTGAAAAGAATACAGACTGGCGGGGCTTAAACCTGTGAATAAATTGTGACTTCCATTACATGGCCTTCCCTTCTTTCTTTCTGGAACCAGCTATTGCCCATCTGTAATGTTCCAGCTGCACAGATTACTGACAGAGCTGTGAGCTGTAAGTGCATGCAAGAGAATCTAAAACAAAAATAGGGAAAATTGCATATAAGCTGGGAGTGTGCCCTTGCAGCACCAAAAAGCAGCAAATAGGATCAAAAGCAGTGTGGCTAGAAGGTCCAGGGAGGGGACCCTGCCCCTCTACTCCAGACCTGGGGCCCCCAACATGAGAAGGATATGAACCTGCTGGAGGGAGTCCAGAGAAGGCCACAAGGATGATCCAAGGACTGAAGCACCTCTCCTATGAAGACAGGCTGAGAGGTGAGGTCGTTCTGCCCAGAGAAGAAGAGGCTCTGGGGCAAACCTTTTTGAGTCTTTCAATACTTAAAGGGGCATTAAAAGAAAGAGGATGAAAGACTTTATTTACTAGAGTCCATAGTGACCAGACAAGGGATTTTAAAATAGAAGAGGGTAGTTTTATACTAGGTACAAGGAAGAAATATTTTACCAAGAGGGTGAGGCTCTGGAAGCTGTGGGTACCTTGTCCCTGTAAGTGTTCCAAGCCAGGCTGGAGGGGCTTTAAGCAACACCATCTAGTGAAACATGTCCTTGATGACTATGGGTGACAGGGTTAGGCCTAATCTGTCTTTGAAGATCCCTTCTAACCCAGGCCATTCTATGACTCTGAAAAAATGGGAGCACATAATCAAGGAAATAAAAAGAATGCTAGCATGCTGGAATTACCTGTACACTAGGCATTTTTCAAGTGAATACAGGCATAAAGTTTGCTTAAAAAATATTTAAAGAGCTAGGAATGAAAATGCAGGTCTGAATATTTTGAGCTACTTTGTTCGGTCCAAGAGTAATACATTGAAAGAATAAGGGAAAAATTAGGAAAAATTAGGTTTTGAGAAGAAATTTAACTTGTGGTCCCAAGCACAAAAAAGCTTTAATCATAATAGTTTCTGTATGTGATTAATACAGAGCACAACCCTGCTCAGGCCTACTACACTTACTTGATGTACATGTAACTACATGCAGCTGTTACAGAGAAATTTAGACAAACCTGTCTGGATTTGTCACTCTTTTAAAAAAAAAAAAAAATCAAGAGAAGTTATATGAATCGTAGACAGAAAAACAACTTTTAAAGCATATGGCATTTAATGAATCAAATCAATAAATAAGCATTACAAGTAGATGTCTGAGAAACAATCACATTTATAACAAGGTTTAGCCTGGCATGAATTACCTCCTGAGCTCTGTAAAAAAACTGATGTTATGTAAGAGAACTATCTCATATGATATTAACATTACCAGTTACTGAAAGTTCCTCACCAGAATTATGGCAAAACACAATAGAAATTAAATTCTTCTATTTGACAGTTCGAAAGGAAATTTTATCCCAATAGAGAAATCTGAACTCTCCCAATCATGTAAAGCAAAAGGAATTTGAAACGTCACAGAGAGAGGTTTCCTCCAACAGACTCTTTTCAGCTTGGTTTAGACTTGTTCGAAACAGGCAACACTTCAGCATCTGGAGCATATTCACCCTGGATCACACCACCAGCTTTACAGCCACCAGCATGAATTCACTTACACACCTCCACCGTCAATAAGAGACCTTGTGTACTCAAAGAGGAGCCCATTTTCCTTTAGTGATAATTATTTTCTACTGGCACATCTTGCACTGCCTTTGCATTACACTACTCAAATATCTTTAAGGATTTTTAAGAGGAGAAGAGCATGGGAAAGAAGAATTACCTACAATTACCTCCTTCTACCTACATAGAAGGAGCACATAAAAAAGAGGAACTGCAAAATTTGCTAGTCAGACTAAACATTCATATGTATATATGTACATGTATCGTGCCAGAGGTACTACAAGAAGAGATGGGTGTAAAACTAATCAGTTAATTCCTTTAGAGCACTGAAAAGAGGAGGGTACCAAGGGAACAGGCAAGTCATTGCCTGAAGTCTTTCCACAGTTTTTGAATTTCATCTTCTTATTTCATTAGCTTATGTTAGAATAACTTCATTAGTTTATCCTCCCATCTTCTCTCAGCGGTCAGGCTAGACTGCAAAAATATAATTGCTCTTACATTTTTCCTAAACTACATGAACCTCCTCAGGATTCCCATTTTAAGTAACAGAACTACTCCATCAATGTCTGTTTATAGATAAAAACTTAATTATGCATAAATACCACACCTTGAAAAATTTTTAAGGGAGGGAAAAAAGACATTATGGTTTTGAAGCACTGGACTGCCTTTTATTCCCTTGAAACAACCTTGCATTGAAAGTTTCAAGACTCCAATCTGAAACAGGAGTTAGTTTTGCTGCAAGTTGCCACACACTGAGTATTAGAGAATAACTGCTGTATAATAACTGCATTTGTCGAGAGAGCTATTTCAAACCTTACTGTGTTCAGCCAAAGTTTTCAGACACAGGAGCACAACTTTTGGGACACCATTACCTATGGAGCAGATAATGTGACAGTGTGCTTTTTGACTCAGAGGTTTAGCAGGACCTAACAGTCCTTTGCATGTTTTCTTTTGGAGAAAGTTACTGTTTTTCTGGTACTTTCTTTCAACAAAGGGGTTGAGAGTAGTTTGGGGGCTGTCTGGAGTACAGGATTTCCCAGCTCTGACTACAAAGGGCTTCTGCTAGCAGGATGCACAGCTTCCCACAAGTGGCACTTGCTCCAGAGCCTGAACATCATCATTACAATATGGTCTTGTTTAAGGTATAAACAAGTTTAAGGCATGTTATTTTCAGGGTTACACTGCAGCAACACTAAGCACCTGAACAAACTGCCTCCAAATTAGTCAGGCCCAGCAGCGTTGCCCTTGAGGGAACTTCAGTTGAATCTACCTGAGCAGAAAAAATTAAGCAATGGTCACAGCTCCTCACACTTTCAGTGTGACATCAGATGAAAAACAGTTTATTTCCCTCAGCTGCCAGCACAGCCTCACGAGATCTGTTCTTGGTCACCCACCTGAACAGGGGACACAAACACCCCTGTCTGATTCTGCACTGTTGCAGATGTGCCCCAGCTGTGAGCTTCTGGCAGTGGTGCAGACAGGTCTGACAGCTTTTCTTGAGGCTGAGTGCACGACATAAAGTGCTCTAAAGCCAGCAAGCCTTCAAAGCATTTTTACTGTGGTGTTTTCAGCTCATACCCACCCAAAAGAAAAATAATATCCAGAAAAGCTTTAGCTCACTGATTCTACCACTTTCACAGAGCAAGCCCTCAGTTCACTGAGCACAGAAAAAAAAGCTGCACAATCAGATAGTTTCAGACTGTCATGCTGGGTATCCAAACCACTAGCATGAAGAGCCTTTGAAAAAGGCATCTCTTCTGCTTGGCACTATTAAATGTTTTATTAGATTTAGCTCATTTTAATGTGGTGTTATCCAGTTCTTCATATAAAGAAAATATAAAGCCTTAAATACGCTTTTGTTTTCCTCTTCAGTCTTCTGTTTTTCATCTCAAGAAGTTTCTTTAAGCTTCTCAAGGTTCTCCTAATCATTATTCCAGTATTTGATCAAGTGCTGAATTTAATGCTCCTAGCTAATCATTTATTGCTTTGCCTATCTCTTAGTTACCACTCTTCTCCATCAACGTATTTTAAACAAAGTTGTTTTAAGACAAATAAAGGTGATATATGTCACAACAAGCATTTTTAGCTGTGGACTTCTGTACTACGTTTCTCACACAGTGTTGTAAAACTCAGAGACTATTAATGCTGCATGCTGTATTTAAGCTTGGCTAGTAGAGAGGTCTGCTTTCCTATAATTTTAAAACTGAATTTCAAAGTCCACTGTAACCACACACTCTCCTTCCCCAACCTCAGTCACATACATATAACTTGTGCTTGAGCAGCAAGCAGGGGTGGTTTTGTGACATGGTTTCCTGTGTAAAGAACAGCAGTCCATTCTCTGGTTTTAGGCACTTAGAAGTTTTATAGGTCTCAAATGCAGGTGAACCAAAATATTCTGAAAATTTTTTCAATACACCCTGTTTTGTGATCACTGAAATCAAATACCTGGCTTGGTACATAGAACTGGGTACTCCTTCTAAAGCAGGATCTTTACACAAACATGGGTTTTGGTTTTTTGTTTTTTTTTTAAGGGTCTTACATTTTAAATCAAGCGATTAGAAACACGAGCATGCTGAAATGCTAGGAAACTTCTAAAAAACTACTGGTAACAACAGCCAACCTAGACAAAGCTTATTGGAAAACACAGGCAAACAACCAAAGTTTAGAGATCCCAGACAATATGGGCAGCCCCGTATAGGCGGCAGCCAATGCCAAGGACCATGTCCTCTGCCTTTTGTCTTTTGATGTTGCCTAGAACATGCTTTCAGCAGATGGATCATTCTGTAATAATTCAGGTTCTCTACACTATCCAGTGTAATAGCTGAAGCAGAGAAATGCATACACTGTTAATCACCTGAGATTACATTTGAACACCTTACAGGAATAAATAAAATTCATATGGTATTTTATTTCCTATCACTGACCTCACATTCAGTATTACTCCTTATCTATTTCCCAGTTATCCTCCTGGTATAAACTACAAAATTCACATTTCAAGTGACTTTAAACTATTCACCTGCATATTCAAAACCACTTGTGCAGCAAATAGTGCTGGCAAACCTGCACAAAAGCATTCAGCTCCAATCAGCATACTTTCTGCATCACTGAACAGTGTGGTGTTTTGCAGACCAATACAACACAAATTCATTGCTTGGATTACACAGATTTTTCTACAATTCAAATGTTAATCACATTTCCACTACTATTCAAAGCTACCTGTAACTTCTAATAAACTCTCAAAAGCTACAAGCAAACCAAGGTTTGAAGATTTCTTTTTCTTTAACATGAGAGTAATCTAATACACTGAGGTACTACAACTTAATGGAGAACAATTAAGTAAATATGCCTGGAAATAATCAATAAATTCACAAAAGTAGCAGATGAGACCTTGATATGAAATTCATGGCAGTACAAAAGTTATCACACAAACTATTTCTAGAATGAGATGTTCAAACAAGAAAAAATTCCACCTTTCAATATGTTGTCAAGTACAGGAGCACAAAAAAAGTCCAGCAGCTACACAAAAGTATCAAGATTCCTATTGCACTGTTTATAGTAAGAGACCTGTAATGTTTAGTTATTTCATCAGAGAGGAGACTAAAGTACCCTGTAATTTATGCAAAGTAACTTCAAATACTACTCAGTGATACAAGAAAATAAAACTGTAGTCTGACAGAGAAAGACCATTTCCTCAGTGTGTTTATATTACTCTGAAACCACTGCAAATCTCAAGAAGATAGAATCATAGAATGTTAAGGGTTGTAATGGACCTTAAAGATCAGCGAGTCCCAACCCCCTCTGTCATGGATAGGGACACTTCCCTAGACCAGGTATCTCAGGGCCTTATCCAAACTGGCCTTGAGCACTTCCAAGGATGAGACAACCCACAACTTCCCTGGGCAACCTCTTCCAGTGTACCACCACCCACACAGTAAAGAACTTCTTCCCAATATCTAACTTAAATTTCCTCTCTTTCAGGTTGAACCCATTTCCCCTTATCCCCTCATTGCAGCTCCTGATGCTGCAGTCTCTCTCCAGCTTCCCTGTAGGCCCCTTTGGATGCTGGAATGTTGCCATGAGGTCTCCACAAAACCCTCCCTTCTCCAGGCTGAACAGCCCCAGCTCTCTCAGCCTGGCTTTGTAGGAGACATGCTCCAGTCCCTTTACTGACTTCACAACCCTCCTCTGGACTCTCTCCAACACTTCCATGTCCTCCTTATGTTGGGGACGCTAGAGCTGGACACAGCACTGCAGGTGGGGTCTCACCAAGCAGAGCAGAGGGGCAGAATCCCCTCCCTCGCCCTGCTGGCCACGCTGCTTTTGGTGCAGTCCAGGACACAATTGACTTTCTGGGCTGTGAGTGCACACTGCTGGCTCATGTTGAGGTTTCCATCAACCATCATCCCCAAGTCTTTCTCTGCAGGGCTGCTCTCAGAAAAACTTTGCTACCCTCATCCTGAATCCACTTGAGAGTTCAGGAGGAGATATCCCTAGAAATAAACTTCATATACTTTATACAGTCGCTTTCATTAACTTATAAGGAGTTACAAGGGGAGGGGGGAAAAACATGAAATATTAAGGCCATTATTGCATCAATGCAGATCTGTCCTTTAGCTCAAATTCAGGAGAGTCAGCTTGCATCATACCGTCAACAAAATAGAACAGCACAGCTTCTTGATTTTGTTACACAAAAATTTCAAGTACAGCAGATACAAAAAGTCTTTGAGCTTTCTTATTCCCTATTTCACTGTAATAATAGCCACAGCTAAACATCTAAACATAAAGGCTATCAACTATCTTATTCCAACTTGACTTGAAAAGTTTCGGACATCTTAGCAAACTTCAAGGCTCCTACAACATGCTCAGATTTGCCTCTCTTGTTCTATCCTCTTGTCCTCCTTCCTGTATCTTTTGCAAAAAGCTTTTACTTTTTAATATCATAAAAACCGTAATTAATTTTCATGTGCCACTAAACCCCACTTAGCTGCCTACAAAATCATTCCCATCATGCCAAAAAGATATCACAGCTAAAAGTTCTAGCAATACTATAAATAAGATCAACTCTAGACTACTTGAGACACAGATTTTATGTCTGGAATCCCAAACACTACAAGCTGGAGGCCAACAGTTGCAAAATATTTTCCTCCATATCAAGGACATAAAGGTAAACAATGTTTCCTCTGAATAGAGGAAAAAAATTTTAAAAAATCTTAATATCAACAGTTGCTGACAATAAAATGTGAAGATAAGATGGAATTTAAAAAAAACGCAAAACAGTTGCTCTTTTTTGTTTCATCTTGTAAAGCACAAAATAAAAAAATAATCTGAGGTGCAACTGATAAAATGCAGAGTTTGTCTTCTGAACTGAGAAGGAAGGATGTGGGATGAGCCGAAGGTGGGCAAAGTTCTTCCCCAGAACCTGAAAATTACTTTTACACACTAAAGAAAATGGGCTAAGCATATGTACAAAACAAATAATCTGCTGAGAAGTGGAAGGATATCATAAACAAACACATATCTAATTATAAATACTCCAAACTGGGTCAATAATCAGGGGTTAATTACAGGCCATTTAACTAGGCTTACCTTATCTAGCTTTTTTATGCATGCACATACTTAGAGGGAACCATCTGCAGCAGATGAGTCAGAAAGTCACAGGTACCTTCTAGTACCAAACTAGTATTTCTCTACATTTTGAAACCACAGTATGTAAACACTCCAAAAACCCCATCTACCAAATGTTTTACAAAAGATGGAGGTATGGTTTTGCTACTTATTTCATATTAGTTAACCATGATACGTAAGAGAGAGCTCTAAAACGTGTTTCATGTTAAGTGGTGATGCTTTACTAATACTAATTAACATAGCAACAACTTCCTCTCTGTTCCCCAAAGCAAAGTAGCACAAAAATCCCCTTCATAACTGTCCATATAAAAATAGCATTGGTTTTGCATGGCCAGGTTTTGGTAGCAGGGCATCTACACAGGTAGCTTCTGTGAGAAGCTGCCAGAAGCTTCCCCCATGTCCAGCAGAGCCAATGCCAGCTGTCTCCAAGATGGACATGTCGCTGGCCAAGGCTGGGCCAACCAGGAATTATGGCAATGCCTCTGCGATACCATATTTAAGAATGAGAAAAAGGTTATTGGGTAGAATAAAATGTGCTCAGAGTGAAAACATGTGAGAGGAACAACTCTGCAGACACCAAGGTCAGTGCAGAAGGAAGGACAGGAGGTGCTCCGGGCATTGGAGCTGAGGCTCCCCTGCAGCCCATGGTGCAGCCCATGGTGCAGCCCATGGTGAAGCAGCTGTGCCTCTGCAGCCATGGAGGTCCATGAGGATGCAGAGATCCACCTGCAGCCCATGGAGGAGCCCCATGCCAGAGCAGGGAGATGCCTGAGAGGAGGCTGTGAACTCACAGGAGGCACGTGCTCAAGCACACTCCTGGCAGGGACCTGCACACCTGTGGAGAGAGGAGCCCTTGCTGGAGCAGGTTTCCTGGGAGGACTTTTGACCCTTTGGAGGACGCATGTAGGAGCAACCTGTTCTTGAAGGACTGCACACTGTGGAAGAGTGACCCCTGTTGCAGCAGTTTGGGAAGAACTGTTGCCTGTGAGATGGACTCACATTGGAGAAGTTAATGGAGAACTCTCTCCTGTGGGAGGGACCCCACGGTGGAGCAGGAGAAGGACTCCTCTCCCTGAGCAGTGGCAGAAACATGCAATGAGCTGACTATCCATGCCCTGTCTCCCTGCGATGATGGAGGGAAGAACATTGAGGTGGGAAGGAGGAAGAGTGGGGGGAAGGTGTTTTTAACATTTATTTTGCTTCTTATTATCCGGCCTGTGACAATAGTCAGAGTGTGTGTGATCTCTTCTGGTCATTATCTCAATCCACACATGATTCTCTCTATTTTCTCTCCCCTGTCCAGTGACCAGGATGACTGATATAGCAGTTTTGATGGGTGCCTGGCATCTGGCCAGGGTCAACCCACTACACGCTGGAATGCTTTCAGTAAGGCAAGCAGCAGTTATTTACTTCAGACATTGCAACAAAAAAGCTGAATCATATTTTAGAGCATTTCACTATTTATAGGTGCTGGGGATAAGCCTTCTGCTATACAGTGGACCTTTTATGGATAAAAAGGATTTGCTGGAAACCCCACTTTTTGAAATTGGAATGTAGCAGAAGATTTATGGGCCCAGACTTATCGTTTGCTTTTATACTTTCCAGTATAAAGCTTAACATTTTCAATGCCCATGTCTGTAAGAAACCAGCAGAGATTATTTTATCCCCATATTGGAGGTTGGGGGGGGGGGGGAGTGGAATTTTTACCATTCTGTTGCTAGGCTACTAACGATCGGTATTTAGGGGCCATTTACTCTCACAAAAGAGACAAAGACTTTTTGGCTGGGCGGCACTGGAACAAGAGATGGCAAGACTTGATAATGACACCCTCGCAGCTCTCGGAGAACAGTGGAAGAAAACAGCTCTCTGTTTTTTTGGCTGGGACTACAGGAAAGGGGAAGCCTGGCTCTGCGCTAGTTTTCCTCTGCCTGCTGGGTGAGTTCTTGCTTTGGGGGGAAGGGCACGGGACTCCGGTCCTCTCGTCCCCTCCGGGAGGGTGCATCTGCCAGCTGCGCTGAGCGGAGCGGGACCCCTGCCTGCCACCACTTGCACCCTGCCTGCCACCACCCCGTGCCCTGCCTGCTGCTGCCCCGCGCCCTGCCTGCCCCAACTGCGAAGTTTCTTGCCGCCTCCTCTGCTGGCTGGCCCAGGTGGGCTGACCCGGCCGCTCCATCTCCCGGTTCTGGGCTCTCTGCTGCGCCCCTGTCCATCTGCGCTCCACCCGCCTCCAGCCCGTCCGCCATTACGCGCGACAGAGATCCAACCTCGCGCCACAGCGCCATCTGCAGCTTCCCGGGAGTCATCGCACCTGCCCTGCTGGTCTAGGAGCCCAACAGCGCCCCTGCTGGCCGTGACCGTGACTGCACCAAACGGGAAAGTGCCTGACAGCCCAGGGACATTTGCCACCGAGATTGTTTTGTTTTGTTTACTGTTTTTTACCTTGTTTACTGTTTTTTTGGTTACTGATTGTTTGCCTTGTTATAGATACTAGTAAAAAACCTCTTATTCCTTTTCCCATACCTTTGCCTGAGAGCCCTTGATTCTAAAGTTATAATAATTCGGAGGGAAGGGGATTCACATTCTCTGTTCTAAGGAAGGTTCCCACCTTCCTAAGCAGACACCTGTCTATCAAACGAAGACACCCCATCCCATCAACAATATTCCAGTGATGGCAATGACTTCGTTTTATCTCAGATTTCTGCAGAACTGGCAAAAGCAGTAAGTTACACTTTTGTTTCTTTGAGAACTGAGTGACAGCATCAATGTATTCAGACTCGAAGTGCTCGTTATCCACCCAACAGGCTTGTGTCAGAGAATGCTCCTCATCACCTGAAGCCAAATTTTTAATATCTTTTTTCAGGATCTCAAGATTAACGTCCAGAACTTCAGCTGTACTTGTAAGTAAAGTACAGAATATTATCATGCAAGTATAATATTCTGCAGTAATGCCAACATAGTTTAGATAGCTCAATACTATGCATCAAATTGGAGGTAGGCAACCCTGCTGTATGGGAATTGGATCCAAAATGACCTACTTCAGCTAGAGACTAAAGGGAAATTCCTCTTCATGGAATCAGAGTGGTTACACACATATTTCACAACCAATCATTTAAACGTGGTAACATTTTGTTTGATAAATTTCAATTTAGCATGTATTTGGATAAAATTATTATCCCCTTCTTAAACTTTTTTTTTACCTAACAGTCAAATTTTTTTTGCATTGTTGGATCACTTATTGTTACTTAAAATGCCTTTCAAAACAGTCAATTTACCCCATCTGTTTGTCATATACATGCTGGAGAGGACAATCAGTTACTGGTAGCTAGTGGATTTCATTTCCTTGACAAGAGAGGTGTTCAAAGCTCAAGAGACAAATATCTTAGCAGATAATGATATGCAGGTATATGCTTTCTCCCTTTGGAACTTATTTTTCTGTTTCTCAGTACCTTACAGTTTAATATATTCTTTCCTTCCACATGTATTTAGTATGTAGAGGAATAATATGGACTATAGTTACAGGTTTTCCTTCAGTTCAGCAGTTTACAGTTTACCCTGAATATAAATGAGCTGCATCACCTTCTGTGGACAGAACACTAAACAAGAAAAAATATATGGTGTCTATAAAAGTAGTTGGCTAGCTGGAATTTAGTTTACAAATACCAGACAAAAACAGTAAAAGAAGCAAGCATGTAAAATCTTCAACTATAGCACACCAGCCACTTCTGTTTAAAACAGTTTGCTTTGCTCTGCCATTTCCCAAATTAGTCTCCAGACCAACTCTTTAGCATGGACACATCATTCAGACAGGCTCCAATAAGGGTCTGATACTGCAGATGAAAACAAACCATTAGCTGAGAAAGGTTTAAGCACACGACACAAAAACAATTTTCTATTCATCAGGTCACAAATGCCAAATTGATATGGTAAATGGAAGTTCTGCCAGTTCATTCTGGGGTCTCAGACACAGTCACAGAGCACACCAAATACTCTGTTGTGAACATGGGGAGCCCAGCCCACTGCTCACACACACACACACACACACACACCTTCTTCAGGTGATTTAAAAACCATCACTGAGGGTCAGATATGTATCCAAATAATACCATCAGCCACAACTGCACCCAGCCTGATTTCCATGGGCCAACACTACTGCACTCCTTCATTCTTCCTTGCATTGTTCCATGAAGTGAGAGAAAATACTGGGTTTTAATGTGTCCAGTTTTGCTGATCCTGTTACATAAACTGAACTTCAAAAACAGTTATTTAAAAATACACAACCCTATTTCTGGAAGAAAAATGAGATTTTGGATTTAAAATGAAAATTTACCTGTTCGAAGATTTTAGTTAATGAGAAAAGACTAAAAGAAATGCAGATTTTGGTGCTAATGTCTTCTGGACTCAATCCTAAACATAGATCTTACTAACTTATCAATGTCAAGTAAGAGTTTTATCATCAGAAAGCTATGAAACACCTTTTTAGTCCCTGTAAGGTTTGCTCAGGGGCTGAGACACTTGCTGTTCATTATCTCTATTTCCAAACAAAAACGAATTGAAATTAAGGAATAGCTTTAACTCATGTAATTTTTATTTTGTAATATGTATTTTGTTCAATATTCCATCTCACACACCTGCCTTACTACAGAGATTCCAGGAACCACCACAATGAAGTGAAGAAAGAAGTGATGTTTTGGCTTGAAGTGACAGTGTCAACAATCAGTTCAGAAAACAGCACCTGAAACACAGGGTTAAGAGCTTCTAACACAAATCCTGTATTCCACACTCTTCCCCTTCTTTGAGACTTATTAGAGATGCGAAGGAAACAGCCAAGTGCTACCACTGCTCTGCAAATTACACACCTTAGTCTCAGTGCACAGAGCTCGCCTCTCAGTGGGGGTGAGATCAATCTCTATGCTAAAAAAGTAAATTCTGGCTTGAACAAAACATTACTTGAGAATGTAAAAATGCCATTTGAAGCCTCTTGTTCACACGCTCAACTGAAAAAATGCCACCTTAACTTTTACTTGAACAGATGTAATATTTACTCTGGGTATTATGATCTGATGACACTGAAGGCATAAGAGGAAAAAAACCCACCTAACTTATTTCAAGCCATACTCACTTTCTGTGATTACAAAGCCAGTCTCAAATAAAGAGGCCTAGAATGTGCACTACATCACAGTTGAAGAATGTAGTAAACATTTTTATCACACATAAAATTGACAACAAGGATGCCTACGGCTGTGAGCAGATGGACACAAAAAACCCCCTAAAAAGTCCGCAAGTTACTTTGCCATTAAATCATAGCTCCTGGAGCACCACAATATGTGAATCAATACTCCAAACGAAAAACGAGAGCACTAGAGTCTGTGAAATTGAGAAACACATTACTGGAATATGTCTTGACACTTGTTCAAGCTATATTGTGTACAAAGAATACTTTCCCTATAAGAAAATTCTTCCTATATACTTAATTTTCAGTAAAATTTTGTTTTGTTCATCAGATCAATCTGATTCCCAAAATGTGATTTAAGCACACTGTAAGAAGCATATTTGTCCACGGGAGAACATGGAAGTAGTTTAAATGATCTGCCTAACATTGGGAAAATATAAAAAATGGCAAGAAACCTATCTACAAAGGCAGTGGGAAAAGAAAGACAAAAGGAAAGAAGCAAAGTACTGTCCAGTTGTCTTGTGTTTTATATTAGGGATGTAAGAAGCTCTAATCAAATTTACCCAGACAGTGCTCAAAGCTGGTAGAATGTAATAAATTTAAAAAAAAAATACTACAGAATACTACCAACCCTTTAGATTAAGGAAGTAATTTTAAAGGATATATATGATCATTGTATATATCAAGATCTTGACAAACACCACTTGGTGACTTTTCTTCCTTTTCATCTTCTTACTGTTTATGCACGAGAATTAAAAAGAACATAAAGCCGAATTCTAGCCCAAAACCTTTGTTATGTGGTAAACTCAAGGGCGAACATCTGCAACTTGGAAGAAAATTCATCCTAAGATGTAACTTATCTCAAACCAGTTACTGTCTACATACCATACTTTGCTATTCAGTGTTTCTGGTATTTGCATAAAACTAACCTGCAAGAATGCATTATCTCCTTCAATGGTAATTAGGCATTTTACTGTCCATTACTTGAAGGACTTGCCTTGTTGTACCAAAATAAGAAATTGACCAAACTTGAGACTTCCCAACCGTTTGATTATTTCCTCAGTCTTTTCAAGCAGCAATTACTATTGTTTACCTAGCAGCAACTATTTGAAGAAAACTCAAAAGAGATAAATGAAGCCATGGATCACGCTGAAATCTACTTTTAGTCAGATTAGGCTAGTTACTATTTAACGGAAATGAGCAGCTTCCTGTTGTCACGGCAAACAGCGAGCAACTTCCAAGCTGCAGTGTTTTATGCTCCTGCAAAGATCTGCACCATAACTTCTATTTCAATAGTGTTCCAGGTGAAATAGAGACACTAAACATACTAGAACACTTTAGTTCTAGTACTAAATGTAAATGTACTAGAACATTTTAGTTCCTTCTTCCTGCTTCTAAGCATGTTCCAAGTTCATGAAGTTTTGTCTTCCAAATACAGGTCTTGGACCTCTTTCCACCGCAAAACTCCTCCCCTCTAGATTTTTTTTTTTTTTTTTTTTTTTTTTTTTTTTTTTTTTTTTTTTTGCTTGGCTCCACTTTCGACGTTCTTTCAAAGCAAATTTCCTATTTAGAGCTGACAAGATAAACAGAGTCGGCAGCAGTCAACCAGTGCAAAAACGACTGCTGGGAGAAGTTTTGGCCAGGCAGTTTGTAACTGAGCGATTTCACTAATCAATTACACAAACAACTTGCAAAGGAGCGTTAACTGAAACGAGACACGTGCAGAGAGAAGGAAGCATCACTTGGACTTGTGTTTTGCTTTGCCCGTGCGGAGCGTGGTAAGATTGTGAACACGCACCTCCAGAGTCAGGCAGACCTCCTACGTGGAAGGTCTGACCATTCAGATTTCTAAAAAGTAAAAGCCCACACTGAACTATGATCTCTCTTATTTAAATAGTAGCACGTAAATAAGATACAACTAATTCTACTGGCAGAACGTCAGGATTTTTGCTAGTAGTCTTTCAAAGCCAAACCGGCACGTCTCAGAAAAGTTTCATTTACCACGACCGTGCAGACTTCAGCTGCATCACCACACTTGCTGCCTCTGCCTCAAGGGCTACGAGTCAGTCCTGTGCGCGCCCAAGCACACCCGGAGGAGGGGGACAGCTCAGTCCGGGTGAAAGCAGAAACATTTCCGGAAAAACAGCGAAAAGCTAGCCCAGCAGGACCGATGGCGGTTCGGTGTCCCGGAGCAGAGCAGAGCAGAGCAGAGCAGCCTTCACCCAAACACATGGACGCGTGAGGAAACTCTCCCCGCGTGGTTCCCGGCAGCTCCCACCTGGAGGACAGCCCCGGGAGCGCCCCGGCCGCAGACCCAGCGCCGCGTTTCGCGCCCGGGGCTGAGCCCAGCGCTGCTGCCGGGGGCTCCGCCGGGCCCCAGCCCGCTCCGCTGCCGCTCTCGGCCGCAGCTACCGCAGGGGCCGGGGCGGGCGGGAGCGGGATAGGGATGGGATGCGGCCCCGCGGAGGGCGCGGAGCGGAGCGGAGGGCGGCGGCCGCACTTACTGTGTGCGCGCGGGCGGCGGAGCGGCGGTGCCGAGCTGAGCGGGCACGGCGGCGGCGGCAATTCCCGGCTCCCCGCCGGCACCGGGGCGGGGCGGGCACCGGCCCTGCCCTGTCCTGCGCTCGCCCCAGGCCGCGGCGGGGCCCGTCCGTCCCGCCCGACCGCCGCCGCCGCCTCTCGCCCCAGTGGCAGCGACCAAACCCTAAATAAAATTGTTTTTATCTACTGAGCTTTACGCCGAGGTATTTTAAATTTTGGCAGCAGCTTGCTGCAAGCCTGACGAGATGTATGCTCTGCTCATGCCCACTGTATGACTCGGGGAAGGGGCTGTTAGGAGTTAAAGAACAGATACCTGTCTTAAACACTATCAAGGCCAGAGAAGAGAAGAGTTTGTGCCAGGAAGGTGCTAATTCCAGGCTTGGCACGGGCAAGATCTGGTTAGCTCAACCTGGTGAGTGCTGGGACAGACTGTGTGAAAAGCAGCAGCTCACACACCTGTCACCGAAGAAAGACCATCCGAAGGTACGGGACAGACGGCCTCTGCAACCACCGACAGCCTCCAAAGTTCCCGCGAACAGGCCTCTGTGGATACCAGGAACTTGGACTGGATAAGGGCAGTACTGTTGTTCAATGACCTAGGAAGGAGGTTAACAAAGCTTGGGAAGAAGGATGTATCACTGATAGTGGATACAAAAAATGCACATTTCACAGGCCACAAGGACATCTGGCTGAACTCCCAAGACAAGGAAGACACTAATAAATCCAATCCAGCAACTGTGCTACAACCATCATTGACTGGGTAAAAGGTGATTCCAGCAGGGGGAAATTGCAAGCACCAGCTCATAGCCCTCTGATCCAAGAACCCCACTGACTCAAGAAAAATAACTAAACAGCAAAGGAAGAAATGGAATCATTAACCAATGATAGAATACTGAGAGAACCATGCAACTGGTAACCAATAAGCATTAATTCCTTTGTTTGCTAAAATGCATAGTGAAAAATTTTCATAGTATGGCTGATCTTGCACACCCAGCACTCCTTTCTGCACAGAACTTGCCAAAAGAATGAACTAGGTGCCCTCACCTCACCACGGAGAAACCCAGGGTGAAAAAGGGACCAACAGGACACTGCTGGATCCACAGGTGGTGGCAGTCTTCTGCTGGTGCTCTCTTTCTCCTCCACAATAAAAACTACAAAACAAAGTCAGAACTGGCATTTCGCCTCATTTGCACATTAATTTGGGCATCTCTCACTAATCAGATCATAACAGGCCCAGTAATCCTTATATCCCTGCTGGAGGTGGGTGAAGCTCCCCAAGATCTTCACATGTTTTCAAGTTTTAATGAAACAGAAAAGGGGCATCACAAGTTAAGCTGTGGCAGACAACAGAAAGTGCCATCACTACATCAGTCTCATTCCATTACAAAATAACTTAGTTTTATTCATTCTGCTACCTACGCAATGGGAAAAAAAATTAAAAACCAGCTCCCAACCCTCCCCCAAAACACCAAAAAGCTAGTACAAGGAAAGATAAAGCATGAGACAATAAGGCATAACACACACAGCCCCCCCCCCCAAATATCAAAATCATGCGTATTTTAGAGCTAGAAATGGGAGGAATAAGAAACACTAAGAAACTTGGTAAATCAATATCTTTATTTTATAGAAAGTAGTTTGATCAGTGTGCTGAACCTGCCATTAGCGATGGTTTTGCTATTTTTAGTAAAAATAAACATTTTAAAATAATTACCTTGGAGAACATATAATCTCCAAGCTTATTTCCCCTTAATCACTGTTGCTTTTTTAATTAGTATTGCATCTAATCTAACACTGAGTGCTCTAAAGAGGAAGGGAGTATCTACTGTAGGGTATCTCCATAGTATATTTCCTGCCACTGGTTCTGAGGTTTCTAAAATGCAGCAGAACATGTATGACCTCACCCTGCACCCCCTTGGCACAGTACAAAATCTGTATCTATTCCACCTTTCTCCATCAACATCCTGCAACGTCAGCTGTCGGCTGAGAATTTTCTGGAGTAAAGTCACACAGCAAGCCAGTCTAAGTACCCAGATGGCCAGAGTTTTAGCTTTCACAAGTTACTGCAGTAATCATAAAGAACTCGGATTATGTATCTGAGGTAACGGAATCAGTTAGGAACACAAGAATGACACACTCTGACAGCATTATGCATTGCTATACAGACAAACACAAATCACGAATCCCAGTCTATGATATTTAAAAGGGACATTGTCAACTACAAGCTAAATTATTTTGTCTGGACAACAAATTATTATTGATTAAGCACTGGCAAATGTAAATTTTATGTTCAATTTGTGTACATGGCTACATTAAGCACAGGGCCCTCCGTAGGCACTAGTACCCTTAAGTTTCAGTAACTTGCATAGCAACAGGGAAAAAGCATTAATTGCTGGAGGACAAAAGTCAGTGGAAGTTAAGGGCAACAACCAGAGAGTTCTGAGTTCACTTCTTCTCCAATCACTAGATTCGAAGTTGAGAGTGTCCCTTTAGAAGTTTCAGATACAACAGAATTTAACTCATTTTGACTCCATCATTACAAGAAAGCTACTGGTAATTTGTCATACAATAGTTAAGCATCAAGGAAAAATATGCAATCAAACAACTGATTTTGTAAATTAAATAGCAGCAACATGGAAATCTAGAAGCTTGAGTTTCCGCAGGATTTATTGGAAAGATTATAAAGGTGTGGCAAATACATTGTGATTTTACGTAATTTAGTTCTGAGAATAGCTTATGGTAACTATAAACATTATTGAAAATGCCTGTTCATGGTCAGTACTTTTCTGATATAAGCATAAATTTGCCAGGATTTTTCAAAGTGCAGCTTTACTCAGAAAAATGACAATGTTGTATGTCTTGGCAAATTACATTTAAAACCTGATCAGTTTGCAGATGGTAAGACAGCTTTCTGTGATTGCCAGTACAATAGATTTGAGCTTGAAGTATTAAAGCTAATGAGATATAAATATTTAAGGACAAAACATCAAGGACATAGTTATATAATACTGCCATGATTTTTGCACATGTAACTTTGTTAGTTCAGTGGCTGTATAAAACTGACACATGTATATAGACAGCTACAAAGTCACGGTTTCAGCCGATCCAAAAGGAGTGTGCTACTGTTTACTCCACTGTTTTCCTTCTTCTTCCATAAGAATAAAGAATATTAGAAACTCAGCCACTGAGCAGATAACATACTCATTGGGCAAGTCTGTTTTGTAAGGTGGTGTCACTTTTTGTCACTTTTCTGGTCCATCACTGTACTTAAACTGTTCTGATATCAAGTTCAATTTCAATCTACAGGTGTTAAGGAAGAACAATTACAACTGAATCACTGAACAGCTGTACCAGTTTGAAATGCTGTCACATGTTTCTTCATGGCAAAACATTCACATTCTTTTTATTGCACAATTTGAAAATTCAGGTTATGTGCATAAAAACCTTCATAGTGTTTGCACTGCAACTTGCGAAACATACATTTAAAATGACCTTAATACATTTTACAAAATCTTTTTAAACAACTTTATATTCTTAAGATAAAAGCATCCTGAGAATGTTACATAGTTCATTATACAAGCCCTTCATTTCTGCTATGCTTTATTTATCCCCATAGTTCCTAATTTGACAAGTTTATTTTACAATTAGTATCTTGGTGCTATATTTCACAAAATATCTTTTAGCAAAAAGTACACCATTGACATTCAAGTAATCCAGCCTCACATCTAATTTACAAATTAAACCTTTGTCAAGCTCTCAAGTAAGGAAAAGTAAAGCAAAATACATACAGAAACAGTTTAGCTGACTGAAAAAAAAAAAGAAAAAAATAAAGGCCTTGTGCATTAACAATTTGGTCAAACGTTTAAGTTATGCAGTTTAATATTTTGGCAAAAAAGTCCCCTCTACATCTATCCTTTTCAATTTGTTTTCTTTCATCTGACACCAGATATAAACATAAATATCAGGAAAGAAAGACTGACAGTGTAGAAGTACTTTGCTGTTGAAGCACTTTTTCCTTTTTTAAAGTACTTAGGAAAAACAGACAAACAAGATTGTAAGTGCTAAGAATGAACTATCTTTGGGCTAAATAAAAATCTTACTGGAAAAAAAAGTAAAAATAAATTAAGTTGGGTTTTTCTTTTATTTCCACTACAGATACCTAAATAAATAGTCTTTGAAGTAATTCTAGTGCCATATCCTAAAGCAGTATCTTCCTTTATCTTTTTGATCAAGTCTAAGGCTTCACATGTAATCTTGACTATTTTACTAGGAAGATATTCATTCATATTTACATTTTGTTTTTGTAAAGGGAGTGTTCAGGGTCAAAAATATATTTATTTTTAAAAGGTAAGCCTGCCATCCTGATGGCAGTGATTCAAGCTATAGAACAGAAGACAAGTTACAGAACATCCTTCAGTTTCTTATACCCTAGACGAGAGGAAGGAGATCAGGCAAGTTAGAGAGGTAAACAGCCTGGATTCCAGGAATGGAGAGAAAGAGTGGCTCGTTACATGAATGCTTGCATGACCACGAGTATTCACTCCTACAGATTTTGTTTCTCTTCGGCATATGGGTAGACTTTTTTTTTGTTGGCTGACTAAACAAATTGAGAAGAGAGACAGTTATAGTTGCCACAGTGAAAAAACATTACCTAAGGTTTCCATCAGGACAGAAATGCTTTTACAAGGTGGCCAGGTGTTGAATACAAGCAGAGGTCATGCTCAGATGGTACACTCCAGGTGAGAGTGCAACTACCTCAAAAAGAAGAGTAAACCACTTCAGCAACATCTTAATAATACTATAACTACGTAATTTGGAGTCATATTTAGCTTTTATTTTAGGCAATGATCAAAATCTGAAGGACCTTGTTAATCTTTAAGGCATTAGTGCATCAGGGACTAAAAGCTCCAGGTAATTAATAAATAGGGGAGTGGGGGCAGAAGGGAAGAAAGAAAAATCCCCAAAACATCTTTGTGTCACAAGCTATCATTGTGCATCCGCTTTGTTGGTTAGTTCCAGGAAAAATATTTTCAGGGATGGCAGATGGGGAATGTTATTCACTATTCTGAGAAAAACATTAGATCATAAACTTCACATCATTTTTTAACACATCCTTTAAAGGGCTGAATCTATCGGGCAAGACTCTCATCTTTACTGTTCCATCAGCACCACAGGAGAATATGTGATTTGCTGGTCCTGTCTCAATTTGCATGACTCCTGTCCCAATGTTTCTGAAGAGAGACTGTCGAGCATGCTCATTGATGAAAGTGTGAAGAAGATTAAATGTGGACAAACTCCATACCTGGAAAAGCATCAAAACATGGATCTCTTATAAGGATAATTACCATGATCTTAAAAATCATCAGCAATGAATTGTGGAGGTAATTGGACTACATTTTGCATTTATCTGTCTGACACTAACTGTAAAAGAAGACTATGTAGCAATCTGTAATCACACATTTATAGAATACTAATATTCATTTTTTATAATAGCAATATAGAGAGAGACTAATTAAAGAAAGGACTGCATTAAAAGGAGCTAAGACTGACATTTCATAATTCAGTTAGTAAATGTCAAAGTCAGGGTTGAGAACAAATGCAGTACATGTGACATCTGATTGTTCCACACTTGTACAAGATTCTTTCTGAATGTACACATCACCTCCGCTCCCTCCCCCTCATTAATACCTTTATGTTGCCTTCAGCAGATCCTGTGACAAAATACTCTTCTGTAGGATCAACAGCAATTGCTTTGACTGGAGAATCATGACTCTGGAGTAACTGCTGCTGCTGCTTTTGGCGAAGATCAATTACACAGGTGAAGCCTTTTCTGCCTCCAGAAATTAACAGCTGGTGTTTTGGAGCATATGCTAGCACAGTTGCTCCACTATCATGACAGATAAAGGCTGAAAGCCAAAGCAAAGTAATTTAAATAAAACACAGTACTAACTTCAATTTTCCATCAACCCCTAATAGTTCAAGACAGTAATGACGGTGACTTTGATGCTGTTATACAATTGACCACCACCAGCCCACTTCCTGCAGTACCATGCAAACCCAGGTTCCATAAGACATTCTGAAGCTGCAGTATTCTTAAATTAAGCAATTAAAATGTGTATTAAAAAGTTTACATCCTTTTTTCTCTCCCTGTGTAATCACAAACTATTAATCCTTGACAGAAATTCGTTATTTTAATAATCTGGAATTAAGAGATTTGGTGTTTTAAGTCATATAATGCCCATCACAAATTCGTCCTAAACTACTTGCCCAAATATATTGCAATTTTCTACTGGTCATTTTACTGCTAATTTGCATCTTTTCACATTTATTTGGATATGTCTACTCCTCTAAATGAGTTGAAAATGTGAATGAAAATTACAATTACCAGAACACAGCTCGGTACACTGTACTTGTATTTCAAAGGGCCTATATATTTACCTTTAGAAGTTCCCCGTGCCTTTCACATACACTTAAGCATTCACCATACTTTAAGTACATGCAGTTCATAACTCTGTGATCTTAATTCTGTATTTCAGATATTGAAATGCAATTGCTGTATTACTTGCAACAGAATATTAGTAATTAAGCTAATGAAACCCAGCTGAATATTTATTGCACCTCCAAAATCCTACTTAGAGGAGTAATTGTTCTAAAGCAGGAGCTGCTCAGAACCTTTTAAAAAAGAAGAGAAATGTCTGGTTGCACTTGTGGTGCAAGGACACAAGGTATACAAAGGAAGGTGCTCATGTCCCTGAAACCAATCATGTATATAGAACACTAAGTAATTTCTCAAGAACCTGGCTTTATATTCCTGTTGGTGCACTTAGGCACAATGTTGAAAGACATTTTACTGCCAATGTTAAAATTACTTCCCACAGTAACTTTTCCACAAATACACCTTTTTTATACTGTAGTAAAACATTTTGATTGTTGTATTTTACTTACCATGCACCAAGCTATTTGTAGGAGAAACTAGAGTATCCCAAAGACAAATATTTCTGTAAAAAAATATATTGCTTAATTAAGCAACAAATGTTCTAAGGCATTTTGAACACTTGAAAAGTCATCTGTACTCTAAAAGGCTGTTTCAGGCATAAAAGCACAGTAAACAGACTTTTAATGATTAGAGCAGACCCCAAATTACTTCTGTAGTTGAACATTCACTGCAAGAACATGTTTTCTATACAATTATTCTACAACCGACTACTGCCATAAAGGATTCATGTTAAGTCTTTTGTAGCTGAATTCACAGGAATGTTAGCAGCTTCTGACAGATTTTGATCAGTACTTACTTGTGAAAACAAATGATAAATGAAGAGCTATGCAAATTCCCTACAGCTATAAAAATAATTTAAGACAGGTTCATGTAAGTAGAACAGAATAGTTCAGCCGGAAGAGGCCTAGAAGGATCATGTAGTCCACCCACCTGACACCTGCAGGGCTGACCAGAAGTTAAAGCATGTCATTAACAGCATTGTCCAAATGACTAAAACCTGACAAGCCTGGGGTATTGACTGCCTTTCCAGGTGCTTATTCCAGTGTCTGAACCTCTTGGTAACAAAATGGTTTTTGATGTCCAGTCTCAACCTCCCCTGGCTCAGTTTTGAGCCATTCCCACACATCCCTCACTGAATTCCTGGCAGAGGAACTCAGGATCATGCTCTCTACTTCCCCTCCTCATATGGAACATGAGCAGAGTATCTGTGCTTCCCTATGAAACCTCCTTTAATAAGTACATGAATTTAGCTGCAAACATTCCTTCTCTCCCCCTCCCACCGAGAAAGAAATCAAGCAGAAGTACTCTTAAACTGCTTAAGAAGAAAAAAAAACAAAATGGGGGAGAGAAAATATGGCACCTCTTTTATTCATTATCACAACAGATCTTACCTGTTGTCAGAAGAAAATCCTGCTGTGGCTATCAAAGATGATGAACTGACAAAAACAAAGTCATTGGCTGTTTTGTTATGACACTGCCATGTCTGAAAAATGGAAGTTAGAAATTATTAATTAAAAAGGAATCTATTTGGTGCAAGCAGGAAATATTAAACTTCCTTGATAAGGTAAGGTGTTTCAAAAGAAATGTAAAAAACATGGGATATAAAGATATTGGTATGCCTTGTGAGACTTCTGTATTTCCATGGAAATATACTCTGCAGCTCTGCGTAACTGTCAATTAATTGACAACTGACAATTACTGGCAAGTCTCAATGAACATTAGAGTTATTTCAGATCTCATGTTACATTTTCTACTCTCCACTTAGTAAGTATGTTTAGAGTGTAAGAACCTGTCTGTCACACAGATCACAGAACAGCAACAACACATAACTTAATCTTGATTAATACTGGTTATCAGCACAATCCTTGCCCTCTCCTAGCTATTCTCAAGGGGGAAAGAAGAACACAACACGAGTTTACTGAAACTAACTTAGTTTTCAGCTTACCAAATATGGCTTAGGTGAAGTTCCAGTAAGCGGACAACATTTCCAATTTGTCTGATATAAACTTATATATCCATCAGCATCAACAATTCCAAACTGAAAAAAAATATATAGTAATAGTAAACACATACGTATTGATTGCAGAGAAAATACCCACAATTTTGAGAAAATACTTTTGATTTGAAGAATGTCATGCTTCTGCTAATTAAATTGCAGGAGGGGAGAAGAGAATCAGTATTAGAAGCATTTTGTCAGTTACCTTATTTCCTTGGTAATTGAATCTCATTCGAGTTACCCTTGAATTGCCACCAGATCGAAAACATGTGATTTGCTGTGCATGACCCCATTCAAACATTCTTACACTACCATCTTGAGCACCTGTCAGGTCTGCAACAGAAAATGTTCACATAACGTTTCACCGGATTTGTAGCTTTTAAAGTTCCAAGAAAACTGACACCAACTCGAAATAACTAGTGTCAAAATTATGCCATAGTATCTGGCTTGGTGTAGGAGCAGGACATGCCACTGCAACTTAAAGTCGTGTTATGCACTATTTAATTAAGAACTTTATTTAGATGGTACTGAAATATGAAGCTATTTACTTGGAGATAATAACACATCTTTTTCCTACTATCTTTTCTTTTAGTCACAAGTAAAAGAGAAATACAGTACCTTTTGCTGTAAGAAATATCACTGTTTCTAAAGGCTATTCTATATCCCTCGGTATAGTTTTTTAAAATGAAAAATAGTTTCAGCAAGTATGGCTCATAAGTAACTTTCAAAACATGCAATAGATTGTTGTGCTACTACAACACAGCAACACACTAAGAGACAGGTCAGTAAGAAATACATGATCTTTAGATAACTTTTTTCAAAAAAAACCTGAACTTACAATATGGCAGTGTTGGATGAGAAGCCATTCTTCTGACGTTATTTATAGCTTTCTTGAGCATCTGTTCAATACACAAAAAATTAAGACAGTATTACTAAACAAAAATTTATCAAACTAATAATTAGTGATTACAGAGTTGTTTCCTATCAAAATTCCTACTGAAAACAAGTATTGGGTTTAGAGACACAGAGAGAAGTCAGCGTCTTCCAAGAATAATGTAGATGTTAACACTTTTGCAGCTTTATACATCTAGATAAATATTAAACTTTTCCTTCAGAAATGTATGGATCCAAATATAAACACTCCTTAGACTGCAGTCTTACCTCTTTTCTTGCCAATTCCTTTCTGATTCCATTAAATTTATTGGAATATTCCTGAATATTGTAAGATAAGCAAGAGAGAGGCAGAAGCATGTAAAGAAAGAGGTAAACAAACTTTAACAGAAGTAAAAAATAGAAAGGAATATATCTATTTTCAAGTCTAGTTAATTTATTGCCATTGATTGAAAAGTGATTATTTGTGGCCATCCAGAGCAAGCAATATACCTAGTAACTGGTATATAAAGATATAAATTTTTAAAAAAATCTTTGAAAGTGTTTATAATTTCACAAATACAGATCCAATGAATTTTCAGTAGCCCGTTTGTTCCTAAATTCCAAACTTTGCTTTGCACATGGTGCATTACCAAGATTTTAGTTTTTCTTATTTTACTAATTCCTACTGGGCAGAGTTCAATATGTGAAGAGGACTGGAGACATTAGACAACATTATTTAGACACCATCTATTTAAATAATACATCCAACAAACAAAAGGACAAAAACAGTAGGGATTTTTTTTAATCAGGGAAATATATCTGCACCTGTGATGTCTCTTCACTTCTTTTCCTTCTTGTAATGTATGTCAAAGTTAAGTTTTCATTCTTTTATTTCCTGATAGCTCTCTAAAGTATCTGACTACTTTAAGAACTGTCCTTCCTCAGAAAATTGTTGTATTCAGGGTGCTCCTGCATGTATTATTTACCTCAGCACTTGAGAAGGGCATAATTTTTATTTGTGGCAGATGTTAACTTCAAATGAGAACACATACAAAATTTTGTTGCCAGGGCACTCATCTTAAACACAGCAGCTTACCACTTACCACACAACAAAAGCAAGCTGGCACTGAACTACTTTCAATGAAACATTTAGGTTAGAAAAGACTAAAAATCACTGAATCCAACTGTGACTTTCAACTGCTATAATTTTGTACAGAATTTTAACACTGCTTTGTCACGGGGCAGTAGATAGGGATAAGGTATTTCAAGTACGCTATTTTTCCCTGGCCTCCAACTATATCATGATGTCAATTGGAAGGAGGCATGAATTACAAATTTTCACATGCTTCACCATTGCTAAATACGATCCATAGACTTTACAATAAATATCCTCTAAATTATCAGTTTGCAAACAAAAATGAGGAAAAGTACTTGGAAGGGAAATAATTTACTTTCTCGTAAAAATTTCCCTCGGTTTAGACTAGTGAAATAACTGCAATCATCTTAATTACATTTTGGAAGCAGATTTAGATCTTTCAATTTGCAAAGCTTTATCATTTGTTGAAAAGAAAGCCTTATGGCCCTCCGTTATTCAAGTTAATTTCAAAACATTTTCTCAAAGATAAAATACGACCTTGAAATATGTATTTCCCTTTCTCTTTTTGTAAGTACTTTAAATGTCAAGGAAAAGAGCCAAATGGTTTGATAAAACCATATATACATTTTAAAATTTAAGACAAGAAAACAGAGAATTATATTCTTCAAACATTTACGGCACTTATATGTGCACTTATAATTGCAATACTTTGCTCTCTAAATGTAAAACTTATCTTCTATATATAAATGGAAGAACAATAATTCATGTTCACTCTATTTCTTCACTAAAATGAAGGGCTGTGTTGAGTTTTACAGCTACGAACTTTTACCCAGAAGTCAATAGAAGTCACCTTCCTCCACTCCAACAGATAAGCACACATCGTGACCTCCTAACCGCTGCTGGATTATGCTCTGGAAAAACGCAAACTTACAGAAATGTGCCTTTGAAAGACTACACTAACATAACTCTTTGGTATCTCCAATTTGGAAGACAAGTACAATTATCAAATGCAAATACTTCCATTACTACTGTAACTGACATTTAATACTGCTAGCCCTCAGCTTCCCCTTAGAACAGCTGATGGCTAGAGCACTGGTTGCTTTGCTGGGGAGTTGGGTGCTTTGGGCCTAACATTAACATTAAGACTGAAAAATAAAAATGCACTTAAAATCCACCCCACCAGTTTTAAACTGGCAAATACTGGTGTCAGTCACACCCACTTGTGTACTTGTTACTTGTATAAGCTGTGTAACAGGAAACAGTAAAGGGTCACAGAAAAACCTTACAGCTAATGAAATCTTTACTGCCTGAGCAGCTGATGTTCAATAGTGTCCTTTGCTGATGGAAGTGAAGCAAAGACAAGGAGACTGAAAAGCCAGTAATGGTACAGAACAGTGGGCTACAGCTACTAAATGGGCTGCACATTATGGAAAAGCAAAGGTGACAGCAAGAATCAGCAGTATCTGAAGGAACATAGTAGCAAATAGTAGCAAAAGAAAGGTCTTAGTGAAGTTGTTTTTCTTCCAGGTTCGAGTTCTTCCACAGCAACACTATTTCCTCCCAAGAATTCCTATTTCTTCCTTCGTTTACTTTGTCCTTCATTAGGTACCTCAGTCTTCCCTCCCTACTGGACAGGTGTCATTCTGTGCTGTGGTTGGCTCTCTGCCACAGTCAAACAGTATGCTGGACAAAATTTAGGTCCAAAGTTTAACAGCAAATGCATTCAAAACACTCATAGCCAAATACATTTAGCAAGAAAGTTTTACTACATGCAGAATAGAAGGCCAGGTAAGTACAGTTTACATTAATAGATTATGCAATTACTTTATGTTGAGAAATAACACAAACACAAAAATTCTGTATGTACATACATATATATTTAAAAAATGGAAGTGAAAGGAGAAAGTGGCAAAGGCATTCAAAGAACACTTGCAGAAGAGACCTGACTGCGACAGCAGAGCTGCAACACTGGCACCTAGAACCACTAGTTCCTAAACTTAAGGCAGAGGTCTAGGTACTGGCACAATACCCATTTCCGTATGTAGAAAACCTTATAATTCTTACAATGTTTATTCCTTATTTACTCCTCCTATCCATCAGCTACTTTCAAAAGTCAACTACAATATTAATTAACATACTGTTATTTCATTCTGCCACCAGTTACAGACTTGCTTGAAACCGTTAAATGATACAAAGTGCAGCCAAGTCACAAGACCTAATGCATTTGGTTATTCAGGAAAACTCCACTTTCTGCACTCCATGTGCAGAAAGACAGAGATCCAGGTGTCTTGTATGACCATTTCAGCTCACTTAAGTGTCTCCCAAAATGCATCTCCAAGTCAGCTTATCAACAGATCTGCATCTGTGCTCCACAGGAACTAAGAATGTCAATGGCCAGACTACAATTACAATTTGATCTGAATTAAATCTAACCTAATAGCGTTTTGCTCAGGGCCAAGCTTCATGCCACACACAAGATCTCTTTCTAAAGCTCAAAATGAAGCCGAAGATTATACTTCAAATAAAAGCTACCACAACATTTCATATAAGTATTTCTACCCAATCCTTATGAATTTATATTCTGAAACCTCCTGAATATATGCTCTTTAGATAGACCATTTGCCTTCAAGTCATTAAAGAGAAATTTATAATTCAACTTCTTACCCAAATCCTGATTCTTTGTTTTTAAATGATGCATTAAATAAAGAAATCATACATGATTTGACTGAAAGGTTTGCTTGTTTAGTTGGTCCCTTAAATTCTGTGCAGCATTTTAATGTAGTAAGTGAATTATTATAAATAAATCCAGGTGCCTTGATTACACAGAAAGGCTATATTTAGTTATATGTTAAATATATCAAGCAAGACTGAACAGACAGAAGGCAGGAAGCAAATAGAATAAAAATCGTCTTTGACAAGCGACTTACCACAGATGCGCCCCTGCCAGTTTGTGTACTACCAAGCCAAGGCATATTGATAGGTGTGCCAGGATTACTGTGAGTGTAAGGAGTGGTACCCTGAACATTTACCAGATCATCACGAGCGTGTATAACTAGGAAATCATCAGCCCTATAAATGAAAGAAACATTTTAAGTTAAGATTCCAAACAGCAGAATTCAATACCATGTTTTGTTACTCTGATTCATACACAGTCAAGTCTGATATTGAAAACAAAGAACATATACCCTTTATTTTCTATTTCCATATCATCATCAACCCAGGTATAGATTTGCGTAGCTAAAATTGCAGAAACATCCAATTCTTGAATATCATGACTTGATGCAATTGCAATGCAGTTCCGATTTGCCTGAAAAAAAAATACAGAAAGGCAGATGCAAAAGGAAACCTCAAAAATGGGCTTATTTTATTTTTTTCTGGCAATGGCACTGTTTCTCACAAAAATATACACTTAATTTAAACACCCAAATATGTACATCTACAAATCTATGTACATTTATACTTGACATTGCCCTTTTAAAATTTATTTGCATCTGGGGTAGTATCACACACTTTTTGCATCTTATACCTCTCAAGCAGCTCAAGTATCTCCTTGCTTTTCTCAGAGAATAAGCAACAGGTAACTACACTACAAGGATTGTAACCAGGCTCCCCTCCTCCAGTTCTGACGGGTTACATGGCTGAACAGAGAAGAAAAGATTACTTCCTGTTTGACAGAAAAGGACAATCCTACACACAAGCCTAAAAAAAAGTAGAAGCCACCTCTCCCTTTCATCAATCCACTGCACAATAGAAAAAAGAAGGTAATTTGTAGTAGAACTCTTTATGAAAAGGTAATTTTGAAGTGTTTTAGAGAAGGGACCACTAAAAGTTGTAGCTGTTAAAAGCAGCAGGATGGCTGGCAAAGCTTATCTCACCCAGTCACAATGGGACTGTGTATCAGGTGGAAGTACACACCAATTTGATTATTCTACCTCCTTTATACTCACCTTATTGACTGCAAAAGCAGTAATGATATCAGACTCTTTATGGATTATTCTTGCCTTGCCACCTGGATATCCCAAGTCTGTTTCTATCTGTATTTAAAAGCAAAGCACAGTTAAATGCAAACTTCTGTGCAACACCACTTTTTACTGGAAGTACAGAGACCTAACAATGTTTCATGTTAAATGTCTTCTTTTTTTTTTCCTCTTTATTTTAATTCTAAGAAAACTCAACAAACATAGCCTGTAACCATTATGGTAAACCTATTCTGTGTAATAATATAGCTTCCCATTGCCATGTTAAGTTTACCACAGCAACAGAGAAAGTGTAATGTGTTACAGAAATCATAGTATTGTGTTCATTCTCAAGTTCTTCAGGGATGCTGAAAACTAGCAAGACTACATGCAACACACTCTTGATTGAAATTTTGAATCTTGATGTTTTGCTCTCAAAAAAGTTGGTAAATCTTCAATTGCTCTTAGCAAACACTTTTTGCCACTAAATCTGATGAAACAGTCCAAAAGAAGGTGCAAGCAAGCTCCTGAACAGGAAAACAGATTCCAACTTCATCAGTGCATCTATTCACAATTATTACAATTAAATAAACCTGGAATCCTGTATATTGCAGAACCACAAGCTTTTGCTATTACTTTTTTTTTTTCTTCCTTAATGTGGTCTAATGTTGGATTTGAATATTGTCTCCCATTTTGTATTTTAGAAATACATCCAGGTACATGCCAGCACACGACAAGGCTCTAAACTTCACAAGCACTGTAGCAGTCTTTTTCAAAATTATTGAGCTCAGTACTGCAAGTATTAAATTGACAGTTTACAGACCCAGACTGTTGCAGTTACAAAATAATTTTACAGTAAAAACAATAGTACTGTCAAACTACTGTTGACCTGAGAATTCAAACCTGAATTCCAAGTGTCATATTTAAATTTTTTTTTGAAAACAAAGAATTATTTCCAGCCTTTTGTCTCTAAATTCATTTTTACTTGAAAAACAACAAGATTTTTCTGTCAAAAACTGCAAATAGTCTTTTTTAAAGTCTGAAAAAAATAGCTGTTACAGACCAAGAAGTAGAATACCTTTTTTAATATCAAAACAAAATTGATACTTCATTGACTTTATGTATATAACACTGCACAAAACTGCACTGGGAAACAGATACAAAACCATGATTTGTGTATTGTGATGAACAAACCTACAGGAAATTAATTTTTTTTTTCCCTGTCAGTTCCAATTACCTCCTTGTTAATCCTACTTTATCATATAATTAATATTAACAAGGTAGCCCAAGAACACCACAGTGTTCACATTTTTGTCTTCATACTAGTTCTGTAAAAGCTAGCTTAAAGAATATGGTATTAATTTGAATTTCTAGGCATAGTAGTATACCTTTTTAGTATGTCATACCAAACTTTTAAGACAGGTGCTAAAATACTGTTATATGGGCTGATTTGTCACCATCTTTAAAATAAGGCTCAGTGAAAGTTTTCAGTAGCAAACTCATGCTAACAAACCGCTCTAACTGCAGTTAACCACCTTCATTTAAAGGCAACTACGATAGCCATCTCATGCTGATCAAAGATTCTGCATGCACTGTGTACAATACTACTATAGAGTTTTTGACACTTGGGTGAATCTCACCTCCAGCTCTTCACTTGGCCAAGTTATAGGAATTGATAATACATATTGTTTGTACCTGGTTGCTTAATCCAGCTTAGAAAATTAAGTTACAGATAAAATCTGTAACAAGACAAGTTTAAGTCAAACCTTTGTGTTTTTTATTTTTTAAGTTTGTTTGCTATGTGAGCAAAGACTAAAGAGATCAGCACCATTTAGGAAAATCATAATGATGTACAGTCTAATAAATTTGAGGATTATTACTGTGTACCTTATTGATGATGGGCTCCTCCACCACGGAATTTTTCATGGTTTCATTGTGCTCCTCTAACGACTTCACCAAGGAAAGAACAACCACAGAACAAAGCATTAAGATAAGACATAACATGCAAAATATCAAGGAAATCCTCAATTTTTTCTTGGGGTAAATTTTACTTACCCCAACACAGGACAACTGAAACACAACAGCATGTTTGCACACACATGCATGTATTTTACACAGTAAGAATAATTAACAAATTCTAAACTCTGTTTTCAGTGCAGAATACACTGATTTACCTATTCAGTACTGTAACAGTGCCTTGCCCTTCCCAAAAGTCAAATTTCTTGAAAAATATGCTATCTACACTGACATTTTATCAGCAATAAGATAGAAAATAAAGCCCACACATCTATGCTGTGTAAGGCTGCAAAGGAGCCTACCTTGAAACATAAAAAGAACATCTAAAATTTTCCAAAATACCTGTCCATACAGCACAGCAACACAGCTGTGTTAACGTAAGATACGATCAGAAATGGTGCACCTTTAAAGGCAAAAAGGAAAAATTTTCCTTTTAACTGCACTCTGTAGTGAACACAATTTGCCAGCATTACTCAAACAAGCTAATATTCTAGTTGTGACAGGACAAAAGTTAGGTTCATGCAGAACTTTCTGCTGCCATGGCTTTACTAGTCATGAATATTCTTTCTCCTGCATATTTAATTTGTTCACATCTGCTTCTTCTCCATTTCTGCTACTTCACAGTTTTTCTATAATACCAGCATTGTTTCAAAATTAGGAGTAGGGGGTAAGGAAAAAAAGACCAACTCAAGAGGGAGGAAAAAATCCAAAAGCTCACTACCAAACCACAATTTAAAAATATTTAACTGCATCTGGAACTGGAATCCAGCTAGACACTGGGACAAATAATCAGGAACAGTAAGAGTAACTGCCGTATGACCATTTTTCTTATTAAAAGTGAATCATAACATGACAGGAAGCAGTGAATAAAAGCCAGGATGACAATGGTAGGGTCAAACTAAAACGTTCACAACTTTGGCTCATTAGATTACTGGTTTTAATCTTTGAAATGTTCAGTTTTGTCATTCTTTTGAGGCACTTTTTATACTGATCATAAAGAAGAGACTGACTGAAGCAACATTGTGCTACCTGCCATTTTACAGTCGAAGTCTGATTATTTTTGTATTCTAAGAAACAACGGACAAGTATTTTTGTATGAAATACTGTAGATTTGGAGTCATAGTCAAGTACATTAACCATTCATGCACCAGAGGTAAACAAGCCAGCCAAATAACTTAAGTAAAGGTTCACAGATTAACGTGCAATGTTTTCTGTATTTTATATACCATACCAACCTCATTTAGGCATCGCTTCTTTGTAAAAATATTTCTGATAAAAGTTTCCTGGACTTCCTCCTGCTTGACCAAGTATTGCCAGAGCCTCTTCACAGACAGTGCAACGTGACTGCTAGATCTACAGAACAAAGTTGAATAAATATTTACATCATGCTTGTACTTATACAAGAGTGCAGCATTTTATATTCTAATCAAACTATAGTCAGAAGAAATGCTGAAGCAAAACTAGAGAGCTATAGACAGTATACAAGACCTATCTGAAAGCACTTTAATACCCTCTTCCTGAAAAACCTCCATGTGATAGGGGGTGCAAAAGGAAGAAGAAAAAGAATATGTAGCATCTTCTCCTTCTATCTTGGGACAAGTGAGAAAAATCTCTTTAAGAGAGCACACAATGGTAAAAGCAGCATACAGATTATTTATTAGTCCAACTCATTCTTTACAACATGAATAATTTCTGTTTAGTCCTGATGAGTGATCCTTTCACACGGACAGTGAATGACTAACACTTCCTGCTAGGAACACATCATCAACCGTGTAACTTCTCTAAAACATCCATGATTTTTCAGTAACAAAATTGGAAGGATTGTAGAATTAGACCAGAATTCAAATGTTTATGCTTATCCCTAGAAATGGTACACTCAAGCAAAAATTATAAATACCAATATAGCTGCTTGTGACAAGCCAAAATCCATCAAACCCTGAATTGCTTTAAATCATAATTTAAAAATAATGTCAGACTGCACATACATATTAAGCTGGTCCCTTTTAATCAATTCAAGTTACTGAAACTAAGTGTGACCATGATTTTACAATAAAAAGACAAGATTTCTGTTGATTTTGAAATCCACAAGTGACAATAAGATTAAAAATGAAGTCTATTTTAAAACGGACACTTTAAGAGACTGAGCACATTTTTCTGGCTGAACATGCAATTATGTTAAGTCACAACTATGCAAATACTATAAATAATAAGTAATTCTTCTCTGATTTTAGGCAACAATACTGATAAGAATGTGAGGTGATTTTATTACCTCTAAAGGTGGGGCAATTATTTAATTCACTGTCACTAATCCATAATTATCTCTCTAAGCAAACTTTTTATTCTTTATTTTATTGCCAAGCATCCTTTTTCCAGTATCTCAGAATCCAGACACTCAAAAGCCAAAATCCAAAAGCTTAAGTAAAAGACTCACCTGAAAGGAGTGTTTGTAGGCTCCAGTAAAGTTTTGTGGCGAAGCAATGCGGGACCAGCAGCAAGGGCATCTCCAGAAGCATGAACTGAAATATAATGTTGAGGTGGACCCCCATATAGCTCAAGGCGTCGGAGAAGAACTTGTTCCCAGCGCTGTAAAGTTTTCAAAACTGCATGGCATATCGGGGAGCTAACTGGAAGCTCTAGAAAGACAAGTAAAAACCAATAAAAACCCTCCCCTTTTCATTGTAACCTTGACAAAGATAACTCCAGCAGCTGAAGGCTGAAGCATATTTTGAATATCTCCACAAGTAAGCTTTACTCAAACCTCAACTTGGTATTTGCAAGTATAAAAAGATGAACTGCTTTGTGCTATCATTGCTAAAGAAAGGAACAGACTTCTCCAGTGCTGACAGAAACTATATAATGGAATAGATCATCATTAAACAGATCCTCCTGGAAGCTGTCAAGGCATATGGGTGACAGGCAGGTGACAAGAGAAAGCTGACACACCTTCATAAAGGGCAAGTTGTGCCCAACTAATCTGGACTTATCGTGGATTGACTGCACTGGAGGGCAAGGGAAGAGCAACTGATGTCCTCTACTTTTAACTCCTGTAAGGCCACACAACATCTTTACTTCTCAACTGGAGTGAAAAGGATGGACTATTTGACAGCTAAGGAACTGACTGACCTCAAGCAAAGAGTTAAATTCCATGGGTCAGTGTCCAAATGGAGGTCAGTAACAAGGGGCATCCCTCAGGGATGCATGTTAGGATTGGCATGTTAGGATGTCTGTGTCTGATAATGACACAGACAGTGGCAGTGAGGGCATGCGCCGGCAGCTGGCAGAGAACAGCAAGGTGAGAGGAGAAGTCTATTTGCTGGAGGGAAGGGATGCCACCCCCAGGGACCTTGGCAGGCCTGAGGTGTGGGTCTAGGTGACCCTCACAATCTTCAAAAAGGATGAGTACACCTGCGGCAGGGCAACCACCAGTATCAAAACTGAGTGGTAGGTAGATTGAGATCAGCCCTGTGGAGAAGCACTTAGGGATACCAGTGGATGAAAAACTGGGCATGACCTAGCTCACAGCCCGGAAAGTCCACTGCACACTGGGCTGCATCAAAAGAAGGGTGGCCAGAAGGGCAAAGGACTGAATTTGGCCCCTCTAATCTGTTCTTGTGAGACTCCATCTGGGGAAATGTATCGAGCTATGAGGCCCCAATATAGGAATGACAGAGACCTGTGGAGGGGATCCTAAGAAGGGCCATGAAAACAGGTCAGAGAGCTGAAACACCTGTCCTATGAAGACAGGCTGAGAGTATTGAGGCTGTTCAGCCTGGACTGGAGAAGGATCCAGGGACATTATACAGCAGCCTTTCAATATTTAAAGGGGACTTACAGGAAACAGACAAACAGACTTTTTACCAAAGCCGGTAGTGACAGGCACACCAAGCAATTAGATTTAGACTAGATAAAAGAAAGATATTTTTTATGATGAGAGTGGTGAGACACTGGAACTGATTGCCAGAGAAGTTGTGGATGCCCCATACGTGGAAGGTCATGTCAGATGAAGCTTGAGCAACACCATCTAATGAAAGATGTCCCTGCCCATGATGTGGTAGGCAGGGTTGGACCTAGATGATCTTTAAAAGTCCCTTCCAAAACCAAACCATTCCATGATTCTATGATTCTATGAAACAAGGAGTAGGAATGATGTTACTTTAACTACAAAAAAATTATACTGTTTCCACCAGGAAATAAATATTGCAAACATTCTTACATGACTAAGAAGCAAAGAAAGCCTAAATATGCAGAGACTTCCGCTAACTACTGAGCATTCTTTCTCACCCCTTCATTTTATCCACCCACCATATTATTTCATAAATATACCAGTATCATAAACAGTATCAGAACATTTATTCCCACATCACTGCAACACTAAGAACTTTTGAACTAAAAATAAGCTACAGCTTATGTATATTATTCAACACATTACTGATTTTAAATGTGCTAATTAGGTATGAAGAGACAACTCTGCTGCTTATTACCTGAAAGATCATGTCCAGCCAAAGGGTAGAAAATCTTCAAATTGTGAAGTACCAGCTGAACCATTGCCAATCTCATCAGTGACCAACTAACAAGAAAGCACTAGTAAGTCATTTACTAATAGGAAAATAATTTTTTCTCACTTATTCAATATTAGGATTTAAATTTAGAGCTTCAAATCCTCATTATAAACTACTGAAAACTACAAACCATACTTTAGAACATAGGTACTTCGAATTCAGAAGTCACTATACCACATAGTAATAAAATGAATAAACTAATTATTGTGAAAAATTAACTAACAAATCTAAATAATGCACTGCCACAAAATATCAAGTAACTGGTACATTATCTCAAAAATAAAAATACCAGAAATGCAAGTCTAGACATTGCAGAATATCTTGCATTCTAGTAACTTATTTACCTGTAAGAATTTGAATTAGAATGCTCTTGATTTTGAGAATTTGATGCAAACATATCCCCATCAATGTCTTCATCTTCATCACTTTCCTGACTCTCTTCTGAATCATATTCCACTCTACTTTGTGATGGAAGAAGTGGCTAAAAATTTTAAAAATATTCCATTAATATCTTCTATCCAACCTCTCATTTCAAATTACCTTTTAAAAATGAAAACATTATAATGCTTAATGCTTTTTATAAAAAGCAGACATATCTTACTCAGTTTAGTAACATTTGGAGTTTGTTCCTCATAAAAAGGGTAACTGTCCATAAGCACTAGACACTTTAACAGCTTAACTACGTTTCACTATGGAAAATTCTAATGCTGAAAATGAAAACAAATAACAGTTTTTCAATTCTTATTTTATTTTCATGCCAGATATATCAAACCAGATGTGGGACACACAGGCTTGTCAGAGAGAAGCCAAAACCAGCAGGGTGTATTTCCTCTTCCAAGAGCTCAGAGAAATCCTATCCTCTCCTTATAGTGTTCAATATTTATGATCAGCCCACTATCAGTGCCGCACTGTGCTATTCAGGATTTGCAATTTCCTTTTTGGGCTTGCTTCTAAAACATGCTTACATAATTTTGCTTATGTAGATAATATTTGATATAGAAATGTGCATAAAACTCCACACAATTATGCAACTTTCTACAAAAAAGGATCTGCCACAACAGACTTAACAAGGCAACATAATTTCATTTCCAGTAGGTATGCACATGCATTTCACCCAACTGAAATAGCTGATAAAATATTTCTCACAACACTTTGTTCCCCTAAATACCTGACCCATAATTATCTACCCACTTGTACTCTGAAATTATAAAAACCAACACAATTTGTTCATACCATTGTCTGAAAACAAATTAAAAAGCATAACAACAGTTTTTTAAAAAGATGTTTCAAAAACATGTATAGTCAGCATTTTAGGAAAAGCTAAATAAGAGCAATAAAAACAGGCAGATTATATCATGTCAGTACCTAAAATAATGACTAAGGAAAACTACCAATCCAGAAGTGATAGAAGACACTTAATTGTCAAAATTGAAAAAAATTACCTTTGCAATGAAATAATCCCAAATGCTAAGCTCAGGAGGGATAAATCTTTCTTTGTAAGATGGAGACTGCTGGTCTACCAATGGCAACGCAGGCAACTGAGAACTCTCTTTTGGATGTATTTTTGATGAAAGCCTGTAATGTTTTTGCTGTTTGTCTCCATCATCTGTGGAAGAAGAAAATACAGTATGTTGCTTTAACCATCTGCTCTACCTCCCTATTGCTTTTAATGAAGGGATTCCTAACAAAAAGTAAAAATTTTCATCATCAGAATTTTACCTTAACATTTCTGTAACAATTAAACACAGAGAATGCTAATCCTCAAGTACATAAAACTAATATGTAACTAGAATTCCAGAACATGAAAACTCCCTGCACAAGTAATACACTCATAACTGCATTAGAAGCTCTCATCTTACAAAGGTGAAAAATATTATTAGTCAAGCAACAATCTTGCAAAATTAAACTATTTTAATAAGAACTACTGAATACTGATTATGCTTGCTTTTAATACAAGCCAGGAGTCCTCTTTTTCAGAATATATACTGCAAATATATAAGCCTTCCATTCCTACTCCATGTGTCCTTCCAGTGGAGATCTGTAGTTTTTCTAAATGGCAGAATTCTGCTAAATCCCTATGCCCTGACAATACATTTCTCCAGCAAATACAAAAAAATCACATTTTACTAACACAATCAAATATATACCTTATTAAGCAGGGAAGGACTAATGATTTGTAGTAACATCCTAAAACCTAGGAGTAGAGAGGTCCCCTTGGTTGCATATTGACTTTTTTCACACTAAGAAGTGTCAATGGAAGATCTGACTTATATTCTTGATTATTACAGTACTCAAGGAAATAGCTTACCCAAGCTTTCAGAAATATCTTAACACAGTTGTATCACCTGATATCCTGAAATAATTCTGGATCTTATTAGATGAATCATATTCCAATACAGGCTTTCTACTAGGAGAGGAGGAATGATACCAACTGTCAGTGTCCCTGAGCAGTAAATTAGTGTTCTGACCCTCCAGAACACATCTGAAGCAAAAGGGACAAGGGAGAAAAAAAATTATATTTGGAGATTTGATTCAACATGTTTGCTGTCTTTCACATCAGACGAGAGCACTTGAATCAATTTCTGACTCGATTGTAAAAGATGGAGGTTCTGTTTGGGGGTTTTTTGTTGTTGTTTGGTTGGGGTTTTCTTAAGATTTTTTATTTTAAAATAGATACATATAATGTATAGATATCAGTTTCTTCAGTGAAACAAGAGTGGGTTCAAGACTAAGGTAAAACAAAGCAAGCCAAAATATGAAGATAAAAAGGAAATTGATTTTCTGAACTTCCTTTTGGAGTCCACAAAACTTCCAACAGGTATTTAACTGAATCAGTTTTCTTAAGCAGAGGGGAGTATGGGTTGCCTTACGACCTAAGAGCAGTAACAAGTAGGAGCCAAGAGAACAATTCTGTAGGCTTAAAGAGCCTCCCCGAGGAACAGAAATCCCTATCACTGAGTTCAAGCATCAACATGTTGGACCAGATCAGTTGCAAGGCTGACTTAATAAGAACAAGACAAGTGCAATTGGGTTCTTCATTGCTTTAAACTTCCTATTCCATTCTGCTACCAAGGACCCACAAAACTAACTACCACTGAAGCTTCCAAAATTACTTTCTCCTGTTAATAATGCTGGGGATGGCAAAAAAAGAGCCAGCACAACTATGCATTCCTGGAGTGAACTACCACAAAGAACTATTTCCTATAATCTTATTTTTTTAATGTTTTATCCGCAAGAGACTTTCTGAGTCTTCACAGGTACCTGAAAGACTGTGTCCTTCAAAACTCTTACGGGTATTTCAACCACTTGAAAACAGAAGGTCTACGACTCTGAACAAAAGAATAACAATGGTAATTTATGAACAGTTATTTCCACATGTAAGACTTCTTTGCTCATAACACAAACTGAGCCAACTGTAAGATTTGTAACTCTGAGCTATGTAAGATTTAAACATATGTTTAAAAAAAAGACTTCCAGGTTTTTTATACCTCACAATTTTAATTTGATTTTTTTCAAATAGACAAATTCTCTACACTCACATTAGTTGAGGGAATTCTTTCACAATTTCTGGTCATTTCTGGACCAGGAATAAACATGTTACTCCAAGATTCAGAAAGATTTCTGACCACGTATGACGACAAACATTATCATCACAAACAGCTGAACTACTGTGCTGCTTTTGGCTGGGGTAGAGTTAGTTTCCTTTACACGTGGCTATTGTGGGGCTGTGTTTTGGATTTGTGCTGAACACAGGGTTGATAATACAGAGATGTTTTTGTTCTTGCTAAGCAGAGCTTATGCAGAGCCAAGGCCTTTTCTGCTTTTGTACTTCCACGCTGGTGAGGAGGCTGGGGGTGCATGGGAGGCTAGGAGGAGACACAGGGACAGGTGACCCCAATTGACCAAAGGGACATTCCAGAATGCATGACATCATGGTCACTACATAAAGTGGGGGGAAGAAGGAGGAAGGGGGAGGACATTTGGAGTCATGGCATTTGCCTTCCCAAATCACTGTCTCATCTGATGGGGCCCTGGTCTCCTGGGCCAGCCTGGAGATGGCTGAACACCTGCCTGTCCTTGGGAAGCGGTGAATTAACTTCTTTTATTGCTTTGCTTGCATGCACACCTTTTCCTTTTGCTATTAAACTGTCTTTATCTAAACACACAAGTTTTCTCTTTTACGCTCTCCCATTTTCTACCTGGTCCTACTGCTGGAGGAATGAGTGAGCAACTGCCTGGGGCTTGGCTGCTGGCTGATTTTAAACCATGACAGCTACAAAATAATTTATATGTGGAATCTAATAAAAGATGAAGACATCTCATCTTTCATCTTGAAACAGGGATACTGTAACACTAAGTGCTGTAGTATATACTGCATCATAATTTTTTATTTTCCTGTTAGGGATAGTATTTGAAATCCACCTCCCTGTACTAAAAGTCAAAACCACAGTAACTGCAGTACAATGAATTTTCATTTCATTATTTAAAGCTTATCAGTTAAGAAAGAGCATGCACATGCACCACTATGAATTCTTAGCTAGTTTTTAGCAACTGCTTAAAAAGTCACTAGCCATGAAATAAGGAGCAAGTGCTGCATGATACAGTAATGAGCAATAATATGCCTGCAGGTTGTTTTTCGAAGCAGAATTCAAAAAGCAAGTGTTTTACTTGAAAAAACTACTTTATTCCTTTCTGTTGGATTATTCTTTGTGTTTTTAAAAGTACTGCAGACTAGCCACTGGAAAAAAATCAGTATTTCAGGCAAATGAAAGTACAACCATCTCAGTGGTTTGAAATACACACAGTTACAGCAAATTTCTTTTCAAACATTCTGAAAGAACTAAATACATTAAAAAATACATTAAAATTCTGAGTCTGTCACTTGGGATTTTAAATTACCAATTACATGCCCTTTCAAATTTCACATATATTTCTAGTTAAAAACTGTTTTACATGATTTTTTTCTTGTTATTTGAAGTATTTATCTTTACTCCCATTTTACTTATAAGACAAATGTAAAATTTATGTTATTTTCCAAGAATATTTGACTATTTCAGACAAGGAAAATCCTTTAATTTCTGCCAGGTTCTAAGACATGCAACGATAATCAAAAGATCTGTTACCTCCCTTCCACCTCTCCAGTAAGAGCTAAAGGGCAGATCACTTTCAACTTCCTTTTATCCGCTCTTACAGCATGGAAAACTGAATATATGAAATGAAACTATGGATTTCTAACTGCCAAAGCAAAGGTCAAATTCTTCTTTAAGAACCTTTTGGATGATAGAGGACATATCATCACTATAAAGACTTAAATTAAAAAACAGTTTTCTAAGGTAGTTTTCAAGAGAAATATGGTAAATATGATTCTGAAAAAATCTAATCAACAAGATTCTTTTTCAGATGACAATTGCCTCTTGGAAAACAAAACATCATGTGCTAGTCCTATTTGCCAAAATCATTTGCTGCAACTGCAAAAACAAGAAACATGGCTGAAAAGGATAGTGCTCTAAAAAGCATCAAAGTGCTATGCTTTGTCTGATCTTATTGCCTCTTATGGCAGAGGCAATAAAACAAGTTTTCCATAAAAACTAATTCCTAATGGAGGTTAGGAATTTATAAGACTACCAGATACTGGATTTTGGCTCCTGTTTTTACAGTTTGACTCTAAGATAAAGATCATATTTATTTAAGTGAAATTTTACATTCTAAGCTGCTACACACTCAAGTCAACAAAAGCAAAGAGCAGAAAGGGAAATAACATAACTTTATTAGCCAACACTGTACATATTGTTATGATCTCTTAAAATACGTTTCAAACTTGGAGATCAACATCCACATTCAGATATGTACTAAAGGATTGGCGGGGTGGCAAGGAGGAGAACACATGCATAGTCTTATTGTATTAGAATTACCAGTGTTAGGAATTTTTCATTTCTAATCTCCATTTGAGAGTGGAAACATTTCACAAAAATCTTAGCGTAAATATAAGAGAAAAGAGTGTAGTTATGCATAACAAAATGGTAAGCTATAGAAAAAATCTAAATAATATTATGGAAGAACACGGCATTGTTGACCGAAACAAGCATTCCAGCCATTTCTCAGTGTCTGTTTCTGGGTGTCAGAAACAGTAAAGGCACAAAAATATAGCTGATTTTAATGTAATCTTCTGCTTCACTGCTTCACTATTTTTTTTCATTCTTCCCCTACAATTTTTTTCATGTGACAGAGAAAGAACTCTGGAGAAATACCTTTCCCTCAAATTTGCCTTACATTAAAACACGTTAAAAACAAGTAATAACCCACTGAATCCTAGAACTACAGAGGTTGAAAGACATTTGGTTCAACTCCTCACTCAGAATACATCTGATTTAATTGATGGCCTAGTTTATTCAAGTTTTTTAGTAACTCCGAATACAGAAACTCCACAACTCCTCCAGGCCCCCTCCTCAGTGATTATCCCTGAAAACTAATATTCAAATATGTGCCTTCTTCCCTTAAATTTTTAGTTTGAGCTTCCCAATTTCTATTTAAGCTTTATTAAACCTGTGATCAGCCAGCATTCCTTTTTATGAAAAATAAGCAGTACATAGGCTGTACTTAGAACACATTTCAGAATACACTTCTTTGTAAAAGTACTTATAATTTGAAACCAGTACTAGCAGCAACATTAATACAGCTTAGAATACAGTTACCAACACCTAGTTAGCAGAATTGCCAAGGAATTGCTTCCGACAATTCTGTAACAGCAAACATATTTACCTTAGCAAACTGATAGAGAAATATTTATTCAATACAACAGAGAAAGCTAATCAGATCTAGAATTGCTTTTGATTAAAGGTCTCTACTCTGAAAACTTTTCTAAAAGTCTTATAAAGATATTTAAGCAGACCGCAGTTACAGTTTTCCTTAAATACATGGTAAGATAAAATATGATATGTAACATACATCTAATATCAATAATAAATTTTTTTTAAAAATATATAAAGTTACATTTAATCTCTCTACATATACATTCAGATGTTATTTAGAAAGTCATCACAGTTTAAGTAAATTTATCTCTACAAAATCTTCCACTAAAAAGCTTATATAATTGTAGCAATTTTCCTCTTGGTTTTATAGAAGCCCAACTAAATGAAAAAGCACGTAACTGTACCAAAAATAAAAGCATTACAGGAATTAATTCTGAACCTGAGAATAATTTATCATTACCTGAATTTAAAACTTCAAGGTTGTTTTCTTTTTAAAGGATTCTTAGAATCTCAAATTTGAATATCAACAAGACACCTTTAATTTGTAATGTCTGCAATGAACACTTAGAAATCCACATGCATAATAATGCTTATATTCAAAAAGCAAAACAAGCAGCTCTCCAACAAAGATATGAAACACTTCTGATCTTTGCAAACCATGGTCAAAGTAATTTTATATTTAATATTGATTTCAAATGAAGTGTAGTAAGAATACAACAGCACTGATGATTTTCTTTTTCAAAAAGTCCCAATTCATGTGCTTCTTTTTAATTACAAAATTTTGCTTTAAATTTTAATGTCATGACTTGCAAACAGAAGTTTTTCTGTCTTTCTGCATATGCAAAAAAAAACCCCACACATAGCAAACTGCATGTAGAGGCCTAGTACTAAATCTAGTATCTTGCCTGAAGATTTGGTAGGACTATAAGTACTGAAGGAAGGAAGGGATTTGGAAAACCCCACGCATTCCATGGAGAACACTACTACCTGATGTGGGCTAGGCATTGGGAAGTGCCTACCTGTCAAAGAGAGAAAACATACTGTATTTGTAAAATGGGAATACATTCCAGTTATGAGAGAACTGGAAAGCTTTAAAATAAACACAAAAAACTAGACTGTAATAGTACTGGAAACTCTCTAAGATCAACTTAACTCCCTCACATTACAGCAGCTGTGCTACTTGGAAACCTTATCTCAGTAGAATTCACTTCTGCTTCAATATTCTCTTCTACACAGTATCTAACCAATACTTTCAGATCCTTGTTTTTCTAAGCAAATCCAAAACCATACTGAATTTTTATTGAACACAAACTACTTAAAGTAACTAAGCCTTCAACAGTCATGTAATTTTCTTAAAAAACCCAGAAGACAAATATATATAAAACAAGAGAACTGACCAGTTTTTGTCTTTAATTGCTGTTGTCCTCTGCTGGGTGTATGAGCTCCTCCTCCAAAGATAGCAGACCACATTTTGTTGTTGAGTGGATGAGCCATAATTCTATACAACTTATTGCTAGAATGTGTTGCAAGGCCATGGATGAACAGACTGAGATAGACTGCAGTTAGAATCTCACAAAGTAGAACTGTGAGACCTGGCTGGGCTTCCTCACCAGCAGAATTCAAGAGACGTATTAGAGCCATCATTCCTGTTTATATAAAGTAAATATATTCTTTAAGAAAGCACATACAGTGTGTGTGAACATACTCCAGATTATCATGGGTATTTGGTCTGGCAACCTATGTTACTTTGTAGTTCCTAGTGTAGAAAAATTCCAAGTTCTAGAAAAAATTGAAAACTCCAGGAGAAAGAAGCGTGCTCCTTGTTTCTAACAATTTATTACTTTTTCAGATTCACATTTTGGATTAACGGTTAAAGAAATGTACAACAATTTTTCAATTATTATAAGTACAGTATAACCCTGTAAGGTGAAATTCTATTCACCTTACAGTGGCAAAACTATAAGTCAAAAATCAACTTGCACTGGGTTGTGTGGTAAGTGTTCTTTCACCCAAGTACTAAGCATCTTGTAGTATCTTTATGCTCACACAAAAGGCTGTTGTTTCACATGTGGCTTCAAGTGTGACACTTTGTGCACACAAGTGAAACTGCAAATAGTGGTGGCCAAAAAATTCTGGTTTTTGTCATGCTCTGCAATTTGCACATACAGCATGTGAATCTATGAAAAAATAGAGGAATCAGTTCAAGGTGATGTTACTCATAAAAACAACTGCTAACAATTCCTTGCCCCATTCATCAGAAATTTAACTCTGCGACTAATAAAAAAAGAAAACAGATGACAATCCAGTTTCTCTCTAAAATCTGTAGATTCAGTGACAATGTTTGGCATAAAAGAAAAAATGGCATAGCATCAAACAAAAAGACTGCTTGAGGCTCTCCAAAAAGATTTTAGAGAGAAACTTTCTCATTTAAAAAACAAATCTCATTATATAAGTAAGCATATTTCTTGGTTATGATTACATTAAAGTTAGTGCTGTGAACTGAAGCGCATATATAGACATATTACATTGCTAACACTACCTCCTACTGTGTGCTTCACCAGCACAGACCTCAGTATACTTTAAGTAGCACCTGAAATCTGACATTAATTTTAGAGCTAAGGAAAAACGTTATCCATTATAAATGTCTCATTTTTAATAGTTTCAAGTTAGTTCAAAAGTTGTCCATAAGGTAAAATAATTCTAAGCTGGAGCACAAACTAAGACAGCCTTCCCAGTCCTTCTTAGGAGTAAGAAAGTACAACACTGGTGCTCCAGGAGGAGCAAGTACAGCACAGGACATGACTTTACCCTACCTCCTGTTTAGCTGCTCTTTACTAGATCCAGCAGTAGTTAAAGTTAAAAATTTAACTAGTTAAATGTTTTAGTTACAGAAAGCAAGATAAACCAACTTGACTTAGTGAATAACCAGAAGCACTGTCTTAGAGGTTCCGAAAAATAATACAACATTTTAATCAAAGAACTCAATTTTACCACACAGCAGCAAATATTACTAGAAAGTCCAGAGCATAGCTACATGCTCTTACAGTGGATCCAGATAACTCAGTTTTCCTGAAGAGGAAAGAAACAAATCAACTCTAGATACCTGGCCACTGAGCAGGTGATGTGTTGGGGGTCACTGTTTCTTCTAAGCTTGCTGTTCTTAAAGAATGATGCTGAGTTAACAGGACTGTCTGATACACTGTCCCAGTGAACTGGTTTGCTTGAAATGAGCTATGAAACAGAAAAGTGGGAAATTATATTTATTTTAAAAAGTTACGTTTACAACTGTTCAAGTGATAGCCCTTTCTAGATGTAGGCAGGTGTGAGCACTGCCTTCTAGTGCCCTATCTATTATCATCACTGCAATGAGACAGTTGTCTAGAAACCACATTTAATAGACTTTACCTGTAGCTGTGGCCATCACAGAGACATTGGTAGATGCACGCAGAGAGCGACGCTGCTAAGGTATGCATTACATATATCTGTGGAAGACAAAGTTTTATAGAATGTATTACACCCAAAGTGAGCTGTGGTTAGTATCACAGCCTTCCACTCTGCATACAGATCCGTAACCGTGAAACAAGCATGGACTTGGAAACTGGACATGGAACGCATAAGTACTTATGCATTTACATAGCCACCTTTCTCTTAAGAATTTATATCAGATGAATCAGTTCACTTCACAATGAAAAGGATGGGGGAAAACTCACTCCACAGCACAGAATCACGCATCAGCTCTATTTGGAATGTTTACAATTAATAAACAGCAACATATCAAGCCTGTATACAACTCTTCTAAGTAATTAGACTCTAAGACAATAGCGGTATGCTGGCTCAGAATACAGAAACTTCATTTCAGAATGAAAACTGTAACGCAGCTTAGTTTTTGACCAATTCTTGTGCAGCTCTTGGACACACTCCATTTACTCAGTATCACACTGATCTACTGATACTTTTAACATAGCTGATACTTTTTTTCTTAATGTATCACAAAACACACTTAGGTAAAAAGCTAAAGAATCTGTTGATCAAAAAGGTTCCTTTAAAGCAAAAATAGTTTATTATATTTATTTGTTTGTTCCCTCTAAAACAAAGGTAACTAGGAACTAGGTAATCTTTTCAGTGCTCTCTAAAAATCCTTGGTAAAAGCAAAAGTAAATGATTAGGGACCTAACACATACAAAACTGCAGGAAAGACTGAGTTTTATTTCCAGTCAAAGGTTAAATACAGGAGAAATCTTAAAGAAACAATTTTTAGAAACTGCTGTAGTTACTATAAGAACACATATGCTGTTTCACAAAAAAAGCGTGGGTTTATTGTACTTTGCTGACAATCAGTTATTACACTCCAACATTTAATTTTACTTAGGTCTAAATGTGAAATGCAGAGTTTGCCATTAACATAACAGAAGTAATGATCATACTCATAAATACAAATATGATGCTGATGATGTAGTACAACATGTTTCCCAGAATAATGTCCTCTTGGACAAATATTCAGTTCTGAGAGAGGCCAATGTACTTCAGCTCATTGAACCAGATGCTCAACACCTTAACAGTAAGTAATGATCAATGGACATTTCTTTTAGCTCAAGATAAGTACTACGGAAAATGTTTATGTTTCACAGTCTTATTATTTGTCACAGACAGGCACAGCACAAAGTTTTCACGCTGTGAAATAATAATTCGTGACTTCAGCAAACTAGATAATGACAACAACAAAACAACTGTAAAAAAATACATACCCTGCTGTTCTGAGTATCTGGATGAGGTGGCGAATCAAGGTTTATTATAGCATGTAATATGTCATGAGTTAAATTGCCAAGATGTAGCAATGGATTGGCCACCACTGTTTTGGCACTAGCTGTGCAAGCAAACAGGAGAGGTATGGAGCTTTGCTCTGGCAGAGGGCTGGAAGGTGTCTGTACTGACTGCTCCTAAAAACAAGAAACACACACACAAAGAAACAGTGCACATTCTTTAAGGGAACATAAGAACCTTTGAAAGAGAGAAAAGGATTCAAAAAACAACATCAAAAAGTAAACAATGTACAGAAAGCATAACCTGTTAAAAACAGATTTAGATTTATTAAAGAACAGGTGTAAGCTATAGTAGGAAAACATCAAAAATATTACAAAACTCTTTCAAATAAATCTACAGACCTGAAGCAGAGAAAACACAACCTAAGCTCCCCCACATACCTGCTGAGATTCCTGCAATAGCAGAATTAATTCCATTCTGACAGATGCCAAGCCTCCACCATGTGAGCCATGAAGTATACAGTAACTAAGGAACATTCTTAGGAGAGATTGGTATTTCAGAAGCCACTGACGTCTTTTCTGAAAGTCTTCTTTCTGTAGCATAGTTTTTTGCTGGTCAGCTAAGTCTTCAGTGTTGTCATGTGATGTAGCTTCCTCTGGCATCCCTCTTGTTCCTGACTGTATCTCTTCGGCTTCAACACCATAATCACAGGTCTTTTGAAGAGCTACCACTTCTCTCTCAAGCCACTGGTAAAGCTGATACCGCAACTTCCCACCATCTACTTCATAGCCAGTGGACAGTGTACGAAGCTCCACAGTAAGAATCTTCAGGCACGCTCTGAATTTCAGTTGTGCTGAAATTATATCTTCTGATGGACTTAGAATATCTTTGTCATCAACTACACTAAAAGATTCTGTGTAGCTAGAACTTGTTTCATTTTTCAATTTTTCAGTTTTCTTCACAGGTTTTAGCTCTTTCATTACCAAGGAAGAATCTTCACTTTCATCATTTTCATCACTGTCTAACTGCAGTTGCAACTGTTCATCTTGGAATACAGCACTTGGCTGGCTCCAGTCAAAGGAAAGAGTGGAACTTGAATGTTTGCCTGATGAACAGTCTGAAGATGAACCTAGACCATTGAATACTGGCTGTGACCAATCAATACTGGAAGCTTGATCTGTTGTTTCAAACTCTTTAACTGGAGAATATGGTGAGAAATCTTTACTAGTATCCATTAAACTAGGAGATTTAGAGAGTAACTTTGACCTCTTGACAACTTTGGGCATCTTTGATAACACTTCTAAGGCCAACATAGGACAACCAGCTCTCAGATGAGCATATGCAGTGGTGAAAAACAGCCGTCTTTCACCTAGGTTGATTTTGTCAGCTAATCCATTTTCTACCGTCAGGCAAATGTGTGTGGAAGATGTATCAGAAGAGCCAAAATGACGTCTCAGCAAGAGAGGATGTGTTCTTAAATAGTTATAGAAGTTAAACACTGCAGGGCTGCAACCTGATGAGCCATCTCCTTCATCTGAAAAGACATCATAGCATGAGGAAAATATACCACTCTGTATGAAGTAACTGATCTGCAAAATCCGAAGTTCATCAGAATGCTATTAGGTCTTAGTACCAATCCTACTGTCTACTTCATACATTCATTTTACTGTTTACTTCACTGCACCCTCCTCTTCACCTCCCTTCACACCTTTATAATTTTTGTATCTAGGAGGGGAGGATGTCGCCAAGCCAACTAAAAAGGGAAGCCTGAGTGGGACAGCAGGCAAGACTTCTTAAATTAAAACAGCTGCCATTTCTTTTCCTTGTAGTCAGGCCAGTTTTACTGCAGTTAAAGAAGACCATTGAAAACACTACCTTTAGGAAATAACACAACTGAAGGCCTATAAAGCCAGCAAGTGAACATAGAAATTAATAGCTACAGGAGACTTATGTGCTGTTTCAGACAGCACACAGGCCTCCATGTACCATCATAAGTATCACAGTACTTCTGTTGGCAGTTTATTATTGTAGTCAACACTTTTAATCAAGGACTAAAAGCTACAAAACACCATGTCTTCCAGATTATCCTATGTAACTGAGCAATCATAAATTTCTTCTCAGGCTGTGAGAGAGTCACATTAACTTAAGAAGTAAATTTGCCTCTTCGGTTTTAAACTTCTGCTGGAATAGCAGGTGCATTACTGCAGGGTCATTCCATTATTCTGATATTCACATGCTCAAAGGACAAAGTATGCATTCATGGGATACAGGATGGTAAAAATACAGTCACCATATCTGCCATTAAAGTTCACATACATAGCAAGCTATTTACTAACAAGGGTAAGGAACTGTGTGGTACCTGATTTTGTTCAGGTGACACTTTAAGAAACTGTGGCTTAACTTAACAAATAGTTAAAAATCAACCTAAAAGGCAAAATACTTATATTCTTACCTCCTTCATCTTCCACAGAGTGTCTAATCAAAGTGTCAAGAGCCTTGCTATAATCTTCCAAAATCCAGTATGCCATACTTCGCAGAAAAGGGTCGCTCTCCTTTGCAGCAGACACACTTCCCAAAACCCTCTTCTGTAGTACAGATTTGTAAGTACTAGATACTTCAAACTCCGATTCATAAAGTCTTGATATTACAAGAGCCAACTGAATGTCATGCAGTTTTTCAAGGCAGACCTAATTGAAAATAATTATATTCAAATGATCAAACTTTGTAATTTCTCCTCTGTTTAAAATTATTACAGGGCAGGAGGTGACATAAATCTGCTCAGATTCAAGTAAGTAGGTCTATCAACTCCAAAAAAAAGTGAACAGGAGCTGTGCAGAACAGGTGTAGCTAACTATTACATGCAAGACCTGATTTGCATTTCTTCAGTTTAAGTATGTCACAAGAACAGATCTTTGAAATCAACCAGCTTCAATAGATCATTGCCAATGCGCACATGCCACCTCCTACCTCTTGAATCTGGTCATTTTAGCTACAAAGTTTTAGAAAACAAATCCATCATTATAAAAGAGATTAATTTCCTCACAATTTTGCAATTCAAGCAGACCTAGGAAATAATTTTTGTTTGTTTTGGTTTTTGTAAAGGGCTTCTAGGAGCTAATCAACATCACTGTCAAAACACCAGATCTGGAACTTCCTAATGAAAAACTATGCTGTCTTCACATAGGACTGGGTAGACAATCTGAAAAGAAGCTAATGGTGGGCAGACCCCTTAGTATTAGAGCAGAGAAATTAACCATGTGACATTTTAATATTACTAATATGACAACTAAAAAGGAAAAGAAATGTTAAGATGAAATGTTTGTACGTGTCATTAATTTGGGTTGGGAAAGAGGAGAACAAATTGAAAGCATCAGAAGCTCCGGGGCCATACTAATGCAAAATGCATATCACATTCAGTATATTTGGACATTTGGGACTGTGTAACAGTCTTAAACATAAAAAAATTTTATTACCTCCACTGCATCTTTTAAGTGTCCTGCCAACAAGAAAAATGCTGCAGAATGTTCAAAACGCTGTTTGCCAAGCAAAGAAAAAGCATTCTTTAATGCTGCTTTACGCCATCTGTCCTCAGTAAAGTTGTTTCCAAAAAACTGTGTCATTTTAGTATCTTTTTGGGACCTGCATATGGAATGTAATTGATAAAAATATTTTATATTTTATTTGATGCATTGTAGTTCTTCATTTCCTCAGGTGTCAGTATAATTTTACATAGGTTTTTACATTAAGAAATACAGTCTCTCACCACACTGGGAGTAGAGAAGGCTACATATTTAAAAATAGTAGAAACTTTGGTAAATATGAAACGTAATAGTACCTTCAATAACCTGTTACAAATACAGAAAATCTCATTTTTATTAAGGCGAGCTTTTTAGAGAACGTGACAATGCAAACTAGTTTTCAAAACGTTTGCAACACTGAACACTGTATTATGAAACATCAGTTACAAAGACAGACATAATCCAGACCCCTGAACTTAGCGTAAATTTTATAACGGCAGACAGCTTTCTAGAAGAGGCTGCACTGCTGATCTGCAAAAGTAAATCAGAATTAAGCAGTAATTGAAATTACAGGAGATTTGAGACTAAAACTTGCAGTATCTACCTTCAGAAACAGCAACTAAATTCCTTCAGTAAATAAAAGAAGCTTAGAAACTATTCATTCAATGTCATGACTAGTTTAGAAATCAAACCTCAGCTTTCAATGGTAGTATTTGTGCTTCTTTTGGATTACCATCACATTCAACTTTTTTCCCCAAAATTATACTAGACAGTGTGAAATTCCATGTAAGAGCTTGAATACCTGTATAATCCCCAGATAACAGCCTTCTTTTTCATTGCCAGGTAAAAAATGGCTGCATCAAGTGGATCGTTGTTTCGCTGGAAAGCTGCTTTAGCCACCTGTGAAGACAGTTCAAAAGCAAAAACCAACCACAATTTAAATTAATCTTAAATGAGATTCTTGTTGCTTCTGGCATCCCATACCCCATAGTGCTCTGAGGGTCTCATTAATAGAAGACCCCTCCTCTCATTACGAGTCTGATGTAAGAACATGTGAAGATACAACATTTGATATCATTTAGCTAATGCTCTTCCAGTTCTAGAAGCTTTTCTGCAGATCAAATGGGAATCCCTGTATCTGAAATAAATTTCTAAAATCATAACAGAATAGATTTACTAGTTGCTCAGGTTATCAAAGGACAGATGGAGTCTTGAAAAATAGGCTGAGACCAGTCACAACAGGAGAAAAATTGTTTACAGGTTACTTTTGGACGTTGGAATGGAAAGAGGGTTAAGTGACAGGAAGAATAGTTCAAGACCCATGTAAGATAACCCTAAACTCAGGCCCAGAATACCTTGAATTTTTTTAATGCAAGGTAGTTAAGTTTCATAAAGTGATGATTAATTATTGAAGATTTAAAAGAAAAGCAGAGACATGCATTTTACCACTTTGTGCTTTGTAGTCAAAGTATCTTGTGCATGTCATTTTCTAGCTCAACACACTTGGCTTTTCCAAGAGCTTAAAACAAGTGATAACGAGGTTAGGCTTATTACCACATCTGTGGTAATTAAAATATTTAATATAAAAAATGCAACAAAACCACCAAACAAAAAACCCCACCAAGCCAAAACAAAACAGAAAAAGGTTTGTTTACCATGGCAATTAATCCATTTATAAGACAGATGTACACATAATACCTCAGTTGTTTCCACTTCTGATGAGTTTCTAAGGAGAACCTGTTCCCATAACTTGTTTCTCAATTTTGCTATTAAAAAAACAGTATATACCCCATCTGTATCTTGAACACCCACAATAGGCGTTGCACAATAGTACCTTTAAGATGGAGTATCTAAGGACAAAAAATGTACTTCACTGAAATTTGAAATCTGATGTACTAAAAAAAAATAGTTTAATACAAAAAACTATGCATATAAAAAATACAGAATGAAACATTCAGAAAAACTTACTATATGTCTAAAAATTTAAAACTACATAAATAGAAGGTAAACACTGGAGAACAGTTGCTTGAAAAGATTTTAGTAATCAGTTGGTCTTTTTTTTTAGAATGCTACATTTACCTTTTCTATGCATTTCCGTAGGCTGTGGATATTTCGAACCCACCATCCTACACCCATAGCTCTGAGCTCTGACCATGTTGGATCTCCCTTCTGCACTGCAGGGAGCGTACTCAGGAGTTCTTCTTCCGCTACAGAATGAAACGCCCATGCAAAGTGACTAGTAGATAAGCCTACAATAAACATTAATTTAAAAAAAAAAGAAAATTGATAAGACATTCATTAATAAAATGATCCAGAATCTGAAGACAAGGAGATGGGAAAGAGAAAAGAGAAAAAGGTGAAACTGTTTGGTTTGGATTTTTTAGTGCATTGCTAATAACACAACAGAAATTTAAGAGTATTTCTTAGGACTGCCTATCAAATATTAAAGAAAGATTGCACAGCTGGAAACAATTTTTCATCTGCAAGCTCCTTAGGTAAGTTTGCAAAGAACGGAGTTACTCTATGAAGCTCAAATATATGGATAGTAAGTGCAATGTACTGATTCAAATTTATCAAAGTTTTGAAAGGTAGGTTCACTGTTCTGACTTGGATTAGAAAGTGCATGAATTGCAGATAATCAGAGCAGAAAACAAGTTTGAGGACAGAGATACTTGAAAACTTGAAATAAAAAAATTTCATGAGGAAGACAGAAGTTACCAAGCAGCAACATAGCTGGCTACAGATAATTGCAACTCTAGTGAGGGCCAGATGCTTCTCTGTAGAAAGGCACTTCTGCATGTGCCCTGGAGGCACTTCTCATTCTCACCAGTTTCTGAGCTCACCAGAAGCAGAAGTATCTCAACTAAAATTACTCCATCAGAAAGCTAACTCTGCAATACTCTGTTGTGGCAGTCCTGGCAAATTCCAACCTCTGATTTAGCCGAGGGTTGACAAGGCACACGATAGAAAATGCCATCAACTGTCATGACAGCTAAAGGAGTAATCACAGCCAGTCCTTTAGATCTGAGTATGACTAATCAAATCCATCTCATTCTATTATCTGAAATATCAGGATAAAACTTGTTAAATTATTAAAAAACCCCACATTTGAAAAAAAAAATTGTAGAATTAGAGTAAGCATAGAGAAATATTTAAATTTCAAGTTATAATTTTTCTTTTTTCCCAAGTACGTACCAAACTCCTACATAAATATGTACTGCTTTCTACTGCACTATTCCTGCAGAACAATGTGGTACTAGGAAGCCATTAATTTGGGGAAATGGAAACAACACACCCTCCCCTGCCCCACCCCCAACTAAAAACTTGTTGAAAAAAACCACTTCAGTTCCAAGACCCTTACTAAAAATACATCACGACATTTTCTGCTCTAGTATTCATTCATATTGGACAGTATTTTCTTTAAAAAACAACAAAAAAATTACCTCATTGACTCACTGATTCTGCATAGGCATGTCAACAGTACATCAGCCACACGTACAGCTACCTCACTAAAACTCATCTAAGAAAACACATCAGTTACCTTGGTGAAGCAGCTGTGCTCGATGCACAGGAGGAAGTGCAGTTGTCAGAAACGTGTGAAGCCGAACAGCCAATAAAAATTTTAGACCACATTCATCAAGAGTTTCTCCACCTGGAAACAAGTATTTTTACACACTTAACAGAAATTACTCGAAGCAGCTATTGGGTGTCTTAATAGAAGACATATAATTTTGTGTCTACAAACACTTAAAATTTGTAAATATGATAGTTTAATTCATAGTTCTTCTCTTCAAAAAGAGACAAAGAAGAAAATTTCAAATATAAAAAGTTTAGCGGTTATTTGTTCCGTTCAATACAAGAAAAAGTGTTATATATTGAAAAACCCAAACAAAATTATTTCTCAATTTTTCTACACAGTACAAGTATTTGTTATTAAGAAAGGTGTCTCTTCAAAACTGAATTAAAAATAGTTATGGTATGTGGAATGATGGACTCCCAGTGGCATTACCAGGTAGCAAAAGAAAATTTGATTTTAATCAAAACATTAGGTCTTGAAACTTAATTAAAGAGTAATTACTGTGATAGCACTGTTATCTTATGAAATGAAGGGAAATCATTGTTTTATAAGCCATAAAAATATTCCAAAATAAGAAAAGTCCCAGAAGAGGTTGTGAAGCACAGTAGCTCATTTAACTTGGAAGACACAACTTACCCTGACTTCTGTCTCTGCTTTCTCCAATGTCAGTACTGGTAGTAGCAATTGTATCTGCCAAGGCCATCAATGACATTTGCTCCATCCTAGTCAGACCTGGCAAGCTTGAATGAAGCAAGTGACGAGAAAGAACCTGAGCATGTTCTGGTCCAAAATAAGTTGGGCTGTACTGAGAAAGATCGATGACTTTCGGTTTTGAACTGTCTTCATCTGCCTCAAATGTGACAAGGTCATCTGTACTTATAAAAGTATTTTGAAAGAGATTTTCATAACTGTCATTGGGCATATCCTTTTTATTTTGAGTATTTTGACTACTGGATTTCTCTGAACAAGAATAAGATGAATCGTCATCTGCAGCAAGCAGAGCATACAAAGGCAATGGTGGAACAGAGTCTATTTCGATATAATCTGCAGTCTCTGTTCTGCTGAATGTTTTGGGATCTCTTGCAGTACTTCCACTAGCACTGATTGTCAGAGATCTGAGCCTCTTGTCATGATTAGGCTCAGATTCATTTATAGCAACAACTTCTCCGGCAATGCACTTCACCAAATGGGACAGAATGGCTTTTGCTCTGCGTACTTTACCAAGATCCATGAGTTCCAACAGCTGATATGGATGGTACTGAGGTAAAGTTGGAGATAATGTATGAGCTGCTTCAAAAAGACCAGAGTCTTCCATTTCCATGGACAGATCACAGGCAGATCTCTTCCCACTAGGCTTCTGTGCAAGGCTGGTCATAGATCTGGTCAAGGTTCTCTTTGGTGGGTGCAGACCTGAGGCGGCTGACTGGCTTTGTTTCATCAAGCTAGTTATACATGGCACACTTCCACTGTAAGAATCTGCACTAACCAGTTCCTGCTTAGAAGGAGACTGCCACTGGGAATAAACATGCATTTCACAATCCATTCCAACTACAAGAATGCCATCACGCACCCAAGACAAGGATACAGGAAATGGAGGTGACCCCTCTACAGATGAAACCAAGTCAACACAACGCAGCAACACAAACCCAGAAAGGGTTGCAGCCTTAGGACTGCCACTATGGGAGATTGCTACAATCTCACTACCATTTTGTTCTTGCCTCTTCCCAGAGAGCTGACCAAACATATAAAGTTTTGATCCAATCCCCACTGTCAGAATATGTGAACCATCTTCTCTAGACATCCAATCTAAGTGTACCAAGTGCTTGGTGTTGGTTATAATATTCCCACCATGAGACAGAGAAGTGTCTTGTTGGTTATATGCCACTAAATTGCTATCAGCACTAACACCAGAGTCTAACATGGTGCCTATCTCGCCTAAATTAAGCGTCTGTTCTAAAATCCAAGAAGAACCCCCTGTAGATTCACATTCAAAAATACTAACGTGCATCACAAAATCTTGAGAAAGATCACTGTTTTTAGATGCTACCTGCTTGTACGCTACTGCTAATCTGTTTGTGTGTGCACAGCTCACTTCAGTTGGCCTCCCTGGAACATTAATAGCACTACTATTAGGAAGTCCCTCCTCAATCAGTAATGGCCATTCTTCCCATACATATTGAACATTACTGTGTGTGCTATATTCTGGCATGGAAGAAGCTGATGACTCAGCGACAACTCTGCATCTCCAGAACCGAACTTTTCCATCAGAGCAAGAAGTAGCCAGCAGATAAGGTGCATGACAAACAGGATATATGGAGGAAGAACTGAGATGTCCTAAAATGAAGTAAAATACACGTTTACTGGAGGAAATACTAGAAGGCAAAATTAGTGACATTTTTATTCAGCTACCATTCTATTACTTCAAATTAAAAAAAGTTTTAGTGCTTCCTCACAAAGAAGCCATTATGACAAAATGATGAAAATACCACAAAACTGTTTTACCCTTTGATTGCATTTTGTGCTCTAGAAGGGTGTAAAATTGTATTATTTTAAAATGAATATTACTATATATTCTCTTCAATCAAACAAACATTTCTCCATTGAAAAATTAAAAAAAAATTAAAACTCTGCATTTTGAAAGACTATTGATGAAAACCTTAAAATTTAAATACAGATCCCATCAAAAATTTCAGGAATTACTGTAAGACAAAATTTGTGTTTCTACTATTCTATTTATTGCAAGAATGTGGAATACAGTAAATATATACCTTAAATAAGAGCTTTATTTTAGTATTAGTTCCAGGATAGAGATATTAAGTCAGGGAAGCACATTTTGGCAAACCTTTCGGATTCAGCTACACGTACTTAATTCGCTAACAAATCCAAAACTTACCTTTACTTTGTTTCTATTTTAAGATCAAAGTCAGAAATTCAAGGATTCCCTTTTTAGAAAAAGATCACAAACCTGCTGATGGCTTTACGCTTATTATCTCTACTCCTTCTGGCATATTCAGCTCTTGACTATACACCATTTTGGAAGACAGAGTAAGCCTGCTCGTGCTCTGAAGGTTTGCTCTACAGGCTCGATACTTTTGAGTGAAAGGTGATTGGATCTTCTCCGGATCTGGTGAAGAATATGATTCTTCTGTGTGTGTTGCTTCTTCAGGTGGATCTGACCCTATCTTTTCATCTAAAAAAAATTGCATTGTTTATTTTAAAAGGCCAATGATTTCTTCTAATGTAGGAAGTAATTTTACCCACCTTAATAGTTCCAAAAGAGACAGATAAAACATGATTCAAAATTTTACTTTCATTTTAATGAAACAAATTCTCATATTCCGATTTAAAGAGAAATGCTATGACATCTCAGATTAAATACTTCTGAGATTCCAGAACTGTTGAGAAATTATAAAATAACCAAAGTATTACCAAAAAGACCAAAACTGCAGTCAAAAAGGTATGTACGTGACTATGCACGTATAAGCTTTCAGTAAGCACAGAATACTGCCATCTAGAGAAAATTAAATTAAGACCTCCATGTCTTAGCTTACAAACTGATGAAAATTATTCTTCAGAAAAGTTTAATCAAAAGCGTCATTTTATTCCTTAAAACACAGGTTCTCAGACAAGATGTAAGATGAATTCCTCACTTCTTAAAATAAAACATAACAGTTGAAGTATGAAATTGAAGGAAATGGAACATGAAAATTTCCAACAGATTTGTTGAAAAGCCTTATCAGTAATGTTCTCATGACATAAGTACATCAGAAAATTTGGATCTCTATTATTCTCACTAACTTATAAACTAATTACAATAATACTTTTTTCATTTGAAAGCAACAGTAAGAAATACTAATTCAGTTTAAATGACAGAAACATGCATTATAACAGATTCCTCTGGTAAGAGGGGAATATGAAATTTATGTTTTCTTAAAATCTTTAAATGTTAACAGAAAACTACTGAAGTATATCTTAACTTTCTTTAAAATTGTATCGTTTTAGAAGTTGTTTGGTAGTTTGAAAGAAAACCAGCAGACTTCAGAATATCAAAATTTTTTAGAATTGTAATGGTATCACTAATGCTTAGTTGCTTCAGACTATGGTCCAATTTAAAACTTACGCGTAAACTCAAAAATTGCAGAACAAAAACTTCCAAAAAGCAAAACAACTAAAGTGTTAGACTGTATTAAAACCAGTTAAACATACCTGCCCTTAAAAACTTTCAGCAATCTGAAGATTAAGTAATCAAGAAAAAATAGTTGTGATAAAATCTTGTAATCAACTGCAGATTCTTTTCAAAAAGGTGAAACACAATTTAGACTACACCGAACAGCTGATATTCACTAGATAGAGGCTTTTTCTAAAGAAAACTACATGAGCGAGGGCTTACCTATTGAGACAGGAATTGACTTCAAATGTAAATGCCACATGTGTAGCAATGAACGGTTTTGAGTATACTCTATCACTATTAAGTAGAATTTTTCAGAGAATCCATTCTGCTGGTTCCCTGGTGAAATTGAGAAAAGGAAGATGTTAGGGGTTATTCAACTGAAAGCAGAACTAAATTTTCCTGGCTAGCAAATAATCACATTAAGCTACCATGAACTAATATTGAAATGCAATGGTCTGACTATATCTAACTTTTACATTAGTTTTCTCAGTTTTTTATCACAACCAACAACCACTACAATTACAGGTACACTCATGTAAGAATTGTCAATGTTTTCTTTCAGAGATGACAGCATATTTGCCTGACTTTGCTATGTCTAAAGTTTAATCCCAGAATGCTCAGCATAGTCTGGAACACAAGAGATACAATGCTGCTTCTAAGAATTTACTTGCTCTAGTTTTACACAAAGAGAAGAGGACACGAACCACGTTATCAACAGGCACCCATTTCTGCACCCAGGTATTCTCCGTCCTTCCTATCAAAGTCAAACTATTAGGACCAAGAAGGAAAAGTTCATTTAGTGACTCTCTTTCCTCCATGATTCCCCTGACCCTTTAGGTGTGTATATAAAAAAACATTATCAAGAATAAGCTGTATTTGCCCTGTGCTTTTCACATTGCAGCGCTTATGGTACCATAGAAAAATGTAAGTTAATTTGTTCTTTGTAAAAACAACACGAGATAACTACCTTCATACATTGTTAAAGAGGAAAGAAAGCTTTAAAAGTAGTAGAAAATACTTTCAAATTAGAATGCATGCAAATGACGCAGTCCTAAGTTAACAGTTTTTCAAAGGGTCCATTTAGTCCAACTCCTTACATGGATGGCATGCAGCAATCCATACAGACTTTAAGAACACATACACCTGTACACAGATATATACAGTTGTAACTGTATGCAGATGTATACAGTTGTGTAAGTTCAAATATTTTCCATATTTCTTTTAAAATTCTTTCTGTGTATCATACTCAAGATGTAAACATACAATTATGCTGTAGAGTAACACTCTTTTTGTTCTCTATTCTGTTCCTAATTTTCAGCACCCCATTTCCATTTTTTGAACTATCCTGAGGGTTGGGATTATCTCCACTACTCCAAATCTCTTCCTCAGGTACAAACAGCCAACTCCCAAATAATCACTGTGTGTATCCAGTTCAGTTAATGTTTCCCTAGGTCCCTTTGACACATTTCCACAACTCTGATACCTTTCATTCAGGGCTCCATTTCGTACTGCGGATGACCTGGTATCACAAACTTTACGCTGACCCTTTCCCCCCCACACTCTATGTAACAGAATAACCAAGCCAGTCCACCAAGAAGAACTAATCATTTATTCCAGAGCGGCTCAGATCTGTCCAAAGACCTACGAATCCACCCACTACTCACAGCACGATAGTGAGGAGGAATTGTTTGGTCTACCACTTCTTATACCATGCAAGGCTTGAGAAGCAGTATTCAGCTGATGTAAAGGATGAGCATCCACCCTGAAAGGATATACTACTTTGTCCGTGCCATACCCTACAACTACAGGCTTCACATTTAGAACCCTTTCCCCTTCATGTAAGGGATTGCTTAATACAGTACACAATGGGTATCTTGTGATTTAAACCACTGGATCTAAAATTTGGTTGCACAAAACCCAAAGAAAGTCAAACACCCATGAATTTGATTACACTAGATATTCTTCTGAAGATCTCAAATTAAGGTATTTGACATTAAAATGACAAAAGCCATTTATTCTTTTTCTTCTGAGGAATGCAAAATAAAACACTGGCTTCAATATTCTATGAAAAAGAGTTCTTTACCAGAGTCTGATAAATTGTTCTTCTTTGAAGACATTTCCTTCTCTTGATTATTTAAAATAAAGTCTTCTTGAAAAACATGGAATAACTGTGTTTTCCGGCCATGCTAAGAAAATAAAAACACACAAGATGTGAACATCATGGTGTATAGTTTTCAAGATTGCTCTAACACGGGAGCTTTTGACTTGGTAAGTTAAACACATCAATGGAAGACTTCTCATGAAAATGCATCTTCATTACTCACGTTCTTTTCACTTACAGGTACTGCTGAAAACAAGTATGAGTATATGTCAAAAACAGTCTTTAAGTACCTCAAGTTTACCTGATGGAGAGCTATAGGCATTGCCTTTATTATTAATACTTTTTAAAAGCTAATTATGGCATAAAATGAGTATAGCAAAAGATCTTACAAGCTCTGTGATGGCATTCAGTTCAATGATACATCCTGGGCGAGCCGTAGATTGCTGACTTACGATGTTAAAAACTTCACCGACATATTTCTGTTTAAAAAGAATTAGGGGGGTGGTCCTGTTAACTCTTGTGCATTTCTGCGGCACAGCCTGCTAGATAGGTGCAACATCACAATGCAAATGTTAACTAAAGCATTAATATACACCAATTGTGATTCAGTAAGAACACAGGTAACATTCCCTGCTTTATGAAGAGCACATTTGGTTTTGATGGCTGAAAGGTGACAAGAATATCTGGAAAGCCCCACATGCAGTAATTTATTGTCCTTTCCCTTTCCTTTATCCCCTTTCCCCATTGTTGGATCAACTTTTCCTTAGGATGGCAATGCACCCACACACTTACTATTTCTTGTAGTGCAAACACTTCATAGATATTTCCCAATCAAACATAGGCCTGCCTCAATGTGCAGAGTTTGAGATTAAATGGAACACAGCATGGCTAAAAAAAGCTTGACCCAATCTGTTTTCACAAGTAGAATCATCTGCGAAATCCTCAACAACCAGCTTAGTCAGTCACCAACTACTCTAAGCTTATTGCAATTGAATGGAGTTGTAACACGCAAAAACTTGAGATGGCTTTTCACTTACAGAAATTTCTGGATTGGAGAGCTCACACAGAAGTTTCTTAGCATCTATTACAGCTTGATATAACCTTAAATGCTGTCCATCACTCGCCACAAAGCAGGCACTTGGAGAGTTACAATATGCACCTGAAAAGCAGGAAGGTAGAAAGCGCACAAATATTCAAACACCACATTGCTTCCCTTTTTTCTTTTTTTGACAAGAAGCAATTTTGAAGTTTTGATGGAAAACAATTTAGCATAACAAAATAACCTCTTGCTAACTTGTATTCACAAGGAAGAAGTATAAAGTTAAATGCTCTGCTTAACAACCAAATCAAAGTATATGAAAGGAAATAAGAATCCCATTTGCAAACTAGAGCTGTATCTTCCTCAGATTTTAAATCTTCAGCACGATCTGAAGTATGCACTAGTATCTAAGAACTTTACTGCGTAAGACCCTAAAATATCAAATACTTAAAAGAAGACAGAAGAACACAGCAATTCTTCACACAGGAATACAGGATTCTCAGGTATCAACAGCTTGAAAATTTGTGAAATAAGACTCATGCTTAACATTTTTTTCTAGTACATTCAAGTATATCTGTATTATCTATTTAAGAGCATTATTAGGTTCTATTAATTTTATTCTAGAATGCTTCACAAATCAGGAAATGAAACTCACCAAGGCAATAGCTGGGTATAAGTGAGGGCAGCCATGCAACATTAGAAAAAGCTGAAACATGAAGAGAATTGATCCGAGCAAGTTCAGAAACTCCACCAGAAAAGGACAAAGGCCCAACAGGATCTACTCTCCAAAGAATAAGTTCACTGTAAACAGCATTGGGATCCTGGGATGTCACATTTGCATTGCCTCTACTCTGAGGTCTTACTGGCGACTCCTGAGACTTTAAAGAATCATTTGCCTGTAGTGCTTTCTCAACATTTGGTGAAATTAGAGCATTGTGATGTGAGGTTGTAAGCAGCAGTGGTAATACTGAGTGGCAAGCCAAGTCATTAAGATGAAACCGGTGACCACAATATCGGGATTTATGTGAAATACTGAGTACAGTTGAAAAAGCAGATTCTTCAGCAAAACTCACTAGCCACTGGTTCAGTGACCCATCTGCATGTTTGGAAATCATCATAACATTGGGTGTGAAGATACTCAGTTTTAAACTGTTGGTTGATTTATTGTGTCCAGAAGAGATAAGCATGGATGAAGATCGTGTAAGGCCAGGGGGCTTTTGTTTGCCTTGTTGAATAGCTAAGTCGACATTTTTGGTACAAGCATACATCACTATACTTCTGCAAAGAGAGTTTGCATCACCAGTTGGAAATGCAACAGGAATTCTTGAGACAAATGACACCTGGAATTTTAAGAAAGGAAGAATATGTATTAGAGTTCCCATTATACTTCTCACTGAATAGCAATGTATAATGCAGGAGGAATAAAGTACCTGCACCTGGCGAAACATGCCAGGCTGGTATTCATCTAGCCAGTCCACGTGCCATACCAGCAGGGAACCATCCATAGGATGTATACTGAAGAGCATGTCAGCATTTTTACTCCATTCAGAAAGCAGAACTTCAATTTCATGATCAATTATAGCCGAGGATAAAGGAACAAGGCTTGAATATGGAGCAGCTTTCTCATCGCCCAGTTCCTTCTTTTCTTGGTTTCCTTTCTGTTCATCTCCATTTTCATCAGCTTCTAGAATATAGATAGATAGATAGATAAATAGATAGACAGACAGACAGATAGACAATATTCAAAATCAGAAATACAACAAGCAGCATTATTCAGGCATTGGAGCTCCTTTAAGGCCTTTTATAAGCCAGTCATATGAGCGCTAATTTAAAAGAACAAAAATTATAACCATAAATCCTCTAACGGAGCTCAATGTCTAACGAACAAAACCAGTTTATGTTACATCTTAATTTGAAATATTTTTCTTTTCCCCTATTTTACACAAATTTTTGCATGCATAGACAGAACAAAGGCAATAATCTCCAGAATGTATATATTCAAATTAATTTACTGTATTATGTTATAGAATAAAGCTATTTAAATTAGATGTACATTAATCTCCAAAAAAAGAAAGTTAATTGTAAGGTTGCTCCAGCTTCCTTAACGTTAAAGTAACACTTTCATGCAAATTGAGCCGAATTAAATAACAGTTTTCAGCACATATAACTCAAAATTTCTGGAACAACTATAAAAGAGAAATCAGAATTTCTAGATACATTTTTTTAAAAGTCACTTAGATACTTTCAGCATAAGGGAAGAAAATGCATTGAAATGTTACTGTAATCTATCTGTATCCTTACATGTCAAGCTGCTCATCTCTCACTGCACTTGAGGAAACACTACAGATGACTTAATAAACTGAAAGCCATTTCTCTATATGACATATGTCTATATGACTTTTACCTTCTTCTGATTTGCCATCCATTTGATTAGAATCCTCAGTATTAGTCTCAGGAGAATGATGTTCAAAACTCCTTTTAAGTTGTTGCAAAAACACTTCCATAGATAAGGTAAAATGAAGTTCTTTGTTGTTTAGCCAGTGCACAACAAAAGGTCCACTTTTTTCTTCATTTTCACCAAGACTCAGAGACGTGATAGAAGGGAGTAGAGGAATATCTACCAGGAAAAGATATTGACATTTTTGAGAATTAAATAGTTTGGTCAAAAAACAACTTCAGATAAACAGTTTTTAAGCAGAAACCCCATAATGAAAAGAAAAATCAAAGTGTATTGCTGCTTGCCATTCCTTTCACCAACATCATCTGCTTTCAGTATTGAATTGCTTGACAGCCACTACAAGACTTGCTCCACACAGAGGTTCTTTGGTATGCTTGCATTAGGATTAGGGTCCTGCAATGTTTTATCTTTCATGTAATACTGCCCATACAGGTGAATTTATCTTATTTTTTGTTACTACAGCTCAGTATGAACCAAATCATTTAAGCATAATTTCCCAACATTTAGTCCACAATGGATGCTACAGTAGATATACACTGCAACCAGGGACTACAGGCTTGCACTAGGAAAACTAGTACAGAGACCAGACAATGCTCTCTGGGACACCGTCACAAAACCCGAGGATTTCTGGTTCTGATAGACTCTGTTAATTCACATTGCTGTTTGATGGTATTGGTATTCCATGTTGCTGTGAAAAATAAAGCAGTAATCACAAAGTATGTGACAGAAGCAAAGATCAGACTGCTGCAGAGTAACATACTCTATATTAAGCATGACTTAAAAGCAGATAGGTGATTTATTGCTATTTCCCCAAAGGAGTGATACACCAACATGTTAAAATCTCAAACAGCATATAATTCCCACCTAGAAGTCTCCATGGATAGTCTCATCCCCTTCTGCTCTCTATTTATGCATCTGCACTTAAATCATCACCACTCTTCCCAGAAAACTTCTGAAGTCTTTGGATTCAGTGACTTTTTCTGAAATTGCGTAGAGACAATTTTGTCCTAGCAACCACTGCTTATTCCTTTCACTGAATTCCAGCCAGGCTGAACACCAGTAAAAGTAAAATCATACTATAAAAGCAGGCATCAAGGATTTTAGTTTCATATTATATTTATTCTTATATAAATACATATGACAGCATTATTCTTCAGAATGTGAAGTGAATGAGAGATTAAGCTGTTTCGGCTTTAGTTTTTATCAAGTACTTTAAAATGTTGCAGTAATGGCAAATTTTCAAGTAAGACATCACAAATCAATTTGCTTTAAATCAAATGAAAAGAAAATTCAATTAGTTGTTCAGATTAAATTTAATTTCAAAAGGGCAAACAAAAAGGCCTACTTAGACAATTTGGTTAGACTGAGGTACTTAAGGACTTGACTGTGAGGGAGAATATATATTTCTTCAATTATGATTTAAAATGTGAAAGTTTCTGCAGAGGTTCTACATTAAAGAACAACCTGTTGTCCTCTAATCGACTGAGTGGAAGACCAAGCAATCCAAAAGACATTGTTATAATAGTTACCAATTAAAGCAGGTAACATAAAAAGCATACAAGATTAGAAAGGCCAAAGACAAGTTTTAGGTATCTAGGAGAATATTTTTCTAACCTTCTTCAAAGTTATTTTTATCTTCATTTTGTAATAGTTTTCTTCACAAGTGGCTGGTACGGGTCTGTGTTTTGGATTTGTGCTGAACACAGGGTTGATAACACAGAGCTGTTTTTGTTGTTGCTGAGCAGGGCTTACACAGAGCCAAGGACTTTTCTTCTTCTGGTACTGCCTCACCGGTGAGCAGGCTGAGACGGCTGGGAGGCAGGGAGGAGACACAGCTGGGACAGGTGACTCCAACTGACCAAAGGGACAGTCCAGACTGTGTGATATCATGGTCAGCGCATAAAGTGGGGTTAAGAAGGAGGAAGGGGGAGGACATTTGGGGTGAAGGTGTTTCTCTTTCCAAGTCACCATTAGGTGTGATGGGGTCCTGCGCTCCTGGAGATGGCTGAACACCTGCCCGCCCTTGGGAAGCGACTAATTAATGTCTTGTTTTGTTTTGCTTCTGTGCATAGCTTTTGATTTCCCAATTCAGCTGTTTTTATCTCAACCCATGAGTTTTCTGGCTTTTACCCTTCTGATTCTCTCCCCAGTCCCGCTGGTGGGGGAGTGAGCAAGTGACTGCCTGGGGCTTGGTTGATGGCTGGGGTTAAACCACAACATTAGCTCTTCTGTATAAAAAAATAACAAATGCACTGGAAGATTAAAAAAAAAAAAAAAAGGTGAAAGATTATGTGCTAGCCACATGAAAAGGTTAGCTAGCTCACTGTGCAATCTAAAGAGGAAAAAATACAGAGAAGAACTACAAATCTCCAAGAAGCTTTCAAGAAATTTTCTCATGTGGCATCAGGTAGTAACATGTCATGACTCTTCCTGTAGAAATAGGATAGCACTGATGTTAACAGCACAAAACTGCAGGAAGTTTCCTTCTGGTAGGCTGGATGTGATCTAGTCTGGTCTGTTAAAATATGAACCAATGAGCCACTGATCAAAATACTGAAGGACTAATCGAGGACAAAGTGTTTACAGCTCTGCTTAGCACAGCAACATTAATAGAAACCACTTGCTCTTTCCAATTATACCAAAGATGATACAGCTACAAACACGAACTAATCATGAATGTCCGTAGCTGAAAATTGGCTTTTCAAACCCGGTTCAGTAGGAACAGAAAACCAATACTATAAGGCAGTGCTTAATTGATTTTAAAAAAAAATAATTACATAATATGTTTGTTCACTAAGTCTAGGCACAGAAAACCACATCAGAACCCTCATCAAAGGCCATTCAATATTGCATTTCTATTTAGCTTTTCACTGAGCAGACACGTGCTTCATTTTCAGTATACACAAAGATTATAAAGACTGAAGTATCAGCAGCTATAGGGGAGTTTCCTCAACCCCTATCAACATATTGTTACAGTGCAAGGCAATATCAAAGTTTATGGAACGCAAGGTGAAGGCATGTTTTGTTTGGTTCAGAGATGGAAATACAGGAATGTGTGGTTATTCCAACACTTAAGTGTCAGCTAAGTCACTTTAAAAAGCTTCGAAAATTTTTATTTTATCAGGGTGTTCCCAGGCACAATTCACAGCAAATTTTAACTCCAGTTACAAATACTTAGCTTTCTTCATCTTAGCCACTATCAATGTCATTTAAAAGATAAACAAAATAAAGGTCAGGATTACTGAAGAGGAAATTCATCAAAACAATTTCATTACTGTAGAAAGTCCTTTCATGCATAAAAGAAACCAACATACTAGCAATTTTGCATGATCATATAAATACTGTACAAATGTATCTAAGCTTCCAGAGAGAATACATACCCAACAAAAACTGGAGTTCACTTCGTAGCAAGGATTACATTTCTTACCTGTGGCTGGATTGATACTGGCAGCAATGTGGAAGTGGCAAAGGGCATTTGCATGAGGAAGAATGTTCCTGTGAGCTTCATGAGGATCTTGCTGATGCGGAGCATATCCAGTATGTGCTACAACAGCACCTGACCTCCTCCTTCCTCGTCTGAAGTGCCTCAGGTTTAACTGCATGAAGAATAAGGTGTCATTTTAAATCCTTCCAAAAAAGAAAAAGCAGATTTCATCTATAAGTGGTTTCCTAGACATTAGTGAATGATACTTTTCAGTTTAAAAGCTACTTTAAAGAATCAGTGGAGTTTCCTGAAAATTGTTTGGGTGGAGTGTGCAGTAGAGAGAAAGCAGTGCCTTTAGATTTATTCATGAAGGCCCATAAAATACCTTCACATAGTAACTTCATACTTCAGTGTGCAGACAATGTTCACACAGTTTTTATACAGAAAATACTACTATGTTTCATAAACATACACCGTGCTTACTCAGAATTCTGAACAAAGCAACAAAACTGAGTAAACGTGTTTCAGACTGAAAAATTGGATCCATACTTTGGATCTAATTAGGCCAGCACTTCAACACCCCTGAAAAGGGCCCAATGAGTTTTAAAGTCTCCCTCTTTTATTCATATACACGTTTCCAAGAGAAAAAATAATATTCAATTTTTAAGATTGACTTGCACAGTTCAAGTCTTTTGTGCTGTGGACATCTATGTAAACACCCAAAAGTTATACAGAGGTACACAATTTCTGTTAAGGATGGTATTACACTCTTGGCATTCCTTTTCACTTGCTGTGCTTTGCATCTTAACACAGCATGCTCATGTCACAGTCTTCTCTCAATTCTCACATAACTATTTTTTCTGATCTCTAATGTTGCCTCCTATTTTCCACAAGAACACAGAACTTTCTCCAGCTTCCTTTTCTCTCCTCTCTTTGACTATTCATTTTGCTGTGTTATGCCTTCCAGCCTGTCATATTTTTCAGGTATGCTGTCCATGCTAAGAAAGCACTAAGAGTATGCTTAATACATCACTCCATTAAGATAAAAGCACAACGCTCACATATGCTCTACATATGTTTGAAGGAGACCACTAATGCCACACCTTCTTCCTGATTCCCACTGATTAGAAAACACTCTCTGGTAAGAATCACTGCCTTCACGCTTTCAAGCAATCTGGTCTAACTGAGAACTACAGCAGAAAGGCTATTTTTCTTCCCTCCATATTACTGGTTTTCCATTTGCAGAAGTCAGAGAGAAAAATCTCACAACTTCAGAGGTAACAAGCCCCTACCATACATTTTAAGGCAGCATTCCTCCTAGGTTTCACATAACCTATATATAATGTGTGCTCCATACTGATCCTAGCCCTTCAAACTAAATACTGCAAAGCATTTTTCTTCGCTCACCAGACCAAAATAGGCAGTTGTGACTTTAGAACAGTGTGTCTTCAATGTGAGAAGCTCAGCAGAAGAGCTGTCAGCTTAGCCTGCCTAAAGAAGATTTCAAGGAAATTCACCCTTTCATAACATTTTATGCACCTCTCTGGTATAAAGGATTTCACCTTGTGATTCATGTCTGAGTTACAAATCACAAACCCGTCTGAAATCACAAGTTTGTGCGTGTCTTTATTCTCACTGTTCAATTTCAATTCTTACCTCTAATGCACTCTGCACTTTTTCTTTACTTGAAATATTTCTCTTGAAGTTATTTGCGAAGTTCGCTGCTTCACTCCATTTGGTGTATCCTCCCCCGTACAACAGACTGTCATTGGGTAACAAAGTCTCTACCCAGAGACGACAAACATTATCCTTACAGCAAGTCAGGAGTACATTGCAGACAGCACCACTAATGAAAGAAAATTTAAGGAGTGAAGAAGCTGCTAACTATTACATAGCATCAAAATAAACCAACACTTCCAAACAGTTTTCCACTATCACTTTTTGGAATTGCACCAAATTAAAGATACCAGTGAAAGAAAAACTCATGAATATATTGTTAGGAAAATAAATTATGTAGGAAAAGCTTTCCCATCTGTTCAAGCATCTGACTATAAATTACCTCAAACATCATCACACAACAGCACAACAGCAAATTGTGGATTTCAATTTAAAGAGTAATTCATACATCACAAAGAGAGACACTCAGGTAATACCAGGGATACAACAGACAATTTAAATCGACAAGTTTTTCTTAATTACTGTTTTTTCCAAGTGCAACTTGTGTTAAATATATAGCCAAAAAATCCAATTACCCTAAACTAGACAAAGAAAAAAATTATGCAGATCATCAGGTTTCCAGGTCACAGAGCTCACAATTTAGCTTTAACTAAATTTTGAAAGCTATGACTGTCCAGCAGCAAACTCCCTTAGGAATCATGGAGCAGGTGAATTTCCAAGAATGAACTAAGAGCTATAGTCATGGCTTTATGAAGAGTCTTCTGCTTACAGACTGATATAAAAAAATAACATAAACTTTCTCCACACAAAGATATGCAAAATGGTTACTATTTGGAATAGTATGACAAAAAGTTGGTTGTAGGCCACAAAACTGCTAACATTATTTCAGTTTAAGATTGCAAGTACTGGTGAAAACTAGGGACATATCACTTTGGAATCATCTGAACACAACACTAAAACCTCAAACTCAAGATACCAGTTCCAAATGATTATTTTAATTCAATGTCCAGATACTATTTGTGACAAAGGTCTAGCTTTGTACTAGGCAGAGAAACAAATGAAAAGACATGAAAATATCTGAATGTTTGTAAAAGAGGACTTAAAGTCACAAGACTTTTGAATTGCTCTGATTCCATCAGGATAAAACGAGCCAGGATTACATGCATGAATGGTCACTTAGTGCAATTGAAAAATGCAGAGAGACATGATTTTCCAAGAGTGGATTTTGAGTTTAGCTCAATGCCTAAGTCAGTCCATGAGACACCTTTCTTTCCAGTTCTTTCCCTGGTAAGAGGATACTTACCACCCTCTCAAGAGCACAAGCAGTATAAAAGGTGTGCACACCTAATTAATAACTGAAGTAAGCCATACAATTGTGTGACTGTTGACTGTAGAGTGAGGCAGACTGTATAGTAAGGGAGTTTTTTTTGGGCAATTTATGAACCTCATGTTATTAGAACTACTGACCGTGGCATGAATTTACTGGTCTTTCTCCAGGAAAATGCATTTACTGATCGAGGATGAGCCAGATAAACAAAGGAAAAATCAAGTTCCTTTCCTTGGTTTTCTGGACTGGCATCAGGTGGTGTTACAGATGACCGCCAGCTCTCTGTGCTGTACCATACTTTCACAAGACAGTCATCCTGAGGGAAGAAAAAAAGGGACAGTAAATAAGATTACCTTGCATAAGAGTATGATGCACTTCAAGTACTTTTGAGTACATCTCTTGAGGTTTCATTTTTCTTTAAAATAAAATACTTTTCTGATCAAAGAGAAACAGTTCTGTAAATACAACTTCAAAATCTGATCTTAAAGAAAACACAGTAGCAGATCTTCCATTTAATTCTTGCCATTACTAACTTGGATTTCATTTTGGTCTTTCTGACTAGCTGCCAATTTTTAACCACAAAGACACAAGCTGTACTAGCTTGAGATGGTGTTCCAATGTTAATACAACTAATTCTGCCTTGTCTGAAAATCACTGAAACCCCCCTGCACAAACCTAACTACTAGGAAAACAAACAGAGGTCACAGATGACATCTCAAAAACCAAGTTCAGTACTGCTCAGCCTGCTTTTTTCAGATACACACATAAGTTGATTATGCCTTGAAGGACTAGGTAAATTAATCTGGATCTAGATTCACAAGTTGCTGATCAACTGTTAAATGTGAAATAGTGAAATTAACCTGGGGATGCATAACATGACCCTGCTGGGAGGAGGGTGAGCTGGTTTTGCTGACCAGCATCATCCCTCTGAAAAAAATTAAGTAAAGGAATAAGACATAGAAAAAAAGATGTGTTTTAAAGACTAGCCAGGCAGGTAACTAACTTAGGCATTTATGGTAAAAAATACGTTATTAATTTTCCTACTCACTAATTTTCTTACTTATTCAGTAATTTGCTTTGCAGGAATTTAAAATGTTAGATAACAGGATATAAGACATTGGAGTCAAAAACTCTGCAAGAATATTACCCTTATGAAAGCTTATTGGGCAGAGTAATTAATTTTTCCACATCTCCGTAAGATTGTAATGCTGGAAACCATTAAACTTCACTTGTAAAATAAATATTAACTCCTACCCCATCCAAAGAAATTGAATACATACAGTGTATATTGCCGACAATGACAAGACACTTGCTTTTTACACAAAATGTATACACAAAGCATTTTATTAGTTATCTGAAACATGGCTGGAATGGCTCTCTTTTCAGTCAGTAAATGGCTAAAGGCATCACATAGCATGCGATACATGCTATATAGCAAGCAATACAACATTCAAATAAGCACAAAAAGAAAGGAGCACAGGAAGTTATTGCTTTGTTATTATACTGGTAATAATATATCATAAAGTCTAGTATTTCATTTTATATACTGGAAGCTCATCAATTAGAATACAGTTTCCCCAGAAAAGAAAATCTAGGTGACGTTACAGATTTGTTACACTTTTTCTCTTCTTTAAAGATAGCAAGTGCCTTAAAAGTTAAGTCTTCCAATCAAGCATGATGACCTGAAATGGCAAGCTTTAAAGGAAAAACACACGCAACTAATCAAGATGTGCATTACTCATCTGTTCTTGATGCATATAACAGAATCACAAAAATATGCATGACAACTGCCTTTCAAATGCAAGATTTATTTGCAGACTGAATCATCCTCGACCCTTTGTTCTTCAAGCATGTATTAAGGGACATGATGATCCAAACAGCAAAGTTCCACATTATTACTAAATCAAACACTGTTATAACCACTTCTTATGTGTACACACTAATTTTTCATTCATGCTTCCAAGACACTAGAGCAAATTGCAGAACTTTGTTATTCTACCTGAAACTCATTCTGTGAGATTATTACTGCTCAGGATTCTGTGACACTTCAACCAGGTTTTCACTAATCTCAGCAACTGCATTGTCCCAATTAACCTTACATATCAGCATTTTGTCTCCCTTCGCATAACTCTGCAGCCTCTGTTAGGTTCTTTAGTTGGCAGCAGAAACTTGATGCAGAAAACAACCCCTAATCTCACTCATATTCCTTAACAAGTAACAGAAATTCTTGTATGGGTCTGTCACATTTGTTCACTGGATCCTTTATATGATCTTGATGATTTTCTTCCTGCTTTGACTTGTTAGACATTATTCTCTTACGAAACCTGAACAAAAAGTTTTGGAGTCAAAAAATATATTTACTTGTTTCAGGAAAAGAAAAGACTGACATTATGCATTAATTTTTTTGCTTATTTTGCCAAGGGGTTTTTGCTTTTGCTGATAAACTTCTCAATGTCGAGAACACAGAACTAATTAGTGAGACTGGCCACAAACATTGACATGTACTATATGCTAATACACCTGTGGAAGGGAATGTGAATTCTATGTACACAAAAAGGCATACAGATATGTTTACACAAAAACATATTAATGAGCTATTTTTGATTTTTTAAATATTTTTTGGTATTTTTATTATATTTCCTCTCTAGTAGGATATCCAGAAGTGATCTCACCCACGGATTTCCCCCATTCCACAAAACTCTTCTTTTTCTGATGTTTTATAATTTGGTACAAATTAAAAATGAGTATTTTAGTATTTGGTCTGTTACCTCCCTGCCTCAACCTACCTTTCTCCCAAATTCATGTTTACCAAAATGTAAAGATGCGTAGACAGACTACTAAAAAATTATGAAAAAAAAAGAAGCTTTTTCATTAAGCAACCTTTTTTTTTAATGTCTTTTGGTTGGTTTGCTTTAATAGCTTATCTGAATTAGTACAAACCTATAAGGAAAAAAAATGCTTACCTTTCCAGCAGTAGCAAAAAACTCCCCATCTGGTGAGAATTTCATTAAACAAACTTGAGAAGCAGTTCTGTGGAATAAAGACAATTAACAAGAGAAAATAAATTTTAACAACTTTTAAAGAATTCTAAATATTTTTTTCCTTGAACTCATGAAAGTTTTTTAATTCTTAAATACAGGTGTATATTGCGTTGTGTGAAACAGTTAAGTTTTAACAAAGCCCAAAAGGATTCAGAGGTAAACTCATGTACAACACATGGCTGTAGTGATCCAGAAAACCAAAATTCTGTAGCTGAATATCCAATATTCAAAAACATCACAGAAGAAAAACAGCTGCTAAAGGATTAAATGGCTCTCTTTTCACTTCACGATTATACGGATCTCAAACTGGTCTCTGTTGTACCATATCATCTTCCAGCTTCTCTGAAAGACAGCTCCACTTCTTATACTTCCTACAATTACAACTCAAGAAAACAAAAAGGTGTAAAAAGAATAATGTCGTTTATCCAAGTAGCTTTTACATGAATGGTCACACAAGAAAGATGCTACACAAAAATATTCTATACCTAATTATGTGGTTAATTTTTGTAGTGTTTTACTTTAATTGGATATACTAATAAGTTAGCTTCTTTTACAGAGTTTGAAGCACTCAGCTATTGACTATGTAACAAAGCTTATTAATGGTAACAAGAACAGACAAGACTTTAATTGGGCAGCACAGATACAGTGTACTTTTTCATCTTGAATTTAACACACATGTACCAAGTTGTTGAGGCCTAACTTTCAAGATGGATTAAGTTAGCCAACAGGTCAACAAAAGCACAACGCACTTACTGTATGCAATAACAAGAGCAAGGAAATTACAAGACCTGTGTATCAAAGAAGTCCACCCAGGTTTAAGCAAAATTCTCCTACTGGGGCAAATATGAAAACATTCTTTCAGGCACTAAAAATTATTCTGGCAAGGGGTAGTACTGAAAAGTCACTTTCTTGCAGATTTCTCTGTAAGAAAAACCTATTCTAAATCTAATTGCAATACAAATTCCAGAAGACATACAAGCATAAAAGGCATAGAGAAAAAGCAAGTTCTGTTGACCCTTCCTAGGACCAACACATTCAAAAAAGACAACACTCAGCTCTGTCTCTAACAAAAAGAGTTTAAAAGAGGAAAACAGGTGGAGAGCTGAGAAGACCTCTGTAAGTCTTTATACATTATACAAATGCAAAACCTATTACAGAAAGGACAGAGGAAAAGCACCATGATCATGACTACTGTTACTAGAGCCCTGATTCTAAACCCATACTCTATGGCATTCTGTCTACAGGCTGACTTCTCTTGTTAGGCCAAGAGATGTGTACCCAAAGATGTCTCAAAAAATAGATCAAGTCTTCAACTTCTCGTACAGAAACTTTATCGTATGCAAAGAAAAATTTTTCAGTTGTCATTTGGATGATCTTGGGTTTTTAAACACATCATTGATTAAAAGTTGAAGTACAGAAAAAGAGGAACAACTGAAGGATTATAAAAAGGATGGTTTTCCGGTACATCCAGAGAACTACCTATAGACATACCTGCTAGAACGCTAAATACTTCAAAAAGAATAACTTCTTTATATAATTTAAAAGGTGGGTCTGCCCAGTCAGCCACTTTGAGAAACTTTCTGGGAGATGGCCACATGGTACCTTGCTCCCAAGTGAACAATGCACCCACTCTATTAGAAAAGTCTGCCTATGGCATGAAGTACAGTGATTTAAATTGTTTTATAAACTTAAGTACTAAACTAAACCTCTTCTGAACACAGAGTATACAGATGCATATATTAAAATCAATATGAATACAAGAAGAGCATTCCAAGACGCAGAAAAAGAGAATGCATGACTTGCAATAACTGTTGCAAATACCCAGAATAAACATAGAAAAAGTAAGAAGTGTGTGAAAGGGGTGGGGGGGAATGTATGAAAAGGAAAGAACGATGCAGTACACTGAACAAAGAAGGAAGCTTATTTTAACCAGTCCTGCAAGCACAATAATTTTCAATTACACAGCTTTCACCTTATTTCTTATAAAAGGAAGAGTACCTATTGGGACAGCTTCAATAGTCGCTTTCCCTCAGTATTCTACTAGTGTTCTGTATGACTGAAGAACTACCCCAAAACCAACTGCAACTGATCTTGTAAGAAGAAAGAAATGTCACATAGTCAAGGGAAATATGATTCAAGTTTATCTCACAACAATAATATTTATCGAATAATAGTACACAACAGGATTTCACTCAACTACACTAAGCATTTAATCTCAAAGGTACGAATCAGTAAGGAAAAGGGAATTACTTGTCTTCAAATGTGTTTCTTACTTGCATTGCCAGATACATCTCCACTCTCCAAGCCCAACATCTGTTCTTTCAGTACTGTCATTGTCAGTAGGGTTTTCCAAAGGAACATTGGACCAAAGTTGAAGACAATTGGAACCAGTCAGAAGGCGAGTACCTAAAACAAATATTTATGTAAATCTAACTATAAAACAAACAGCAAAATACAGACTTAAATAAAGACAGAGGAAAAAAAAGGTTCTGCAAGGCTGAAACTGCAGAAAAAGTATCTGGCAGATACCTTTTCTAGATTGTTTTTGGTAGATTTGAGCATCTACAGTTCAAACTGTGAAAATCAATCAAATTTCAGTTATTCCTAAAAGAAATGCCTAGGTCTTCTCTAGACATTCCTCTTCCTCAACAAATATTTATCATTTAAACTGTATTTTCTTATCTGCTCAGATCAGAATAATTGAGTCAGACCAAACAGATGCACTTACTATGTTAGCTCTCCTGTGTTAAGTGACAGAAGGTAAATTTCTCTCCACTCTGGTGTTCTCTATTATGCTAGAACAAAACAAAAACCTTTTCCTTGTCGACAAAGAATGACAAAATTTAAATTAAAAAATTCGTTGTGTGCGGAGGGCGGATTTCCCACCTCCGCATCAGCCAGGAACAGCCAGGTATCCCTGGATACCATGGAGGCGGAGACGGCAGTGTAGGACCCACCCAGAAGGGCGGACTCCGGAGCGCCAGTAACTCGGCCCTACCCTGCGGGGTGGAGTCGGGAGCGTGCAGATGGAGCCTCCCCAGCCCGTCTTCCAGAAAGCTCTAAGCTCCCTTGGACTGGACTGGCTATTCCCCCCCGTCGTTCCACCTATGTTGTAGCCCTGTTGGCTCGGAACCCCGGTGCCGCCCCTCTCCCCCACTCCCATTGGTTGTTGTAATCCCGTTATAAGCTTGTGCACGACCTCACGGTGCTTTGTCTTGTTCGTCCCCCTCGAAAGGAGCAGGCGCCCCGTTTGGGTGACCTAATAAAGCTGCTTTCTGCTTAACGACAAGACCCTCTCGCCCCCCTTTGCTGCGCCCGGCGGTAGGGCGGTGAGCTGTCGCCGGCGGCCCTCCTGCCCGCCGATAGTAGCGGAAAGGACACGACAACAGTTGTGGTATCAAACAGACAGGTGTTTCTCCTAATCAATTCATACCTGTGGGATCCCATGTTAGATTATGTGCTATGGCTTCCAGTGAGATTTGAGCATTCTTCTGCCACTGGTAATGTAACACCTGAAATTTTAAGTATTTCAAACATTAGCATGAAAACACTTTGTTTCACCCCTCCTCTTTTTATAAGAGAAATAATATGTCTTCACTGAATTACCCAAATTTTATGAAGATGTTTAAAATAAGTTACTGCTTATCTAATAAAAATTGATTCACTCTGACATTAAAACAAAGTAGCTTTTTACTAATACAACCATACTTATAGAGGTTTCTAACTTTGTATTTTAAAAATTTAGATTGAAAAAAATCAATGTATAAGATCATCACTGGAATCTGAGATTTCTTTTTTAAAGGAAGTAAGATCTTATTTTTGGAACAAAGAAAACCTACCAAAAATGACACAAGTTAAATGCACCTGGTGTTTGATATTCATACCATTGTTGAATTAGAGGAGTTCAGAAAGGTGATGATAACACACAGGATACTTCCCCTCTGCCCTTTTTTTTAAAATATAAAACAGGACAGTCAATAGTTTTTGCTTCACTAGTTCACTCTTTAAAATAAGCTGAAGTTCACAAAATATTTATCTTCTCTGTTTCCATAATCAACCACAAAGGTTTGATGTTTTGAATTGTAGAAGAAACTGAAAACATTTCCAAAAATAAAATTAGGAGCCAACAGGCCTCTCTCTTAATTCACAAACTTTTTTAAAAGTAATCATCCCTCACCCCAAAAATATCACAATGAATAGATATAAAGTTAAAATATGACAACCCAGTCTTTCAGAAGTTTGGCAGAAAACAGTAAAAAGCAGCTACAGATAAAGATGTAAAAGAAGTATTTATGAAGCTGGTTTGTTTGGGTTTTTTTAGACCCTGGACTTTCTACTAAATGGATGAGACACAATCCTACAATAACTTTGAACAATATGCTGGAAATCATTGCTTAAAAGTTAACTGAATGAATGAAGTAACAGAGTATTTCTTCAACTATAAACATCTGAAAGCCAACTGAAAGGTCCAACTTTGAAGTTTCAAGCTGAGTGTACTGCTCACCAGTATACAAAAACATTCAGGATGGATTCAAAAATTAGGTGGATGGACCAAAAACAAGAGCAGTACTTCCGAAGTGTTCATAGGAGCATGAGAATTCATATCTTACCATAATTTTATTTCATTGCATTCCAGTGAGGTAAATTATTACATAGATATTCATTTCCAGCTATTTAATTAATATCTAATATACCACAAGTTTACAGGTACACCAATAATCTTATGACTGAGTTGGATAGAACAAAGAGGGGAATCCACTAGACGGCCATATAAACAACTTGTTATTAACAATTTGTTAAATGGAGACCAAACCCCTGAAGAGGGAGACAGAAGCTCCTTGAGCAATCGCTATCAAAGTTCTTATATCATCAAACTGACTTTAATTAGAATCCAATGCTTCTAATTGTAGCCATATTCCTCTTCATATAAGAAGCACGGTTAAGTAACTTGCCCTAAATCATATTATTATTCAGAAATTAAGATTCTGCATCTTAATCACTAAACTACTGTCACCAAAAGTAAGCCCCAAGAGAATAACTATTGTTCTTATTCACCATTATAACACTAAAGTATAATCATTCAGTCAGATAGTCTAAAAAAGCCATAGATTAATGAAATTATTACAATTTGGCCAAGGGCATGCAATTTCATAAGCAAAAGTTAAAGCAAGATCTGTAAAACACATCAAAACAAAAGCTACACAGGATGGTTCAGAAAAGGAATTCCTATTTTAATGGCTACACTCTTTGCGGAATGGGGTTGTGTATGTCTTTCAGGGTTCTGCAATATTTTGCTTATGAACTGCAGGCTTATATAAGTAATAGGAAGCATTACAGTAAAATGTATTTTTCTTAAAACGATTTCAAATTACAGGCCTTATCCCACCATTCTCACTTCCCAAGGACCGCCTTATGTCTCAACTTTATTCCATCATTAAAAGAAGACACCAAAAAAAATCTACAACTTTAAAGCAAACCAGTAAAACGAGTAAGGCTTTGTAACTGCTCAAATAAAGTAAGGCATGATTAAATACTTACATTATGATGACTGCTGTTTGACTTCAAGAGGCTAACTGGCTCAAAGATACAAATCACCTTTCCATAAGAAGCTGCAATCTAAAGTAATATATATATGTTTATATGCATGTAAACACACATAGAAGAAACAAGCTATTGAACAAACAAGAATAAAATGTAGTGGTTGATTTTACTTTTAGCCCTGCTTGTAGATAAATTTGAAGCTCACATCCATATTTCCTTTTGATAACAGAAAAATTACATCTAGCAAAAATCATGAATCATGTCAATAATAAAAATACAATCCTTTATTTACTCATTGATCATGATAAACTACTGAGAGCATAGCCGGACAAGTACCTTTTTTTAAAAGTCAAATTATTAGCAATATTCTTTCCATATTAAATTAGGTAAATACTCAAAATAGTCGACAGAGTTCACATTCTCAGACATGGAACCAATATAGGCTCAGAATACTTTTGTGCACTTCCCCAGCATTAGAACAGGCTACCTTTAAAAAAGTTATTTTAAAAGACCCAAACTATGCAATCAAAACACCCAATGCAAAAAACTGCAAATAAAACTACTACTAAAGGTTAACATAAAATAGTTCAAAAAGACTTGCAATATGGTCAGTTTTAACTGGTGTTTGAAAGTCTTATTTCATCAAAGGTTATCATCCACTTCAAACTTCCGTTAAGACGAAATTAATAGTCTTTGATCTCAAGATATCTATATAAAAGCAAACCTAAAAGACTTGCTAGGAAGGGCCAAAACAAGCCAAATGTATGTTAAAGACCTCAGGCAGAGAGCCTGAGAGAACTGTCATATGGCAACACTGCCAAAAAGTATTCTGAATTACAGACTTACAATAATTAAGGAGTTTGCATAGGTCATGCATGATGGACATCCTGCATTCTGAAGTGATGGCTGTAGTTAAAAGGAGAACATCTACAGATACGATGTGCTGTAATGTACAATTTCATATTTCTGTAGAATTCTGACTTAGAATGTATTTACGGTTTTCCTTTAACAATAATAAAATTAGATTCACTTCATAAAATACATTTTTATTCCAGTATCAACCACAAAACCTTGAAAAAAACCCAAAACTAAACCATCATACCTAAGATCTATATAAACATAGAGATTCAAATAGACCCTAAAATCCATAGATCCAGAGCTTTAAGAGAAACCCTCTATATCAGAAGAACAGATAGTTAAATAAATTTCTATCCTACTAACAATCTAAACATCAGCCTGACCCAAAAATGCCAAGAACGATTTTGTCACATTTGCAAGGAAAAAGTTTCTTCAGGCATTTTGCATCTCAGACTAGTATTTGCCCTCTCTAATTCTCTTTAACTACCTCACTTACTGTTATATTCTCTAATAATTCCATTCCACCCTCAACAGCATAAAGTTTATATAAACTCATATTGATTAACTTTTTCCATATTTTACTGTTTAGTGGGTTTCAAAGACAAACTAAGATTAGCATTCCAAAATGCTCAACTTGTAATGTCCAGAGCAACTGCTATTCCTCAAAACTTTCCACAAGCTTCCACAATGATACAGCCACTCAGGCTTGTCCTCGTTGAGCTGCACACCGCCAAAAAGAATAATGGCAATTAGTGTGTTGAAGAATTCCCCAAGCGACCACAATAATCACCCAGACATCAAACAAACTTCTGTGGTAGTCCCAAGCTGTGCTATTAGAAATGCAATGTGCAGGGACGCCTTACTCAGTTGGAGGGCACTACAGTCATTCCTAATGATAGAGACTGTGTGATGGAGAGCACCCTCAGCAAGCTCCCTGACAACACCAGGCTGTGTGGGGCAGGTGACATAATGGAGGGAAGGGATGCCATCCAGAGGGACCTTGGCAGGCTGGAGAAGTGGGACCATGTGAACATCATCTACTTCAACGAGGCCAAGTGCAAGGTCCTGCACCTGGGTCAGGCAAATCAATCAAATACAGACTAGGGAAATTAACAGAAATGAGAGCAGCCCTGTGGACATGGATTTGGGGATACTGGCAAACAAAAAACTGCTCATGAGCTGGCAGCATGTGTTTGCACTCCAGAAAGCCAGCCCTGTCCTGGACTGCTTAAAAAGAAGGGTGGCCAATAGGGTGAGGGGGTGATTTTCCCTACCCTAAGGAGACACCACCTGGAGTACCACATCCAATGTCCCCAGCACCATGAAGACATGGACATGTTGGGTCCAAAGAAGGGACACAAAAATGGTCAAAGCTGGAGTATTTCTCCCACACAGAGAGCGTTGGGATTGCACAACAGTTTGTTAGACAAACCAAAGAGCAGTATGTGTGACAGTACTGATGTAGAAGGTCTAAGAAAAAATTCCATCCTTTCAAGAGTGACCTGGAAATGCATTGATCGATTTGGTCAATAAGCAAAATCCTAGCCATTCACTGCTTAGTACTTCAGCACTCTGCAAATACCTCCAGTTTCCTGACAGCAAACAATACCTACTTGCAGACTGAAAAGTACCTCATAGGTCTACGTTAGAAATTTAAAAAATTATGAAGCTTAGTAAGCCTTACAGTGTGATATATTCACATGTGTGCATTTATGATTCAAGGACAATTTGTCATTTAAATTCATACAGAATTGGTATCATGCAAGCAAGACGACCTTGCAAATTTACAGAAATAATGCTCAGTGAACAACAGCATCAAAAAACAACTTCTAGCTAACAGCAGCCAAAGAGATAAACCCAGGTAGACTTCATGGCTATGAGGTGCCAAAGACACAGAGAAGAACATTTCCTCATTTGCTTTTACATTCCTTCACTACCAGTGCAAGAGTTTATCATTCAAACGCTAAAAAGCAGGAACAGGGAGGGGTTGGGGTTTCATCAGCAGAGTTCACATGTAAACACAAACCGGTTTCCATCAGAGGTCTTGCCTCAAGATGGACACCAGAATCTAACCAAAGCTCTCATCAACTCATAAGGCTTGTAGTAATGGGCAGAAAGATGATTGCTATCGACTCAGAAGGACAGGCTTAAAGAAATAAAAAAGGTAGAAAATCCCTCTTATATGAGCAAATATTTATTCAGACACAGATACTACTGAATTGGTCAGTAGTTTAATCCAACTGTGATGTCCCAATGGACAGTTACCTAGTTATTTCTTTTTCACTCTGACAAAAAAATTAAGAAAAACTCTGTTAAAAAGACTTAAAGCCTGATATTGCCTAAAATACAACATCTCTGATGCAGACCTACCCAAAAAAAACCAAAAGCTAAGAATTCAAGAAAGTAAGCCTTGTCCAAGAGAGGCTTCATGCACTACTAGAAACAGATGTTTCTAGATGAGCTGAAAGTGATTTTTGCGAAGCACTCACCTCCTGCCAGCCAACATGTCGAAGCACGTTCATGAGGTGCCCAGTAGCGCACAGCCACAGTGAATAAACTACTTTTGCTTCCAACTTAGTAATCTTTAAGTCCAATTCTTGCCATGTCCTCTAGGTAGCCCTGAATTCATAGCCCTCTGTGCAGTCCTACCTACCATCTACAACCATCTATCACATCTATGGTTACTATTTCACATTTACGGTGCTGCTCAAAAAAAGTAAAGATAGAAAGCAATCAGTCATTTTACTATTCTTTCTAGTGTATTTGCTTTAACTTGCAAGTATCCACATTCCTAAGAAGGTGCTTAATGTGACATCATTGGAACATTATTAGAAACACTGCTCTACATACCTTTCCCTGTTGCATTGAACAGTCCACACACCCCACTTGAATGTTTCCATGTTTTGCTCCAGGGATTATCTGTAATCTTTCAAAGTCAGTGCCCAGTACCACAATATCACATCCTGATGCGTATGCCTAAAGTATAAAAAAAAAATTAATTAAAAATTCCCCAAGGAAAACAAAAAACCCCAGAATAACGTAAAGCTTCATCTACTTGCAGTGTGACAGTGAATTATGAAACAGTATAATCCATGCATCCTATCCATGAAAAACACTATATAGTCAGAAGAACAGGGGCATTTGCAGAGATCATACAGATGTCTACAATTTAAAATTTAGCAATAGGAAGTGGCAAATTAGTCTTTCTCCATGCTTACAAGTGCATCACAAGATTTGTAAAACAAGCAAACAGTGGTTCGTGATAGAAAAGGCAAAAAAAAGATGGAGATACAAAAACATCTAAAGAAAAGTAATGCATAAAAACCAAAGATCTTGCAAAGCAGGAAAAGGTAATATATTTCTTAGAGTGGAGACAGAGACTTTATCATTTATCTCTTAATTTTTGACACTTCTGAAAAGGGGGAACAGAATTGAGGAGGTAAAATTTTACTAAAACATTTACTAAAACATTTTTGTACAGGAAAAATTCTAGACGGTAGCCAAATGAAGCTTAGTTATGCAAAAGCAAACTGTCCTATCAGACTTATTGAGTCTCCTGTTACTCGCATTAATTCTATTCTCTCTTAAGTTTATATTGTCACTGAGTACGTTGATATAACACATTCACAGAGCAAGTTCATTGGAACCCTCAATGTCTGAGTCCAACTTTCTTCCTATCTTTTAAAAAGTTTTATTAGATACTGAGTACAGACAAAAATGGAGAAAAATATTAAATACTGGAGATACTTGTGGAAACAACACTGAGCAGAACCAACCAATTAGCACAAGAAGGCAGCATTCAAGGATGAAATTACTGGAATAAGGAATGCACACCCATTAAAAAGTTAGTCAGAAAGACAGCAGCAAAAGTAAGAGCACAAACAACAGTGTTCTGCTAGAGAGGATGAGAATAATAAAAGGGTCAAAAATACCATTTTAACTGACTGTAAGTTTCGAGAGCAGAACAGTTGCACAGAAACTGAAGATGGAAGATTTCCATATACTGACCAAAATTATAATGCATTACAAGCAAATTTACTAATTTCTAATATAGTAAATAAAAGCTGTTGACTTGAAAAAAAGGCAGAGTAACTGAAGGCTAGATATATAAATTTCCAATCTGATAACCATGTTTTCAGGTGTTTTACATGAAAGAGTGTTTTTATCAAGACTGGCCAAGACTATGATACCATTACATACATTAAAATACATAAATAAAATAAAAAATATGGAGATTTTGGTCCAAAGATGATTTTCCCCCACAAAGGATTAAGTGATGTTTCAAATAAGATTCTTAGCCAGAAAACTGTGATCACCATTCTCAGCCGGCATTCTGTTACCACTTTGCAACCAGCAGAACACCAGGCACCACCTCATAACTGAAAATACTGTCTATAATTCTGCAGATTAAATATAACTATATATTAATTTATGATCACTTATTACTGGTAGGTTTTTTAGCCCCTTCTGGTCCAGTCCTCCCTTCAGCTTCAAGACATTCAAGCAGTGCAATTCATCTTGTCAAAAGAGCAACATTTATTACTAACTGACATAGTGAACTGCAGGTTCCCAAGCAATCTAACTGGAAATTTGTTCCAGAAGAGGAGATTGAGTAGTAATTTTTTTTCAAATTAATTATTTTGATATTGTGATGGCATGAACCTCAGACCTGATCATCACAGAACTATTTTTCTTCAGTTAAAAACTATCTCAAATGGTGATTCACTGGTTAAGTCCACAGTTTACCAGAAAAATGTTATTTATTGTGTGTACAGTTTTTCCCAAAGCCATTTTGTTGAATTTAGAGTTCTGTATTGAGGCAGTTTTAAGGAAAACAAACACAAACAAAAAGAAGTGCTTCACTGTAAAGACATAACATAGAAACACAGACATAGCTTTATTAAAAATATATATAAGATCGAAGTGGCAAAGGCTGTATGACACCCACCTGCTGTGTATGCCCCTCTAGGCCTCATCAGCACTTCAAAGACTTACTATATTTCTCCTACCTGGTTCTCTCCATTTCTAGCTTTACAGGCAAGCCTGAAATCACCTAGTGTCACACCACCACAATCACAGGACAGAACATAAAGAATGGCTTGAATTGAACACAAAGAATGGCTTGGATTGTAAGGGACCTTAAAGAACATCTTGTTCCAACTCCTTTGCAATGGGCAAAAACATCTTTCACCAGACCATGTTGCTCGGAGCCCCATTCAACCTGGCCTTGAACACTTCCAGAGATGAGGCATCCACAGCTTTTCTGGACAGCCATTCCAGTGCTGCATTACTCTCACAGGAAAGAATTTCTTCGAAACATCGTATCTAAACCTACTCTCAGCATGAAGCCATTCCCCCTGACCTGTCACTACCTGTTCTTGTAAGTAGTCTCCATCTTTCTTGTAGGCTCCCTTCTGGAACTGCATAACCACAATACGGTAATCCCTAAACCCTCTCTTTTCCAGGCTGAACTTTTTTCCTCAGCCTCACCTCATAGGAGAGGTGCTCTATCCCTCTAATTATATTCATGACCCTCCTCTGGACTCCCTCCAACAGGCCCATGTCCTTCCTGCGTTGGGAACGCCAGATATGATGCAGTGTTCCAGGCGGGCTCTCACCAGAGCAGAGCAGAGGGGCAGAATCCCCTCCCTCCCCTGCTGCCCACACTACTTTGGATGAAGCCCAGGACATGTTTGGCTTTCTGGGCTGCCAGTGCACATGGCTGGCTCATGTCCAGCCACTCATCCGCCAGCACCCCCAAGTCCTTCCAGCAGGGCTGCTTTCAATCCCTTCAATTGCCCAGCCTGGACTGACACCAGGGGGTGTCCTATCCCAAGTGCAGCACCTTGCACTTGGTTTTGTTAAAGCTTATATGAAGCTCTAAACTTCCATCAGTGAACAGGGACCAACATGTGCAGTAACACATATCATTAACAGAAATCATGAAATTCATAAAATAACCATTTTAATGAGATCAGTAACTCCATCAGTTTTAATCCTCAGTACACTTCGCATTTTGCACTGAAAAAAACTCTGTTAATAGCTATCAAACATTACACTGGAGACTTGAGGAACTGGTACATTCATCAATTCATCAGGAAAAAGAGACTTAAAACAGCATCACAGATTATCCTGAGTTGGAAGGGACCCACAAACATCATCGGAGTCCAACTCCTGGCACTACACAGGGAACCCCAAGAATTACACCGCATGCCCAAGAGCAGTGTCAAAACACTTCTTGAACTCTGTCAGGCTGGTGCTGTGATCAATTCCCCTGAGGAGCCTGTTCCAGTGCCCAACGACCCTCTGAGAGAACAACCTCTTCCTAATATCCAACCTAAACCTACCCTAACACAGCTTCAGGCCATTCCCTCAAGTCCTGTCACCGGTCACCAGACAGAAGGGATCGGTCCTGTCCCTCCACTTCCCCTCGTGAGGAAGATGTAGGTTGCTATGAGGTCTCTCTCCCCTCAGTCTCCTTAGCGAAGCTGTCACTGCTGATACGGTTTTCCTTCCAGACCCTTTCATGTCTCCTTTGGATGCTTCTAATAGCTTTTTATCATTCTTATACTGTGCTGCTCAAAACTCAGAACCCAGGCTAGCTTCTGCTAACCTGGGCTGTGACAGACCAGAGTAGCTTAAGGAGGTATGAAAGAATCCCAGCTTTGCTGTTTCCTGCAAGTGTCCCCTTTATGAATATGAACCAAGAACTATACCTCATTCTCTCTTCTGCTATGTTTAAAGTTGGCTATTATTTTATGTTCAATAATAAATTCTTGCCCAACTTCATATGCCACATGTTTAAAAAAAAAGTTTGTCAAACTGGGGAGGAACTTTCTGATAAAAAGTGGGGAGTATCTTCTCATCCTAGTAGTTCTCAGTTCTAACAATGAATTGTAAGTACACTTGTAAGAAGGTGGGGGTGAGACAAGTGCCCTTTCAAAAATCTTGTGTTTTAGAAGAAAAATATAATAATTCCACCCTTATGTTCCAGTATTTCTCCACACTACCTGAAAAAAATTATATTTGGGGTAAAAAAACAAATCACTTTAGACATCAATCTGCTCAGATAGATTAGATCATTAGATCATCATCATCTCATTGGCTTCCCAGTACCCAATAAGCTGCAGAACCACTGACACGCTCCTAAGCCCATAGAGCTGATCTGCTCTCAAAGAGGTAGAAAGGGGGAAAAAAAGGCTTTTTCAAAGAGCTTCCAAATATAAATACAGCCAAGCAGAAGGATGATGACTTGGAGGTTATTTTTGATGTTTAGTTAATGTTTGCCTGCAGGAGAACCACAATTTCAATGACAAAAGGCAAGGGATGCAGAGGGTAGGGAAGTTACATATTGCAACAGAAAAAAGTGTCTGAATATGAAGGTGACTAGGTTTTCTGGCTAATAAAACTGCAACTGGCTTCCCTTTTTTCCTGTTGCCTACTGTTCCCATTATTCATCACACTGACCTGACACTTCAGGAGCAAAGCTTGTGTATTCCCCTCACTCTAAAGCGTCTTTCCTTTGGTTCTTTGCTTTCCCCCATGTAACTCATCTATTAGACTGTATCTGTGCAGAGATGTCAGATCCTCTTACACAGTCACTGGACCCCAGACTCCAGCTGTAAATGAGGGTCCTAAGCAGCATTATCTTACCAAGACATTTCTCTAAACAAAGTGCATAAAATTAACTGCTGGACTAATTTTACACTTAGATTTTTTTATTCACTGCACTGTTGTATAACAGAAGACAGTACTCAGGAGTAAGAAATATCTTCCATACTCTAACAGTGTCTCAGATACAACAAGAATGAATTCTGCATACCAGTCATTTAATCTAATTTTATTGCGAAACTTGTCCGTGATAGCTCACATCATTCATCTTCATTTTAACAGGAGCTAGTAAGAGTGCATTTTTATCAGCTATATTAACTATGAAAAAAGGTAACTCCAGTCTTCTCTTAAGCATAGGGCAAGAAGCCATTCCAATAATTTCTTGCATACATACATATATATATACACACACATATATTTTCATACACATTATATATGTACACTTGACTGTATTACTTGGCCCTTGGCAGAGAGGGGAAGGGAGGGAGAGGTACAGCTTAAAATGCTTCCATATATCTGAATGAAGAATTCCTAAATCAATATTAATATTAATAACATTAACAATAACAATAACAACAACAACAACACAACAACAACAACAACAACAACAACAATAATAATAATAATAATAATATCAAAACCCTAAGATGAGTTTTTGAAGCAAGCAGAGTCTCTAAGTCTCTCAGCTGGCAGGCCATAAAAGCCTTTCACCTTAAGAATGCCCTGGAACATTTACAAGAAAGTTGTCTTTGCACAATAAGACAAGCAGATAACGTGATATTATCATGTACTTGGAATGTTTATTAAACAAAGCTTTGTTCTTCTGTTACAGAAATAAACAAGATAGAACTAGTTCAAACTCCAGGACCATGGATCTCAGTTGCTGCTGACATAGCAAACAAGCCTGAAATTAGGGAGTGAAAGATATTCCAGGACTGTGAAAAGGTCTGTGATTTTGCATTGCAGTACTAGGTTTTCACAAAAATTCTGCCCATTCTTTTAGTGCAATGTCAGCTCTTATTTCTAAATTAATATTTCTTTGAAGGAGATAAACAGATATTTTGACTATAACAGTGGTTTACAATCATGAGGTTTTAATAGAAAATAGTAGGCAATTATATGAACTATTCTGATTTTTTTCTAAAGTGAAAGCCTGACATACACAACTCAAAATCTGAGCCTTGTACTGGGAAATTACTGTCAACAGAAGGATAGCAAATGACCAGATGTCGACCTCTTACAAAGCACAGCACCTCTAACACAATTATTTCCCTTACACTCAACCTTCTTGATATATTTCTTCTATGTACTGACATATAAAGTTTTGGCTACTGTTCCTGCTACAGCTACCTGAGGACTGACACATTACCTTGGACAATTCGTGCAAACTTCATTTAACCTACATCTCTTACATGAAGGGCACAAGTACACCTACCACAAATTGCCAGCTATTATCTATGGCTAAATGCAGCCATAGATATATATATATATATATATAAAAACACATGCAAGCACATATGTGATTAACATACACTAGAAAGATAAGGCAGAACTCAGTAAAAGGCACAATGGAAATTAAAGACAAATAAATCCAGGAAGCAGGTGATACTGCAATAATAATTGCTGTATTTCTCTGCCCTTTGCACAGAATGGTCAAAATCAAAATAGTCACCATGAGCCACAAGAGCCAAGAGACAAGGTATCTTGCTGAATTATCTTATTCTATTTTAGTATGGTCTCTCTTCATCCCCACTTTTGCATCAGAACTTCCAGCAGTCTCAGTATTCCACTTAAATATCTTATTTAAAATAATTAAATTATTCTAGTAGGGTGCTAAATTAAATTTTAAGAAATAATCTTTCACCATATTTGGGAAAAAACCCCCCAACTTTTTAATTTCTCAAAAGTACTTGAACTATTACACTATAACTGTATATCATAGCGAATATAAGTACCAAATTGATTGGCCATGCACTTAGAATCATGTCTCACTGAAACTGTACTTTTCATTGATGTGTAAAGAAATTTTATCATTTTCTAAAGATTAATTCAGTTAAGAACCAATTAATTTCTTAAGACCAGAGTAGCTTAACTGAAATATTATTTTAAAAAATTAAAGAAGAAAAAAAAAAAGAAGTCTCAGAAAGTGACTGGTTTTTCCTTTCCTTTACTAAATCCCAACCAAAAAGCAGGTGAGGTGTAAACAGTGTAGTTTCTTGACTGACTCGTTATGATCACTCAATTTTCTGGACTACAAGTATCCATGAAGTTCTAAGTACAAATATTTAAGTATTTTCTAGGCAGATAAGTTAAAATATCATTGAGTCACAGAACTGACTTTTATTTATCAAAAAACTTCACAAAATGAAAATTCTTTTTTTATTGCAACCCAGTCTCTTTAGAAAACTCAGTGTGGTCTTGACCAAGCTATCAAACCCCACTCCACCCCCAATATTCCAAGTGCTTTTCAACTTCAAATGTTAAGTTCATAGTTCCATCAATTGAGACAAAGCAAGTCTCAAGTGCAGATTTAGTTTAATCACACACAGAGGAAATCTGTCAAGGAAATATTTTGGTTCCATTGAAATAATCCATGTGATTAATCTTTCCTTCACATACTTTTACCCCTACACACAATCGTTCTTTTGTGACTTTCATTATCAGTCTTGGGACTTGCACTTGTAAAATTACTATTTCTCACAGAGATTTTTATCCTCCTATCTTCCGGTACTTTAGGGGGAAAAAGAAATAATAATTTAAAAAAATGTACAGAATCAGAACTAAATAAGCAAAAAAGATAGTTTCAGTGCTGGTTACCCAATAACTTAAACACCACTTTCAGTAATAACTAGTTCAAAGGATGAATAACTAGTTCATGTGATGAACTCCATGAGCTTTTTAAACTCTTACTCAAAAATTTCAGACCTGAAATGACCAAAAGAAAGCAAAGGATGTCTTTCACTGTGGACAAGTACATGGAAAATAAAACAGCTCAGTATCAGGAGAAGAACACAAAGAATAAACAGGTAAATTCCAACATCTGACAGTCAGGTTCTCATTCAGTGTGCCATAGGTTACTACCACCTGCCCTCAGTGGAGAAACACAGGCATGCTTCCTATGGTGTGTTGATGCTTAAGAGCCTTTTTCTATATATAAATAAAAGATGGGCTAAAAACTCTTTATCAGTGTTCTCTCCAAGGAAGCTCATGCTCCACTTTACACTACACATCCTCAAAAAAACAAGGTCAGAACAACAAACCTGCACCCCCTTAGAACAAATATCTGAAATACCTCCCTAAAACATAACTGCATGTATTTAGAAAGGTATATACAATTCGGTAGATACAGGCAATTTTACACTAATTTTGCTTCAAATTTTGCAGTTTAAGAGAAGAATCTTGACATTTTTAACTTAAAACTAATATTTTAAAGCATTTCACTTTAAATATTCAGTGCTGCCTATCAGGAAATATCCTGATGTATAATGTATCTAAAAAAGACCAAGTTCTCCTGTTGGATAAAGGCAACTTGCTCGTATGAGTTCCCAGCCACAAAAACTGGAAGCACAGAAGTTCGATGTGTTTCGGGTATTCTTCCATTTCTAAAATACAATTCAATAGCATTTATACTTAATAATGCTTATATAATAATTTCAGACAGGGAAAAAACTGTGGTCACTTTTTTCCCTTGGATTTTCTAAAGGTTAAGTCCATCATTGCTTTCCAAAAAAGCAGAAATTAGCTTCAGTACCTTTCACTTCTTAATCCTTCCAAGCAATCTCGTTAACTTACAGCATTACAGAATGAGTTACAATAACAAAAACAGCCCTGAAGCAGTCAAGGATATTTCTGTTAGCAGTTTTAAATCTGAGGAAAAGAAATCCATTAATAACCTTCCAGGGAAAAGGGTAATGAAAGGAAGATGAAGGCAGCTATTGGAAATACTGTTATTACATTTATGTCAAAGAAACATTGTTACACTGTACTTATATGAAAATAGCTCCTCCAAAACAGACCACAGTAATGAATATCAAAAACTACACTTCCCAGTCATTCCTTTCTCCTCAAGAAGAGCTTCCCATTCTTCTTATCCACTGGAGACCTCCAAAACTTTACAAGTTCGGCTGTAACAGGCAGAAAGTGATCCTAGTGACACGAATGACTCGAATTATTTCCCTCAAAAAAGAATGTCATCAAAATGGCAAACTTACGAGAACATATTTTGAAACCTTACTAGCATTTCACTGTAAAGCAAACGTCCTTGTCTCTGACCAAACGGCTTCCCACCACAGGTGGGTCTTTGATATTTCTGGATATGTAAAACCAGAGAGTTTGGTCTGAAGTCCCAACTGCTGTAGTTTAAGAAATCTTCCAACACGAATTTATTTATAGGAAACCAGGACATCTCCGGATGCTGCAGACAGACTCCACAGAGCCAGTGTAACCCTGGGGAAGCAGCTCTGCTTCACTGCCCCAGAGCAAAACTGCAAGTAGCCAGATGAATTTAACTGCATACACCAGCTGGGACAGCAAACAACAAGCTTTCATTCCTGCATTTCCATCTATCATTCCCCTATCAAACTGCAAAGCACAACATGCCGAAGCTGGGGGCAGCCATAAAAGGGAAGGTTAAAAATACCCCAGAGCGGTGCCCTAAGAAACTTTGTTACGTCTGATTTCATTCCTGCTCAGCCCCACGCGGAGGGAGGGTGGGAAGAAGAGCACAACAGAAGTCTGTTTACAAAACAAAAGCCAAAGGAAGGAAAACGCACGCTAATAAAGACTTTGGCCTTTACAACGTACTCTCCACTCTGAGAACAGGGAGCTCAAACAGGCTTTGAAAACCTCAGCAACACCAGGGCTAGGTATTCCAAGGTCTTCCCCATCTACGCCCAGAGAGGATTTCAACCACCTTCCTGACTGCGAGGCAGCGCTGAAACTCCCCTCCCGAGCGAGCCGCACGTCCCGGCTGCCGTTTATGTAATCTTTTATCACCGCCACCATATCCCCGAGTTCCCGGACCGCCGCTCCCGGCACGTGCCCGCCCGCCCCGCCGGATTCGCGCCCTGCCCGGGCCGCCGCCACCGGCACCGGGGCCGCCGCTCCGGACAAGTTTTGCGCGTCCTCGCCCCCGCCGGGCCTGGGACCCGCGAGCCCCTCGGGCGGTGCCGCCGCCGCCGGACGGCGCTACCGGGGCGAGCCCCGCGCCCGGGGCCGCCCGCGGCCGCCGCGCCTGACGCAGCCGCTTTCGGCGCCGGGCCCTGAGGAGGCGCCGCGGCCGAGGCGGGGGACGCTCACCGTGAAGGGCTGGTCGCGCAGGCTGCCCACCGAGAAGCAGCTGTCGCCGGGGTTCACAGCGCCCGTCAGCACCTGATGCAGGTTCATGGCGGAGGGCGCGGCCGCTCGGCCACCGCCGCTTGTCCCCCCGCGCCCGGCGGCGGCGGAGGCGGTGCTTCCCGAGGGCGGGGCGGGCGCCGCGCATGCCTGGCCCGGCCGCCGTCCCTGGGGCGGGCTGAGGGCTCTATCCGCGCTGTGGGGAACCCGGCTTTCCTGTTAAAATAACCTGACTTTCCTGTCAAAATAACGCTGGAAAATGCTGCCGCCGCGCCGGAGCCGGACGGTGAGTGACGGAGCGGACTCGAAACCTGCCGAGCCGCTGCGCCTTCCGCCTGCCGGGGCCGACGGCGGTGACCCCGAGCGCGTCCCCTCCCAGCCCGTGTCGCAAGGGCAGGGGCTCAGCCGCAGCCCTCCCACCGGGCAATGACAAGAGGAAGCACGTGCTAACGGGAGGCTTGGGTCCCCGAGGCTTGGGAAACAAGAAATTTTTGCTTGGACATCAGATTGCCTGTAGGCAGCAGGGCTTTTCACCGTCCTCGTAAAATGAGGGGAAATGGGAGCCGTGTGGGATGGGCGCTGCAGCTCATGAGCGGGGTTAGTGCAGGCCGGTCTGGCCCGACGAGACCGGGCAAGGTCAAGTCAGGCCCGAGCTCAGCAGGCAGTGTTGACCAGCGAGGGGGAGACTCTTCGGACCTGTCCTGACAGGGCACCTCACCATTTCAGCAGCTCTTCACCACCACATGCACCAAAAGCTGCGGTGTCTCCCAGGTGGCCATTCTCTCTGCATTCTCTCTGCTCTCTGCTCTACACTGAAACCACTGTATAATTCTTTCCACTGTAACTAGTTTTTAGTCTTCCATCAATTACTCTTAAGAACTTTAGTATTACAAGTGTTTTCTCTTGTGAACTACAGGTCCCACGTCAATTTTTATTATTACATTATGCCTATATCAAATATTAGAGCCTCTTTCTGCCCAGCAAGCTCTTCCAAGAAATAATGCAAAATTTAACTAATTTCGTGCTGTTAGGCGTAACTTTGTGTTCCACATCCCAGGATACTTATAGGGTGATACTATGTATCTGTAGATGATAATGCTTACTTTTCCAGCCTGCCTAAGCAAGGTCAATCTTACACGCTTTTGGGCATGTAAGAAATACACATCATTTTAATAAATAGAAGCCTCACGTCCTTTGAAAAGCAGATTGACAAACCGTAACACAATTTGCTGCTGATAATTCATGCATATTAAAGAAAGATTTCTCTTATTTTTAAAGTCTCCTGATCTGAGAAAAAAATCCATCAGGTTTGGCACTCTGTGTATATATGTTTCTCCAAAGAAAGGTATAAACTCCTGTAACCCTAATCACTTTTCTTTGTCAAAAGATAAAAAAGCTTATCAAATTATCCTGTCAATGAATAGTGGTCTTACTCTTGCTAGGGTTACTGATCACTGATAAATGATCTTACTCTTCTGTGAGATGCAGAATCTCAAAAATCAACCTTAGTGAATTTTTAAGGTAACAAAAATTCTGTTCATGGGGTTCTAGGTAAGAAAGTAACTGAAACCAGTAAGAGGCCCTTATTTGCTGTTTGCAGCCCAATCAGCTACTTCTGGGCTCACACTTTGCTGCTCCAACTTTGTTTGCAGCCAGCTGGGACTTCTTCCTACAGGGACTGATCTGGAATACAGCAGACAGAAGAGGTCAGAGGTGCTACAGGTCTATATTGGTTCCTCAAGGTAAAGCATGTAGGATTTGCAATATAACAAAAGAAAGAGCAGGCTAACAGTAGACAGCAATCCCAGGCCCCTGTCTGAGGAGGGTGAAGAATTCAGGAGGGAGTGGGAACTCAGGACACCAACAAAAAAAGAGTTTTACTTTGCAGTTAACAACTGCTTTTTAATCTACATCTATTTGCAACACAGTATGACATTCATAACTGGAACACCCTAACCTGCTGATATGCTAAGAAAATACAGAAGTTCTCATTTCCTTTCTAAGTGGATTTGACCTTTGTGACTACTCAGATTAGTATGTTTGGCTTACTTCATAAAAGAAAGGTCATTAGCTTGTGGTATCTCCTCTGTGGATAGAGTGAGATCCTGTGTAATGATCTGTCAGGCATATAATCCATATCCCGGCTCCCATACCTACAGGAATGGGGCACTACCTTCTGCCTCCCGTATTTGCTGTCAGCAGTGCACAGTAGCTCAGGAGCTTTCACACCTCACCTCTGTTCTGATCCCTGGCCCTGCTGCTGTGCCTCTTCCACTTCTCGGCCTGGGGAATGGCAAGGAGAGCCATTAGCCACATGTCCTGCAGTTTGATTGATGCCCCTTCTCAATTCTGCAACATCTGTGAATTTTCTGACCTGCAGACAAATTACATACTGTATATTTTATTATAATATCAAAGTGAATTCACTGTAGGACACTGGCATTTAAAAAGAAAAACTTAAAATTATTCAATACAATTAGAAGCATATTTAGACAGTTATGATTATAAAGTACCATCATAAACTCCTTTTCATTGTTTTCCCCATAACCTCAGTAAATCTTCTTTATTTGAGTCTTTCTGGAGCCACAGTTCTTCTCAAAAGCTGATGACTCCTGTCATTCACCACTGCTAACGGGTATGCTCACTCAGGCCTTGACTTTGGTTTTTTTTAAAGGGGCCCCATACAAAATAATAGCAGTATCAGAAGACCAGGAAGGTCAGATAAGAAAGACTCTAATTTCCCAATATTTTAACATACAGTGGCTGTGGCTGTTCTGAAAGTCTGACAGAACTGCAGCATTTGTGCGTTCACAGAAGGGCTTGAAAGTGAACAATTTACAGCTTTTTGATTATTGAGGAAAGTATTGCTTTTTCAATAACAATGAGGCCCTTAAATACTCCATAAAGCAATATCAAATATATGTATACACACTTTTCATTAGTAAATCCTGCATATATTTTTCTAACAGTATCCCAGAAAAGTTAAATGAGAATTTTAAATCATACTCCCACAAATCTCTTCTAAATTAAAAATTGCACATCTGCATAGCAAATCCCTATTAACAATATTCTTCAGTGTAATGCAATACAAATAAAGTTGATATATCTATGTAAATTATTTCACTTGCAGAGTTACAATTACATACTTTGTGTTCTTTCTGTGCAAGAAACATCCACGAGTCACTCATTAACAGCTGTGAGGTCGCTTATGTCAATGATATACAGGCAGCTTTGAAAGAAGCTGACGTTTTAAGCGGCATGTTTAGAGTTTGTCTACAGTACTAGGAAATGTTGTAGTCTTCCATTATTTCTTAATAATTTGCTACAGGAAGGTAAGATACTTTTAAAATATCTATATTTTACCTTTCATGTTGAAAAAACAATGCACTGCATCTGAGAATGACTGTCCTACCTCATACACTGTTTGACCTTGTCTTTGTTGTCCTTGATCTTTCTGCAGGGTTTCTTTGGTTTGTGAATACAGAAAGGCAAAAGTTGGACTTTTTTGAGGTTAAGATTGAAAATCCCTTACTGATCTCCTCAGGATCTGTTGGTCTCCCTTTGTGATCACACTGGGAATCACTTGAAGAACTACCTGATTCTCCTCTTGAGCTTTTGTGACTTTTAACAGTATAAAGAGTCAAAACACACCACAGCATCTTGGGAAAATGTGAAATGCATGAATACATAAATATTGGCATTCGGTAGTGAAATTCTAAACAGATGACCACTTTGGAAATTTGTCTTTGCAAAAAGCTTGCTTTATTCATGTCTTCAGTACCCTGAGTTTTATATTTGTAGCCTGAAGGTTAGAGTGATATTTGGGGGGGGGGCGGGTGGTGTTGACTTTTTTAGGGGGTTGGGTTTTTTTGGGTTTGTTTTTTTTTAAGTACTGTTTTCATTTGGTGAAAGACATTTTATAACAGCTAATAATGCTGTCACATCTCCTGTACAGTGCACTACATTGCCTTTCACTTTAGTGATCTGATATAACCTTTTTCTTGGTGAGGGAGATATACACTGACTGGTATCCTTTTATACAAGATATTGGTAAAGATGTTTTCATTTATTAAATTCAGGTTTTATTTGGCTTTTCATGATACTTTGGTTCCAGCTGAGAGTATAATAAGTAGTTGATTCTAAGGTAAAAGTCAGGCTTGCAAATTAACAGTTAACAATTAACAGGCTTTAAAATTTCCTTTCATATTCAGAGTTTTACATTAATTTTACCTAACTGAGATTAAAGTTACTTTTGAAGAAATAATGAAAAGGCTCCTGGATTATACATTAACTGTCCACTCTTTCCCCATGTATTTGTAAAATACTCTGTGATTCCTAACAGCTGAGTATTCTGAGCTGGACTTTATACCTTGCGTGAGAGTGGTGGTGGGTCCAGGAGGGTTCAACCATCACTTTCCAGCAGGCTGCCTCCAGGACATGGATCCACACCACAGCAGGGCTGGGAGAGCCAGGAGGGCTGCTCTGCTGTGGAGCTGCTGCACAAGGTATTCACTGGTGAACTCCACAGTGCATGGCTGAGAGTGATCTTGCTTGGCATGTAGAAGTCCTGTCCTACTGCAAACAGTAAACAGTGACGATTTCCAGATGCATCAGTCCAGTTTTGCTTGTCATCAGTCTCATGTGCACAGGGTACTTTTTGTGCCACAGTCAGTATCCTGGAAATGACTGATCCACGCTTTCTCCACCCACACAAAGATGCTGTTTAGCTGGTCAGTTTTTGTGTAGCCTGGGAGGCTCCATCTGGCCTTGGAGAAGTTCTGCTGACAGCTCACCTGTTGGCACTAAACTCTGATCAGACTGCTGATGTATAATCTCTAACATGAAATTCACATGAACAGCTGTTGAAATAGCATTTCATAATAAACTGAAGAAAAAATAGTATTTGTTCTTATACTCAACCTGAAATTTGCAGTATATAGAAAAAGGAATAGACTTACTGAATAACTTAGAATTTACATAAAAAGGACAAATACATTCTGGTAGATAATACTGCATAATGATTAAGTTATATGTAAATAAATATTTAGACTACACATTCACATAATGAATTGTCATACTGCCAGTCTATTCCAAGAAAAATTATTTTATAAGTTTTGAATCCTCTGTGGTATTTCACATGGCATATTGTTTCCATATCATGCTTAAAAGGGTGACACCCATTATGTATGTCCCTAAGAAACTTACCTGAGGTATAATGCAATCCCTTTACTTTCCCTTTCATATTTATATCAAGTGCTTCGATATGTACGTTTCCAAATTCGTTATCAGCATATGTCCACAAATCTATTGCATACAGACTTTGATATTTAGGCCTTTAAAATGGGATGCTCAAGGGCTAGCCTGAAAAAAAAAAAAAAAAAAAAGAAAAATAAAGTGATCTTATGCTATTATTTCAACCTGATACCTCTGTAAGATTTTTAATGGTGAGGTTTTAACTTCACAGGAGGATGATTGAGCTATTGACGGAAGATTGGCTATTCCTTATACCTGTACACAGACTTAAGCAGATGGCCATTCAAGTATTGGGAAAGAAAAACACAAAATACAAAAGCCCATTTTTCTTCTCAGTTGCAGTGGAACTAAAAATTTTATCCTCAAATGCATACACCCCTTCTTATCTCACAGTCATTTCGTGAGGTAGCCCTGTATTTTATTCTTTTGCCAGCAGTTTTCATTGTATGCAGCTGACAAGTTGCTTCTTTTTCTGGTTGCTACATTTCATTAACATAGTTCACATTCATATGCACAAATGCAGGATGTCTGAACTGTCAGGCATACTTGCATTCGTAAGATTAATATCACCTTTTTTATATTGTTTTTGTCCACAAGTAGGGAAGAGAATGGAAGAGCAACCAAATGAAGGAGTGTTCATCTGTGTGTTAATGCACACTCCTTCCGCCATTCAATACCATATTTGTAATGTAATGTAGAAACATAAAATTTAAAAAAGGTGCTGAGACAAATGAAATGTTTCGGTCTGGTGGTAGATTCTCTGTTGACTGCTATATGCTGAGTAGAAAAGGGCATTGCAGTTACTGATTTTGTGCGGAACAAACCACACACTTAACAAGGCTTGGAAAAAGCTATTAAAATTGCTTTCTCAGCACTTGGTCACCTGTATGTCATCTATTTTTTCTATAGGGTAATAAAGTGTTTGCGTTTTTATAGGGGAGAATGGTATTGAAACATCCTCCATTTTATTTTAAAAATTGTAAGATTTTTTAACATAGTTGTGGGTAGGAACTAAAATTTACATATGCACAGTTTAAAACGTATTAAAGGGTGGTGAGTTCCTCATTAGCACCAGACTTCATCTCTTTTATAACTAAAGAAAATAATTTTTTACCAGATTAAGGGGAAAAAAAAGCACATGCAATTTCCTTGTGTGAAGATTGTTAAGGGTGTAAAGTGTCACTGTGTTTTATGAACACTATGACTTTCCTGAAACAGCATGTGGGTTTGTGGTGTATACTGTTTAATCTGCCCAAGAGCGATATTGCTTTCTCGTGACTCTTCTTCCACCACATGTTGTACACTCCACCTCAATGGACTGATTTTATTTACTGCTGAGTCAATATTTACCACTTTGCTACTGCCTGCTGTAGTTTTAATCCCTGTCTGAGCAACTGAATGGTACCAGGAGCTTTTTAAAGCTTTAGGCCTTAATCCTGTCATATTCAACGAGTTTCTAGTGAAAGTTAAGGGTGTTCAACACCCCAAAGTATTACAATGCCTTGATTATTATTGTCTATTGCTTGTATTGTAATAGCCCTGGAGGACTTGATTAAGCAATGGGGAAATATTCTGTGAGGATATGTGAAACCTAGAAGGTTCTTTTTCCCCACAATGTTTTTCTAACTCCATAGAATAAGTAATAGGATTTTTTTTCCTGCATGTGTGAGCAGAAGGGATCCAGTGCTACCAGAAGCATGTGCCTGGGAAGGAACCAAACATAAGAGAAAATATGAGAGAAATTACATAGGAGCAGCCATCAAGAAGCTGGTGTCCTCCTCTGCTTTAATACACTAAATTGCTTTGTAAATACAGACTCCAAACAGGCCTTTTTCAGTCTTTCTTCTGCAAGTAGGTATATGGCTTTGTAAGCAGTTTATTCTGATACGTTTTCAGCAGTGATTTAAAACCACATAATCTGCTTGTACCATACAGATATTAAAATGCCAAGAGGGCACATGAAAAACAGCTTCGCAAAGCTTTCCTCTGTAAACATGTAGCTCACATGTAAAAATTGTATCAGTTTAGAGTGTGCTGTCAGCTGTAGTGTAAATACTATGTCCTTAAACATATTTTGGAGGAAGAGAAATAATTTTATCTTCTGCAATTACAGTGATTTATTCTGTATGTTAACTGGAGAATTTCCATTGCAAAGTGCACTGTGATTTGGTAGCACTGCTAAATAAACAGTAGTGCTCTAATCAATCTAATATCTTCAAGGAATTGTTGCTGTACTTAATACCAAGTATATTATCTCTGTTTTTTCTGGGGGACTTTGTAATGGAAAAGGTAGCAAATATAGTTACAAGGTAAAATAGAATCATGACAAGCATTCTGTGTTTGCATTTGCAACATACTCTATCTTCTTTCTAAACAAAAATAGAAAGTCCCAGTCTTGCCCCAGGAAGAGAGAGAAATAAAATTGATAGCAATCATATACAATCTACAATTAAATTCTGTGTTTAAATATACTATTAGATTCTGTGTTTAAATAGTCCAGAGAGGAAAACAATTAAACAAGTAACTAAACACATAATCAGCACTAGAAAGCTTAAAACTGGCAGTTCAATCTAGGAAATTGTTTCCTGCACTTGAGGTCCACATAAACATTGACCAGTCCTGCTTACCTTGCTGCAATTCTGTGTATGCAAATGTGTGCATCCATCTGTGTGCGGAGAAAGGGACAATGAATCACCACCAATGCATGCTATTTGGCATGCATTCAGAATGCATAGCAATCAGCAATGATTACTTGAAATATGAAGAGATATGAATGTTTCATTATGTAATTGCTAGATGATTCAAACAGCACATCAACCCTTGGGTTACAAGATTTTCATCATTCTAAGAATTCACCATGCTTTCATATTACATAAGAAGTATTATCTAATACAAAATGATTTTTTTTTCCAAGATGCAGCACTACATTATTTGCATGAACACCGAGTGATTATTCGACAAATCAATATTTAATTATTTTAATGTGCTATAAAATAAGCAACAGAAAATAGAAAATGAAATACAAAAAATACTAAAATTAACAATTTGGGTTTTACTATAGATAAAATTTACTGTGAAAATGGTAATTTTGTGTTGAATGATTGATGTACATGTAAATAAAAATAACTGTTCTCAGGAAAGTTCCAGTGAAGTATTATGTCTTCATTTCTGTACTACTTGTTCAGTTTTAAAACTGTCATCTTCAATATCTTACAAAACTGTAAGGAAAAAAGGGTTCAAATCGAAGGCATGAAAACTCCCAAGGACTCTTTCACAGAGGACATAAATATTTCTTGGGGAAAAAGACCCAACAAATGAATTGTTTATGTTTTGTATTCTGTGACTTCCATGTTAATTCTAAACTTGTTTTAGTTTTGAGTTTTAATTTATGGGGCTCCAACTTAAATGTTATCCCCGCATTGTTTTTTATGAAGTTACATTTCATAAGGACCATAAAAGCATTTTGAATTTGGGAAATAGTAACTGTTATTAGGCCACTTTCCATAATATTATACTAAATAAAATAATTTAGTTGGAAAAAATTTAAAGTTTCATAAAAGAAGGAAAAATTAGTAACTTGCTACAAAATTGTATATTGCCCACTGGTCCAATGACAGGAATGAGAATGGAAATTAAACTACAATGCAAATCATTAACTGAATGTATCAGCTGTTAGTTTTATCACATTTGGAGAAATCTAGTAAGAGAAATATATACAAATTGCTTCATTCCTTCCTAAAACAAGTGATCTAGTTTTGGCCAAGTGTGCATTTTATTCACTGATGACAAGAACTGAGAGATGGATCAGAAAGTTTTCCAAATCCTTTTATAGATACTAAATATACAAAAAATACAAACATGATCATCTTTTACGTAAATCAGAAAAGTGATCTCTGACTTGGAGTGTGAAATTGATGGGTAGAGAAGTATATAAATATTGGTGGAATACTTTACTCCTCAATATGTCTAGGCATTTGCCAATGGAGTGCTTCGAGAAGCTCAGTAGTGCCCTCTGAAGATGGTAAATGGTTGCCTGTCTATTGCAAATATTTGGCAATAGCCCCTCTAAGATCCTCTCACAAGAGAGGGCCAACAGGACTAAATCAACTGAGCAGCGGGAAGTGTGTCCCTTCTCATTCGTTACCACTGTTAAGTGAAATATGTGAGCCCTATTTATTTATTCACAGGTGCCCTTATTAGGATATATGTTTTCACAAACTTGCCTTCTACTGCTTTTCTGAGGGGTGCCACTGCAGCAGCAGGCAGCTACATAACCTGCCTGTCATATATGTTCAGCCTCATGTGCAGCTTCCTTTTTTGCTTCTTTCAGTCTCCTTACAAATGTGCCATGGGCACAGGACAAATCCGGTGGTCTGTAGACTGATACAAATCATATTATTTTGCAGTTAGCTGCTCTCCATTAAAAGCTTCCTTTTAACATTTCCATACCTCTACATAAAGGAGTGCAAGGCACGCACTGAGCACCTGAAGGTCATGTAAATACATGTCCCCAATTATGTGATTGCTCATTCATACACTTCTCTGACTTTGCAGTGCACACATCACACAACAAAATTTCTAGCGTGCTGTAGTAAACAAGCTGTGTACAAATCAAGGTAATCTGAGGATAAAGCCTTTACAAGCTACCTTTGAATTCATCACCTTTGCTCATATCAGCATACGCTTTTTCATATAGAGGCTGTTTTCATAATTTTACACCTGAGAAGGACACACAAAATTGGCACACTACTATTTTTCTCTGCTTCATAACTTTGGGTGGCAGCATCATAACAAAGACCTTTGCTGCACATGATCACACAGATACACAACAGAAAAAACAGTGTCAGATGCAGCTTGAGCTACAGAAAATTTTGAAATGTGCAACTTTGTGTAATACTGTGCAGCCAAGAGCCACACTAATTGCAGTATTTTTGTAGTTTGGCTGTTAAGTGGCTTTTCTTTCAGCATTGAATAGACACAGTGCTGCTGCTTTTGTCATTTGGTTTTTTTCCTTTTCATGAGGATGTCACCTTAGCTGGCCTGAACCTGCATGAGACATATTCCTTCCAGCCTATTTCCCACTCTTCACTGACGTGAATGCTGATTTTTTTTACTGTTCTTAGTAGGAAGACCATTGAGCCATCTTTTCTTATTATCTCACAGCAGTTCTAATAGTCTGTGGGCTGCAGTGTTGCAACATAGGACTTTAAATTCCTCTGTGCTTCAGATCATACTTGTCATGGGAAAAGACAGGGTGTGATTATTTTAGGTCTGTTCAACAAGGTGCTTCCAAGTTCTCAAATACAAGTTGTGCTGATTCCCGCAGTTAAACCATGACACAAGTCTATATATACACAGAATTAACACTATTACAAAAATACAGCTTTCTATATTACTTTTATACATTGGATTTCCTTTTTCTTTGCCCACTGAATTTTTAGTCTTTACAAGAGAAATATAGGGATCTTTGAGGTTCCTTAAGGGAACAGGCCCATAACTGAACTCACAGTTCAAGCGGGACTTTGCACTCTAGAGCAGATGGGAGGGACTCTCTGGATGTGACCCAGGCAAGATGTGCCATGGGGTCCCAGCCTGCTCCACTGCTGCCAGCAGTGGCTCGTGCTCTGGGGCTGGTTCAGCCTGGACAAGGGGGGCCCTTGGGAGCACCTGACAGGAGCTTTCAGTGCCTATGAGAGACTGTCAGGAGCTGGGATCTTCTCAGAGGGGCTCAGTGGGCAGGTGAGGGGCAGGAGAGACAGAGGCTGGCCATTTGGAAACCTTTCCCCAAGAGGACAGATGAGCAGCAGCTCAGGCTGCCTGAGGGCTGTGCAGGCTCCCTCCCTTCCTGAGCAGCCTGGTCTGACCCCATGGCTGACGCTGCTAGGAGCAATGTCTGGCACCAGGCGCCTCTTGAGCTCTCTCCTTGTCTGGATTATGCTGTGGCACCACGGTCCTTTGAACCTAGATCTTGTTCACTCTTAAGGAGGATGAGCCTCTCCTTGACACTAAGAGAAAAATATTTAACCTTGCATTTTTCTATTACAGTCCTTTATATTGCAGGAATTTTCAATATTAACCAACAAGAGAGTGCTGAAGAATTTCTCAAGAGTGTGTTTGATGGAGTAGATCCTTAAGAGGTGTTTCTTCCTCCCTTCTGCTTGCCACAGTTGCTGACTTTTTTTCTATGTGAGAGCTGGTAGAAACAGATTTCTACAGTTGCTCCACTTACTGTTTACTTTGCTGTTAATTGTTCTTCCTTCATCTCACCTACAAAGAATAAGGAGGAAATGGAACATATTCCCTGAAAGACTGTAATTAAAAAGCTTCTGTTTCACAGGAATATGAGTAGGTTCCTCAGTAACAATACTGCATGCAGTTGTACACATACATTTCATCTTCATGGTTTTCATTAATTTGGGTCAATTATGTTTTTTGCTGTCTTTGTTAAAGAAACCTTCCTGGCTACTATTTGATGTTAATTAACAGCTCTCCTAGGGATGCTCTGTATTTCAAGGCACTGTTCAGCATAGCTAAGCTGGGATCCCTTGTCCAAGGCTAAACTAAAGGGAAAACCTGTTTGCTCTTTCATTATTGTGCTTTCCAGTAAACAGTGTAGAGGAGAGTATCTGGGAATGTATGTTTCCCAGGTAACTCTTTAAGCTTCCACTTAAAAAAAAAAAAAAAAAAAAAATCATGACCACTTATGATGAGCTGTTAGTAGGCACTTGTATTATAATATTTTATCTATGACAAATACAGATTTATGATACACTGTGATATTCATTATTAGAGTCTCTGCTAATGTGATTTCATCCGAATGACACAATAACATAACATCATCTTTCCTGGAATGCATACCCTTTAGGGTTTAGCTTCTGCTTGTCCAGAACGGTGTTTGTCCACTTTACTGATCTTTACAGGTTTCATACTTCATATATTTTTCTTCTGTCTTTTACAGTTGGTTATACCATGTGACCTCCACATATTTTTATGAAGCCTGCAATAATATTTTCACAGACATAATTTTGTTACCTTGAGTAGTAAGGCATCAGTGATGTGTGTCTCTGAACTGAGCTGGTAATAAGGGACTCAGTGCCTACATTCCTGGCTGCCTTACTAGGATGGACTTAATGAGTTTCTGCAATGTCTCATCATCTGCTGCAAATTTATTCCTCATTCTTTCTGAAACTGGATAATCAACAGAAATTACTTGGGTATAAAAGCCTATCATTTTCAAATACAATTGTCAAATAATTTTCAAAGCCCGCATCAGGTGCCTCATCAATCTTTATTTCAATGTTTGTGTCCTATTGATGAACTATAGAGTAATACCTAGATATAGAGTGGGGGGAAAAGACCCAGTCACTGTAATTTGGGAGGCATACCCACTTACTCCAGCTTTCCAATGGATGCTATGAATTTCTAATTTGCTTCTTTCATGAAGAATATCTCAAAAAGAATGCCATGTATTTGATTATCTCCAAGTACTGCAGTGTACTTACTGTAGTTGTTGTATCTTTTCTCTCTAACATTTTCTTTCCAGCCAATTACTTTATTTCAGCTAAGACACCCAGAAAGCCTAATAAATGTTAATCTGTATTTTCTGCCAGTGTCTTTCACACACTGTATTCTTAATTTCAATTATGGTATAATATCAAGCATGTATAATTAATATAAATATGATGAATATGATGAAGTGTGTTTGAATCATTATTTTAAACTCAGTTAAAAAAATTCTCAGAGAATTCCCCTCCTTGCTGAAGTCTGGGGTAAAATCTGCATTCTTTTCAAAATAAGACTTTCCTAGGAATGTAGTTATCCTTATTTCCTGCTTACTGTCCATAAAATCTCTTTAATTGCATTCTCATGCTGCCTTATTAAAAACTCCAGCAATATTCAAGAAAATTGATAGCTTCTATGAGTCTTCTTTCTCCTTGGATCCAGGTTGTTAAAAACCTTGTGGCCTTTTCCCCATGATTTTTCAACACTTTAAGCCTTCTACTTTACAAAATCACAGAATAGTTAGGTTTATAAGGGACCTTCAGGGATCATCTAGCCCAATCCCCACAAATTTCATTATTTATCATCCCAAAAGTCCCAGAATCACAGAATCAAGCATTGGAAAAGAATTTGAGATCATCAACTCCAACCCCTGACATAATTATCAGGTCTTATTCTTGGAAAGAAAATGATGCCAGCAGGTTCTTTGGGATTCACCACTCCCGCTGATACCAAAGCTGGCTCTGATTCTCCAGAGAATATGCTCATTCCTGAGGCTTCTGTCCAACATCATGACTGACCATGCTCTGTCTTACCACCCAATGCTATCAAATGCAAATACACCCCTTAAATTTGCATCCAGTGTCTTCCTTAAGCAGTGAACACCTTGTAATGGTGACATATTCCCTGCCTCCTCTGACTGTATACTATTTTTAATGATTTCCTGGTCTGGCATCTACAGTACTATATAGAACAGTCTCCTTCTCTCTTCCCCATCCCTCCTAAGAAGGCTCATGACTAAAATAATCTACACTGAAATCACTACTATATGTGATGTCTGCATAGGGACAGCTCTACTTAGGTGTGCAAGTACAACCCATCATGCCATTCAGCCTCTGCACAGCTTGCTGTCCTTACAGAGACAGTGTCAGGGAGAAATCAATCCACCATTCCTTTAAGAAAATCCGTGTTGTGACCAGAGAGTTTTGTAGACAACCAGAAGTCATGCTGAGGTTGCAAATAAAAGATAATATAGATGCCATGTCCTTGTCTGGGGACTGCCCTAGGAACTACATTGCAGGGCCATTATTTCTACATTACGTCAAGGTTTCTACTGACATAATTATGTCAGGCATTGATCTTGCCTACTACATTATCTATCAAGCAGATGGTTGAGTAACACAAATATATCAACACTACCGCAACAATTTACTGTGCACGGCTGCTCCGTGGAACTACAGATTCGGGTCATTTAGCTCTGTTCAAAACTTTTGCTTGGAAGTCAAATTTCTTGGGGAAAAAAAATTAGTTCAGTCAAATGAAAATAATTTTGCCAAGGTCTGGCAAAGCATTAAAATCAGGCTATTAAGAAGGAAACTGTCTGCTCAGCAAAATAATAAGGTTCCTAAAATTAATAAGGCAGTTTATTTTTACTTCCTCAGATTTGCCAGTTACTGGAAGAAATAATACATTTGCCTGAGAGTACCTTTTATCATGTAAAACAATTCTTTGTAGAGAATACAAATCCATGAACTTCAATTTAACTTTTTTACATGCCTGATGCTATGAAGGGTACTGCTAGTACTATGAAGGATTAGCAAGTATATGCCAGAGTAAGAACAATGATCAGAACCAAAGCAACAACAAAATCTCAGAACCCAAGATGCAGAGGTAACTAAGGGGGATATTAATATGTCATGCACCGTTGCTAACATTTTGTCTAAAAATTATCCTAGTTATTTATATGCATCCATTTAAAAATGCAGGCTCAGCCATTAGAATAAATATAAACTAAAGATATAGCTGTGATAGATGGCAGTGTGCCTCAGAGTGTAAGATAGGGACAAGAAACAGTACCTAATAGCACCAGATTTGGGACATCTACATTGTTAGATGCAAAGTGAGAGAGCTGATCTCTCCTGTGACAGTGAGCTGGAAGCATCCAAGAGAGGTCCTGCCCAAGACCAGGAAGCACCCTGAATCAATCCACTTACTGCAACCTTGCTAGCACAGGGGCAAAAATTATCTCCTGTGCCATATGCTTTGCTGTCTAAGGCACAGTTTTGTTCAAAGTTCCTTCTGTTGTAAATACGTTTCTTTAATGCACCTTTCTTTCCATGTCCCATATTATTGTCTTCTCTTGTACTACATAGGATGAACTGCTGTTTCCACAATTGTCCCTCTCACATTTTTCTGTGATCTGTATTCAAACTACAGTCTAGTCCTACAATAGCATGGCAGATATCCAGATACACTATTTAATACCAGTCTAGTGTTTGATCTATAAATGCAGGACAATTGTGCTGCATGGATGCTGCTTTGGAAGAAGAGAGCTTTTCTGACTTATTGTATGTTTTCACATCTGTCAATAATTTTCTCAAACAGTCTAGAGATGAAACTTGAAATATTCACATTTTACAGATTAATTTTATTACTTTCTTGTTCTCTACAGCTGAATCTCCTGTGCTATTGCTGTGACTTGAGGTTTTTACTGCATTTGATGTAGTCTTGTCTGGAAAGCTGTATTTCCAGAACCAAAAAAACCAAATCCTACAGAATATATTGTGCGTCCAGTCTCTGAAACTGCCCAAATGAAGAAATGGCAAGATATTACGAAGCACATGGGCATGAGTAAAGTTGCCCTGGCGTTTCCCCTTTGCATTGTCATGTTTTCCAAATGACCAAAACATCCTGGATTTAAAGAGAGAGGTACCTCTCCTTTTCAGAGGTGCATTCTTTTAGCTGCATATACCTTTCTGATAGAAGACACAGAGCACAAGCTGAATGTTACATTTCAAGAGAGGTACAGTTTGGACTTCTTTCATCCACTCTTAAGGCTTTTTGCTTCACTGTTTGTTAAGAGCAGAAGTAATTCAGTTACACTTATCGTGGGAGTTAAAGAAAAGGCAACAATTTACAGACATATGGAACCTGTCTCCTTTGACAACCTAGGGTCATTACCATTACTGACACTGGAGCAAGAAACACTAAAAAATACTGTAATTATGGCGTTTGACTAGCTTTCCAACAGAGATCTGTGAAACTTCACACTCAGGTCATAATTTCCTTATGGCTTTGAAATGACTTGCTGAATGCAAAACTTCTAAATTGAGTGGAAAAAGTGGTTGGTTCTGACACCCCAAAATGCCTTGTAAAGATACAGCTGATTGGAACATTGACTTCTAGAGGTCTTTAATAAAAACTCAGAATTAAATATTTCCATCAGTATTCTAAATAGTCCACCCTTTTCTCTCCCAGTGACGAGCCACATTTACACCAGCAGCACAAACTGAACAAAGTGAATTCTCTGCTGACATGCTTGTCAGCTTGCACGAGTCATGTAGCGTACAGAAATCTCCACTGGATAGTCTCAGAAACAGAAACTTTATGGTTTAGCACTAAAGCTATAAAGCTCTGGAGGACATATTAGCCCTTGCCTATAGTTTTTTAGCAGACACCACTTCAAAGGCTGTCTCGCCACTACTTGTGTTAATCTCCATTACTGAAGTCCACCTGTCCTATTTTACACCTGCTCTTTGTATTTTCAACCACATTTTACAGTTAAAAAATGACATACACAGCATAGCAAGATTATACAACCAACTACAGTTTCTCCATATGGTGCATAAATTTTGAGTTTTGAATCTTCTAGTCAAGTGTTTTGAAATTAGCATGAAGATCTGTCACCTATTATTGTAATGTGCTCCAAGTCATCAGAGTTGCAATCACAGGCTGCAATTACAGACTTAGTGATTGGAATTGCCTATTATTACCCCAGCGTCATGAGTGAAGCCATGATGCCATCAGAAGCATCAGAAGTTACCAAACTTTCAAACGAGGGATGAAATGGCTGTGTTTGCAAATGTGTTTACACCTTACAAATGCTTGCTTTTTTCTTCTATGAGAGAAGCAAATGAATATGAGTGATCCGTCACCTACCTCAGATGCTCAGTCTAAGATGTTTCAAAAAGGAGATGACACTTACATGTGACTTTATGAAGTTCCATGTGACTTTCATATGCAACATGAGAGCTCTGCTTGCAACAGATAAACCCAAAAGTGACTCAGCAGACAGTTTTACAAGCATAAAAGCAATTAGACTCATGAGCTGAATTAGGCAACCAAACATACTTCAGTATATTTTTCCAGACTATGATCTCTTCACATCTTTTGCCACCAGCCCATAACAGCGAAACAAAGAATCAAGTACACAGAGATTTTCTAAATCAGTGAAGCCTTGTGAGGGAGCCCAGCCCAAGCAGCAGGCTGGCAAGTTGTTTCACAGCACACTATGACATGGGCAAGATGAACACTGCAGCAACAGGAAAGGAAGAGTGGCAGCTCGCAAAAGGAAGGATGACAGGAAAAAACACAAGTGAAGCTGCCATGAACAGTTATTTTTAGCTGGCAATACTTGCATGTATTGCCATATGCTCTTCCAGTACATTATGACTGTACTCTGCACAGGGCTGGCCCACACCAAGACAGCAACTGCTGACTGAGGTCAAACTCTGCAGGCAGCAGTACATGCCCAGAAAAGCAGGTTTTTTTCCCCAGTATTTGCATCTTCACCACTCTTTCACTTTTTCACGGACACTAGAGATCTCTATGGAAAGCTGGACATTTTTCTTGTCTTCATTCCTCCCATCAGCACACTTATGCCAGTATGAGTGTCTGGCTGGCCACAGGGTAAACTTGGCTGGTCTGTCTGATTGGAAATACAGAAAGAAACATGCAGGGCGGCTGTGTGGACACACGAGGACTTGCATTAGCACCAGGCACGATGGGGAGTGTAGGAAGGCAGGTGAGATCATCACCTTCACCAGCTCTGACAATTTATGAGCACTTTCAAATTATTTGTTGCATTTAGAAGTATGCCACAATTTTTAAAGTTTGCTGAATATATGTTGACTTGAGCAACATGCTCATTTGAGCTTGATGGAAATTGGCTGGAGGCAGCCTGCAGCAGCATTGTCTAACACCTGCTACCCTGCCAGCACTCACCAGTTTCTGAACTGGAACAAGCAAACATTGTTTCATGAGAGTCCAATATGTGCATGCCTGTTTACAGTTCTCATTACGAGAAGGAATTGCTAATCCACCATTAAAAGTGACTATTTTATCAGGAACAGATACTTGCAGAGCCTTTGGCATCTGCCCACTGAATGCGGAATGCTGAACTCCCAGCACAGATAGACTGAAAACAGCCAAATAAACACTGAAGTTTTTATTAAATAATTTGTAAATGGCAAACTTTCTGTATAACTAGCAGCATTTTATAGTAAAAAATGCAAACAAAATGTTCAAGAACTCTCTCAATAATGTCTGCTGGCATAATTTAATCTATGCCAGAGTCTTAGGGCTCAGCTAGTTTACCTGTGTGAGGTGAAATATATTTGCAAGCAATGAATGGCAACTGCACAAGTGTACAGCTGCAGACCAACCTTCAGCCTCCTTAGGGCTTCTTTCTTCAAAGTGAGGCTAATATAAGCCATTTAGGCTAACCTAGGTGAGACAAAAAAAGCAAAGCTCCAGTCTGGACGAATATTTGTCATACCCCAGTACTTCCCATATTCCTGAAAGAAAAACATTACCAGGTAAGCACTATCACATAACTTTGTTAAAATTAATGCCAATGTAGATTCACTAAGAAGTTTCACTGTTTTAAGACCAAGTAAAGAAATAAGGTTCTACTCATAGCATCATTGCCTTCACTATTGTTTTTTTCAAAATGGCTTGTAATTATCCTGAAGTGAAAGGAGAAAGAGAAAGAACACTTCCTGGTGTTAACAGTATGTGAAAACATGCAAAGCAATAGTTTCGAGATGCAGTAGTTACCTTGCAAAGTCACACCCTTATTTTTCAACTGTAACTCATCTGTGTAGGTATGCCAAAAATAAAAGTGTGTACACAGGAGATAGCATGAGACAGTTGGGATGGAATGTTATTTTAAGCTATTTCTTCACATGTAAGCAGTTACTAACAGCACGTTCTTACACTGTATCTCCAAGCTTTTGGAAAGATTTTCAATGGACAAACATTATTATCCCCCAAATCCTGTGATTCTGGGAAGTAAATAATGCTATGGAAGGTATCTCTCTTTTTTACAAATATGTAGAACAGAGGTGCTAAATAACAAGCTCTGGAGAAAACTGCAGAATAAAAGCATAACCATTGCTGTAAAGCATTTTGGACACAATTGCACAAATTTTTGCTGTTAGGTCAACAGAAAAAACCTCACAGAGCAAGATTAATCAACAATCTGGGTGTTTCTATTGCTGCTGCTGTTTCTCTAGTTTATGTAAAGGACACTTCCAAGCCCCCAATAGTAACCAAAACATTTGAAATTAATTCTGCATTTTTCAAGTCACTTGCTGTCAGTATTTACAAAGCAGTGAGTTACCATGAATGACAGGCAAATCCAAAGACTTCAAATTTAATGAGTAATGTCTGAAGCCACAGGTTCAACAGATTGGGAGACAACATCATGCACTGAAAATAACTGTTACACAGTTTTTACCATGGAATCTGATTTCCAGAACCGGATGGCTAAATCCTTGTCACTATTTTTTTCATTTGTATGTTTTATTCTATTTTTTGTTTGTTTGGTTGGGTTTTTTTGTTTTTTTTTTTTTTTTTTTTTTTTGTTTGTTTGTTTTGTTTTGTTTGGGGGTTTTTTTGGTTTTTTTTTTCCCTTTTTTTGTGTGTGTGTGTGTGTGTGTGTGTGTGTGTGTGTTCTGGTTTGGTTTTTCGTTTTGCTTTAGTTTATTTTCTTTTCTTTCTTTTTTTTTTTTTTTCCTTTTTTTTGCCCCAGAAATGTAATCCTTCGCTGCCAAGGGAAGCAATTAAGATAGGGTGTTCTATTCCTATCCTTTGTGTTGCAAATCTGTTCTTGTATAGCACCTTCTAGAATAAAGACAGTCACAAACACTTTTTGCCCTTAAGTCTCACAGTATCTCTGTGCATGTGGAAAAATACAGTACCTCCAGCAACAGCCATCAAGTCCTTGGTGGGAAGTTGGAGATGATTATTGTGGGCAGCTATCTTGTCTCACTAAAACATTCAAAAAGGCCTGTCTTGGGAAACAAGTGGGCTGACAAATCAGGTCAATACATGCTTGGGTCAAACAGAAAGCAAGCTCTTCCCCAAAACTCAATAGTTCCTCGTTTTGAGTTCAGACACCCCCACACTTCTCCTGCACTGAGCTCTATTTCCACCCTGAAGGTTATGTGCAAAATTGCTCAGGAATCCCCTTATCTAATATATTGGTTTTCATATTGCACGTGAGCTTCTGTTCTCATGTTGCCAGCTTAGAAGGTGCTTTGTTGATATCATTCTGCTGTACAAACATGTCTGTCTGTCTTCTGCTGTGACGCAATGAGGCAGAACTACACAACAAACAAAAGCATCATCCTCCTTTTTTATGGCAGCCTTTGCACATCTCCCAGCTCACCTGTCTCCAATCTTGCCCCCCTTGGCTCACATTTCTCAGTGCCAGTCTGTTATCCAGGCTCATCCGTGGTGCCCTGGGGCAGCAGCATGGCTTTGAAGCTCCCAGCTCCCACTGCACTCACGAACCCTGTGCCTCTTGCTGACACCAGTGACTGTGCAGAAAGACAGCTCAGGCAGCCCCTCCAGCTTATCTGCTGGCTTCTGGATCAATCACCTCAATGCAGGGACAAGTGTGGGGATGGACAGGAAACATGAACTGTAGCTAGCCAGAATTCAACGCTGGTGAGCTGCCATGAGGAACATTCCATACAAGGATACAGCTTTTACAAAGAAAACAAAAGAAAATGAAATTATCCAGCAGGATTTCAAATTACTTATGCTGGTATTTGAAAATATGAGTCAAACCAGGCGGTAGAAACATGGGACTTGGAACCAAACTGGCTATAGCTGCCAGGACACTACACTTGCTGTTTGAATATGTTTCTTTGTAAACTGCCATGCTGACAGCTTTTTCACATCTCTTTAAATAAATGTATATTAAATTCGAAATTCCTGGCAAGGAAGGGCTTTTTTGGTGACTTTTAACAGCAGGAAATGTAACTTGTTCTTACTCAGTAAGGGCTAAACCTAGAATAAAATAAATATTAAATCCTAGAATGGAAGAGAAATGGTTTATATAAGAACACAGAAGAGACTGGACATGCAAAAGAATGGTAATTTCCACAAAATTTAATGGGCTTTCCATACTACAGTGAGTCTATAGCTAGTCACTAAACATGTGACTATTTATGATCCCAAAAGGGGAGCAGTGCAGTATATCAAATGTATTAAATGTGACCAAGAAGATGCCAGTCATTCCATCATTTAGGTCTGTAAATTTACAAATTTCAAACTCTGGTCCAAAGAGATGCTGTGAATTCCTCAGGTTTCTAATATGATGGTGGAGGCACTAATTTGGATTCAAGTATGCACATCAAATACTCAAGCTAATCATGCATTAAAAAGATAGTGTGAACATAATTAGCCTGCAAAAGATTATCAAGATCTGCTATTAAAAATATTTAATTTTTGACTCAAACTTAAATATTCAGGCATTTTTCCTCTTAGATGTTTCTTATTTAAACAAGAATTTTTGGCCTAAAAAGAATGCTTCCAATTATTAGAAATGAGTGTTTAGTGTCAGATTTGTAGTTTTTTGGCCTTTAATGAGAGAAGAGGTTGGTCTGTTTAGCTTAGGAACAACACAGGTACAGCACACAGTACCTATGTTTAAAAAAAAAAAAAGAAAAAAAAAAAAAAAAAAGAAAAAAAAGCTGGGGTTCTACTAGCTTTTAGTCCCTTCTGCTGTTGTTGGTAGTCCAGAATAGCAATGTTCTGCCAAAAGGAACCCTCAGTCCTCAAACCTAGGTTTTCATCATGGTGAGGTTATCCTAACCTGATCTTGTGCTTCCATTTTCCTTCAGCTTCAGCTGACTCACTTTGTTCTTCAGATGTATGCATCCAGACAAAAGCATCTTCCCTCTGTTGAGCCTCTAGGTATTCACTGCCACATATACCCATTTCCTTGGCAACAAAATTACTTCAGGTCAAGTTATTGTTACATTTATTTTCAGCATCTATCTGCAGATCTATTTTCCTCTTTTGTGTGGTTGAATCAGAACAATTTACAATGGTTTACTTTCTTTTAAGCTGATGACTGGAGCTGAGTATACTTAGCAGAGCAGATAAAAACTCAAGTCTTTGAAGACTTGAGGAAAGCTGTGAAGGCATACCCAGGCTGCTGTTAGTAGCCCTGCAGGGGGACTCTTCTCAGTAAGGTGGAAGTAACAAAGTGCCCCTGGACTAAGTCATCAATACTCCTTGTCCTGTCCGTAACAACTCTGCTCCTTCTAAAAATGGGCCTAAACAAGCTACTTGTAGATTATAACAACTCACCTTGTGATGAAGCTTTCAGATTAATAAAAACGTTTCAGCTTTCCCTATCCTTCATATTAGTCTCCCTGTTCTAAATTAGGTGGCCTATAATACTAGCAACAGATAATTTTATAATTTAGAATTTGCATAGTGGTATTTTCCTTTTTACCTCCTTTTTATTTTTTAAATTTATTTTGCACTTACAGTGGGTAAATACATAGCCAGCCCCAGAATCAGTAGTCTCTGTTTTTTATAATCTTGTGAGTAAAATTAATGGCTACCCGAAATATTTAATGTATTTGTAGCTTGAGCTACATATACAAAAGAATAGCACAAAAATGCAATACAAAATTCAGCACAAAATACGAAAGAAAAAACATGCTAATATTGTGCATGAATCTAATACCAGGAAGCCTGAATTACATCAAATGGCTCTGATAATTGTAAATATGTAAACACAATACAGTTTATTGTGGATGCAGAACAGAAAACAGGAAATAACACAACTGGCCAACTCATCCGCAGTTGCTAATTTCAAGAGAGGATCTCTCCTGTGGAAATTTACTGGCTGCTGTATTTCAGTAGATTTCTAATGTAAACTGCAACAACTTTGGAATTTAATTTCATTGTACTGTGTAGTGTCAGGTTATTAACACATCTGTTTCAATGACCACAGTATAATTTGCATTTAATCTTGTCCTGTAGAAACTCTCCTGGAGTCGTGTGAGCCCAGCAAAGGCTAAAACGGATTTACGAGCATGGGAAGTCCTAAACCCCTACTCTGCAGCACCTGGAATACAATATAAATTTAAGTGGCCAGATAACTATTTAACGACCAGAAGGCTATGATTTAAATAAAACATTAACAAAAGTTCAGTCTTCCACCCGAGTGTCACTAGCACTAGTAGGAGCTGCTATCAACGCTGAGCGGGGCGCCGTCAGCTCCAGGGCTGGGCTGTTTTGTCGCTGTGTCTCGGCGGTGCTAGTACCCGCGCGGTGCGGTGCGGGCAGTGGCGGAGGCGGGCAGGGGTTCCCCGTTCCCTGTTTCCCGTTCCCGGTTCCCGGCGGGATGAATATCCCCCGGTCCCGGTCCCGGTCCCGGTCCCGGTCCCGATCCCGGTCCCGGTCCCGATCCCGATCCCGGCAGTGCCCGGGAAGGCCCCGCAGCTCCGTGCGACGGCCGCGGGCCGACAACGCACCCTGCCAGCCGCGCCCCGCAGCGCAGGGCCAGCGGCTTCCATTGGCTCCTCCCTGCTGGGCGGGGCTCCGCCGGCGCTCCGCGCTCTCCCATTGGGTGAGTCCCGGGAAGGGGCGGTGACGCCGCCTCACGTGAGCGCGTGCGGCGCGCTCTCCCGCCCGATGGCGCCCTCTGGCGTTGGGCGGCCCGGCCACGCCGGCATGGAGGGGAGCGGCGGCGGCGGCGAGGAGGACTCGGGCCCGGCCACGGCCCCGGGCGGGGAGGGCGAGGGCTGCGAGGGGCTGTGGGAGCTGCCGGTGGAGCGCTGCGAGAGGCGGCCCGTGTGCGGGCGCTGCAGGTGACGCGGGCGCGGGACCGCGGAGGTGCAGCGGAACCGGTGGGCCCCGCCCCCCTGGCCGTGAGGCGGTGCTGAGGGTCCGGGCGGGCGCGGGTCGCTTTTTCGGCGGGGACGGAGTCGCCCTCAGGGCCACCCGCACAGAGCGGGTCGGTGTGAGCGGGGTGTGGCACGCCCTCCAGCGCGTCAGTCACGGAACGGGTCAGGCGGGGAGGGATTACGCGGGGTCATCTGTTCCAGTCTCCCTGCTCAGGCAGGGCCATCCCAAAGCACGTGGCGCGGGATTGCATATTGGATATCCCTGGTGAGGGACACTCCATAAGCTGTCTGGAAAATCTGTTCCAGGCACAGTGAAGAAGTTTTCTCTCATGTACAGGTGGAACTTCTTGTGCATCAGTTTCTGGCTGCTGCTTCTTGTCCTGAGGGCGCCATGTCCTGAAGGCATGCACATACCTCTTGTGTAGGAATACCATGACATGAATTAACTTTCTTGTCCAAGGAATGGGCAAATGTGGTGGGAAGTACCTAGAGGTTCAGCAGAACGAGGGTGCTGCACCTTTTCTCTGTATGCAGGCTTCTGAAAAGCAGTGACGAGGTGTGTATGGGAGGATGTGTCCCCTCAGTGCCATGCAGTGAGGTACGTGAGGCTTCAGTATGGCTGTGCAGCCTTTGGTGCTTCGTCAAAAGAAAATGAGATGCAAGTCTTATCTAACAGCTAATTTTGAAATCCATTCAAGCATTGGTTAATACAACTTGTTGTGAACTCAGATATCTTTTTAAAGCATGTAATGACTTAAGGTCTTGCAGAAGTTCCTCATAACCTGATTTTATGTTTCTGTATGTATGCCCTTTTAGTAAAGTGAGTGGAGGTTGTCACATGTTCCTGAACTGAAATGCTTGTGTGTAACTGCCAAGGAAAAAAATATTCCCAGCACCTATACTGATTAATCTGTTCCCGTTCATTGGTAAAACAAGTGGAGGGGCACATGATTTGCTAACAGTGTAGTTGTAGTCTCTGTTAACTACCAGAGTTGAGAAGCCTCTCCTGGCGAACTTCCTGTTGTTATAAAAAATATGTATCATGCAAGTCATAATATTTGAAGTGTTTCCTGTTAAAAAAAGTAGTCATAAGCAATAGTTGATGCTCAAAGATGAAGACCAGTGAGTGACACTTGCATTTTGCTGCCCTCTTTTTCGCCAGTGACTTACAGCTCAAAGAACTCTTGAGCTGGATGTGGTTCTGTACCTAATATCCCCCAGTAAATGTAGGACTTCTTTTCTGATGTGAATTTCCATGTAAATTTCATGTATCAGCAACATCTGGCTATCAAGAAGACCCCACAGGCCTACAAGCCACAGTGGGGGAGGAATTACCTTTTAATTTATTTTGGCTGTGGCTTCCAACTTTCTCTTTGGCACATAGTATTCAGGGTGTGAGCAAGCCAGCCAGAGATTTATGCCTTGGGTGATGTGTTCTGTTTATGTTTGTAAGCTCCCTTCCTCATGCTATGGCTGCTTAGTTTCCTAGTAACCTTTTGGAAAGTCTTTTGGACAGCCAAAGTTGATTTTTGTCAACTACAGCATCCTCAGTCCTGTATTTATTGACTCTTTCAGAGATCTTAAATAGTTCTGAAATGTAGGGTTTCCTTTTGCTAAAGCCATGCCAATTCTTTTCATATAAGAAATGTAATTTTGTAAGAGTCCAGTAACCATATTTTTATTTGTAGTTTCTGCTCACAGTAGCAGTCTTATATGTTGAAGATTTTTTTTTAGATAGTGGTTTGCTGCTCAACATATCTAGTCCTGAAATGCCAAGGAATTGCTGAGTGAGATTTAACCCACTGTCATTCTTTACTGAGCTGTTTAACCTTGAGTTCTTTTAAAATGCCTGTGGAGTACTTCCTGTTACTGCTGTTTATTTTGTCAGTGTCTTTCACAATATCTACTCTAATTCCTTCAATTTTGAACAGACACTCACCATGGTGAGTCACAGAGAAAAATGGTTTCTAGGACCGGGATCTCTGTTTTCTTCCGTAGTAAATGTGATACAATTTATTCAGCTCCAAATTACCATATAGTATTAAAACAGTAGCGTCCTAAAGAGCTGTGGTTGAATGACATCTGCTTGTGGGAAGCATGGATACAGTAAGCACAGACACTGAAAGAAATATAGGGGCAGAGAGACCAAGGAGGATGAAAAGACTACAGAGCTACTTTTTAAGAAAAAAGGAAAGTGCCATTTTTTTATGGTGATGATGCATGACTGACGTGTGCATTCAGTGTATTTTTGCAGTGTATCCTCTCCATTCTTTTTTTCAGGATTATGGTTAAATTGTGCTTTTCATTGATCATGACATTCTGTGGCATGACTTGGAGTTCAAGTGGGTAAGGCTGTAACTTAGGGTGCCTCATGGGAGGAAATATTACCCTGAACATTATAATTTTGATTGGGGCTAGGTATATTTAACCAACTTCCTCAATTTTCTGAACTCTAGATTTTTATTGTAATGTTCCTTAATGAATGTGATTTAGGTCTGAATTCAGTACAAAAGCAGGGAAGAATGGATTCTCTTTAGTGGCATCTGGTGATTCCTCAGGGAAACTGATTTCAGGTTCAGACTTTTTTTTTAAATATGGCAAGAAAATGACTGACAACTTGCTAACAAGTGCTTAGTCAGTCAAGATGTGAAATAAAAATGTGGGAGTAAGGTAGATAAGTTTTCATGTCGGATAATGTGAATGTCACTTGAGTGTCCTGAAGGAGCAGGATATTTCTAAGTGTTATGTGTTTGAGATTTTCTATTGCCTGTGGTGGTGATGGGAAAAATAGTAACATTTTCAATAGCTTATGGTGAAGAATTTGAACGAAGTAATGGAATGCAATTTTACATTTTGAAGATTTTTGTGTGTGTAAGTGCCAGATTTTAAAAAAAAAAAAAAATGGAAAAAACGACCCTGCTTGTAGTTGGTGTTTGAGACAGCAAGCAGCTGATGCAAAAGAAGTATGTGCAGTTGACTGTTTTATTTTTAAGGAGAGAATTTGATACATAGTCTATCTGCCAAAACCAAAAGGTCAGTGGTGATAAACTTCGAATCAATAACTTCTTAAGGCTTTCATAGCTAACTTAAGTGTTCTACTTGCTTTCAGAAGTTAAAGCCCCATACCCGAACATTTAAATAGAATAAGCTTAATATAGTTTCCAAGTTGCTGTTAGCTTGAAAAACAAAATGAGCAACCCCCACAACTGAAGTAGGATAACAATTTGATTTTGTGGTGTGACACTGATAGCAATTTAACATTTCGAAATTGTGTCCTGTGGGTCAGATTTCATTGTTTTTAGATACATGGTGCTCTCTTAGGGAGAAAGCCTTTTGATAGTTCAAGAGCTGAGAATACACAATTGACTTCTTGCCACAAATCTTAACAAATCAAAACTACATACGGAGAATTTCATGGCAGTAGGAGAAGTTCTGAGGAAGAATTCTTCTCCTGAAGAATTCTCGTGAGAAATTAAGATTTTCAACTGTCAGTATCATTTATCATCTCTGGACGTTGCTAGGTCTCTTGTAGACCATCACAAATACCCACTGGTAACAGTCCTCTGTGTTTGCAGGACCCACTTATGTTGTAAAAGTTAGGTTAATGACAATTGGTATTTTCTCAGTTCTGCTATGATATATGCTGCTATGCTGTATGTGCATTTGAGGTGGGAGGGAAGAAAAGGAGTAACATTAATTCTTTAATAAAAATACTCCCTTTGCCTATATCTAAAATATTATAGATACTCTACTGAATTTGAGTGTTGTGAGGGCTCTTGATAGCATTGATAAATTGATAATGACATGTGATGACATGGTGCTGTTTCATATTTTTAGAAAAAACGCAATGTTCTTACTGAAGTGTCACATATTTGTTAATAATTCTGTTATTACATATAAAGGCTGAGTCGAAAGAAGTAAGGTGGGATTTTTCAGCACAATAAATATGTGCAGTTGCTTTATAGCACACTGTTGTGGTATTTAGGTGCAAACATGTTTTTTTAAGTAGCAATCACAGTAAGTGAAATAAGCATACATTAAGTCTTTTAGCAATGGCTGTTGCAAGAAAAGAGCTTCATAGCCTTTGATTACTCATACTTTGGGATAATTTTTTTTCCAGTTTATGTGTCTTTGTTTTTACTGTGAGAAGAGGAATACCCCCTTCCTATCAGGACATAATTGTCACTGACCACCCTCACACTCTGACATACTCAGCTGTGGCTGTAGCCTGGTCACTCTGTCGTGTCACTGTTGCTTTCATCACAGAATCTTAAATACAGAATGGGTGAGACTGGCAGGGACCTCTTAAGATCATCTTGAATCCAGGCCCTTGCTGAAGCAGGGTCAGCTAGAGCAGGTTGCCCAGGATTGTGTCTAGCTGAGTTTTGAATATCCCCAGGGATGGAGACCGCACAACCACTCTGGGAACTTCTTCCAGTGTTTGACCAGTAAAAAATGTGTGTGTTTTGCCTCTTGCCCTGATACTGGGTACTGTTGGGGGGAGTCTGGCTTCTTTATCTTTATTCCCTCTCATCAGTCCTTTATGCAGGGGGATAACAACCTCCCTTAGCCTTCTCTTTTCCAGGCCAAAGTGTCCAAGTTCTCAGCCTCTTCTCATACAGAAAGTGCTCCAGTCCCTTAGTCATCTTAGGTGTGTGTTGGACATAGTCCAGTAAGTTTGTTGCATTCTGGGAAGCCCAGATCGTGACCCAACACTCCAGACACGTCCTTAATAGTGCTGAGTAGAGAGGAAGGATGACCTCCCTTGACCTCCCGGCAGTGTTATTAAATGCAGCCCACTTTGCTGTTGATGGCCTTTGTGTCAAGGGCAAGGGCATTTTGTTGGCTCATGATTAGCCTCTCTGCCAGCTCCTTCTCTACAGAGCTATTTTTCATCTTGGTATTTGGTTCCGAAGGCTGTTGGTGCCTGGGTTCTTCTTCCTTTGCAGGACTTTGCTTTTACCTGTGTTGAAACTTCATGAAATTCCTTCCAGCCCATTTCTCCAGCCTGTAGAGGTCCATCCTGCAAGAGGCCAGTATTACCGGATAAGGTTCTTCTAGATGTGCGCTCTACATCCAGAAAGGAATAAGTAGGTTGAACCCAGCTCAAAACTATTGCTTTTTTTGAAGTTCATTTTGTGTGTGTTCAGCTTTTATATTATGCTGAGCTACATAAATACTTCCTCCATGCTGGTCTGGCTGGGTCAGGAAGATAATAATTTCTATTGATTTTCTTAGAGGAGGCCATTTACACAAACAGTTGATCCACAGAGCAGTTTATCTGAAGCAAAAGGCCACCCTCCAAGTCCCCCTTGTGTTGAAATAAGTCCAGCTTCCTTTGTGATAGCCGTGATGACTTCCTACATTTTTTCTGAACTTTTTCTTGAAAGGGTTCATTTATCATCAGTCTCACCTTTGGATGGCTGCACTGCCATGTACTCACCACTCCTATCAGCTGTGAGCTTGCTAAGGGCTCACTCTGTCCTGGCATCCAGGTCAGTGATGATGAGGTTAATTGGCACTGGCCCCACTAGCAATGTCTGGAGTACTCTACTAGTGGCTTGTCTCCAACTGGATTTTATCCCACTGGTCATGCCATTAGCACCTGGCTGTTGAGCCAGTTCTTTTCACTGTCAGTTTTTCCAGGTGGTTCTTTATCAGCTTATCTAGGAGGGTGTTATGGGATGCTGAGACACTGTCAGAAGAATTACTAAAGCTGAGGTGAACAGCATCTTCAACCGCAAAGAGTCACCTCAATATAGAGGGACATCAAGCTGATCAAGTGTGATTTTCCCTTTGTAGATCCATCTAACTACTCTCAATACCTGTTTTTTCTTTGTGTTTTTAGAAAGGGTTTCCATGAGGATTGTCTCTATCACCTTCCCCAAGACTGATGTAAGATTGACTGCTGTGTGCTGTCCTGGACCTTCTTGTGGACAGGTGTGACATTTGCTTTCTTTCAGACTTCAGCAACCTCTCTTGTTATCTGGAGATCAGGATAGCATCAACCAGGTCCCTTAACATGCACTGCTGCTCCAAGAAGGATCCGCCATTAGCCAAGGCTGAGCCCATCAGAGATTATGGCGGGACCCCTGTGATTCCCCTGCAGCTCATGGTGAAGTCCATGGTGAGACAGGCTGTCCCTCCACAGCCCGTGGAGATCCGTGGTGGAGCAGAACTCCATCTGCAGCTCTTGGAGGGCCCCACACCAGAGCAGGTGGATGCACAAAGCAGGCTGTGGTCCTGTGGGAAGCATGGCTGGAACATGCTCCTGGCAGGACCTGTGGACCCACAGGGCAAGGAACCCACATGGGAGCAGGTTTGTTGACAGGACTTGTGACTCAGTGGAAAGGACCCACACTGGTGCAGTTCATGAAAAACTGCAGCCAGGGCAAGGAGTCATGTTGGAGAAGGTAATGGAGGACTGTCTCTTGTGGGAAGTGACACCACACTGCAGGGGAAGAGTAGGTGGAGAAACTGAGAGTAAAGCTGAGCCTGGGAAGAAAGGAGGGGTGCAGGGGAGGTGTTTTTAAGATTTGTGTTTCATTCTTGTTATCCTGCTGTGATTAGTAATAAATTAAACCCATTTCCCAAAGTTAGGTCTTTGGTTACAATTACTTTTGCCTGGTAATTGGTGAGTGATCTCTCCCTGTCTTTATCTCATCCCATGCGCCTTTCATTGTATTTTCTCCCCCTTTTCAGCTGAGGAGGGAAGTGATAGAGGCTTTGGTGGACATGTGGCACCTATCCAGGATCAACCGACCAATGATAGTAAGGAGACAGTGGCAAATGTGAGATTTGTCAGAAGATCACAAGTAGCTGGTAATAAAATTTGGTTCTGAGATGAGGCAGAAACTGCTAGAAATAGTAATCTTTTGTAAGCATAAATCTGGCCTTCCAGTTTTTGTCTATGACTTAATCACAGAGGTTATATTATGAGAATGTTTTGTACTGTAGTACATGGCTATCTCTAGAATGTCTGCAGCATCAGCATTTGCTGAGAAGGATGTTTTGGTAGGTAGTATTCAGTATTTTGCACTTATGTCTAACAGAGCATGTGTGAAAAGTGATTATGTTGACAAAATTAAATCTTAGATTTGCCTTTAGATTTTTGTAGAAGGACTTTGTAAGTGGCACAACTCCAGTCTGAGGCTAGGGAAGAGGGGAGTGCCTAGAAGGGAAGCACTGGAGAGAGGAACTAGGATTTTTAAAGGGTTTGTCTTCAGTTGTTGCGGTTAATAGAATAGTGGGTGAATTGTTCTGTGTGTTGCAGTATAGCTGAAGGAATCAGAAATTATTTATCTCTTAATAGATTTTTGGCCTGTGGAACTGAATTTCCTTTCTTTTTAATTTTCATTTATTATTTTTCAAAAAATACAATGCATTTGCACTTCTGTGTTGCAACCCTTGTGTTGACCCTGTAATTGCTTGCATAGGTTTTCCAAAGTGTTGTCCTGACCTGGGGACATAATTGCCTTAACTGGAATGAGACTTTTTTAGCTAATTCCAACACAGATAAGCCTGATAAAATGTTCACAGGCCTTTTCACCGATAGGTTGTATTTCTTCAAAAAGTAAGTAGAAGTATTTGACAAAGATTTCTTGTCACCTTAATGTGAATGCGAAGTGTTTATTCCCAGCATACAGTGATTTTTATGTAAATAAGGTAATACATAAGGGTAGATGTGCAAATGTATTTCTCTGTAAGCGTAGGTACATAGGCAGCTGAGAAAGTAAGAGACATTAGTGTCAATGAGGTGTCTGACCCTTCTCTGGGGCTTTGTCAGCCCTGTAGCAAAAGTGAATGGCAAGAAGGGCTCTGTTGCCATGACTGTATCCTTTTTGTTAGTTGATTTATGCATTCTTAGCCACCTTGGGGAAATGTGTATTCACATAGACAGATCAGAAGCACTGCACTCAGAAAGCTACAAGGTGAGTTACGTTCTTAAGCAAGAAGGTGCTAGTGGCCTCCTGCCCGCAGACTTGGAGTTGATTGTACTTCCCTGGCCAGCGGAGAATCCAACCATAAGACCACAGAACAAATTATTATTAAAAGTTTTATGTTGGAACACATTAAGAACATTCCTGAATAATTTTACAGCAGAATGCAGAATACTTTAAATAAGTGCCAATTTTTGCAACAGCAAAAAGTTGGTCTACAAACAGTGAAAATTTATTTCAGCATTAAGTGGTTATGTTGATTTTCCTGCCACTGGAGAAGCAGAGCTCTTCTGAAAAGGCTAAGAAATTTTAATAGGGCTGGGGGCATGAAAAGCTAGACTATACAATCTGAAAGTCTCTTCCATTCAAGAATTACTCTTTTTTTCTTGATAGACACAAATATCTTTTAAGTTTTTAATTTATTTTCAATAGGAGATTGTCAACGAGTTTTGAGGAATGTTAAGAGAGGGTCTTGAAATTGTGTACTTAATAGTAAAAAAGATGGAGAATTTACCAACTAGAGGTTTAGATGTAACTTGTTTGAAGTTGATGAGCTACAATATATGTAATCTGTACCACATTTTAAGAACAGCTTAAGGTAAGCCGAAAAATTATCAAGCATTAGTTTTGAAGTTCAGTGCCTTTTATAATCTTAACATGCTTCTGGTAATGTTGCTTTAAATGATTGTAGTTTGCTCACTAAATTCTGTATCTTCTATTGGCTAGAATTATAAGTATCGAGCTGAACATGGTATATTTTTGTTCTGTGTTTAGCAGCTAATGTATATGCAGTAGTTTCTCATACTGTTTTTTTGGTCCATATTAGCAATAATGAGTGGTGCCACAGCTGTTGGCAAATTAAAGATTTTGTGAGTTCACTGTTACTTATTTCTGCTGCGTTAAATTTAAAAGGCATTTATTAATTGCTTATTATATTGTGATCCGATTAATGGGTAGAGCCCTTTTTAGGCTACTTGTTTTGTGCCTCAGCAGACTTGGTTAGCATACTTTTTGATCTGCTGGCATTAAAAAAAGGAAAAAGGATATGTTAGGCTAGCCACTTATGGACTGTGGATAGCTATAGGCTAATAGGAGCACAACCAAAGACAAGAACTACAGTAGAGAATAATCTTGTTAGTTAAAGCAACTGTAGTACCTTTGATTGGCTTGTGTTCTGTAACTACACAAAGCACAACTTTTCCTTGGGGATGGTAGTATATTATGAAAGAGGTCTAAAATGCTTCAACATTGATCAAGTCTTCCCAGTTTAATTGTAAGGAATACTAAAAATACCAATGGTTATTTTTCAAGATTTGCTTTTGATTTTTATAAACACAGCATAAAGCCAAAACCTAAAAAAAAAAGAATTTTGCTTTCTTTCAGTGGGAGTTACAAAAGTAGGTGAGAGCTGAAGACTGTTATCCATATACCTAAATAAGAGTTGGTTTAAGTTCAGCAAATCCAGTGATTTTTCATGTAATTTTTGGGGCTTACATTTAACACTGGCATAAGTGAATTTCACCTGCAGTGCTGTCTCTTTTTGAGGAGACCCAGCCCTGACATATTCCCAAGCTCTTTATGAACTAAGGTACTCTAGAGCTTGTCTGAGCATCCTGTGACTAATTGGTCTCACTTCAGTCAAATTCTTTTCAGTTACATGTTTTGGTTTTTTTCTTTTTTAGTTTTCCCCTCAGTTTGAGTTTCATTTTTTAAAAAATAAGCTTTCCTGTCACTTCGGGTGCATCACTCAAACCTTCCCCCCTTGAAACTGTATGCCTAGAATTTATTTTTTTTCCCTGACTAGTCTGAGAATGAATTATCAGGGTGCTCTGACGTTTCCAGCTGGTTTTTTGTATGTCTTTCATTTATGAATATTATTTCTTTTTTCCCTTTCAGCATGGTGTTTGTTAGAGTCTTCTCTCTTGCTTTTAGTGACTGTCATTCCACCACCTGATGTCCCATCCACATTTATCCCTTGCAATACACCTGTGTGTCCCTTTCTCATTTTTTAAAAGTCAAATAGTGTTCTAAGCACTGGATTCAGTTTTCAGTTGGCATTTTCATAGCTTTGCCAGAGTTGTATTTTGCTTCACAAGCTTTGCTGAAATGTTTTTCAGGAAGTCTGTAATGCTTTTTACTTGGAATAAATAATCTAAGTTCAGACTCCTGGGTATGTCAGCCTAGTAGTTGCCTGTGTTGTTACTGGAAACATACATCTCCTTTGGCTTGTAAGACAAAGTCAACAGCTATTTTTTTTGCTCCATCTTTCTACATACAATTTCTGAGTTACACCAATTATGCCTTTCATTTATGGTAAGGATTTCTTTTTAAATTCTGTACTGAGTTCCTAAATCTATTGAGCATGTCAATATTGAAGACTGCAAACTGTCTCTAACAGTTGATTTTTATTTAATCTCAAATTTACTTTCATATACGTGTCCAGGTGTAGTAATTACATAAAAGGGAATGTGTCCTTGCACTATATAACTTTTGTTCCTGTGAACTGTGTAAAGAAAATAGACGAAGTGAGTCCTCGAAGCCTCATCCTATGGCTCTTCTGGCACAAAGTAGTAGATAATAGATGATCCATGCTGTAAAGTTAATGTGAATTTTTTTTTTTTACCTAGTGAGTAAGTCAGATACTTACTGTGGCTTATCTTTATTTCTTTTGACATGTTTTCCTTAGTTTTTATATACTAATAATTGTTAATACAATTTTCTGAGAGTTTTTTCTTTTTTCTTTTTTCTTTTTTCTTTTTTCTTTTTTCTTTTTTCTTTTTTCTTTTTTCTTTTTTCTTTTTTCTTTTTTCTTTTTTCTTTTTTCTTTTTTCTTTTTTCTTTTTTCTTTTTTCTTTTTTCTTTTTTCTTTTTTCTTTTTTCTTTTTTCTTTTTTCTTTTTTCTTTTTTCTTTTTTCTTTTTTCTTTTTTCTTTTTTCTTTTTTCTTTTTTCTTTTTTCTTTTTTCTTTTTTCTTTTTTCTTTTTTCTTTTTTCTTCTTTCTTCTTTCTTCTTTCTTCTTTCTTCTTTCTTCTTTCTTCTTTTTTCTTTTTTCTTTTTTCTTTTTTCTTTTTTCTTTTTTCTTTTTTCTTTTTTCTTTTTTCTTTTTTCTTTTTTCTTTTTTCTTTTTTCTTTTTTCTTTTTTCTTTTTTCTTTTTTCTTTTTTCTTTTTTCTTTTTTCTTTTTTCTTTTTTCTTTTTTCTTTTTTCTTTCTTTTTTCTTTTTTCTTTTTTCTTTCTTTTTTCTTTTTTCTTTTTTTTTTTTTCTTTTTTTAGGCAGTCAATCAACTGTTGTCCAAAAGGCTGGAAATATTAAATAAAATTGAGTGTGCATGTATCCTACATTTGGAAGGAGCACCTTTGAATGCACACTTTTTGTATGTGTTGACAATATCAGCTCATACAACCTTGCAATATTTATTACAAAATACTTTTCTTTTCTTATGGTATCATGGAATTGCCATTCTTGTCTGTATTTCTGTTTAGCACTTCAACCTTTCTATTTATTCCAAAAGTCCAGTTAATTGAAATTGAAAATACATGAATTGTGCACTAGGGAGAGAATAAATGAGTCAAATTGAAATGAATGTGAATTCAGGAATTCAATATTACGATGTTTCTGTCAGACAGTGGAAAGAAAATGCTCCTTATCCAAAAAGCACCTACATCTTACGGGTTTAGTAAGGAAGCCAAACTGTCTGAGGAAATCTACTGCCAGAAAAGTTAATCAGAGATAAGGCTAGTTTTGTAACAATGGGTTTGTAACAGCTATAAAATGGTAAATCAAGACAGTGGTTTTTTATAAAATAGAATGATCCAAAAAAAGGTAATTTAGGGGTTCTTACGGTTTGCTTTTAGTATGGAACAACAGTAGGGGTCTAATTCAGTTTTTTAATATATGCAACTGTTTTTCCTGGTATTTCTGAATTCAACATTACACTTACGCTGATTTAGGAATCAGTTCCCCCCGCCCCCCTTTTCCCATGGTTTATTAGAATTACTGATTAGAAACTTTAGAAATTCTCTTTGTTAGAGTTTCCATCAGATGAAGTCTTGAGTCCGTAAAATCATTAGAGTTTAAATTCATTTTGTCTGTAACAGAAAGGCTTGTTAATTGTACCTTCTAATAGGAAATTTCTTCATTAAAATACCAAAGAAAGTGCATTGAAATCCAATTGTGCTGATTCTTTTGTATACCTAAGTCAAATTCTCCTTGAGCATCTAAGTTCTTTTTAAAACCCTTACGTACGAAAAGCAGGCAGCATTCAGTGCATTAAGTTGATTTTAAGTGCCTTTTAGAATGTGTTATCTCCAAGTAGATTAGAAGATAACCCATAGTCTACATATGGGTTACATACATACATACATATTATATGTATGGCTGCTTCCTGCCTTACAAAATTGGAACAGGGATGCTGATGAATATGTGTTTTAAACTTAAGTAGTTTTAAAGGTATCTAGGCACCCAAGTATCTTGAAGCTTCAGTCTTTAAGACTGCTTCAGTAATGTGGTTGACATTTATAATGGTGCAGTGGATATAATCTGTCGAGCCCTATTAAGTTAGTTATGCTTTAATATAATTCTGTTATGAGCCACTGCTTTCATTTTGTATTCTTTATCATGTTTGCAAATGCAGATTTTGTAGCTGTTAGGACTGGGAGAGGGGAGAAATTTAGTAACGGCGCTATCAGATGACTAATGAAGTCATGTACCACTAAAACAGGTGCAGTTAGGGGACAAATGGAAGAGCAGCATGCCCACCTTCTTTGACAGACTGGTTAACGGATTTAACAGTATCCGACCATGATGAGAGGTTCTGGAGTAGGGGTGGTTACTTTTGTCTGAGTAGAAAAGAATACTAAGGGGGCATTTGAGAGCTTTCTACAAAAGTCAATCTGGGAAGATACGGATTAATGGAATGGGTCAACAAAATAAGCAAAGAGAGCTTGGGCTGTTGAGCTCAAACAATTGATGTTGCTAAGTAGGAGAGGTTTTTGTGGGGGTTTATGCTGCATGCAAAGCTGTTGAATATACTGCCAGTGCCCATGTGGGTGGGGCGGAAGGCATGTACAGCCAGCTTCCAAGTGACAGCCAGGTGGAGGGAGCAATTGCTGTACTGCAGGACGTTAGAGCTGCCATTCAGAGAGACATTGACAACTGTCTAGTCATGAGGAAGCTCACAAAATTCAGCATGTTTGAACCTTAATGCCCAGGGCTAAACAAGCCCAGATATCACTGTCAGGCTGCATACTGGCCTGAAAGGGAACCACCTGCAGCAGAGGTGGGCAGCAGGGTAAGCGTGGGCCAGCAGCATGCTCTGGTGGGAGTAGAGGCCCTGTCCTGTCTGTTCAGTCAGCGTGTAGATGGGTTTCAGCTTCTGAAAAAACAAATTACACTTTGTGAGACTGGTTAAATGCTAGAACTGGTTGCCTGGTGAGACTCTGGTAGGCTGAGATCAGTTGGCTGAAGGCTTTTGAAATTATGCCTGCTTTGAGTCCAAAACTGTCCAGTTCTGAATTATTTTATGAGTCTGTTTATAGCTTTGTATGGCTGTGCTGTGCTTAAGTTAATACCAGTGGCCTCTCAGACCGAGCAATAATGCTTTTATGAGTGCAAAATCTTAATTATTGTAGTCCATCTTACTCCTGTCAGTCTCTTAATGAGGTACTCAAGTGCAGTCTAACCTTGATTTTATTAACTTTTGTAAGCATACTTGCTAAACAAATGCTACATTAGTTATAAAACTAGTGTTTCCAAGTTATGCGTTTCATCTGTGCAATGGACTTACAACTTTCTTATTTAAAAGACAGCATTGTTGTAAGGAATTTTTCCCAAGATGTGAAGCCTGCAAAGCACCTTGAATGCTAAAAATCAATGTGGTTCTGAGGTTTGATGTGGTGACTGCTATATGAAGCATTTAAGAAGTGCTTGTGCTGCATCGATTGTTTTCTATAAAAGCAGCATTTTTCAGAAACCCGAAAAAGCTTTACAATGGCTTAATGAACTTGATGCCTGGTTAAATAAAATAAATATTCTGTATTCAGTAAAAATCAACGTATTTTAAAGAAATAACTTTAAATAACAGGTATACTGTTTTAAAGTACATTATTTTGTTGCATTATCAGGAAACTGCTTTTTAATAAGATCGCTGCTACATCAGTATCAGTGTATTTGACGGCAGTGCTGCTATTCAGAAGAAGGGCACTAGAGTGCAGTATAACATTTAAAGTGCTCTTACAGCTAAGTGGAATCGGGAAGTCTGAGCCGAACATTGCTTGTGCAGTGCCTTTTTTGTATGGTTTTATAATGTTGAGTTATACTGAAGTTTTCTGAGTGTATAAACACAGCTCCATTCTTCTACTATCTATAGCAGAAATGAATAGTATACTAGAATACTTCAACTGAAGATTGTATTTTGTATTTGATGATTTTCCTTACACAGGTTTTTCATCATATGAAGCTCCATTAACTGTATTTTTGCTTGTATTCAGTTGAAGATAAACTAAAGAGAATGGTAGATCTTTCTTTTAACAGGAGTGTGTTTAAAGAGGTTTTGTCTGATGGAAGTTATGTACTTTTATGCTAATGCTAAATGTAGTTTAGAAAGGGAATGCTATTGTCCGTTGTTTTACCATAATATATTATAGCAATGCCTTCGTTTCATGGACTTTTTTAATTTTTTAAAGGAAAGAAGGTTAAATTCATAGTTGGAAGTGACAGGATATAACATTGTTGTGTGGATTGAGAGATGCTAGAACTTAGCTCTTCTGAAAGGTGTTGTGGGTAGTGAGCCTGCTTTCATTAAAAATCAATGGCGGAATTCCCTTGACTTCATTTGGTGTGGAAGTGAGCTTTTAATTTAACTCTTTTTTCTCATCTGCTTGTTTCAAACTAGGATTCAGAGCTGGTTTTGTTATTAAAAAATAAGTATACATTTCAATAGGTTCTATGCTTAAAATACTATGTTAGATAAGATGAAGTTGCATAGGAGACCTAAATTTCAAATGTGAAAAGACCTATTGCTTTTGTGGAGATAGAAAGGCTGGTTTTATTGAACCTTGGTCTGTGTTTTTTGAAGAGACTGTCGTGCATATAATTCAGACTTAAAACTGAAAAAACCTAATAAACCGGGACGTAGAAATTTAGTGTTAAGAGTTTTTATTCTTACTTGCATAGATTTTTTGCAGTGTTACCCTAATGACAAATTGTAATAATCTTTTTTTTGATCAGGAAACAAGCAATAGCAAAACAACAGCGCAGGAAATTTCTAGGTAACTGAACTTTAGATTTGTAGACTGCATTTACACAGCTTCAGTTGCTATTTCAACCCCTCACTGCACCTGAAAATGTGCTCTGAGTAGCTCCTGTTAGCAGTCTCTTAATGTCAGCTTCCCTGTCTCACTGCAGTGTTGATTATAATATATATTCATTATACATGATTGTAATAATATATTTATCATACATGGGGTGCTAAAGAGCCTGTGTTCCCTCATGCCAAGCTACCAGACTGAGAAGAGGGGGAGAATGACTGGGTAGCCACATGGAGAGGCTCTTTGTGCAGGCATGGAAGGGGCTACCAAGCCTACCAGACCCCAGATGCTGATGCTGTATTGTTAATATTTTTTTTTCCCTTTCTCGCTTGGATTGGTGGGTTCCTCTCTTCCCTGGGAAATTCTGAACTTTTTCATGAGACGTTTTGGTTACACTAATTTTATGCTTTGTCTTTTCTTGTGATAGTGTCTAAACTTGTGAAACAGATTGGGAATTATAAGCTGGCAATGTAAGATATGAGCTTAACTTCATAATGTCTCAGTGGCTCACTTTAAATGCCATTACTGCATCACCTTATTCAACAAATTTAAAGCTCTGCTAGCTGTCTGGCATCAAGCTTGTCAGGGTGCCAGCTATTTTGCCAGACTGGAGAGCCAAGATGCATGAAAATGTCAACAGTCTCAGGCTCATTAATTTTTGGCTTTCCTGGCCTTTCTGTAATGACTGCAGTGCTGCATAAGCTAAATGCTATTTTACTTATTTACTCCTATTAGTTCCAGTGGAAACCACAGCCAACTTTAATGTAAACAGTTGAGCTTTTGAAAGAATGTTCTTCTATTGATTTATTAATTTAAGTTATTTACAAGGAAAGCTGCCTGCCAAAGTCTGCTTACATGTAATAAGTTTAGAAAATTATACAGTGTGGATATCTTGTTCTTTTCTTCTTCATACCTTTTCTCTTTTACAGCACTAGAAGATATTTGTTGTTTTGGATATGTTCTGATTAGGTTTGTAAAGCTGCCATGAACATTCCAGGCTGAAAAAAAAATCCCTGAACTAACTTGTTTGTCCTTTATTTATGATTTAATTGGTCAGGCAGAAAGGTTATTTGCCTTGGGAAAGGGACACATGAGAACACTGCGCAGCTTAAAAGCCTTTAATAAGGTCCATGCTGCTTTTGTCCACATTTTTGAAATATATTGATTTTTGTCTGTATGCTTTCAGCATGAAGATGTGCAAAAGATCACTCATTAAGGATAGCGTATTTTATAGCATTCATATATATGCTGTAGTAGACAATCTACTAATTTTGTTGGGTAACCTGTTGCTTTCTATTGTAGTGTCAAAGTCTAAAGGATATGGCTAAGTTAATTTCAAAGTCTTATAATATGATTGTCTGTCATTGTAGTGTTATAAACTTCTGCATAAAAGCCACTTCACCTGTAATTGGTAATTCTCTAGATATTATGTCTTCAATATGTGCTGCTGCGACTGCTGATGAGGAGGATAAAATCTCTTGCACTGTTTACTTAGTGTTGAAAACTGCTGTGAAAAATATGGTAATGCAAAATAGAAGTTTGGAATGGTACATAAACTACCAGATACTTGGAAGGAAAGATTTGGTTTTTTTCTTCATTATTTTAGATATTTTTACAAATACACATTTTATAAGAGAAATATATATATGTATGTATGTATGTTTACTTATTTGCCTAATTTTTGGAGAACTGCACTAACTGATATAATTTTCCAAAGGATAGGAAGGTTTTCCTTAATGAGAACTCAGAGCTTGTCATGATCTAAGTGACTGCTTCTGTCCCTTACCTCTGGAGTGTTGCCTTTTGAGTCCAGTTTTATTTTTAAATCTAGGAAGAATAAGATCTTGTAATCTTTGTAAGTAAGGCTTTTCAAATGTATTGCTACAGTTGTTCGAATCCAGACCAGTTGAACATTGACTGAAAATCATTATAAACTGATTGTTGTTTGATGCTGAAGAAGAAATGAGTTAGTGATGTAAATCCCATTTCTAGTAGCTGGCTGTCAACAGCTGAAAACTCGGAGCTGAAAATCAGCAGTAGCACAACATCTTCTTTAAAGACTTACATTGTGGATATTTTTTATGATTCTGCTTTTTGAGATAGATTTGTTTCTTTTTAAATTTTTTTTTCCCCTCAGTAAGAGCTCAGGACATAACCCCTGAAATATATTGGGTTGCTCTGAAAGTAAATGTTAAAATGGAACCACATATAGCCTGTACTCTTGTTTTCAATACTTACCTTGTTGAGCTTTATTTTCTCCTGCTGAGTGTAGGAGCTGGATAATGGTCTATAGCTTATTTTTTTTTTAAATAGTGATTTGTGCCAGTAAACCACACTCAGAACAAATGGGTCAAACATGAAGTTCGTGTGGTGGAGAGCTAAACAATGAATAACAGGTGCTTGGGGATCAGAGTGGTATTTGTGACTGATAGGGATAGTGGTTTTGTGGTCTTCTGAACTACAAAGCGTTAGTAGCTTTTGATGATGGATACGTTTTTTATTGCTATGAATTTCTCCCCCACCCGTTATGTGATACAACAAAACTGTTCATGAAACTGATGTAAATAGGTGTTTCTTTTTGAACTTTGTCTCTGAACTACCTTATTCTTTGTTTGGGTTTTCTGAAGTCTAGTGCTCTGGGCAGAGGCCCAGAATTGTTTCAAATTTGCAAGAAAGCAAAGCTTTCGAATTGATGGAGAAATCTTGATTAACTATGGCTGGAAAGTCAGGGTTTTGCACAGGAGGCCATAGTGCTGAGAGCAGAGTGGAAAACAGAAAGAAGGGCAAGGGATGTATCTTCTCACCATACCATGTAGGAGCAGGAGAACTGAGAGTTAGTGCCAAGGAGTCTGAGTGCTAGGAAATATTTCTGTGATCTCCTGGCTGCTCACTTGCAGTGCTTGCCTTGTCAAGAAGCAGGGAGATGACTGTCTCCTTGTCCCACTTCTGGGCCTCTTTCTGTACCTCTTCTTTGAAGTATCTATGACCCCATCCCATTGCCTTCTCCCATTGCTACACCCCTTGTTCCTGCTAGTTCCAGTGGGATACTAGGTCAGTTCAAAGACAGTTTTTGTCTAAAAGTACTTCATTGCTTTTGGAATGCCTCTGTTGTATATCATGCCTCTTTGTGCTGTGACCAAGTTTGCTGTGTTGATGGTGCCTTGTGGCAAGAAGAACAGATGCTATGTTTTATCAACTGTAAAACTATCAGGAAAATGCCCTGGAAATTATCTTGTTGAATACAACGGTAACCTCTATTTAATTGGTCAATTTTATGGTCTTGTTGGTTTGGAAATTTCTAATACTTCCTTGATTGTCTTCTGGTACAAAATGCTAAACTTAATCTGGCATATTTTAATGAATTAAATATTTAGCCACTGCGGTGGCTTTTCCTGGAACAAGAGAAAAAAGTTTTGGATCTCAGAGTTCATTTCAGGTTTGAATTGTAAAAGGGGCAATATCTATAAGATGAATGATATAAAATTAAGTGTAAATTTGATATTAGGAATAGATTCTTTGCTAAAAGGGTAGTGGGGCACTGGAACAGTTGTCCCAGAGGAGCTGTGGGTGACCCATCTCTGGAAGCGTTCAAGACCAGAATGGGGCTTTGAGCAACGTGATCTACTGGAAGTTGTCTTGGATTGTGTCAGGGGAGTTGGAATGAGATGACTCTGAAAATCCCTTCCAACTCAGATCATTCTGTGGTTGATACATTCCTACTGTTGATCTAAATGAGTGTTTCTAGGAGGATGCTTTTTTTTTCTGGCTGGCACTCAGGAGCAGTAAAAGGAGGAAGCTGATATTGGTATGGTATTGTATAAAGTCCTGATATTGAAACTTGGGGCTTGTAGCTCTGTAGCACACTCCACATTTGATGTGCATTGGGAAATGATCTGAAAAATGGAGAGACACCAAATGACTCTGTACCTCTTCTCATGATACCATGAGAGCTTGTGGTAGAACTTTACATATGAATTGGAACAAATATTCTAGATTTCAGATCTTGTTGAGTTACTTTAAATGAAGTTGAGTTACTTTAGTTCTGTGTTCTGTTGCTTAAAGTTGCTGTCCTTAATTGTGTTGAAAAAGTTACAAAAGCTTTTGTGTAGGATAACTACATTTTCTTTAGTTACCTTTTTACACCTGAAGGCAATTTGTTTGCAAAGTAGTTGATTCATATTGTTGGGTAACATGGAAACAAGCTTTTTCCTATTGTGTATGATCTTTTCTTTGAACAGAAAATTTTCTCTGTGATTTGTATTAGATACTTTTCCTGTGCATATGCATTTAAGTGTATGTTTTTACTCAGCAAACTAAGATATGTTCCGTTAAATTCACTGGTTGCGCCATTAAAAAGCTAGAACAATGAAACAAAACAAACCCATACACCTGTTTATTTATTTATAACTTCTTGTGGGAAGCAAAACTTCAGCAATATGGGTTTTTTTCTTTCTTTTTTTTTCTTTCCCCTTTTCTTTTTCTTTTTTTCTTTTTCCTTTCTTCTTTGCCAGGAAGCTGGTGTTACAAAGATTACCAAGTGGAAAAGGAAGTGCTCTGTTATTGTTCTTGATACTCCCTCCACCTGTGTTTCTGATACTGTATTTTTATGTGGCTATTGACTCCTAACTAAGTTTGTAAGGATTTAATTTTACATTTTTATGCCTTGTGACCAGTGAGTTTTTAAGTCTTTTGAAAGAGACTGGAGGAAAAAATGGGAGCCGGAACATGATAAAGTTGGAGTAATCTTTTATGCCTGATTTTTCTCAGGAAATCCCATTAAAAATAAGGCTTTAAATTTTGCTTGATAAAGAATGTCCAAAATAAACTGAGAAGAAACTTATGATAACATGAGAAATTACGACAGGTATTTTTGATCTGTCTTCTCCAGCACTCAGAGCATACACCAGAGGTTTATGTAGTGTCAATAAAATTCTGTGTTTAATTATTTCATCCTTTCTTAGTAACACTTTACAACATTGGTCTGCATTGTTGAGAACTGCCAGGCATTAAATGCTGTTTCCACAGGATTACTTATTGAAAGTTAGTGCTATTGAATGTTATACCATATTAACTTTAGACCCTGTTTTTTTCTAAATGTTGGGTTAGGATTGTTTCTTCCTAAATGCATAACTTTATACTTATCTATGTTTAACTCAGTTCATTCTTTCTTTTATGTTCCTTCTGTTGCTGTAGTGGTTAAGGTGGAGAATGCAAAATGTCATCCTAAATGAATTTTTAGATCGTTTTTGTCCTCTAACATAAAAGTAGCGAAAATAACATTAGTTCTCTTTTTTTTTTTTTTTAATAAATGGGCCTCTCCTTTTAAACTTCCCCACACACAGCTTTGTAAAACCCCTGAATGTTGTTTTAATGCATGGGTATAATGGACTTGTGCCAATATAAAACATATATTAAAGCATTAGTGTAAAACGAACATATGGTAACTTTGTGGCTTTTCTTCAGACTTCTCAGGTGGGTTTTGACATTGAAACTTGAAACCATTGGTGTTTTGACAAAAACACGAGAGAAATCTGATTTGCTTGAAGCAGCCATTTCTGTTTTGCAAGTACAGTCTGGGGCCTGACCTTGGCAATATGTGTTGGAACATGAATATGTTGCTACAAGTGTTAGTTAAAAAACATCTGCCTCTTCCTTATTTTAATACCGAAAGCATTGTTTCTAGAACATGTGCTTGGCACACTCAACCTCTGTATGTTTCCATACAAATGTCTACAAATGCTGAGCATAAAATTATATCTTTGCTAGTCTTTGGTTACTTTGGGTTTAAATCCTTGAATTACTGACCTGTAGTTTTCTGAATACGGGTGTAAGAGTACACTCGTTTGCCTTCACAGGGTGATGCTTGTTCTCAGATGAAGCCTTTGGACATGTAGAAAGTTAAAATATAGTTCTGAAGCAAGTGAGGACATATTTGCAGTGAAATAATACAGAGACTTGGAAAGAGTTTCAGAATTAGCTCACTATTTTCCAGACTACTGCATATTTACTTTTAGAGTATCTCTGCCCAGAAACTAGTAATCACGCTAAAACTGACACCACAGTCCATGGTCCAGATTCAGTTCTGCTGGGAAGATAAACTTAATGTTATTCTGAATATCATTAATTTAGGTATAAATAATGGAAAGAAAACTGTGAAGTCAATACATGTACGTGGCTGTCTTTTTCATATGGAACAGTCTTCCAAGATTGGAATGATTATTTTTTTCTTTTAGTCATGCCATTGTGATAGGTTAATTTGCCATAAGTTTTTAGACTAGAATTACTGTATTGAAAAACAGTAAGAATCTACCAGGTAGCTTTGAGCTGTACTGAAATTCCATACAGGTGAATAATACAACAAAAATTATTGTCCTTCAAATCCTAATCCCCACCCATAAACCTTAATATTCTTAATATTCTTTAATATTCTGAATGCTACTGCTCCTGCCTAGAGCTGATTGGTACTTTGATTTTCAGAAATGAGAGAAAACTGTTGTTCAGTGTTAAAGAAATTCCTTGTGCTGCTCCTTCCATAACATCAGCTGTGTATGTAGGGCAAGAGTAATACAGAATCTTTAAACAAAAGAAAAAGACAAAATTCCTTTTCTGCCTAGGTGGCCTTTCTCAGAGCAAAGGAGGCTTTTGTGGTGGTGGAACAGAACTTGGTTTGTTCTGCAGTGCTTCCTGCCCCACAGATGTCGACTGGTAATGTCGGTTTCATGCAGAAATAATTTTGGGGGTTTTTTGTCTCACAAATAACTGTTAGGTTCCAAAGAAATAGGTCTTGTGCCCTCAGGATGGGGTTGTAAAAGTATGTATTCAACATAATTAGGTACCTAATTGGGTGTTTAAAGTTAAGTGATGTATATGTAGGTGTAAGTAATTAAATTATATTGGGAAATACTTTATTTGTCATAGTCTGTACTCTGTTCCCTACAAATCACATTACAGGTAGAGTTTATTTTGCAACTATTTGAAAATACGTGCTTTCCAGATAATTTCCTTCTTTTTGCATGAGTTTTTTTTTTTTTTTCGGTGGGGTTAATAAAGCTTAAAAAACTAATAGTGAAAAATCCAAACCAATGTGGAAAATACAAAAACCATATACCAAAGGGAGACTTGAAAGTAAGTAAGTTACATCTAGTGAAATTTCTTATTATTAAACACCCTGAGGTCAGAAATCACCGGAAGCTCTTCTGGTTTGCTTATATGAGCTAATGAACAGTGGAGCTCACTGGATGGAAGTCATCAGCTAACTGTTTTGGAGCAGCTTGCTGTAGTAGATTTCCCTGCTTTAATCTCTCTTCAGCAGAAAATGTCATGATGGGGAGAACTTTAACAACTTACCTTATTAATTAAAGCAGCTGTTGGAGTAAACCAGCTATTGGGGAGAAACCAAGAAATCACACTTCGTACACACGCCTGAGTTTCTGATAAACCTGATGATCAAAAAGAGGATGAACTTTGATTTAACAATCAGGGCAGAGGCAACAAACAGCTTCCACAGTATTTTCTGCTTCTAGGTTGTTAACAAAACAGATATTTTTAATCAGAGATTTCTGTTTAAATTGGTTACCTGTGGGAAAATTTGGGAAAAAGGCAATGGGATTGCAGTGGAGAACAACCCACCAGACCTGGAAGTGAGGTTGGTTTCAGTTCATTCATGATGAAGGTCCCTTGGGTAGCCCAATAAATAGTCAAGTTACTGAGTGCTTAATTTTAGGCCCAAAGCCTGTCCATCAATACAGCAGAATGTGCCAAATTTATACAGCATTAGCAGCAGGAAAATGCCAGCACTAGAAGTGTGAGGTAAAAACAGACAGCATGCTACTAGAACAGTGTTCCAGAAGAGTGTATCAGAATAATTGATGGTTTGTCATTAGGCTGATTTATTATCTGTGGGCCTTTTAGTCTAAATATTTTAAATTAGTTTTCCTGGTGCATATTTTCATAAGTAACAATTCTTTGTTTTGCATTCACATTCCCTTCAGCCTCACTTTTAATTTAGACTGATATTGGGTAACCTTTAACTGTACACCCTGTGGAGAAGGGAATAGCCTCTGTGCCTCAGTCGTTGAGGCTAGAAATACAGTTTTAAATCAGCACAGCCTGTCAACTGATGAAGAGGAGCTCTCTGTGGTTACTGCCTTTTTATAATGCTGCCATTTACTGTTAAATGCTAATGTTTGAATGGGGAGCAGTTGTGCTGGCTTGAATGACTGTAACATTACTTAGATCACCTGTCTGGGTGTGTACTCTTATGAATAAGGAAATTCATTCTGAGTAAGGCTCATAATGAATTTAATCTGAACCTGTTTTCAGAACTCATTTCTTTGAATCACATATGCTGCAGTGATTCTTTGCCTACTGTCTCTCCTGTGTGATCAATGTATAAACTCTTAATAATGGTTACAAGGAGGGTGCAGGTGAAATTGTGCTCCAAGTGCCTATCACTGCTGAAAATACTTTGTATTTTTTAAGCTTAGAGAATTTTGTTTACACAGATGGTGTGGTTTTAATTGGTCAATACAGATAGTAGTTTCACTGTTCATAGAAGTCTTCGTTTTTCTGTGTAGTTGAATAAAGTATGCAAGGAGCTAGAGCATGTGCATGTCAATGTGTGTTTTTCTGGAGTGACAACTTCAATTACTGTGTGAATAACTTCAGACTTCTTTGCCTCTTTGTTCTTGATCAATCAGCACATCAGTTTCATACTAGGCATAAGGTAATTTCTTTAGATATTGCTCTTCAGCTAGTCATTTCAGCAGTTTCATGCAGTACACTAAAGAATTTAAAATAATTCTTCTTTTCTTTTTTTTTCTGACTTAGATTAAAAGTTCCTGGTAAGGATTTTTCTGTTTTCATTCTACATGTCTGCTACATATTTCAGCATAGATGGAATTATAAAAAAATACAGCATGTCTGGGGTTTCATGTGTGTATACTTCTAGAATGTTATATTCTAATCAGTCTACTATAAATATAATATAAATTATAAATATTGTATGATCTATTATAATTCATCAAATTGTTAAAACTAACTTGCTGGGAAAGCAGTAACAGACTTCCCTAATAAGGGTATGAATAGTAGTAAGCTGCTCATCTTGAAGATGAGAAATGAATTTTTAAAGTGCTTTAACCCTAACCAAACCACAGGAAGAATCTGAATACTGTTCTCAAAGTGCTGTTTCAAGGAAAGCCTTGCCTCTTTATTCTTAGAAGTGAAAGGAGTTTCAAGCATAAAATTACATCATGTTTAATACGTGGTTAGGGAATGTGATATGTATTTGTGTAATGTATCTATATCCTCTTTCACAAACTGCTGATTGCTTTTACTGTTCTTTCACTCCCTTTCACCATGTAGCCGTCCTCAGAAGGTGTGTTTGTGTCCATTCCTGCCTGTACATCCGCTAAAGGTCTCCACCTGCTTGTATATAATTCAGCATCCAGCAGAGGTGAGTAAGGCTGTGGTAATTATGGGATTTTGGCTAGAATCCTAATGCAACAAATGGTAGCGAGGAGGAAACAGCTGTGCTGCCAATATAATTGTCATGCTTTGACTCCAGCCATCAGCCGAGTACCATGCAGTACTGCAGTACTTTTCCCTCTGCCAGATGGGATGGGAATGTGAATCAGGGGGAGAAAAGGTAAAACTTTCTGTGAGAGAAGTAAGAACAGTTTAATAAAATTAAATTGACATACAACATATAGTAACAATACTACTAATAATAGCAAGTGATGTATGATACCGTGCTCACCACCCAGTGACCGATGCCCAGCCCCTCCCTGAGCAACAATAGGCAGCTCCTGAGATCCCCAGTTTAAATACTGGGTATGATATTCTATGGTATGAAATATCCATGTTTAGCCAGTTCGAGTCATCTTACCTGGATGTGCTCTCTCAAGATTTCCTGTGCAGCTCCTCATTGGCAGAGTGTGAGATGCTGGAGAAGTCCTTGGCTTAGGGTGAATACTACTTTGCAACAATGAAAACATCACTGTGTTACCAACATTATGCTCATCCTGGATCCAAAACAGCATTGTATCAGTTACTGGGAAAAGATTAATTCTGTCTCAGCCAAAACCAGGGCAATCATACAATGATTTTTCCTTTTAAACTTCATCTAAGTTGCTGTATTTTTTGTTCAGTTCTTCTGAAATCACACCTTACTTCTGCAATTCCGTGCACGCAAGACATCTCAACTGTATAGCCCTACTCAAATTGAAATCTATTTACCTTTGTACAAATTGTAAGAATGAAATAGCTGTTATTATATAACATTAAATCATTAATGAAGTGATTTGTGGGGTATCCTGTGCAGGGCCAGGAGTTGAATTCGATGATTCTCATGGATCTCTTCCAACTCAGCATATTCTGTGATTCTGTGGTTCTATGAAAACAGTGTCTCACAGAGTTGATTAGAGTTGATCCATGGAGAAATTTTGATTATAGCAGTGATCTTTTAATGATGTTAGTGTTCCTCTAAAAATAGGAATTAAGCAACTCGTCTTAGTGATGACCTTAGCTACTTACCCAATGAGAAACTACAGTTCAGCTTCAGAACAGTATGTTTTGGTTTACTAATAGGGGAACATATGTTGATGTTTTTCTCTGTAGTTGACAGTGGCCTACGGAGGTGGATCATAAGGCTTTTAGAAATTTTACCACGGTTAGGTAGATGGTGGGTCTACAAATAAGAACATGGAATTCAGAAAACTGTACTCTCATGGTCCGGCTGTTTGCTTGATATTATACAATAGCTGAATCAATATACAAAGAAAGTCTTCTTTCACAGGGGAAGAAAACAGAAGCCATGACATATTTGGGGCCTAAATGGGAAAACAGATTTTTAACGGACTGCTTATAATAGGAATACTCTGCCGTGTTACTCCTTATTTCAAAAGTACCTAAATATATGCTGAAGTCACTTGTTGGGAAAAAGAAGTTTAAAAATATGCCAGAGATATTGAACTGGCAATTTCATTGTGTTCCATTTCCTGTTCATGGTGGATGGTATTAGAAAAACTTTGCAGATTTGTCTAGCTTTCACAAAGGGATGCAAGTTTTCCATTAGTCTATATTACATAATGATAATTCATACAATAAACTATCATTGGAAGACCACTGCATGGTAACTATCCAACTATATGAGGGCCCTTGGCTTATCAGAGGTAAGTCCTATTAAACGGTGGGAAGCTAAGAACGATCTTGCAGTCGTCTTTGGAAGTGTCTTCTTAGCCTGTCGCAGGTGATGCTTTTGATTCCATAACTGCAGAGGCATACTTCGGAAAAGGTAAGGTTCCTTTGCTTGTAGGTGCTCGTACTCAAAGCACAATCAGTCTTGAAGGCAGATAAGCGTTCTGGACTGTATCTGATCCTTCAGTCTGCCATTGCATTACAGATATACTCTAAAAGTCTGTTTCCAAAATGTCCCATTAAACTAACCAGGTAGTGAATGTCTTTCCCCTGCTGCACATCAGTCCTGACTGTCATACCCCATGTGCTCCATTATTGGCTTTGGAAGTCTTCAGTGCATTAGAGTAAGCCTTCAGCTATGGTCAAATGATGCTATTGAGACTGGTATTGAGGCAAGATAGTAATGTAGAAAGTCAGGAAAAACATTTCATGTGCTCTGATTAATGTGTCTAATGCCTTCACATTCACACTATCCAGAGGCCAAGCTGCCAGATGCAGACCTGTGCAGGTATCTGGTATTGTGAAAGAGGGAGGAATCACTTATTGTAGACAGTGGATCACAAGTGAAAAATCCTACCATCAAGCTTTCATTTTGCATAACAGGTACATGTATTATTTAGATTTTTATTTGTGAAGGAATCCAAAGGTAATTCAGCATTCCACGTCAAGGTTTAAATACTTGTTTTCAGACCAGTGTTATGGTACCATTGGTGAGTACCGTTGTTCATCATGAGAATAATTAAAAACCTAAATATATAGAAACCCAGCATCAGGACTAGCGCAAAGGTGATGGAGTTATTTGCTCAATCTGACTTATTTTTCTTCTTGACATATAGATATATATAAAAAATGTAAATAAAATAATTTTGTCATTTTTTCTCTTTGGTGCCTACTCTTTTGATCCATAGGACAGGTCGGTGACAGAGTTAGGTGTACAAACCGCTTTTTGTCTTACCTTTGCCTTTGATCATTCTTGAAGTGATAGCCGGTAGAATGTAGGTCATTATGTACTTCTCAAAACCTGAGTGATGGGTATAACTCAGGACAGAACCCTGAAGTGTAGCAGAGGGTATCTCTTGAAGTTGTTCTCGTTCCCTGCCTTCTTTCTTTCTGTGAGAATTTTCAATGTTAAGCATCTGAGAAGAAAATTTAGACTGTGTGTATTTAATGACTTTGTGTATTGATCTAATACCAGTAATTAGATTTGAGTTGCTCATTTTAATGCCTCTTCTGTTTTGTATTTCTTATTGAACAGTAAGAATCAAATGTGAGGGGGAAATTCTTTCTGCTTGTTCTAAATATTCATAAGCAAACATGAAGGAAATATGTATCTGATGGCTTTAATAAATATTTGTATTGGTTCAAACTGTTGTTTCATTGTAGATGGATAATGCTCTGGTAACCAAACTTACCACAAATTGCCAGAAAACAAAAAAGCAATGCAAAAGTAAATTGCATTGAGTCTGGCAGGACTGTTGTTATCTTTTCACACTGCAGCTCTCAGAGAGCTGTGCTGCAGGTGTTTAGACTACTGCTGAACAGTTCTCACACAGCATCAGGGCTGCCCCTCCAAAACTGCCTTCAAAGGCCAGTGGCCTGGGGGTGGGCAGGAGATTGGAGGGCACATAGCCAGAACAGCTAAGCCAGGCTGACCAGGGGTATATTCCATACCAGAGGACACGGTAAGTACCTGCACTTTGCCTACTGATAGGAAATGGAGTATAAAATATTTTTATTTTCCTTTCCTTCTGCCCATGGCCTTTTCCATCCAGAAGTTCACATCTTATTTCTCCACCCCGTTCTGCTGAGAAGGGAGAGTGATAGAGTGGCTGGTGGGCACCTGGAGGCCAGCCAAGGTCAGCCTACCATGTTAAATCCTTCAGTCCTATTTCTATCTGTGTACTTCAGTGGTCAAATAATGAATAAACAAAGAATTACAAATGATTGTTAGGACACTGAGAAGAACAAAGGGGAGTAACTGCTCACTTTCAAACCAGTCAACAGAAGATTGCTGGTATGATAACAAATAGGTTATATATAGACTAAATAAATACAATTTTTTAAATGAGGAAAATTATAAACAAATGAAACCTTTTTTAATGTTAAGTTTGACTTAGCTCTTCTTAAGCTTCTGTTCTCAATTCCTTTCAGCTTTGCATTTTGTGTCTTAGCTTCCTGTTTATATAGCTTCTGTTGTTTTTATCTGGGAAAATTTCATTTCCTGTGTTGGTAAGAGGATGTATTTATTTGATATGAAAGGTAGTTCTGAAGTAAGGATATGACGTTGGAGGGAACAGTTGAATAGCTTTCTCCTGATTGATGACAGCTCTTTTGGTTTAGGTTATCGGAGACAAATAGTTAATTTTCTTCCAGTTCCTTTATTGCCACTTTTTACATTCTTATGAAGAAGGGAGGCTTCTGGCTAGTGAATTGGAATGTTATTTAATTATGATAAAATAAAGACAAATAATACTGTACCATTGCTGATGGCTTTTTCTGCTTTGCTGAGTTAAAAGAAATTGATGGCAGTTTGACAGATATTTCTCCCTCCCATTGCTGGCACCTCAATCCCAAGGTGCTTTGATCTTCATCTGTCTCTAGGAGACATCATGCTGCTGGTGCCATGAAAAATGATGGTGAATGTAGCAGGACAACTACTTCTTCAACTCCATGATGTTTAATTCATAGAGAATAAGTAGATAAGGTTCAGAAACAGCAAAATTAATAACAGTTTTACGCAACAGTTATAAGTCTTCACAAAACTATTTTGACAGCACTTTGGTAGCAAGACAATGTGAGAGTTCAGGCTGCTGCACATGGATATTTGTGGAAGTAACATCTGCCCAGATTGAGTTAATCAGGGCCTCACATGTTCACAAATACTGTGTTGTTGAGATGTGGCTCTTAAATCAAAAGGAAGACCAAACCCTTCCCCCCTCCCTCTGGGTTTCATAAATAAATCATGTGGTTTAGAGACTGATATTTGGATGTTCAGTGTCTGAATCATGAGACATTAATGTTGAGAATATTGTAAGAGCTAATTTCTTCTACTGGATTTAGGGCTTTCATGATCCTTACCTGACACCTAGTGTCCTGTCTCCTACTAGATTCAGCTAATAATCTTCCTTTGTTCATCTTATGATAAATAAAGAAACTGAAACTTCCATTCTGTTTTTGGTGTTGGCATGCTGTCTTCAATAAGTGCAAGATCAAACTGTATTTCCACTTTGTTGATGGGAAAACAAAACTTAACATCCCACAAACTGAAGCTCAATTTGTACTAATTCTTGTCTAGACACAAAGTTCATTGCCAGCTGTGCTAAATGAGGCACAGAAATACATTGCTGTGTTTGAGGAGTAGACGGTTTACTTAATCTTTTTCCTTTCATTAGTTCCTACTTCCTTCACTTTCTGAGGTCCTGCTTCAATACAGCTCTTTTTAACGCTCTTTGAGAAATGAAGAGCCCCTGCTCTCCACCCAGGCCTGGTGGTCACCTTCCTCATCTGTGGCGCAAAGATGTAGATAGGTGCCGAGTCACCAAAGCCTGAATGGCATAAGACAGAATCTTTGGGGCAGTGTAGGTGGCTTTGTCCAGGTTACTCAGAAATGAAGTGACAGGGTGGAGATGTTTGCATTTCACACAGTCTGTTCTCATACAATCCATGCTTTTATTTTTAGCATGTTTGTGGAAATTGAGCCTTCCCCTAGTTTACTTCTGATTCTGATACTATTACATTATTGCTAATGCTGTTTTTTGCTTATTATTTGTTTATTATTCTGTAATTTTCTGTGAAGTTTTGTTACTGTTTTTGATCCTGATAGCCTATTTCAAATTTGTGCTGATGATCATAGATTAGTTGAGAGCAAGTTCAATATTGTCAGTCAAAACAGTACAATTTGAAGCATCAAGATTGGATATTTTTTCTTGAGGATTTTTTGTCCTGTTATCTGGTAAAATTTTCTCTGTATCTGTAGTCAGCAAAAGTTGATAGAAAATGAAAACATTAATAATTCATAGAAGCCTTTCTTGATTTTATTAAAAAATACCTTTTCTTTTTTTACAGGAAAGTCGAGTGTTAAGAACTGTACCTTTGCTAGCAGCTTGTCTCCCTCCAGACAAATGTAAAATTTTGGTTGGTCGACGTTTTAATGAAGACAGGTGAGCAGGATTGCCTGTACATTTTCTGGTTCTCTGTAAATAATAGGAATATATCTTTCAGTGTCTTTATTAATAGCCGACAGTGTTCTTAATTTTTATTTCAAGTGTGCACACTCACTTTTGATATAAGCTTCTGTTTTCCAAAGATGGTCAGAAACACTTGATATTCTTCCTCTAGGTTGTAGTCTCAGTTTTGTGCTCTTGGAATATTCAGATGGTTACTCTCAAACTCTTAGCTGTTTCCAGTTCTGTTCTTTCCTAGTACTAAGTCTGTCTTACTATTCTGTTTCGTTCTTTTTTGGTTTCCTTTTTCTGACTAACCATTTGGTGTCACTGAAATAAAACTAATAGTTTTTACTCAAGTGTGGGAAATTGAGAAAGCGGCCCCAGGGTGAGAAACGCTTAAAATTTGAAAAAAATATATTCACTTACTTCTTCCTCTTAATTAATCATAAGAAAACAGCTTCCAGATTTTTTCCCCCTACTATTCGGAGACTTTGGAAAATATTGCTTTCCCATATAGCATCTTTAATCTTCATTAGATGAAGCTAAAGCTTAGAAATCAGGTCTTGGTACAAATGCCAGTGAAGTTTTACTACATACATTTTTAGTAAAGCAAATAGAAATCATGAATAGTTACAAAGGAAATTAATTCTCAAATTGAGTTGAATCCTTAGAGGAAACTCTCTGTAGAGTTCAATGTATAAAAATATTGGAAGGTAGTAAAGAATGAGGCTTCCACATCTTTGTGCTGCCTGTCTATTAACTGCAAAACATTAAAAATACATTGCTTTTCTTTTAGTCTTCTATGATAATAGTTCTTAATAATTATCTAAAATGTTCTAGGCTACAGGGAAATTTTATCCTCTTCCTGTTAAACCTGAAAATGGGGCAGCTTTTCAAACTGATATGCACCAGGTAGAGCACTGTCAGTTCAGTCTGCACCTAGTAGATGTTCTTTGAATTCTCTTAGAATTGATGATTACAGTATTAAAGCTGTTCCAAGAATCCAGAAGTGTTTCTCTAAACTAGAGGATCCTTTTTAGGTCAAAACCTTCTGGAACATCTCAGCCTCAAAATAGTTTAAATAGATTCGTAATTACTTAGTTTCTGTTATATTTTTTGCCATAAACTGTACTGGAGGTGGTGATAGAAATGAAAATTTTCAATAGGTCAATATGAATTTTGGTGATCTGGCTTACCCCGGTGTGGGGCTAAAACTAACACTTTCAGCGTCTGCAGTGTGCCTGATTTGTATTATGGACATGAGACTGCAGAAACTGGGAGCTCTGAGTTATTGAGTTTGTGCCCACCTTCTTGGGAAGAGGAAGGAAGAGTAATGGTGGAAAGTTATTTTCCAGCTTTGAAATGTGTTATTTTATATGCTTTTTCTTCTTAGCTGCAAATGCATTCTGTCAATGTTTTAAGCAATATTCCTTCCTTGTAACACCAAAGGAACAGGCATTTTGCAGCCTTGCAGAAGCATCTCTATGTTTATTGTAAATGGGGAAGACTGTACTGGTCTGTGATCTTCTCTTAGGGTGAAAGTCTCTGCTGATGGGACTTCTAAAGCCTCATAAATTGCATTAATCTTACATTTTATGACATAATAAATTAAACAGGACTTGTTTGTTTTCTGGATTTCTTAAAAGCCATACTGTCTGTAAGCCATTTGGTAGCTACTGTATAAGAAACTTAATGAACCTTGCCCCCTGTTGGGGCAGGACCTCTGTCTTTATTGCTTCGAGGAAATAAATTATTGCAGAATGCTTGCTGATACCTTTTAGAAGTATCATTGTTTTGAAGCGCATTAAGGCCATACCTTTGCTTTTTGTGATGTTGTTTGATACTATTTGTGTCTTTTGCCGCTTCCGTCAGAAGCATGTGGTTTGGAGCAGTATAAACCAGTATAACTCAAAGTCTCTGCTGTCGCTGACCTTGCTTGTGGGACAGTGCCTGCAGATGGAGGTGTGATGTGGTGTGTATATTCTTTCTCTGCATACGTATAGAAGCCCTACCATGCAGCAGACCTGGCAAAGTGATGACCTGCATGGTTGCCCATACTATTGTTAATTATCATAATAAAATGATAGTGGGCATAACTTCATTATCACGGGATCCAGCAGCTCTTGGCAATAGCTGCCAAGAGCTGCTCTGAAAACTTAGAACAGTTCAAGGCAGCCTTTGTGACCATAAGTAATTGTAGTTATGGATTGGAATGAAAACTCAGCCATACAGAGCAGCTGATTTTCTTTGGAAGAATCCATCACAGCAGCTCTAACAGTGGCATGCCAACCAGCAAACATACAGCTGTGAATCTCTAGCTGGCAGAGGAGGTCTGCTTTCAGCGGTAAACGTACATACCATCCCAGCTGGGTAGCTCTCAGTGCCCTTCTCTTGGAGGGGGAGGCAAGTTTGCTATCCAAGGGTATCTTGGTTATTTTTCCTATGCTTTGTAATCAGCATCCAAAATGTATGAGTAGAACAAAGGGATTTTATAAGGAGCTCTAAAATTGCTTCCTGGAGAATAATATGACCTGAATGAAAACGTAGCATTTAGGTGTCTGATATTTATGACAGTAAGACTGGAAATCAGAATTTTAACTTTTTTTTTTTTTTTTTTTTGGTGTTTGGTTAAAAGATTAAACATAAAGGACTTCTTTGAGTTTCTTTTTTTTTTTTTTTTCAAATTTCCTCTACTCAGTTCCTTCTTGGGTACACTTTTTTCATGTGGTTGAAAGTATACACAAATTATGTGGGTTACATTTACCTTATTCTTGACTGACCTATATTGCAGAAAAGCTGAAGAACCAACTTTGGGAAGTCTTTCCAGATCTTGATGGCTTCAACATGTACTTGACACTGTAATGGTAAAAATGAGAAGGGATTAATCCAGTTTTTTAAGAGCTGATATGTGGTTTTTCCTTGTTTTCTCTATTATTCCTGCAATCTGGCATTTTAATTCTACTGAAAATATGCAGTGTTTGCCTGGTGACTCGGCTCATCAGATAGCATTTCTGAATTTAAAGATCAGTTCTGTTGGTTATCTGGATTTTTTACCCCAGATACCTAAAGACTTAAACTCTGACCTTTTTTTTTGGTATTGATTACATTAATGTCAGACACTGGGATTAATCTTTGCTGTGCTAAAATGATTAAGCTAAAAGTGAACAGTTTGGCATGAGTACTTAGAGCATGGTGGTATTGTAAAAATAACACTTATGTGAGTTTTAATTATTGCTGGTTTTGTTTCCTTCACTCTAAATGGAATGTTATTGTTAGCACACGTGATATGGTGAGGGAGGGCAATTGAGATATACACAAGTGTGGGGGAGGACGGGGGTAGCTAGGGCATCTGTTGTCTCAATTTGGTAAAGTAGCCGCTTATTCTTGAATACAAATTTAAGGTATAATTTATATAGCTGGACATACACTGTGCAGTATGGTTTTCTGAAACCGTGATTACAAAAGCATTCACATTTGAAGGCTGTCTATTGAAATGCTCTCTATAAAGACATGAAACTTAAAAAAAGTGGCATGCAGAGGGTGGGCAAAATAATGTGCTAATGTCTTTTCCCTGCATGGTTCATAGAACTGTATCTAACAATTGCAGTATATTTGGGCAGTGGGCTTGCTATTCACTATGGAAGGGTAGGGCAAAACCAACTATAGTCTCATATGCATGAATAAAATATAATTTATTGAATTCATGTTCTTTTTTGGCTACTAATAAAATTTTTTAGGCAATTGTTTTTGAATAATAATACTGTTCCACTCAGCAGTAATTTTGGGCATATATTGAACAGAGATGACAACTGTATCTATAGTCTAATGTGTCAAAAATTTAAATTATTTTAATTTGATTCCATAGTTTTGTAAACAATCTTGTCACTATTGCTTTTAAGTTTCATTTTATATTTTGTGACAGTTTGGATGGGTTGGTTTTGCCTTTGTTTTATATTTCCGGAAAGGTAATCTGATTCTCAAGCCTTCCCTCTATGGAAATATTCACGCTTTGGTGATTCTGGATGCTATAATTATGGATTCTAATGAATGAACACTTAAAACAAATGCAAGTATTTCTGCATCCACCACCCTGTTATTAAGGGCAATGTGGGGACAATTACAAATTTATCTACATTGCTCTCTGAAATCAAAGTGCTGGATTCTGTACCTGGGATGGGGCAGGCCTGGTTGTATGTATGGACTGGGGAATGAGATGCTGGAGAGCAGCACCACAGAAAGGGACATGGGCAGTCCTGGTTGATGATAAGTTGAACTTGAGCCAGCAGTGCCCTGGAGCCAGGAGGGCCATCCGTGTCCTGTGGGGCATCAGTCACAGCATTGCCAGCAGGGCAAGGGAGGGGATTGTCCTGCTCTGCTCTGCACTGGGGCGGCCTCACCTCCAGTGCTGGGGGCAGTTTTGGGTGCCACAACACAAAATAGACATTGAGCTGTTAGAGAGCGTCCAAAGGAGGCCTTGAGGAGAAGCCTTGTGAGGAGTGGCTGAGCTCACTTGGTCTGTTCAGCCTGGAGGAGAGGAGACTGAGGGGAGACCTCACTGCAGTTACAACTTTCTACAAGTGAGGGGAAGAGGAGCGGCAGGCACTAATCTCTTCTCTGTATTGTCCAGGGACAGGACATGAGGGAATGGCCTGAAGTTGTGTCAGGGGACGTTTAGATTGTATATCAGGAGAAAGTTCTTCACTGAACCGGCTCCCCAGGGAAGTGGTCACAGCACCAAGCCCGTCTTGAGTTCAATAAGCATTTGGACCACATTCTCAGGCGTATGGTGTCACTCTTGGGGTGTCCTGAGAAGGGCCACGAGTTGAGTCAATGATTCTTATGGGTCCCTTGCAACTCAGCATACTCTATGATTCTATGAAATCTCATTATAGTTGGCAGCCCTGCTACAGTTCAGGAGTTTAGATCAGAAATTAAATGGACCACTTGGGAAAATTTGTAGCTTCACTTTCAAAGTAATAAAATGTAACTTATTTCTGTTTGATTTTATAAAGCTGCTTAAGGTAATTATATACAGTAGGTATGGCACTTCCTAGTGCTTGTTCACAAAAATTCTTACTATGTCAAATATCAACTAATTGAGTTTTGCCACTTATCAAATAATGTAAAACTGTTTACAAGTTCTTTATTCAGGTAACTCTCTTGTGAGGTTTTTTTGTGTGCTTTGCTGTTATGTTATCAAACTAAATTCACACATTTTTTCTCCTTATCTCAACCAAGAATGGCTAGATGCAGGCAGAGATCATCAGCCTGTCACAGCTTTTATGCATTCTGTGTATGAAAGTAATTAATTGTGGCTAACTGAACATGTGCTCATTTGCATCTGAAACTGTACTTTACTGTATCAAATTTCAGATTTCTCAATGTAATTTGGATTATATTCTCTCTGGCTATTTTTTTTTTTTTTTTAATACTTTAGCCTTCAACCTTACTGTCAATCCTTAGCAGCTCCTTTCTGCCACTCCTTCTTCCTCACCCTTTGCGTCTTCCTTAGTTTGTGTGCTCTCCACAGGTTGGAGCACCCTTCTGGGCATTTTCACAGGGAACACACAATAACTCTTGCAGCTTTTTCTTTACCAAAACCTTGACACGAACCCAACATAGCGTATGTCACTTATGGGTAGACCTTCTCACTCTCTACAACTACCTGAAAAGAGGTTATGGTGAGGTCGGTGTTGGCAAGATGCAGGACAAGAGGAGATAGCCTCAAGATGTACTTCAATGAGAGGTTTAAATTGGCTATTAGGGAAATTTCTTCACCGAAAGGATTGTCAGGCACTGGAACAGGCTGCCCAGAGAAGTGTTTGAGTCACCATCCCCAGGGGTATTTAAAAGACCTGTAGGTAGGGATCTTGGGGCTATGGTTTAGTGGTGGACTTGGCGGTGTTAAGTGTCCAGTTGGACTTGATTGTCTTTGAGGTCCTTTCCAATGTAAACAATTCTATGATGATCCTTCTGCTAATGTTTCTGTTCTTAAAGGTTACACTTCACATACCAAAAAGTAGATAAATTATAAAAAAGTAGATGAAACAGAGGCACTCATCCTGAGTATCTCTGATGCTTCAGTCCTGATCCTAAGGGCCTCGTTCTGAATGTGGAAATGACAGCGTGTTGCCTTTATTTTTATCCATTTTATTACCTGATGGGAATTACTATGTTATGGGAATTATGGCAGTCAGCAGTCTTCCAAGCATGGGAGTATTGAGAGAGAGGCAAAGGCATCTGCTTATAGCTGAGGTGAAGTAGTAAAAATGGCGAGAAAAACTGAGAAGTTCCTATTCACCCAATGATTTTCTACAGATACGAAATTAGCATCTGGTCTTTATTATTAGTATTGTTTGCCACTAAATGACAATGTTTTATTTTTGAAATTTAAGTGCTTGGGCAAAGTTTAATAGATCCATGTTGAATTAAAACCACTTAGAGATTTTGAGAGCAACTGAGTGTAGATGTGTAATGAAAATGTTTATGGTACAAAAAAGGATTATATTTAAATTGCACATCTCAAGAGCATACATCCCAGAAATAATGAAATGCTACTTGTCTTAAGTATGATCATGAGAATGTATAAATCTTCTGTGACAAAGTAGTTGGATATTCAGGCATGAATGAAACATCTGAATAGTTCTGCTTAGCAGAGATTGTTGTGCTGAATGGATTATAAAGGCCTGCAATGCCTGCTGCATACGAAAACGAAAGCTGAGCAGTGATTTGTAAGAAAAACAGGTATTGCAAATATTTCTCTTAAAAAGTTCAAGACCATAGTTGTGTCTTATAGCCTAACTTCTAAACTGTGTCATTTGTTTGAGCTTTATGTTAGCTGCTGGCCATGTCTAGCAGATGAGAAATTTTGTATTGATATATTTATAGAAAGAGGAAGTGATTATCTTCAGAATAATCTTATTTTTCATTATTGCAATAAAATCTTACCTGGATTGAAGTGAATTACTACAGCTGTAAATGACACAAACTGATTTCTCTTGGGAATTTGAACATTTTCTAAAGACTGCAAATTGCTAATGAAAGTACTGGAAACATCATGGTGTCTGTATAAAGGATTTTCCTTTAGCATAGTCTGTATAGAGGATATTCCTTCAATTACTTGAAATCATTCTGTTTTAAGAATAAGAGCAACTAAATACCATCATTGGCTCTTGATATTTATTACATATGTAATTACATATATACTATAGAATTATAGAATATCAGCATGCAAGGGGACCTCAAGGATCATCTGGTCCAAACCTTTTCGGCAAAAAGACAGTGTCGACAAGATGACCCTGTTTAGCCAAATCTTAAGTGTCCGGTGTTGGAAGTAATACTTGGTGAGATTTAAAGGGATGGAGGAGGAAAGACTAGGGGAGAGTTGTGATTGTTCATCCTGGAAAAGAGAAGGCTTTGAGATGACCTAATTGTAGCCTAAAAGAAAGATGGAGAGAGACTATTTACAAGGCCATGTAGTGACAGGACAAGGGGGGATGGATTCAAACTGAAAGAGGGTAGGTTTAGACTAGATACTAGGAAAAAATTCTTTGTTGTGAGAGTGGTGATGCACTGGAACAGATTACCCAGAGAAGCTGTGGGTGCCCTGTCTCTGGAGGTGTTCAAGGCCAGGTTGGATGAGGCTCTGAGCAACCTGATCTAGCAGGGGGTGTCACTGCCCATGGCAGGGAGGTTGGAAGTATATGATCTTTAAGGTTCCTTCCAGCCCAAGCCATTCTGTGATTCTATGATAAGTCTACGATCCTTGGATGAGTATGCATTGAAAACTATTGTTTTCAACTGAATTGTATTTTGAAGACTAAAATGTCAGTGGTGGTGTTCATAACATGGACTTAAAACACTTCATAGTCAATATGGGTTTGGATTAGCTTTAAGAATTCCTGGGTTTTTTTTAATCATCTAAGAGTGTTAATGATTTAAAACCTCTTCTATCCCAGAATTAGGATATTATTGCTCTTTGAAGACTTGGGCTCTCAAGGCAAACATGTGAAAATAATGACCACTTTTCTAGATTTAAGCCTTGAGTGCTAGATACCCTGTAATAATACGGCCCCTTGCTTTTGAGTTTGTGTAGCAAGATTCTTGGTTAAACTAAAGTGATAGCAAATTACTACAGTGTAACTAAGGTTTAAAAACATAGCGGGCAGAGAAGTTTCCATGTACTTCTGTTTGCCACTGGCTTATTTTGCAGATTTCCTGCAAAAACTTCAGGAGTTTCCATGTATACTAACTGTACACTGAATGGACAGTAGTTATTCCTGTGGTACCATTGCCAAGTGTAGAAGCCAACAGGAAGGAAGAAGAGAATGTGAAAGTATGGGAACTATAACTGTAGCAGTTAGTGGAATTAGTAATTAAAAAAAAAATCAATTGAGATTATAACATTTTCAAAAGCGTCCTGTAAGTGTGGATTGTGAATTGCTAATGTTCTCTACATATACAAGGTTGAAAATGGGACAATTCCAGTAATTTTATGCCAAGTGCTTGAACAACTTTTACTAGAATATATATATTAAATTTTGGGAAACAATTCAAAGCATCTTTGATTCCAATAGACATTAGACTAGTGGTTAAACATCGGAAAATAGAGGATATATTGCTTTATCAAGCTTTCATTGATGAGTTTTGTGTGTGTTTTTTGACTGCCCCCACTTAGAAGCTGAGAGGGAACCAGGAACTTCTGAGGTGTTGGAAGGAGAAAGTGATAGTTGAGAAAGGGACATTTTAAGTAAAATTTGGTGGAGATGAGTGGGAGCTGGTATCTGAAAGTATGTGTATGTCATGAAAACTTTCAAAATTATTTTAATTTTGTGTTTCTGTGCATTGAAGGTATCCTGAATTAGCAACTGTGTGCAGAAATCCCAATACTCTAATTTTGTATCCTGGAGCTGAAGCAACCAATTTGGAAGAAGTTGCAGTGATGTCTTCTAGTCCATCTGTTATGATCATCATCGATGGAACATGGAGTCAGGCTAAAGATATATTTTATAAAAATTCTCTCTTCCGCCTTCCCAAACAGGTAAGTTATGATATGTAAAATAAAAATTTTAAGTTTATCTAGTAGGTGCTTGCTTCTGATCAACCAGAAGAGAGTGGTTTTCTGAGATGGTAACCAGCTATTAAGAGAAACACGGCTTGATCAATTATATAGAGCAATCTGTAAGATTGTAAGGAAGATGATTGTAAATGTTGAGGGTTTCCACTTTCTCACTGAAGTTTTTTTTTGTTTGCTTTTGAGTTGTGAATGTATATGAAGTTCTATGTTATGTAACTTCATAGCAAATTATTGTTTTGAAAAATTGAAAACTATTTTATGTAGAAAATTTTAATGTCTTGTTTAAGGTGTTAGAATACACAGATTGAAATAATCACTTAGTGATTAAAATAAGCACTTTTTGATTAAAATAAGCATTTCCTTCCCCCTGCATAAGTATTTTACATTGCAGAAACAGGAAAACTGGAAGTTGAATTTTGTAGCCTCTTATGAAAGCATCACATTTTTCTCACATTTGTGGCCTCCACTCTGCCTCAGCAAATGTGTGGCCAATACTGCCCATTTGGTTGTATGAACAATAATTTTGTGTCTATTTCTTAACTATTTCCATAAGACTAGGATTATTTGTCCAGGTGTAATTTTTTGACAAAGCTGCCATTTTTATTCAGGCACATTATTGAAAGTATATCTTAGAAAAAATATTAGTTAAGAACCAACAGTTGCACTAATGGAAAAAATAATTCTCTTCATCATTGGATCATAATTAGTATTTTGGAGGCTGTTAAAGTGTTTATTTTATTATAATACTGTTCTGCAAACTTATGGATCATCTTCCATACAAATAATGCTTTTAAAATTATTAAATCCTACCTAAGGCAAATTGGAACTAACAAAGACTTTGAAGTGATAGAACAAGTAAAAATAATATAATGAAAATATACTAAGATACTACACAAAAAAGCTGTTGGCAAACTGAGCACTAGTATTGAGTATGATGTGTGGAACCTTATTTAACACAATTATTAAATATGTAAATAATTAATATATACATTAAAAAATCTACTAAAACCTACTTTGTTACTTTGCTTTAGATTTACTTTACTATTTCATTACATTTCACCAAGATATTAAAATGTATCTGTGCACAACAGGAAATGAAAAAACATTTTGTGTTTACAAACAAACGTGTTCTTATCATAGGAGGTTATTACACCAAAAAGACTAGATATAAATCACATCTATGTGGGATTTTATAGACACCTAATTTGCCCATAACTGTTTTCTCTATTTTAAGATGTTCTGTACAAAATTTCAAAGTTGTAGGAGCAAACATAGGTGTGGGGGGTTAATCTATAACCCTCTGTATGCGAACATGAATAAAAACATGTAACAACGTGACAGCCCAGAGAGCCGGTTTTCCGGATGGAAGTTGTTAACAGGGTACTGTGTACCTTCACTCCCTGCAGTGGGCACCTCTGCCCAGGGTTTAAGACTTCTCAGAAGTGAGCTATTGGGTATGGTTTGTCACTGGAATGAGTCATAGACTTCCTTTCTGAGAAGGTTCAGAGGCATTGATTTATGAAAGAGTGATGCAAAGGATCATACTTCAAGCTCTAGAGAAAAATATCAGCAGACAGCAGGAATATAAAAACCTTCTTAGGAGATTTGCTTCTTTGTGCATACTTGAATTCTATATTGCATCAATTGTCATCTTTAACAGCTGCAGGTATTAATCAATGCTCTGTATTTTTTATCTGGTCTTTTTTTTTAAGGAAAAGTTTATTCTGCCATCCCTACCCTTCTTTTTTATTGGAATTGCATTGCAACTCTTGTTTTAAAGGGTGCGAGAAGGTTATAATAAAACTATCTGCAAGTAAACACTGGCACTGCTAGGGACTAAATTTCATTCACCCTGTGACAGTGTTCTGTTTCATCTTTCTCACCAAACTAGACACTGTGGCGAGCACTGTAGGGTTTTTCTGGCTTTTTACTATTTCTACATTATTTTTCGTTTTCTGTGTCAGAGTTCATATTTAAATACTCTGTAAATGGTTCTCTGTTTGAATAGAGGTTTTGCTGATCATGTCTTGAAACTTTGGGTTGATAATGCAATTTTGTGAGACTAAAGTGAGTATCACTATATTTTTAATTTGAGAAGGTGGGCTTTGGCCCCAGAGAGAGAATGAAATGGATATGACAACGGCTAAATAGAGGAGATATTAAAGGAGAAGAGGATGTGATTCCTGTGGGCATTTTCTGTAATATAAAAGGAAACTACAGCTATTCAATAAATGGTGATTTGAGCTTTTAGTCAATATTCTGGAGGCCGAAAAGAACTATTTTAGTAATGAAGAGGTTAGCAATTCTTAATTGCAAGATGTACTACAAGGACACAATAGATTGGAGACATTGAAAGGAATATTTAATTGTATTACTTCACAGCTTTGCTGATTTTGGGTAATACAAACTGCTATGTTGAATGATTTTCAAGATACTGTAAGATATTTTAGTACACTGTGTTGTTATTTTAAATTAGTATTAAAATCTCGAGATCTTCAATTAAAAGCTCTTTTAATTAACAGCTCAGTCAGCAGAACATTTTTCTTTGAACAAAATTCTTAAAGAAATTTAAATTGCTCTCTTCCAGAAGGCCTCAGAGGAAACATATTTCTGAATCTAACATATTTAACTTCATCAGAAAGATGTAAATTTATGTCTTGATCCAGAATAATTCTTACTGACTGGAATTTTTTCATAAATTCCAAAGCATGAGTTTGGACAAACTGAATAGCAGGAACTTATGAGACACTGGGCCTAAGGTGACTTCACAGAATCATAGAATCAGCTAGGTTAGAAAAGACCTTTGAGGTCGTCAAGTCCAGCCTATGACAAAACACCACCATGTCAACTTGATGGCACTGACAGCAAATATCACATCCAGTCTTCTCTTAAACACCGTCAGGGAGAGTGACTTCACCACCTCCCTTCACCACCTCCCCATTCCAATGGGCCCAATCACCCCTTCTGTGAAGAAATTCCTCCTAACATCCAGCTTAAACCTCCCCTGGGGCAACTTAAGACTGTGTCCTCTTGTCCTGTTGTTAATTGCCTGGGAGAAGAGACTGACCCCCATCTGGCTACAGTCTCCCTTCAGGGAGTTGTAGAGAATGGTTAGGTCTCCCTGAGCCACCTCTGCTCCAGGCTGAAGAACCTGTTCTCCCTCAGCCACTTGTCATAGGACTTTAATAGTCTTTAATATTATTACATTGATTACATATGGTACTCCTTGAACTGGCACTCTGTGGAGAAACACATTATGTTTTGCATAGCTGCAACTGAGGAAGAGGCCACAAGTACTAGAGCACACAATGCAGGCTTTCTTGCAACAGCTGCTGTTGCAGAGGTGATACAGAGAAGGTAGTCAGTTGCCTTGGAGCAGTTAGTGCAATTACTTTGAGAGAAGAACTAGCTGTTTGGTGTATTATATGAAGCAGTCACAGACCACTGTGGGTGAACCTGCTTCTGTTTATAAGTACAACATAGTGGGAAGAAAGAGATGGCTAAGCCCCCCACTTTTGGCCTTCTCCTCCTTCAGCACCAAGTAAGAATTGAAAAAGTTAACCTACTGACAACCACATACATGAAAAATAGACAAACTACCCCAAGTACTTACTGTTTTATCTGAAATAGGTAATACTTAAATCATTTGTATTTATGGGTAAGTATTTCCGGACTACTGTTGTAAATCCAGGAATCTGCTGTCCAAAACCTGAATGAATTGTTTCTATCACCTGATATTGTTTTCCTTTTTTTAAAGACCCAGTGAAAATCTTGAGGTCATCATGCTTATACTGGATAATTGTCAAAAATAAATATCCATCCCTTAAAAATATTGGAAAGTGCTACACAGCTGGCTGTTGGCTTTGTTGGTCCTATTTTGGGAGGGATGGGAAATGGGCAATAACGGAAAAGCTTACAGGCACTTTCAGGATAGTGTGGTTACTTGTTTTTTACTATTTTTGCCCTCTTCCTGGTCTTGCGGTTGCCCAAGGTGCATCCAGATCAGAACAGGAGGGTCCCTGCCTGGCCTGCAACTCGCCTTCCTCACTCTTGGGGTGGTTTGGGGTTATCTTCTTGTGGCACTGAGGCAGAGCTGGGTTCCAGGGCTGAACGCGGTGGGGCCTGAGGAGGCATGTGATTGTTCCGAGGCTTTGAAGGGCTTTGCACTGAGCCCTGTGCCCACTGGACGGGAGATTGGTCATCTTTTAGATGAAGGCTTTGAAGCCCTTGCTTGTTTTATGTGTTTGCCCCCCACCCTGGACCCCCAAGATCCATGCTTGTCCAAGGGGTACTGTGCTGCTTTCTGTGTGAGGATATGTCCATGAATCCTGAAGGCATGCATCTGTCCTGGCTCACCTGTCATCCCATCTGGCTCACCCCTGGGGAGGGGGACAATGGAGTCCTCTCCTAGCCACTGTCTGCCCTACTGGCAGCCCTGGGGGGGAACTCGGTGCCCTTTGGGGCTCACTGGCTCTGATTTGGAGTTCAGCAGAGCTTTTGCACCTCTTGGATCCTGTTTGTTGCTGCCCCATGTGCTCCCTCCTCAGAGGATAGGAGTTTGGGAAGAATGATGCATATCAGTGTGTGAGGTGAGACTGAGCAGCAGTGGCACTGGGAGCTACACCATACCATCCAGACACTGAGGGGACTGTCCCTGCCCCCATTCTGGAGCAGCTCTCATCACCGCAGTGGCATCACATTTGATTTTGAGAATTTTGGAGGAGGGAGCAGAATTCGTATTCTGGTATTCAGGTATCAGTAAATAGTTCTAAGTGAATGTAGAACGGTTTATGAAAACTGTATTTCCCTCTAATTTTAAGCTTACATTAGTCTAGCTACCAGTCAAGAAAAAGTCTATTTTAGATAGTTAGGAATGGGGCATAAAGTGTAGTTCATTGTTAATAGTTTTGCTTTTTCTTCCAATGTTTTTATGCATAATTTTTATACCTAATAATCTGTAATTTGACCTTTTGTAGTGACAAAACACTTTCTAAATATCTCAGAAGACTATAGAATATTTTCACGAAGTTACAGTATTCCAGTTTTAATGTTACCATTTGCACAGATTGTTTAACTTCTTGTTTCCACCTTAATTCACTGTTAGTCTGAATGGTGTGCCTGCTTGTGCATGAATGGGCTCAGTTTGAGGTGGGGGAAAGCTTTGTATTCACTGTGACTCTATAATTCTTTGTTGATGCACTCTTCTGCTACTTAATGGGCATAATAATGCCAGCAGCATTGTGCCAACAAATCGTCGTATTTATGCATTCATCACAGTATTGCTGTTATTCATATATATTCAATACTTCATTTTCTTTTCATCATGCCTTCACAATTTCCGACACATCTATTTTGTTTTCCGTATACTTCCTTTGTTACATGAAAATTAGTATCATCAGCTGAAATCTGGTTTCTTATAGCAGATTTTTAACCTTTGAGGTTTACTGTTCAATTCAGCTTGCACCATATGCTTAAATCTCCTCGACTAGTAGTGAGCATTTGTGAATGTATGCTTGTACTGTCAGGCACTGGTCCTCAAACAAGTTGATAAAATTTTGATATCCAACATAAGACTATGCTCTCTCGCTCTCTCTATGATCTCTCTTGCTCTTCCTCTCTCTCTGTTCTCACCATTCCATCCATGAGGTGGACTTTATTTTCTAACCAGCTTTCTTGGAGCCTAAGATGTCACTTTTCAAGACTTCTAACAGATCTGTCTGCAGTCTTGCTTGAGCTTTTAAAAAATAAGATGTATCTTTGAGGTCAGGGAATCATCAGTAAGTCCAACTTACTGTAACTACTGTTTTAACAGTTAAAAGTATTTTTTCTGTTTCTACTCCTGCAAGAGAATTCAGAGTTCCTAATACCATATTGAGACTATATGGAAAAACCACCCAGAAATTGTAAGAATGTATGTGTGCAGACTTTGATTGTTATTCAGAGGTTTTGACAAACATTGTCTAAACAGTCATTTTAGTGAACATTCAGAAATTTGGAGGCTAGAGTTTTTTATCAATATCAAGAGTATCTCCTTGCAGTACCCCTTGGAGAAAAACAACCTTCAATAATGAGAAACTATTTTAACTGATGCAAAGCAGTCTCTCTATATGAGCCTTTTTAGTGAAGGCCATGTAATTTGAAATTGTAATTATAATTTTGTTCATCTGTTCACCCGTCTGCATTAGAAACAGTCTAATCACCTGTGTGTTAGCCTGCGTGATGTGTATATGAGGTCATGCATCCTTTTCTAAGGAGGAAAAATCATTCCTCCAATGCTTTAAACTTCCAGGACACTTGATGCCAAGAAAGTTCATGAAATAAGGATAAAGTATCCAGAATGGTCTTTTGGTGACAAAATTTATGTTCAGCTCTAGAATTGTCTGTTTGCTGAGGATAGTTGTGTCTCATTGCCTTCTCATCCAGTCAACAGTGAAGACTCAGGATGTCTGAACATCCCAGTCTAAGATTATCACAATCCCTGATTTTTGCTTGAGTATTGCATGCTATTGGCTGTGTTTCTGCTTATGCTTTCACATATCTAGGCAGACTGCAGTAATACCTGTACGAAATAACTTAGTGGAAAATCTGATAAAGAATAGGATTATGAGATCCCGGGATATATATGCAGTATTGGCCTAGCCCAGTGCAGCTGTTGAAAATAGGTGACATATCTCAGAAGTTTACTGGAGCTGTTTACCCACCTGCTTCATGGCTCCTTCAGAAGCAGTCTGACTGAAGCAGTGTGCAGAAGTCACTTTTGGCAGGTTCCTCACCAAATACCCTTAATAAAACTGTATGTCATAAGAAGGAACTCTGTCTTGTATAAAAATGCTAAACAAGGCATCAGTAACTGGTCTGTTTTGATAGTGATTGTAATTTTACTTTATGGTTTGTAGAGAAATTGTTAGTGGAGCCTGCAGTGAATCCATGTTGTTCAGCATATTCTGAAGTAATACTGAAGGTATACTAGTTAAGTGACGAAAGACCATTATGACATTAAGTTATTGAAAATGGTAGTGACAACTATGTGGAGAGTTGTATAAGGAGTGTGAATGTGTGTGGTGTCACTTTAAGGCCCAGAGGCCTCCTATTAAAAAAAAATGCACAAAAATCCACAAACAACTAGAAGAGAACTCAGGCATCTAACTACATTATCTGTGTACATTTTGGAGTTTACATACACGGAAGACAATATTTCAAGTCCTGAACCAGATCTGGAATTGTTAAATTGTCATGCACCTAGACAATGCCATTGATGAGGAGATTTTTTCTGCATTGAAGTCTTTGCACCAAATACACCTTGAACACTTCTTGTAGTTATACAAATTGAAAAACTGTGCGTCAGTCCAGTACAGAAATTATTTTAATTGTTAATTGGAAGTGAGGTTCCAGTTTGTTGACCTTCTGTTTAGTAGTAGTAATCAAATATAGATTAACTTTATGCAGTCCCAATATGCAGTCTTTGTAGACTTACTTCCATGAGACGTAAAGTAATACCAGCCCCAAAAAACTGTCTTGATGAGCCTCTTAAAAGGCTTACAGTTTTTCACGTGACCAGAATTAGACCCATGGGGGAAATACCAACAAGATGTCCTTCAGAGGTCAAACAAAACCAAAAACTGTAAGATCAACTTCGGAAAACCAGAGAACTCTGGCAGAAGTTTTGAGCAACATTCAGTCAATATAAAACACTACACAAAACATTAACTTATACCCTATTCAACTTAGCAGACTCCAAGCCCATGCAATTTTGAGTTGCTTAAAACTCCAAGAAGAAGAAATTAGAAGAAGAAAGAGAGAAAGACAGAAAAGCTGTCGAAAAGAACAAACAACTCTCACTCCTGGTTCCAGTGGTGTTCAGCTGAAAGACATTCCAATAGACATTCCAATAGGAGGCAGAGCCTCTTGGGTGCCCTGTTCAGCATTTATTTGTACCTGAGTTCATTGCAGCTCAACTTACATACCTTTTGCTGCCTTGGCGATTAGTTCAAGGTCTTCTGTAATGTATACAAAAATTTGTCTTGCAAACTGTAGAACCATAGGATGGTTTGGATTGGAAGGGACCTTAAAATCATCTAGTTCCACCCCTTTCTTCAGTGAAGGAACTACATCAGTGGACGAGGAAAGGGCTACAGGTGTTGTCTATCTGGACTCCTGTAGAGCTTTTGACAGGGTCCCACACAAGATCCTTCTCTCTGTATTGGAGAGAGATGGATTGGATAAGTAAACTGTTTGTCTGATGGATGAAGCAGTGGGTGGACAGTCACATCCAGAGGGTAGTGGTCAATGGCTTGGTGTTCCAATAGGGATTGGTGGCAAGTGGTGCCGTCAGTGGTTTATATTGGGAGCAGTGTTATTTAATATCTTCAGTAGTGACACAGAAAAGGGATCAAGTGCACCCTCAGCAAATTTGCAGGTGACACCAAGCTGAGTGGTGGGATGACACTCCTGAAGGATGGGATGTCATTCAGAGGGACCTGGACAAGCTCAAGAAGGGGGCCTATGGGAACCTCATGAGGTTCAACTAGGCCAAATGGAGGGAGGGTGGACTAAGTGACCCTTTAAAAGTCCGTTCCAATTAAGCCTTTCTATGATTCCATGAAAACAAATAAATAAAAAACCCTGCGGTTTTTGTGTCTTCCTATGCGTGATGGGCTTTCAGCTCAGGTATCCTAGCCAATTTTTTCCCAGAGTAGTTAAACATTATCTTAATTTCAGTTTCTCCCATTTTCCAGTTGAATTTAGGTGTTCTTTGTTACACTGTTTGATGGGCTTGAAATGAACTGGAAAAAAATGTGACCTACTAGTAGGTGAGGTAAATGCTACCATATGCTTTCTTTCTTAAACACTTTTTCAAAGCTGTTTGCTCATATTTATGTGAGATCTTAGGAATCCTGTGGTAAAATACATCATCATAAAGCTGTTAAAATAGGTTGTACGTTTGCAGCCTATTAAAGGTAAATGTATGGTTTTGAGGCAAGACCTTCAGGGTGATTTATGAACTTGTTTGTGGCAATAAACTGCAAAGTTTCAAGGTACCATGCAAATGTTCTTACTCAGCACTGCATTTGTCAAAGGGTCATTCCTGCTGAGTTTATTTACTCCCTTCTGTCTGACCTTTTTGTAACATTCTCACTCTATGCATGAGATAGGTACAGTCTGCTAAACATACTTCTATTTGCAAACAATATAATCAGGTTGTTAAGAACACTTAGTGGTAAATTAAAATACTGTAGTACTCCAAAAAGCCCCTCAAAATACTTCATTGTCTTCAATGCAAAGGAAAAGTGTACAAAAGATGTTACTGATGACAAGACACTGTGGTCTTTGACCTCGTAAACTGGTTAATTAAAAACATTGCTGCCACTTCATGGTTGATGTGCTGTCTTGTAAAAAGGCCCTATAAATTTAAAATGTCAAGGTTGTATGCTGAATAGAACTCCAGTCAATGGAAGAGAACTTCAGCAATTTGTCAAGCAGGGGGAGCTTTTCTTATTCTCAGCTTCTGAGAGACATGGCCCAAATCTGTTACAGTTTGGAAGATGGTGTGATGAAATATTTATGAAACACTTAGGCATTTCCGTTTCTTTTCAATTGTTCACTGACCATCTTGTAATATGCCTGAGCAGTTGTCAACACAAACTGCTCTCTGAGATTCCAGAGTTTTGATCTTTTGCCAAGGTCAGTCACATCAACATCTGCTTTAAGAATTCTTTGCCAATTTGCCTTTTTGCTCATGTCAAAACTTCATGCTGTGCAAACTGACTAGCACTTACTGGATTGTGTTTGTGGTTTCTGTGTTGCCTCTGCTGGGTGAGCATGGGTTCACAGATGGTATGGGATGCCTGAGAGTAAGTCTTATCAAGCAGTTTGCTTGAAATGCTGTCATCACAGGGACTCTTTGGGAGAGCATTCTTTTCCCTCTTCTGTAGGAGTCAGTGAAGGGACATGCAAACTGTTCTCAGGACCTCACTGAGCACTAAGAAAGCAACTGCTTATGGTGTATGGAAAGAAACAAACCTGCTCAAAACACTTGCCACTCTTTTTGTTTAAAAGAAAAACAAAGTTAGAAAACCCCATTCCTCTACGGGTCCACCTGTTTTTCAATTCAAGTGGTGTTACTGGAATTACTAGGTAGGAGAGTCCCATGGGCTTCCCCTGAAGGATTAAATGTTGGACACGAAGTCATAAAATGCCATCTGGTTTAAAGAAAACTGTATGGCAGATGTGATAAAATACAAAAGTGTCAAAAGGTGTAGGACACTGAGTTGTAGTTGGCTGTAGGATCTTCTGTTAGCAATTCAACTTGCAGCAATACCAGAACCATTAATGCAGAATTGTCACTGTGTATAGCTGAGCAAATTAGCTGAATTTAATTTTGTTATTTTTCTATTAATGATGGGTAAAGGCATGAATGAGTTGGTGGAGATGGTTTGAGGTGCATGAATAGTTATATCACGCTTTTTAACAAAAAGTGGGGCTTGTGATCTAGTCGTCTGGTATGTCCAGATAATAAAACTTTATTTGGGAATTTGCCGTTTTCAAGCCTAGAGGATTAAAGAATGAGCAGTACTTAATTTCTGAAAGCATGTCCAAAAATCAGAAGAATTTAATTGCTGGGACAAGCAGCTATTCTAAAGGGTAATCTGCCATTTAGATAAATTCCTTCTAGAGAAAGCTAAAACTTCCCTCTAATGTAGTTAGTGCTCACAGAAACAAGTATAATACAGTTTATGTTGTATAGCCAGCTGTCTGAGCACCTTGAGAGAGGATTACAATTGATGTAAAAGTAGGAATATAAAAGCATTCATTCATCTTCACACAGAAAACACCCAGAACAGAAGAGAAAGCAAAATTGTGAGAGTCACTATTGTCATCTGGCTGTTTCTTAGTTTAGCTCTTTCTGATGTTTCCTCTCTGGATTTATTTTTATAAAATCTCCTATTCAGTGAGCTCAGAAGGTGCAGAGAAAAATACTCTCTTTCATCTACACGATTATGAGACTTAGGCAAGTGATTTTATGAGGCCCAAATAATAAATAGTACCAAGTAGTAAATGAATTTTTTTGCAGTCCCCTTTTATTTTTATGCTTTTCTCTCTCTGTTTTTATTTGTTGCAGTTTACAGTTTGCAAAAGAGAGAGTCAATGCTAAATTTTGCCATAGAACTTAAGTAAATGAGCAATGCGTGGTTTAATTCTGCAAGGGAAGGAAATATGGTCATGGATAAAGGGTGCAGATGGGCAGGAGACATGTCAGAACCCAAGGCAACAAAGGCCAGCCACAATAGTTGAAGCAAAAATATTGTAATAAGGCTGGTCCTAGAAACTATACATTCAACCATCCATCCATACCCATGGAAGAAAAATACTCCATTTTCACTAACTTGTTCTAAGCACATTTCTTACCTATGAGTGTATGACACTGGTGATTTTACTAATAATCCCACAGGACCACCCAGTTATCCTTAGAGTGAAGGTGTCTTTGTGAGCCTTGATAGTAAATTTTTTGGTGTAGTATTTTGGTTTTTTTTCCAATTGTGCAATTTTTGGTGTAGCAAGAAAATTTTTTTTCATTGAGTAAGTAGCTCATAATCTGTCCTGTGTATGTGATGATTTATAGGATAATCATTAACAGCTGTTACATATCATGAAGTGTTTGATGTGTTCAGTTTCTGGCTGCTGTCTTATTGCAACCAAAACATTTAAAAAATCTTTCAGACTCTAGTGAACAAAACGTTTTATGCTAGGACTGGCAGAAATTGCTGTTTGAGAAGACTGAGATCAGAGGGAGAGAACTGGAAATTATTTTGGGTCATATTGCAACAAAAATTGCAGGCACAGTTGAGATATGATGCTGATTGATCAACAGCATTCTGTCCTTCTGACATTTAGGTTAATTTGAATGACAGTGGTCATTTGGTCAATGACATTTTTCTGGTCATTAGTATGTGTTTATTACCTCTCAATACAGTGACATTTTCTTTGCGAAAAGCTGTGATATTATTTGCCAGATGTCAGAAGTTTATACTTCTTTCACTTTTGGGCAGAAGCTTTGCTATAATTTTTTTTCCATTTCTTTCATAATTGTTGTCAAACCCTTCGACAAATATCTGAACGTCCAGCTACTAGAACAATTCAGGAGCAGTTGCAAATTTTGTACCATTGTACCCATGCTGATATTCTCATGGGATAGGAACATTTTGTAAAAAGTAAACTAGAAATATGTTTCATTTTGATTGAATTTGCTTTCAAATAGCTAGATTAATTGAAGGCTTTTTTGTCCTTTTGGTCTTTCTTTTCATGTTCCCATGTGCCTTTGCCAAAATTATTCTCAGTAGCTTCTTCCACTTCTTTTCCCCTGTCCAAGGAAGTGCCTACTGCTATTCGCGTACAGTAAGAAAACAAGAAATCACACAAAGCAAAAATAATTAGTAGGTTCCAAAGAACAGTGTCATTGTGATGCTACATTTTGACACTGAGGTATTTAATTTTCCTTTTCAATTTTCTGATATTTGCAGGTAATTATAGTTAAATGGCTGTGACAATACATGTAATTAATTTTTCTTCCTTCATTTCATGACCCCATTCTCTAGATTCATACTCTGCTCACTGTCTGAATTTACTTGCAGCACTCTCCCGTTTTATTAATTATTAAAAGAATAGTGCTGCATAAAATATTGAACTGTTGGCTGACATTAATTTTTTAAATGTAAGCAGAGCCAGAGAGATATTACCAGAAATAATTTCTGGATTTTTTCTTCTCTAAACACACACACAAAAAAATTACAATGCATGGAAATTAACTGGAAATGCATAGTCATTTTATGAAGTGCCTATACGACTTGCACTTAAATATAATTATTTTTACATAATTTAATGGCAATATTAAATTATTTCATTCTTTAGTTAGAGGTAAAATCATACCATTACAGAAACTGAAACCATAACCAGATGGTATTTCAATTATTTGTGCAGAATACAGAGTCCAGCTATTCCTAGGTCAGTCCTATCTTCTGTAATGTCTTAGCTGTGCAGATTTTCCTTTCCTTATAGTTTCATGGTCTGTTAGCTCTTAGTTTTTAGAACATTTGGATCTGCCTCATGCTGCCTTCTTTTACCGGAATTAGAACTGTTACTTTTCATTTAGAACTATAGCTTCTCTGCACTTGGATTTTATTTCAGTTACCTGTTTTAACTGAAGACCAATCTATTCTGCATTTTTTAAGGATGGTAAGGCCTCCTGGTTGGTTTTGGTTTTTGGGTTTTTTTTTGCTTCTTGTGCTTGTAAAGATTCATACAAGAAACAAAGTGGATTATACGTGTCCCTCAGGGTCAGTACTGGGACTGAGACTGTTCAACACCTTTGTCGGTGACAGGGACAGCGGCATCGAGAGCACCCTCAGCAAGTTCCCTGATGACACCAGCCTCTGTGGGGCAGGTGAGATGCTGGAGGGAAGGATGACATCCAGAGGGACTTTGGACGGGCTTGAAAAGTGGGGCTGTGTGAGCATCAAGAAGTCCAACAAAGTACAAGTGCAGGGCCCCACACCTGACTCATTGCAATCCCAGACACACCCACAGGCTGGACAGAGAAATGACTGAAAGCAGCCCTGCAGAGAAACACTTGGGGATGATGGTTGATGGAAAACTCAACATGAGCCAGCAGTGTGTGCTCACAGCCCAGAAAGCCAGTTGTGTCCTGGACTGCACCAAAAGCAGCGTGGCCAGCAGGGCAAGGGAGGGGATTCTGCCCCACTGCTCTGCTTGATGAGACCCCACCTGGGGTCTCTGGGGTCTCTGGCGTCCCCAACATAAGGGGGACATGGAAGTGTTGGAGAGAGTCCAGAGGAGGGTTGTGAAGTCAGTAAAGGGACTGGAGCATGTCTCCTACAAAGCCAGGCTGAGAGAGCTGGGGCTGTTCAGCCTGGAGAAGGGAAGGTTGTGTGGAGACCTCGTGGCAACATTCCAGCATCCAAAGGGGCCTACAGGGAAGCTGGAGAGAGACATTTCATCAGGAACTGTAGTGAGGGGTTAAGGGGGAATGGGTACAAACTGAAAGAGAGGAAATTTAGGTTAGATATTAGGAAGGCATTTTTTACTGTGAAGGTGGTGATACACTGGAACTGGTTGCCCAGGAGGGCTATGGATGCCTCAGCCATGGAATGTACAAGGCCAGGTTGGATAAGGCCTTGAGCACCCTGGTGTAGTGGGAGGTATCACTTCCCTTTGCAGGGGCATTTGGGATTACATGAACTTTTAGGTACCTTTCAACCCTTTTCGTTCCATGATTCTACAGTTAAGGATTCAAAGTATGCAGATGGACATAAGCATCTGAAATATCTTTCAAAAACATTGTTTACTTTGGTGATATTTCTAAACTACTGATTTTTGCAGGTGTTTCTGCTACCTTATTTGACAGTTGAAAGAGAAAACAATTTAATGTGATTTTACAAGGAGTGACAAGTGCTGAGCTGTTGAATTCTCTTAGCGTCCTTGAGAAGATGCCAAAAGTTTGAGTTTTTACAAAAACTGTAATGTGGGATCCCAAGTAAACTCATTTAAGAAATTGTTGCATAAGCAGAAAAAGAAAGGGCCTGTTGTAAATAGTTTTATAGAAGAAATTATGCCCTGAGGAGGTCACTGAAAAGTATCTTGTGTTTTTATTTTGATCTTTGATTTCATAGTGCATTAAAGAGAGAAATATGTAGCCTAAGGAATGATTCGGTAGTTGGACTTTCTCAAAACAGTCTGAATACATGGTACTAAGTAGTTTGAATTTTTGAGGTTTTCCTGCAAGAAAAATTGCATTTTGGAACCTGAATTTTCCCTTAACTTTGTACAGTGTCATATGTAAAGATGATCAACATAGACATATAGATTAGATTACAGATATATTTGGAAAAGGGAGGTATCTATTTTGGTTGCTATTTTTTAACTTTAATATATATTCAGCTTGTAGTTCTATCAACTATTTAATAAATGGAGGTTTCGTCTTTATGTATCAAATTCTCCAGTCTATCACAAGGTAAATTACAAAGTGGGAAGCTTGCCATGTAAGAAATGTGTCTTCTCCAGATAAATTATACTATTAGTAATGTTTTTTGTTTACAGTGATTTTTTCCTGAACTGATTCACTTACCACAATTTTTTACATGTAGGAAATGTAATGTGACCATGTATGATCATAAAAGCTTTGTATTTATTCTGATTTACTTTTTAAAGGCAGTATTTCCTTCTTGTATTCATTGCTTCCTTGCCCAGGCTAACAAATGTGGCTGAAGCACTGCAGGATCACTCTAAAAACTCCGTCTGGCAAGGGTGATGTGTATAAAGGGCGTATACATGCATTTGAGGGCTTTTTGTTTCTCAAATGTCTTATTTTCTTTTGGTTTGTTTTGGTGTTTTGGTTTTGGTTCAGTTATTTTTTAAAATTCTATAATAATGTGATGTAAAAATTTCTGTCTGTGAAGGATGCATTCCTTTTGCAATTTTTTTTCTTTTCAATCCACTACATCTAAGAGTGAAACCAAGGAACACAGTAATGGTGTACTCTGTACAATCTAAATGATCGTCATTGAAAAAGATGTTTTAAAAAAAAAGTCAGAATAGCTAGAAACACTAAAACGTATTTTTTCCCAGACTGTACTTATGGCATTCTCAAATATTTTCCTATATGTCAAATTACAGGATACTTATTTTAATTTGGCCTTGTCTATATGGAAAAGAAATGTAATGGTATACCAGAAGTAATGTTTTTAAAAATAGCTGTCATTTGACATAGCCATGGAACAAAGAGACATTGTGTAGGATTATATTCAGATTACGAGCATTTAGTCATTCAGTGAGTAGCTCTTCTGGATTTCTTCTAGACTGTTTGTCTTTATCACATAGTAGCCCACAGCAGTAAGTTTGTTTCTTAAATTATTTTGGTTCCAGAAGGAAATGGCATTCTTGAAAGCACATAGTGGGTTAATGTATTTTCATACATGAACAACATATGCTGAAAGAAAATCTGAGAGCTATGATTATGCAGATGTGTTTTGTAAGAATGTAAGAAGGCTTCTGGTTTTGACCTTCAAAAGAGGTAATCTGAATTCACGTTCCTCTGCAAAGGCTGAAAGGATTGAATATAGGGACAATGCACACAGCCACTGCTCAGCAGAAGCAATTAGGTTTTTCTTTCACAAACAGAATATTGTATATTTGCCACAGTTTCCACCACAGCAGTGATGTCCTGAGGCTGGTTGTGAGAAGGCTCTGGAGTCTAACCTCATGAATGGCCTGAGAAAAAGGCTTTATGGGATACCTAACGAGAAAGGTTCACAATTGTCAAGGACAACGTGCTAAGTATGTTGTCATTTCCTAGAAACTGAACAGATTACTTCAGGTTTACCTGAAAGTCACAAGATAACCTGTGGCTTATTTCACCATTTTACATGGATATGCCTAAATACTCATTCAAAAGACATAGAATCACAGAATGTTAAGGGTTTGAATGGTCCTTGAATTTTACTTGCCAAGGATGGGGTTACCTCCCACTAGACCAGGTATCTCAAGGCCTTACCCAAACTGGACTTGAGGCTTGAGTCATCCATAACCTCCCTCTCCAGTATCTCGCCCTGTTCCAGTATTTCTTCTTAATATCTAACCTAAATTTCCTCTCTTTCAGTTTGTACCCATTACTCCTTGTCCTGTCACTACAGTTCCCAATTAAGAGTCCTTTTCCAGCTTCCCTGTAGGCCCCTTTGGATACTGGAATGTTGCCACGAGGTCTCCACACAACCTTCCCTTCTCCAGGCTGAACAGCCCCAGCTCTCTCAGCCTGGCTTTGTAGGAGACATGCTCCAGTCCCTTTACTGACTTCACAACCCTCCTCTGGACTCTCTCCAACACTTCCATGTCCCCCTTATGTTGGGGACGCTAGAGCTGGACACAACACTGCAGGTGGGGGTCTCATCAAGCAGAGCAGTGGGGCAGAATCCCCTCCCTTGCCCTGCTGGCCACGCTGCTTTTGGTGCAGTCCAGGACACAACTGGCTTTCTGGGCTGTGAGCACACACTGCTGGCTCATGTTGAGTTTTCCATCAACCATCATCCCCAAGTGTTTCTCTGCAGGGCTACTTTCAGTCATTTCTCTGTCCAGCCTGTGGGTGTGTCTGGGATTGCAATGAGCCAGGTGTGGGGCCCTGCACTTATACTTTGTTGAACTTCTTGATGTTCACACAGCCCCACTTTTCAAGCCCGTCCAAAGTCCCTCTGGATGTCATCCTTCCCTCCAGCATCTCACCTGCCCCACAGAGGCTGGTGTCACCAGGGAACTTGCTGAGGGTGCTCTCGATGCTGCTGTCCCTGTCACCAACAAAGGTGCTGAACAGTCTCAGCCCTCTCTGAGGGACACGACTGATCGCTGGTCTCCATGGGGACAAGGAGCCTTTGACCACAGGTCTTTCAGTGCAGCTATCCCAACAGTTGTTTATCCACCAAGTCCATCCACCAAATCCATGTCTCCAATTTAGAGACAAGGATATCGTGTGAATCGATGTCCAAAGCTTCAGATAAGTCCAGGTAGACAATGTCAATTGCTCTGCTCTGCTCTTGTGCCTTGTGTTAATTGCTCTGCCGTAACTCCCTCCCTGGTGCTCGCCAGGTGTAATTGCCGCTTTGTAAAGCCATGCTGGCTCTTTCCCATCACCTCTTTGTTTTCCAAGTGCCTTAGCATGGTTTCCAGGAGAATCTGCTTCATAATCTTGCCTGGCACAGAGGTGAGACTGACTGCTCTGTAGATCCCTGGGTCTACCACTTTCCCCTTTTTTTAAAAATGGGGGTTATGTTTCCCTTTTTCCAGTCATCAAATTCTTTGAAGTCATGCCCTCATGGACAGAGGGTTTTGTGACAGCTATCTGCTTTTTCAGGCTGTCCGTTTGTGACAGTTGCATGGCAGTAATTCCCTCCAGTATTTTAGAAACAGAGTGCTCTTACAATGTCAGTTTAAATTAAAGCCAAGGTTTTGAACAAAATAACTTATTTATAATCTTGATTTACATTTCAGTAGCATGCTGAGACTAAATTTACTCAGCCTGTCTTCTCTGGCACAAAGGAAGTTTTATTTAACTGCATGAAATTTGTATAATATACAGAAAACTGTTTTGGCTTACAGGTAAAAGGTTCTTGTGCAAACTGGATACTGAGTGAAAGATTTTCCCGTGCCTGTCACCTATCTTCTGTCTGACGTTTGTGCAGTAGCTTGCAGAGAATGCTCTTAAGCACCTTAAAAGCAATTTTATTCTTAGTTTCCAGAAGGATGGGCAAGATAGCAGATGTGGTTGTACTCTTTCGGAGATTTTTTTTTGAGTTACTTTAAAAAAATGGCTAACTTTTTTATCTGAAAGGTATTTATTAAAGAAATAGATTTTATGAACAGTAACTACTGCCTCTGTTAAGCAAGAGCACAGATGGTACTTTCTTCCTTTGTTCTTGGAAAGTTAAGCAAATTAATTCCCAAACTGACATTCAAATTTTCTAAAGACACTAGTAACATAAAGAGGAAGGGATCTTAAGTACTAGGTTTTTCATAGAAGACACAGAAAAATATATTGTGCCTCTGCCTGTTTTGAGACGCCTGTAGTGTTACTGCAGAAAACAAAACAAGCAAGAATTGTTTAGTGTGCCCTGTGAGACAGGTGTACTAAGTTTTTTGAGTTGTTGGTGATGCTTTGTTTTCCAAGTATAATTTTTCATAATGGTGGTTTCTGTTCAGAGAGTGAACAGAACTAGTAAGAGTAATGACGAAGAAATTGGCATAGAAATGGTAGGAAGATATTGATATTAAGGAGAGGATGGAGGAGAGCACTTGAACCTTTAAACTAAAGCTCCAGTTTTATTACTTAAAGTAAAAGCAGAAATCAGTTTTCTGTCTTTACTGACTTAAATTTTTAAAATTTCAAAGAGCAGGTCTTTGACCACCATCAAGGCAACAATTTCCCCCCATCAATTTTGAACAATTGAACAAGATTAGCTGGGTCTTCACTTGCCTGGGGCATGTCTGAGTTAGGCTCTGGAAGAAGAACTCGGCCCTAAGAAATGCTGAAGGGTCACTGGTTTTACTGTGGTTCGAATCTTTGTAAATGCTCAGAGGCTGTAGCATTTGCTAAGGGAGTGGTGCGTTGGCAGATAAGCCAATGTTCTTAAGTTAGTGTAACGGTTTTTGAGAATTTATGAAATTAAGGCTTTTGGAAACAGCAGTCTTGAGTTACAGCTAGAAATGAAACTTCATTTTATGTGTTGGTTCATACTTCTGATGGCTTGGAAACCAAAGTCCCCAAACTCCTTGATACACTTACTCCTTGATACACTATTCTCACTTACAGAGAATAGATTCACTAATTTCAGTGTCTTAGCTAAATTCCAGTGGGTAATTGCATTCAGTTTTATCTAAATTCCTCTCTAGTTCGAGTTGGTTGAGATAGTTTCCATCTTCTTTCTAATGTTTTTATTTTGGTGAGTGGTATTAAATTGGCTATTGTTTTTTCAACTTGACATTTCTTTATTTTGTTAGAAACTGATATTACTCCAAAGCATGCATATGATTTGCAAATTACTTTGAAGCAAAACCAACCAACCAACCAAGTAAATTGTTGTTTTGTGGTATCTATCATTTTATGGAGAAATGCTTGTAAAATATCATAATTGTTGTTTTGAAATGTACTTAAACAGGGTATACTCATTCTGATTTGTGTATACTCATTCTGAGTTTTTGAAGTCTTTTGTAGGAAGTAAACAATGTGATTTTGTTTAAATTAACAGTGCATGAATGTTTCTGTAAGTTTGATTTAAACTTGTTCAGTTGGATTTGAGATTTGCAGGTGACAGGTAAAGAATTACTCCACATAGGTAACGCAGAAACTTGGGTGAGATTGCTGCAGTACTCTATCTGAAATTATTAACTGGACGAAAGGCAATGCAAGTCTAGACCTGTTGGTGGAAAATGACAGAAGTCATCTTCTACCCAGTCACGTCTGAGGACAAGTAAATATTTTGTGTATCTAGGCATTTTTATTCAATTATATATTCTTCCTCTTTCTGAAATATCTATTAACTATACTTATTTGTTTTGGTTTCTGTGTTATTTCGGCTTTGTATTGTGTGTTTTATTGGTTCAGTGAATGTTCCTAATTTCAGATAGGAACTTGGGTGTCTGTCCAATTTGCAGTCAACAAAGGCTACCCTGACTGTATTTTAGGTAACTAGGGATCATTTATTTCGATTCTGTGTTGCTTTAAAGAGTAGGGTAAAATGCATGCTGAAAAAAGCCTAAGAGACAAACTGTAGCAGGCAGTTGTCCTGATCAGATATTATTCCTCTGATCTCCACCACTCTCTATAGTATTTTAATCTTATCCCAGGGAATATGTAATTTTTCAGAAAAATGGATGGGGACCACTTCTTTCCATCCTTTGTCTTTCTTCTCAGGAAAGAAGAAACTTTGTTGCTGCTGCTGTTGCTATTAGAACTAGAAAGTTGCCCTTTTGTGCATTGTCAGTTGTTTGAGAGCTGCATTTACAGACATTTTGGCTCCACAGTGTGTGGCAGAGTGCAGGTCCCTTTTCTTTATAGGAGTTGTCTTGCAATCATTGATAAGTTTTCTTTCTCTGGAATGTTGATTGTCTTAAATGTTCTTCAGCATGTGGCACAAGGAGAGAAGTATAGAAACCAGCAGACAGAACTATTACCAACTCCTACAAAACAAAGCCATAAGGCACTGTCCACGGAGGGGGAAGCCAGTGGGCCAGGAGATTTCAAGCTCTGGAGAGATACTTCATGAAGAATGTATCTGTTAACTGTTGAGAAGAGGTGTGGATGTATGTCTGCTTTGCTGCTCAGGACTCGTGTCAGAGAAGTGATGGACTGAGTTTACCCTGGTTTTTGATACCTGTCTAGGAGTTTCCAAATAGGGACTATAAGCTTCTTCCAGCATAGGTTTCTGTATACTTCAAATAACTAGGCTTCTGCTCCGTTGTGATGAAGATCTATACAAGGTCACTGGAGAGGAAGCATAAAACAAAAGAAAACCTTGAGGAATGGGAAATGAAATTTTTTTCTTTTCATTACGTACACTAATGTCCGAATTCTACATTTTGTCTCTTAAATAATTTTATTCTCTTCAGTTTTTTCAATACCAGAATGAAGAAGGTAGTTGAGAAAGGCTTACTTTTTCCATCTTTTACTATATTTAAATAAATCGAGCTTTTATAGCTAACTTGCTTGTCCTTTCCAGAATGCCTTTCCTCTTTTCTTGCTGCCCTCTTTTTATTTTATTGTTTTTAATTTCTATTAAATTGGGATAGGTAAGGCAATGGAATTTCATCTTATTCATTCATGTCTCTTCAGCAGTTTTGAGTTTTCCTTTTATTAATGAGATACCTTGAACTTTAAAGAAGGGTAATTGCATGTAAGACAGATGAAGGAAAATGAAATATTACAAATAAAAGGAAAAATGAGAAAAATGGAGGAAAGTATTGAATGAAATGAGGAATGGTGAAAGACTTCTGGCAAGCAAAATGGGAACATTTCCATGTTATGCCATGAAGATCACTCACTCATTTTTTCAAGAAGAAAAAAAAAGACAATTGATAGGATGAGTTTAAAAAAAAGAAAATTAACTTGCTCTTTTGTAAGAATTCATCTGGGTTTTTTACATTGCACTACAATGTTTCCGGAAAAGGAACTGAGAATTTGTTTTTAGGAATACTGACAATGTTGCTAAAACATGACTTGTTCTGCAGATTACATTTTAGATATATGTGGAGATGGAAATCTGAAGAGTAAAGGAATAATATCTGAATTTTCACACAGAGTCTAATGGTGTAAATTCTATGTTGTTTCAATCACTGTTTATAAACTTAGTAAAAGCTTTTGGAGCTGGTGGTTGAATTAAATTTCTTTTTCTTAAAAACCTTTAATTTGCAAGATAGTGTAAAGTGTTTATCACTTGAGGCAGAGCCATTAAATAATTTTCAGATGTGGTTTTGTTAAGCAAATAGTTCTAATCAGTGACTTAGCACATTGTATGAATAAATACAGTTTATAGACATCTTACGCTCAGACCTTTGACAAATGATATTTCACCAAGGTATATAGTGTTAATGACTGTATTCCCATGGAATACCTTGTACCTTGCATGGGATTGTGTGTGTGTTTAGAGTGTGCAATAAAACAAGCATGAGTGAATAGTTTTGTTTTTGTTATAACAAATCTATGGTAACTGAAATTGGTTGCTAGAATTTCACATACCCTTTCTTTGCTTTGTATGTTTGCACAGTAACAAATGTGCAGTTTTTGTTTGTGATGGTGACTCACGTGTATTACACTTAACAGTAGAATGTCATTAACTCCTAGGAGACAAAACAGCAAAAAGGAAAGAAGGCAAGTGAGCACAGAGGGAAAAGGGATGTGTTTTGCTTGGTGTAGAGAATAGGTATCTTTGGTATCCTGATGTTTTTATTTTACTAGAGTTTTCTATTTTTTCAGGTACAGTTAAAACCCAGTATTTCAAGTCAATATGTAATTCGTACACAACCAACAAACACCTGCCTGTCTACTCTTGAATGTGCAGCTGTTGCTCTTTCTATCATGGAAAAAACCAAGAGTATACAAGAGGTATGTAACTTTAAATACCTGAGTTTTTCTTTTAAGAACGGTAGAGAGGCAGTGAAGGTACTTACCTGTTAATGTACCATGTGACAGTTAAAATCTTAATGACATTTAAAATGGTTTTGTTGCATAGCAAACTAAAATAAGAATGCACCAATGGAAACCATTTTTCTTCAGGTATTTATTAACTCTAGCATGTTCAGATTACTCTGACTCATGTTGAGCTCCAAAAGGGAACGCAACAAGGTGGTCTTTTTCTCTCAAGCACATCATTCGTTTTGTGATAAGAGATTGAGTATGTTACTTCATGGAAGGAAGTAAGTTGTTTTCTGCAAATATTAGACAGCAGAGGTGATCTGAATACTTCCTCACAGCTATCTTGAAGATTAAATGCTTTTTAAAGCTAGGTCCGCTGTCTCCCGCACTCCTTAGACTTGGAATGCAACCCACTGGGCTATGTCTGTCTGCCAGCCAGTTCACAGCTCTTGCATGTCACTGGAGGAATTTGGGACTTAATAGTTCTTAAGTTTATCCCAGGTCAAAGAATACTAATTGGACATTAGCCTTTCCTTGTAAGTTGTGATCCCACTAGTCTGTGATGGAAGAGGTCATTAAGAAAATGTCCTTAATCTTTTGTTGCTGACATTAGTAATATCAATTTAATAAGCCCTCTGAAAAACATCTACAAGTAGTTTTGCACCACAGAGCCTGGTCTGCAATTCAGCTGTGTGCCCAGAATGTAGTAGAGAATGCTCTGTGAAAAGAAATTTAAATCTCATCCATGTACACACTACATGCTAGTGTTCATCTGGAGCTCTCATACCACTTTCCATCAGCTAGTCAATATTTTGGTACTCAACCTCTGCCTACTAAAAAAGATTCCCAGGTCAAAAATTGCAGTTGGCATAATATATAGTATGGCACCTCCATGTCTGTCTCTGTGATGCTAGACTCACCTTAACATTAAATCAACTGGATTTAAATCTAGACTTAGACAAAGTGTGTGGACACACAAGGAACTATAGCTCAGAAACTGGAGCTCCATATAAAGAGAGTTTTCAAGAAACTTGTATCTATATATGGGGTTTTATATTTACCTTATTCTTCGTTGTGCTAACACAACGTATTTTTTCTTTATTAGAACTTCTGTCTATAGTGAATATTTTGTTAATGTCTGTAGTTACCAGTCCTATATTCTGAATCATCCCTACCACTGAGACTTGCTCCAGCCTACTTTTCAAAGACAAAATTACTGTTTTCTCTAAGCACTGCATTAACCAAGATCTATATTCATACATTTTTTGTACCTTCTCTGAACTGAGTGCTATTCCCAGCATATAAGATGGTGAACTGAAGTTGAGAGGCATGGAAGATAAAAGTGGGCGCTTGGTTTGATGCCCAGTATGTCACTTGATTTTCCTGTGTGCTCTTCAGAGTCATATTTTTCTCGGCATTCTCAGCTCCTGGTGACTGCACTTACATATGTGATTACTTTACACATCTGCATGAGGCCCCTGTGACTCATTCAGGCAACCAGAAAATGAAGAGTCTACAATTAGGAACCACTTGAGATTAATTTGGTTTGTGTGGCTTCATTAGTCCTACACAGTACCTCTGGGCAGAAGCTTGGACGCAGTTGAGTCTCCAAAACGGCAGTCCAGCTGCCTTGATCTGAGTCTCTCCTCTCTTTCTAAAACCCTGCCTCAAGGGATTTTTGTGCATGCACAAACAGCTTAGTTATTGTGACTTATTTTATTGCAGCTTGTTGACTGAGCCACAGTAATTGATTGTAGTCCATTGCTAAGGTCAAGCCAAAGCCGTAACTTACAGTAATGTGGCTGGGGCTGAAGTCAGGATTGAGTGGTTCCAACAAAGAAGTGAGGGATGGCACCAGGTAGGTGGGTGTATGACTGCTCTGTGGTTCTTTTCAGTACATCTTTTATTCAGCTGTGCCCTCTGTGTCTCCAAAGGTTATATTTTAACAACATTTATCATCCAAATTGTATTTTATTAGCATTTTTAAGTAGACATTGAAAAAAGACCCCTGGAATAATTGATGTCTCTAAAATATCTTACTAAAAGCTTGGATTTTTCCCCCACCCCTTTATTTTTCTGCAGACTATACTCCATCCACTGCACGCTTTATGCTCTTTCCAACTTCAGCATGGTGCCCAGATCCATCACAGCAAGGAACATCTTCTCAAAAACGGCTTATATGACAAGCCCATGCCAAAGAATAAACGCAAACTCAGAAGAATGGAGCTTTTGGTGAATAATGTTAAAATATAAGAAAACTGTACTGACTGTACAGTGGGATTTATTTGCAGCTAGCAAATGAATATGAGTCTGGATTTGATCCAAACCGTTGACTATACTGCAATAAAACAACTTTTGGGCCCTTCTTAGCCAAGAGTTTATCTACCAATATGACAAACAGTAATGGACAGGCCTTTTCACTTATGCTGTAGGCCAGGTGCCTTTGTTCAGTTGATGGAAGAGCATTCCCATTTCCTGTAGAGAAGAGGAAGAAAACTGAACATAATTTAGACTTATGTTATTGCTTGGGTGTCAAATATGTCCTCAGTATGACTGGATGAATTTATTTTAGAGAGGCATTTATCAGTACACAAAGGCAAGAAATATGAATATGAATGTGATGGAATGGGAAGGCTTCAGCCATTAGAATTATATTGAATTTCTACTGAGCTTTTAATCTTCAGTATCTAATTACAGTAGCTTTCAAACTGTAATTCCCTATATTACTTACTTCAGATGAGCATAAGGCATGTTATTTGGACAGTTCTTTCTTTGAGATTTTTATTTCTTATATTATTAGAACTCCTTTTTGTAAATTTACATGTATTTTACAAAGCAGTCAGGTTTAGTTTCTCTCAGACTTAATTTTTTAATTAAGTCTCCGTATGTTTTTACGAGAAACAGAATAATTCTGACTAACAAAAAGAAAAGCAGATTAGAGATTTTTGGAATTGTAACTCAGGTGCTTTTCTTTTACTTGAGCAAAAACTAGTCTTCCGCAGATGGGGAGATCTCATGGATATAAATACATCATATCCATACCCTGACGAACAATGATTATGCTACTAAAGGAATTAAACAAACCTGATGTAAACTGCTCTATAAGAAGTATGATGCAATGACAAATGATTATGTCTGGTTACAACCAACTAATGTGATTACAGATCCTCTAGACTTTATGTGTTTAGTTTTTCACTGCTAACATTCATTTATAACTGTATTTCTTTCTAATGGGAATTGCTAGAAGGGGAAGAATTCGGTATTTTTACAAGCTTTCTGAAATAATTTTTTATGATCTGGAGGCAAAAGTAAAGTGAAATAAAGATTCTGATAATCCTTCTACATAAATGCCTCCTGCATTTAAGAGATTAAAATGCTTAATGTTTGTCTTTACTGTCAGATCCACTCTAGGTAACAACATGAAGCTGATTGGATACTAATTAGTCTTAGAAAACGATATTTTTGTCTTTAATTTATGAGCTGTAAGGGAAGAAACTACAGAAGCGGGGGGATGTGTAAACGCAACTAACCAATATTTTAACTGAAAGCTTTTCTGCAATTAACAAGAGAGGTCAAAATTAGGTCAGAGATTAGCTAAGAAGTTGTAGTTAACCCTGAGCTAATAGTGACCTTTTGTTTAGGCATGGATAAACAATATAATTTGTCTGGCTATGCTAGCAAAGCTTATATAACCTTTTTCTCCCAGTCTCGATAAATCTGGTATCTGTTGCTAAATTCAGCAAAGCTGAATTAGTTTTGACAAATCTGAAGCAAACCAGTCTCATATGATTAATGATAGTGTGGATGCACTTTTGTTCACATTGAAACAGAGAAAGGGCATGTTTATTCCTGTAGCACACCAATCTCCAGGCTAACTTGGAGTCTGAAGTTGCAATCCCGTGCAATTTACATGCGCAGCCTTGTGTGTGATGCTGCCTTCAGTTCTGGGGTTGGGATGGATCCTGCTGGGCTCGAAATCTGTCTTTCCTGTGCTATGAGACATGGTCAATAATTCCTTGAGCAAACATGGTTATCAATTGAGCTTTCTTGTCAATGTCATATTTACATATATGGATGATGTTCACATTTAGTGTTATATATGTTAATTTAATTTGCCTTATTTTAAATTAATCTAAAACAGTAGTGTTTCTTTTGACCTACATTGTGAAGATTATTTTCCTAGGCAGGAGATTAAGTGTGTCTTTACATCTTATGTGAGTATATATTATAGAGAAAGAAATTTGTATTACAGCCTGGGATTCATAGCCATCTGCAAAATGCCTTAGAATTACAGGATCAGAGAAATAGTTGCCTTAATCGAGTTATAATCCCACATTAAATACTCTTGTGCGTGCAATCTGTGCAGAGTTTTCATGTTTTTCAGCAAAGGACAAATTCTGTTCAGCTTACAATAAGCACTTTTTAGCTTTGTTGATTCCTCTTGTTCTTTTAATTTTGCTCCTGTGGATAACAGGATTTGTAGGATCTCATGCTGGATGCGTGGAAGCCTTTAATTGCTAATTTCCTGTGTTGTACAATACTAGATCAATCAATATGCAGCAGTTGCTGAAGAAATTAAAAAAACTCATTGCAAACCTCCAGGCATTTTATTTTTTGAGTTTTTTGTATATCCCAGCTCAGCTATAATATAGTGAACATTTAGCTGCAGCACAGCAGTCACATGAAGTTCAGTTTCAGATTTGTTTGAAACTATTAAACACAAAACACAATACTTTTTAAAACTTTTTTTGGGTGGATTTTTCATGATTTAAAAAATATCTTCAGTGTAAGAGGAAAAATTTAGAAAGTTTGTTTTCAGGTCTTTTGGATTCAATATTTGCCTATAAATACAGTACCTCAAAAAAAATGAGTACTTTGAAGTCCAAACTCTTTTGACAGAAGCTGTGTGTGATGAAGTAGCATTCTTTGTAAGCAATTTCATTAGAACGAATTTAATTCGCAATTTTACTTTGCTGTAATGCTAAATCCGTTTCATTTTTCACTTACCAAAAGATTAATGAGTGAAACCCAACAGTCTAACAAGATATTGATTAACAAGGAAGGAATGTGTTTACTTCTAATGTTTGGTCCTTTATCCTTGTCTACTTTGTACTTTCAAATATTGCTACCAAAATGAAATCTGCCTTCTATGTGCCCAAATATCGTGTTGGGAAACTGGTGACACAGATAGCAGGCTTTTGAACAGATACAAGTATTTTTCAAAGGTGAGTGCTGTTAATCCACCATATATTCATAATCTGTAAGACAAAGTCTGTGAAAAAAAGACAAAGCTGGAAATCTCTTAAAGTAAGAACATAAACCTCACCTCTCCATTTGTTTAGGAAGCTTTCATATTAAAGAGACTCTCAGGACACACAAATGTATTTTTCTTCAAGATTCTGCTTTCATTTCCTCGTAACACCATACCACCAATAAATTACTTTTTTATTAGTTTTCCTTGAGATAAAAAGAAAACTTTTCAACTGACTTCAAAAGAGGCAAAAATTATTTTAAGACTAAGGGTTTTCTTCTCAACAGCTACATTAGATAAAAAATTGCTTATGCTGCATTATTTTCTACAACTTCCCTGCTTGTTTTGAAATTTAATTAAAAACTGAACTTTTAAAAAGACATAGTGGTTCATGCTTTTCTCTTGATGTTTGTGTGTTTTATGTCTATATACATGAATGCACATAAATTATATATTTGTTTCTGCCTCAAAGCAATAAAATGTCTGATTTACTGTGGTATGTTCCAGTACATCTCTACAGAACTGAATTTGTTCACGTGTGCTGATATTACAAAACCTAGTGCTCTTTTGTGTCTTTTTAACACCATTCAGTCAGTTAGTGAAGAATAGGCTTTGCTTATCCTATTTGAAGAAAAAGGATTCCTTTGTTATCCATTGAAACCTGCAAGAAGACTGAATTGCTGTGGCAGTTTCTCAAGCATTTCGGTTTCAGAGCTCTCTTCTGTCTTTATGTAGTGGTGGATGACTCCTGTTTGCCACCACACAAACATGCACATCTTCCCACACTGAAACATCACCCAAATGCTGCATCTCCAGTTCTGTAGGTGGAGCCTTAGTAGGTGCAATGAGATAAGCATTTTGTTTCTCATCCACAGTTTGTCCTTCCCCAAATTGCTATACTCAAGTTAAAAAACAAAACCCCAAACAGCGGAACTGTTTCCGTTCTTATGCAGCCATTTCTTATGTCCCTTCTACAAAACTTGCACTTTAGGGACTTCTATATTGCCTTACTTACAAGTTTTGTTCCTTGTATTCCAATTCACAGTCTTTCCAGAATCCCAGCCCTGAGACCTGCTGCTTTTGTCTCGTAGGGGCAGGTAACAGAGTGAGATAAAGAGGAGTCTGTGTTTTAAGAAGTGGATAACAGATTATCGTGTTTTAAGCTCAGCCAGCAACCAAGCCCCAGGCAGTTAGTCATTCACTTCCCCACCGGCAGGGTTGGGAAGAGAATTGGAAGGGTAAAAGTGAGAAAACTCATGAATTGAGATAAAAGCAGTTAAATAGGGAAAGCAAAAGTTGTGCACATTAGCAAAGCAAAACAAGAAATTAATACACTGCTTCCCATGAGCAGGCAGGTGTTCAGCCATCTCCAGGAGAGCAGGGCCCCATCACATGTGACTGACTTGGGAAGACAAATGATATCACTCTGACCATCCCTTTCTTCCTACTTCCAGCAGCTTTATGTGTTGAGTGTGACACCATGTGATATGGAATGTCCCTTTGGATGATTGGGGTCACCTGTCCCAGCTGTGTCTCCTCCCAACCTCCCGTGCACCCCTGACTTCCTCACCTGCATGGAAGTACAAAAGCAGCAAAGTCCTTGGCTCTGTAAGCCCTGCTCAGCAATAACAAAAGCATCTATTATCAACCCTGTGTTCTGCACAAATCCAAAACACAGCCCCACAGTAGCCATGTGTGAAGAAAATTACCACAGCCAAAACGAATACAGAGACTTAGATAAAACTTGTTTCTGTTGTAGGGTATGTCTGCTATAAAGCTTGGTACATGTTATTGTGGCTTGGTGTTCACGTAATACCAGGATTGTCCTAACTGTTTGTGAAGTATATCCTAGGGCAGCTGCATTGTTTTAGTTGTTTAAGGGCCGCTAAATATCTCTTTGAATCCCTCTGTATTTCCTAAAAGATGCTAACTACTTTTCTATATGAGAAGGTACTTGTATCACTGAGAAGCAGGAGAATTGCTGTACCTGTGAGACAGCAATGCTTGTAGCACAGTTATGGCTTAAGTTGATGTTTATACCAAGATTCACTTTGTCTGGTTGGACCATGAATACTGCACGTTTTCTGTCCCGAAAGTAAGAGGCAGCAGATGCTCAGTTGAAAGTAGCCTCAAACTGTTCCCTCTGCCCATGGAAGCAGTAACGAAAAGCCTCAGTAGCTGTAACAGAAAGATTATTTTGGACGTGAATATGAGGATTTGCTCTCAATAAAGAGAGATATCAAAGAGTATATACAAAATTTTTAAAGCACACGAAGGCACACCTGCTTTATGTGTTAGTGGAAGAGAGCAACAAAAAAAATTTAGCAAATTAGTAATATAGAAACCATTTGCTGCTTGTATACGTGCATGTAAATATAAATAATACGTTTACAAAATATATGTTACTAGAATTTTGTCATAATTTTTAAAGGTGCTTCAAAAGGAAAATTTACTTTCTGCAAAACAAAAGCCTTGCTTCTAGTTACCTGCTTTCCTTTTATTGCTGAAAGACTTACATATATATAAAATGTGTAGATAAAAGTAATAATAAATTTCTAGTGGGATTTTTGTATGTTCTTTTTAAAGATATTTTAAGGTGGATATATTGAGAAATGGGTCATGTACTGGTAATGATTAAGCAGAATCAGGGGTCACATACATTACATTTCATTTTTTTTCCATAATTACCAGCAGAAGACAATGAGGAAAAAATTGTACTGTTCTATATTAATGTTTCAGATTATAGTGCTTTATTATACTTGAAGTTGTCCTCTAAGGGATTTTAAGTTCATCCAAAATCAAGTTCCCTATTTTTTTGGGGGATTAGATAGGATGTCTTCAGTCAGCGCTACATGTGCTGGTGTATGCCAAGTGTGGTGTTAGTATTGTGGGGAATACTAGGTTTAGATGAAACTTCTATTCATGTAATTTTCCCTAGGAAAATTATGTGGATTTTGTTTTTCACCGCAAATGAAAGTCCGTAGAGTAGTGTCCATTCATGGTTTGGTTTTTTGATTTTTTTTTCATGGGAGTGTAATAGAGCTTTAAGTGACTGGTCTCTTACTGGTCATTCTGTTTCTTTCTGAAATTTATGAGTAATAGATTTGTTAATGAGCACTGCTGGTAGTCAGGTATGTGCCAAAAAAATTGAACAGTTATGGTCTGTGACCCTTGCCTTATTCAAAGACATTTTCTGTCTATTCTTCTTTGAGCAGGCACTTGTAGTAGATAAAATATGTACTTCAGTTATCTTGAAACAGTTGTGAGATTCGTGTTCTCTTGGCTTTGTTCACCCGTCTACCCCCTAGACAGACAACGGTTCTCCCGTCTGGGATTCGAGGCACTTGCCTCCCTGTGATCAGTGAGAGTTTCTTTAGCTGAGCAGGCTGAACCTACACCTCTGCCTGCAAAACTAAATCCTCCCTGCCTCTCTGTATAGACAGCAGTCATGTTTCCTTTTGACCCTGTCGTCAGTGAGGAATCGCAGATGATATTTTGCAGAGCTATTCTGGCACTGTCAGGGCATTATGTGCTTTTGATATGAGAAAGGAGAACACTGTGAACATCAGTTTCTGTTGAAGTTACTAGGGTTTGTTTACTAGGGATTTATCTGATATGGAAAAAAATAAAATGTCAGCATTGTCTGATAATAAAGGACAAAATATGAAAGCAAACTTTTAAGGGCCAGAATTTACACTTTACCTAAGAGCTCCTAACAGGAGGTCCTCACTTATGTGCCCTTCACAAGATGCAAAGAAAATCACAGCCCTTCTGTTCCAGCGAATAGAAGAACAGTTCTGTCTATCTCTAGAGACATGTATCACTTCAAAGATGGAGGAAAGGGGCATGACTATTGTGTAGCTCAAAACTGTAATGCTGAATATTACTGCTGTAAAAGTAAATCTGTGGCTGGATGCAGCCTTTTCTTTAGGATATGTCCTCTTTAAAGTTTTTAAGGACAACAAGAGAAATGTAAGTGTACTTAAAAATCAAACAAGAAACATTCACTTTCCCGTCAGCATTGTTGACCTCAGATATAAATTGCTCTATATTATTGTTGTTGTTTTCACGGTGTGTGTATATGAGAAGATGGTACTAATTCTAGGTGATAATGAATTTTGAGGACAGGGAATTGGGTATTTCTGGTTATGTTTTTAAAGGTAGTTCTAAAATTCAGGAGCACAGGGGAAACTGCTTGAGGAATTGAATTAGATGTGGAGAGCTGCATGAGTTACAGAATCAGAGAGTTTTTGACTCTTAATTTGCATTTGCTCTGACTTCCTGACACTCTGAAGTCAGAAGAAATTGTAAGGTGAATTTGATAACCTTTCAGAGAAGTAACTCAGTCTTCAGCTTTATATTCTGTTGAAATAAATGATTTTTTAAAAATAGGTCCTGTGCTGCCCTTTCCAGAGGTATGAACTTTTCCTTTGTGAAGTTTTGGATTATATTATAGTGATTCAGATTAAATTCACTGCAAGTTTTACAGTTAACAGATTTTTATATTTACGGATGGTTTTTGCCTGTAAAATAGTGATTATATTCTGTCCCCAAAATTACTGAGGCAACCGCAGAAGATGGAAACCTAGTTGCACCCTGTATATGTTTTCAGTTTTCATGATGAAATATCCTCCTCCTGAAATAATTGTATAAATTGTGTCTATTCAATATCAACAGGTGATTTTAACTTCCGTTGTAAGTTCATCTAAAGTTACGATCATATCAGTGCCTTTATTTTGAGACAATTACTGGTTCCTAAAAGTAGATGCTTTTATTTTGAGAAAATTTGCTAGTTCCTAAAAGTAGATGTTTGGCAAGTGGTTACTTATACTAAACTTTATTTATATCGAAATGTTACTAATATCTGACTATTTGTCTTTCTTCAATGGTTCTTAGGAGCTTTGTCATCTGCACAACAGATTTTCCATCTTTCAGTCCTAGGTGCTGTTCCTGATGTGTGGTAGGTAATTCATGATTGTGTATAAATGCTTCATATGCTACTTCTTTCTTTGGGGAAAAATGCAATTCTTTTGATTAACAATACAACTTAATAAAGGGGAAAAAATAAAATATGACAGGGGTGTTCTGTTGCGTGATTCTTCCAGTTAAGTTGATGATTTCTACAGGAGCATGCCTCATGAATAATTCAGGTAAGTTGGAAGCAAGTGCTTTGCTGGCCAATGACTCAATGAAGAAATCATGTTGGAACCAAAGCATCCATGTAAAATGCATGATACACTTAATGCTTATGTTTAAGTATTAATAAGTTTTGTCCTGTAGGATAACCAGGGTGCAGTAGGGTTGAACCCCAAACAGGATTTGTGTATATCACGCCTGAAGCTGTCACCAATGCTAGGCTTTAAAATGTCACCAAGTGGAGGCTCACTGTTATTTAACATAGCAGCAGGCTCCAGTTCTCAGGCAAGCTGGACTGGTTTTCAAAAGAGAGCCTGGTGACAAAATTTTAAAGGTGGCTATGGAAACTATAGTGAAGAAGCAGGTACTCCACTCTATGTTGCTCTGCTTCCAGAAGAGTTAAATTTCTTTGAGTAAATAATCTGAACAGGAACACAAGCAAGCTTTAATAGAAACATCTTTTAAAAATGATCTATGGTAGCTCATGTAAGAAATGCATTGTAAATACCAACTGTTGTGTTTCAATTTCCATATTCATTAAGCAAATATATTTGTTGTGCAAATATGCCTTGTTGTGAATGCAGCCAGTAGATGCTAGAGTTATACAGAGGATAATGACTTCTATCTGAGAATCTTTGAAGAGTTTAAAGAGGTTTCTTAATTTCTGCATTTCCACTGTGGTGGCAAAACCTGCCAGCTTGCTTGGTTTATGCTTAAAAGGAGGTTTTGGGAAGTTAATGGATTGATTGTGCCATTCTTACTGCTTTCATTAGAACTGTTTGGTAAGAGTGGAGTTCTTGCTGCAGCAACTGTGTGTGTTGGAGGCCACTCTGAGGAATGTACGGCTGGAGGGTGTGCCTGTTCCTTCTGCCTTACCTTCGCTGTGGCATTGCATGCTGGCGTAAGGACTTCACTGCAGCATGTAAAATTTGTTTAAACATCCCAGAGCTGAAAATGTGTCAAAATGTGCAGTGGCATTCAAAAGTTCACTGCAATATCTGGAAAGCTACTGCAGAAGTTCTTTTCCCTTTCTTAGCTATGTTGTCTCTGAGGTCCTGCCAGCATCACTGACAGCCTCAGTCTTGGCCAGCAGGGTGTCTGTCTTGGAGCCAGTTGGAACTGACTCAGTCTGACATGGGGAAGGCTTCTGGCACCTTCCTACAGAAGCCAACCCTGCAGCCTCTCCCTTTCCCCTGCCAAACTTGCCCCAGAACCGCAGTACCATGTGCTTGCACTTCTGACAGCACAGCTGCAGGACAAGGTTCCCTGGCTCAGAGCAGCGCACACATGACACAAACAGCAGATCAAGGACAAAACTGCAGCTTTATGGTATGCAGGGACAGCTGAAAAGTGGCAGCTCCAGTGGGATTCAGGGCACCTGCAGTGTCTTTGTGTTGCAAGAGTGATGGGCAGACCCTTGCTCAAAATGGCGCACAGCTGCTCTAGCAAAGATTCCATGCTTAGGGCTGGAGAGGAAGGCAAAAAAGAACCCAAAACCGTGGGACTGTGTCAGTCTGACCCAAGGGAAAAACCTTCCTGTCTGCAGACACAGGGCTCAAGTGATGGTGTAGTGCTGCAAGAGCAGCAGGCAGGAAGTTACCCACAATAGCCATGGTGCCATGCTCAGTGCTTCAGAGTAAAGTGAAAAATTCCTGGGGACTTGTGCCAATCCACCTCGGAGCAAAATTCCTTCCTAACACCAGAGCTGCCAATTCCCTGAGTGTGTGAGCAAGATCTGAGCAGGGGCTTCTCCTGCTGAGCCACAAGCAGCCAGGTAGGTCCTGAGCTGAGGACAGTGTTACCTGTGCTCTCAGCCTGGAGGAGTCCAGCAGAGCCCTTCCCCTTCAGGACCTCGGGAGAGCCCCTCAGCACAGGTCTGGGCAATCCTGCAGGCCACAATCTGTCCCCTGGGCTCATGTGAGCAGAGGACATCTCCCCAGGACTTGCTGTGACTCAGTCCTTGGAGTCTCCTGCTCATGAAGCTCAGGAGTGGGAAACACACCCTGTCCATCCTCGTACCTCTGCAGAATCACCTTCCCAAATAATGACCACGGCTTCTGCAGGCGAGGGCAGGTAGTGGGCACATGGAGTGCTGCTCCACTTCCACGCAACACTTCAAGCAACAGACCATGGCACAGGTCACTGCATTCAAGACCAACATAAGTATATGGAACTTTTGGGGTGAGTCCAGAGGAGCACTGTGGGGATTATTGGAGGACTTCTGCTATGAAGACAGGCTGAGAGCTGGGGTTGTTCAGCCTGAGGAAGAAAAACCTTTGAGTATTTAAATGGGCCTACAACAGCAGGCAATAACTTGGAAAAGCCTGACAGCATCAGGCACTGCACCAGGCACAGCATCACCAGCTGGGTGAGGGAAGGGATTGTCCCACTCTGCTCTGCACTGGGAAGGCCTCACCCCCAGTGCTGGGGGCAGTTTTGGGTGCTACAATGTAAGGAAGACATTAAGCTATTAGAGAGTGTCTGGAGGAGTGCCAAGATGGTGAAAAGTCTTGAGAGCAAGGCTTACAAGGAGGAGCTGAGGTCACTTGACATGTTCAGCCTCGAGAAGGATGTGGGGAGATTTCATTGTAGTTTACAACTTCCACAAGGAGGGCAGTGCAGGGGAGGCACTGATCTCCCCACTCTGGTGACCAGTGATTAGATACAAGGACATGGGATGAAGCTGCAGACTGGACTTTAGGAAAAGGTCCTTCCCTGAGAGAGTCGTTTGTCACTGGAACATATTGCCCAGGGAAGTGGTCACCGTGTCACCAAGCCTGACAGAGTTCAAGGGGTGTCTGGATGATGCATCTAGTTATGTGGTTTAGTTTTTGGCAGTCCTGAAAGGACCCAGTGATCCCTAAGGGTCCCTTCCAACTTGAGATACACTATAGTTACGTTATTCTATTACGGATCTAAGGTAATTGGTTGAAATACCACTATACGCTATTTCCCCATTACTTAGCAATGTAACAGCTTTCTGTTTTGAAACAAGTTGACAATTTCTACTTGGCAGCTTTTGTTAGGAATAGAATTAATTGTGTACAGCTCTTGCATACTGTCCTTGTCTTTTGCAGCGTGCCTTCTAGGATATAATAGGTTTAATTAAACCTACTCAGTTTGACAAAACATATTTTAATGATGCTCTGTAATGCCAGAGATTTTGCATTTAATGGCACTCAGAGCATATTGACACACAAAACAGTTGTGACATGTTTATATTTCAGTGTTCCTTGAACCAAAACTCTGTTTTAATAAAAAATGACATAGTATTTGTAATACATAGGTCATTGATTCTTAAGGGTGACATCATTTCACGAAAGTAGATGTGATTGCTCTGAAATGTAATGACAGTGTTAGAAAGATTATCTGTATTTCAGGCTCCCTATGGCTTTTGATTTCCTTTCAGTTAATTAACTTTAAAAATATTAATTCCGGATAACAGGTCAGATTCAACTGCAGCAAATAAAACCTCAGAAATATGGGTTAAACCAAAATAGGTCAATATATTTTAGTCCTTAAATCTCAAATTGTACATGGTTGAGTTGGGGTGCCTTGTGCAGGGCTAGAAGTTGGACTCAGTCATCTTGATGTGTTCTGTCCAGCTCAGCATATTCTATAATTCAATGATTGTATGATTTTCAGTTAATGAAATGGACAAAAATATTTCAGGAAATATTGTAGAGTAGTACATTCTTGATGAGTGAGGTGTGGTAACTGCTTGTGTGTGTACAAGCTGCAATGTAGAGTAGAATAGTTAATGTTAAACATATTTACAGTGTTAGCATCCTGTGGTTGTGCTTTTCAACTCAGTGAGCTGTCCAGTTAGCTCAAATGCTCAGTGGAGCAGCCTTTAAGCTTGTTTCTGCAAATGTACAACAAGCTATTTCCAGCATTAAAAAATGGTTTTTTTACTGATGCCTTTTCCTTTTCTCTTAATAGACTTTTGTCTCCCTGTGAAACAGATATCAGGTCTGCAATCTCGTTAGAGGTTTCTCACTCAAGCTACAATTTATCCTTGGTAAAATTGTAATTCTCATAAATTGCCAGCATAGTTTGCACTTTACTAAAACATGAGGTACTACAGATAGCTCTTCAGGAGCACTTGGATTTTGCAACTCTTTTATATTCCTTTATTGTCTTTTACTACATTCTAACCTTTTTTGTGTCTCTCTTGACTTTCCCTCTTCCCAAATTGGAGCATATACAAATCCACCTCTCTGAAAGGTTGCATTTAAATGTCTTTCCTTTGGCTTTTGTCTGACAAGTTGCCAGAAAACAGAGTACCAGTTTTCCCCAACTAATAAATCAACAGATTCATTCTCTTATTTTTATATGCCTAGTTTTTGATTAGACAGTCTTGAGAATTATTTCTCTGAGTCTCTGGAGTTTAATTGCGTGTAAATTAGTTCTTTCATTTGGCTGACTGCGCTGACCACTTTCTAATAACATTGCTTTCAAAGATCCATGTTTGCTACAAAGACCTCCTATCTCAATATAAGGTTACAATATTTTCTTGTTCGTGAGACTGTGTCTTAAACTAAAACTGCAGGGCACAATTGATGTGCCATGGCATCAGTTTTGTATGAACTGCTATGTTTTAAATTGCTTTTCAGGAAGTTCTCACTGATTTTCCCATCTGGGACCTCTTTGGCCTTCATATGTCTTAACTGACAATTTATCAGATAGTAATTTTCTAAAAAGCACTTACCAGACTATGAAAATACAAGAACCAGTTCAAAATTTGTGAAGTGTATTATAGATGATGACTGTGGGTGAGTGTGTAAGTTCATGTTAGTGCTCTTTTGTCTTCTCATGTAAACTCTGTCCCTTGGTCATCTGCATGTTGGTACAGAGCAGGCTTTGCCTTTGGGTTGTGTCTGCTCCCCTCGGTGAGGAAGTTCTAGCGCTGGACACAAGCTCTACACAAGCTGGAAACAAACCTTTCTTTTTCTGGTGGGACATGACCTTTGTGTCCTGCAGGGGCCCAAGTTTACCACGGTGGAGAAGCAGCTGATCTGCATAGTGCTCAGTGCACTTAGGCACAGAGGTGTGAATATCCACCAAAGCCTTGCACAGGTGTCTGATCAGTGGGGTCAGAGGAAGCCTAAGCCCTCCTGGTGTGGCCTTCCTGAGCTCAGTGAGCTCTGTGCAGAGCACACCTGCTGTCATAGGAAATACTTGATCCTGCTGTCTGCAGGGCACAAATGATGTGTGAGGGCGCTAACTTCTCTCCCCCTAATTTTCCTCCTATATCTTTGTAAAGCCTCCTTGACAGTGAGACAAAAGACTGTGACAGCCAGATGAAATATACGTTAAGGCATTCTCTGGAACAAAATTTTATTTTGAATAAAATCTTGCTGCATCAGAAGTGATTGTAGTGTCACCAAACCAATGTTATTCATTCCTTGGTAAGGAGTTTAACATAGTTAATATTTAGTAATGAATGAAGCTGTATTTTTTTTTTTTAAATTTGCCTTAGTGTTTGTTTACATTCTGCCTAGAGCAAACATACCATCTTTCATTAAAAGGGAACTTGGGCTCTGATTTCTCAAAGATCCCAAGGGAAACTCATACTTTTGAGCACTAATCCTACTAAAAGTAATGTAAACTAGTAATTTGATTTAATTTGTAGCTGTGGGTAAGAGACGTGCAGCCTGCCGATGTTTGCTGCATTTTTTGGATGTTATCGTATAAGCAATTTTTCAGATGAATGGAAATATTTATGTAAAAGCTGACCATGCATGACAGTGCTAATATTACCAGACCGGTGCCTTAAACTATGTAGGAGTTAGTTCAAGAGAAGCTCTAAAATTTGTGAAAAGTCTCTAAGGTCTGTCAGTAGGTCTGTCTAAAAATAAAGGGACCTGTAGACTGTACTAAATCTGATCAACAGGAGACATAAAGTCTACTTATTTTCCCTTTTTCTCTATTTGCTTCTAAAATGTTTCTCTTTGTGGCAGTTCATGAATGTAATAGGCTCTTGTCAGTTACTAAAGGAATTCCATTTTCCTCGTTTTTTTTTCTGTAGATCTAGATGGCCTTAAGTGGCAACATAAAGTATTGTTTTAATACTCTTTGGAAGTTGTGGCTGCTTGCTTCTGGATGTACGTGAGCACTTGAAGTGTTGTTTAAAAAAATTTGAGTTCATGGTGTGTATTTTAAGTGTGCTGCTCTTAGGAATGTTGAAAATAAATTTTGATTTTTCAAATGAGCAGCCTGTTGGTAAAAGTAGAGAGAAACAGCAAATAAATTGATTTGCCTCTTAGGGAATGACTCTTGTGTGGTGAGAGAATGCACTGTTTAGTCCAGAAATAGCAGTATGACACTGGGGGACATAGAGATGGTTGAGAAGCAAAAGCAGTTCAAGGGAAATGTGTTAGTGAGGCATCAGTAAATGTGTAGCTAGGAGGGAAGGAAAATAGCTAGAAAATTTCCCAGGAAAAGAGAGAACATTGAAATAATGTTAGATGTTTAGAGAGAGCAAGTACTAATATAGGAATGGGAACCTGAATGAATTTGGACGTTGATTTTCTAAATTGTATGTTGTATTTGCATATGTAAAACTGTGTAAGCATTTCTGGTTTTGTGTAAAATATTGTGTGTGGTTAGAGAAAGAAAGGGAGAATATTTATACTTTACCATCAAACTATGCATAAATGAAAGCTAAAATTTGGCTTTGAGTTTTCAAGAGTATTCTTTCCAGCCTGTTTCTTGGTCTATAATTTCTGGTGTCAGAAAAATCCCTTTACAGGAGCTGTGCTCTGTGGTGCACTGTTGGATGAACTCTATTTTTAATATATTTTCAAACAGAATACATTAGTGGAAACCCTAGGCAATAGCTTTGTCCAAAGCAAGAACTCCTTGATATTGTTGTGAATGCATAGGGAATTATACACAGAAAGTACAATTTTGGAGTTTGTCTCAATTAAAAAAAAAAAAAAAAAAAAGATTTTTAATGATGTCTGTCTTCTCATACTGACAGTGATATGATAGTGGAGTTTAATAGCTACTTTCCATTTTCTAACTTCAGGGAGGTTAGTTGGAGGGGAGAGGGTCAGGGCCTTGAGTAAAAGTAAACCTTCTGGGCCTTTCACGTCCAACAACGTTTTTCACTGAGCCACGGCCAGAAACTGGTAAAGTGTCTTCTGGTTTGGGTTCAGATTTTGTTAGAGACCAGCTCTTGCAGGAAGATTTGGGTGTATGGGATTCCTCTGAAAATCCAAGTGTCAAAAAGCACTTGGAACCAGTGAACAGCTCTATTTCAGTTAAAGCTCAGCAGTGGGGTCTAGGCTAAAATGCAAACACAAGTATCTTGGCTAAAGGAGAGAGGACATGAAGCAGCAATAGGAGTTGCAGCTACTTATCAGTGGGGAGCAAGGTCTGAGACCTTTCCTCTGAAGTCCATTTTAAAGTAAGCTCAAAATATACAGGAAATATGTGGGGAAAAACCCCAAACCTTTGAAATCATGAAGCTGTGTACAGGTTTTTAAAGGGTCTGAATAGTTATGTAGATAATCCACAGAGCCGAGGGGGGAAACATATTTGTAAGACTACTTTGGATTTTGAATTATTTATTCTGGGGAATGAATCAGGAAAATTTTTACACCTTGCTATTTCAAGAAAACTAACAATTTTTTTTTTTCCCATCTCTAACAGAAAGAATACATCTTGTCTGAGGAAAGCATTAGTTTTTTTTATGTCTTTATAATTCAATCCTTGCTCTTCACACAAGAGCTGTTTTGCTATAGCAACTTTACTAGCACCCAGTAGAATTCATACTTAGCTTGTAAACAACTTTTTTTGTCTTTGTAAACACCTTCAAACTGAAAATTTTGTCATGGTTGGATAGAACTGCACATTGCAGGATCAACCATTTGACCTGAAGACAGACTAATTAGATGTTTGCCTTTTGCTACATGATATTAACACTTAAATTCTATCACACCTAAAGTTCATGCAATTCTAGGCATCAGTCAATTAGACAAAGGAAAAACAGGTCAATTTTATTAGACCCCATGACTCAGGCAGTTGATTACACTGAGAAAACACAGGACTTGGTGCTTCAGTGGAGGATTTGCTTTTGTAATTGACTAACTGCTGCCTCCTGCTCTGTTGACCTTCACTAATTTGTAGTATTGTCTGTCATTCCTTATCTGCAGTCGAGTGGGGAGGTTCATATGTAAACATCAACATTGTTAAGGTCAGGGGGGACTGCATCTGTCTCTGTAGCCAGTTCATTTTAATTGTGTGTACAGCCAGGCTGCAGGCTTTATGCCACTGGGTTCTGCATAGCTGTCTGAAAATCTGCAGCTTTTGTCAGACTGTCACTGTTTTAATAATAACGAAATGAATAATGTAAATAGCTATGGATCATTTAAAACCCTCGAGAGTGTCTTCTGGTATAGTACCTGTGCTGCCACAGCACTGCAGAAGGGTGTCATCTCTTGGGAATCAGTTCCATCCAAAGGCATGGGACACCCTGGTATGCCCTGGGTGGTGTGGTGGTATTTGCCTTTGGAGTATCAGTGTAGGGCCTCAAACTGAGAAAAAATTGCCTGAAACTTTTACTCCAAAATGTTGCATAAATACTCTCATGTTGTATTTCCCAGTGTTTCCCAAAATGTCTGCACAAAGCAGAAAAGTGTGTAAATTATTTCAATGGCCTGGCAAATTTCCAAATTTTTTAGAAAAATGTTTATTTAGTCTTATTACCAATGCAGTATTTACATGTTTGCAATTTTCAAATACATTGCCAATCCTGTTAGTTAGAAACATGGGGACAACAGTGCTGTAGGTTCACTTTTGTTTGGTACTTTCTATATCATCACATTTCTTCTGCAGAATTCTTGTATTTTTCTACCTCTTGTCTTTTTATTTCCTCTAAATAGTTATGAAGTTTCCATTCTGTTGTGATATATTCCACACTCTGATGTATTTTAACTCGAGCTAATTTTGGTAGTAACCATATTAAATGTCCTTATTCTAATTTAATCACTTTGTTCAACGTAGCAAGTTCTCTATTTCAGCAAATGATTCTTCTTCCTTTGATGTTTCTTCCCTTCAGATGTTTGCATCCACTTTCTTTTCCCCTTGCTTCACCTTGGCTAAGCTGGCATACATGACAGCCTTTAAGAATTTTTCCCAAATTTGTCCTCAAATTCATCCTCTAGCCTCATAAGCTGATACTGCTTAGCCTAAAGCTATTTTTTTTCAGTTGTCTAGCTAAATACCACAAGTCTTGGTGCTATCACTTTGCTAGAAGATGGCTGTTCCTTCTCTGCCCTGTAATGAAATGGAGGACCCATACATAATATTTTACTTGCCTGCTCTATATTCTTGTGAGCTATTCCATCACAGTCTTCATTTAAGTATCAGTATTCTGAATTGTTTTGTATGCAGAGGTTCTAGTTTGACTTTTTTTTTTCGGGTTGATTTGCAATGTAATTTGTTTTTATCCCAAAGCTTCCTTGTTTTTGAAACAGTACATTTATGCATTCATAACCCCCATTGGCATTGTATCAGTCAGGAATAAAATTGACACATTTTCTTCCTGCTAAAGATTATTAATGAGAATATGAAATAAATGTGTTTTTTTCTAACTGTGATTTGAGCAAGAAGTACAAAAACAAAGGGAATAGATGCTTCAAGGGGTGGTTGTGAAGCACTCTTGAATGTATGGAAAGAAGATGAGTGCATTAATGAACAATCAGCAGTTTCACTTTGGCAAAAGTCAGTGAAAGCATTTTTAACGACAGTGACCTACCTGATCCTCCCTCCAGCACTGCTCCTTCAAAATGATCTTCAGAAAACAACACTAACATGTACAGAATGCTGAGAAGCATTGAAACCCATCCTGCATGTCGTGATGACTAATTGAAAGGAACAGCTTGATGAATTTTCTAGTTCAGTAGTCCAGCTTTTGCAGAGAAACTGCATTTCTGAAACATGGCAAGCTGAGACCAAAAAGCTATTGCCTCTAGCAGTGGATCTTTGATCTGGCTCTGACTGATGTTGCATAGCTGTGAATTCCTCAAGGTCATGAAACATCAGTTCTGGGCTGTATTACTTGTGGATCTGGATGATGAAGCAGAAGAATTATCTGTGTACACATTTAACCCTGCAGCTGTGTTACACTGCATTTCCTTGAGCACATGTTCGTGTTTGCTCCTCGCACTCCTTTCTCCAGAACAGTGCTGTTTGTGTGTTTGTGAGCCCAAACGGAGATGGCCTTCTCCAGTGTGACCAAGTGTCACTCCTGCCTACCAAGCAAGTGTAGATGGAAGAAAGGAACCTAATTGGTGCCCTTGGGAAACTGCAGTAGAATACTATCCTCTTGTGTCAAATTTGTACATTGTAAGAATGCTAAGAAAGAGCAAGTATTCCACAGTTCTCTGTGAGCTCAGGAGATGGTGTTAAGATCACCAATGAAGGTTGTTGTAAATTCCTTGTACAGCTAGTGGAGAGAAGGGAAATCCTCAAAAGGTTTGTGTCCCAACAGTTGTGTATAAATTGTTTGTACTTTCTTGGATGTTATTTTTCTACAACAGCCAGATATTTATCTCCCTGCCTTAGTAATATTGCTGTAGTGATGTGCAGATTAAGAGTGAAAGGAAATGAAAGCAAGGTCAGCCCCCAAATGAAAAAGTATTCTGTTGCAACAAGCCCTTTTTTTCCCAGACAGAAGGGGAAGCTTTTTTCCTTTGAACTATGCTTCCTCTTGGTGACAAGTGCCTGAAACACAGAGTGAAGCAGAAAGTGAGACACATAATGGGGTTAGTTCAATTTGGCCTGCATTTCCAAGTTTTGATCTAAATAATTTGAGGGGAAGTGGTTTTTGTTTTGTTTTATTTAATTTTTTAAAAAATAGCAATTACAATTTATGAGAACCTTGTCACAGCACCCTAAACTTAGGAAATATTGTGGCAGATCTGGGTACAGCATTGGTACAATTTGTAAAGAGATAATACATTATTTATACAGTTCATATCATCAAGAAAAATTTCAAAGTGCTTTGTAAATAGCTGTGGCTTGTATGCAAACCTACACAGTGCATGGCATAGGCCAAAAGAGTATAATTCCATCTTTGAAAATTACTTTGAAATTGCTGATAAACAAATTGCCTTTATTAGATCATGGGGCAAAGGTGGCACTAGCTAGGGGAAGAGCTCAGCTGGAATTGGAGAGTCAGGAGTTGCTTGAGAGACTGATATCAGGACTGGGAGGCAGGAATTTGTGAGTGCAGACTAGTGGGGAATAAATACAATATGGGAATGAAAGGCTGGTATTTGCTGTTAGAAACCTGAGAGCATGTGATGTTAGTGTGAGTAAGCAATTGTGCTCTTCTCAGATAAACCTTCTAAAGCCAATTTTCTGATTCTTATATTGATTTGTTGATTTCCACATCTGATGTTGATTGTTGTTGCTGATTTTCCCATCTTTTCTTATTGTCTAAGATATTAGGAATTTCAGGAGTGAATATTAGTATTTTAACAATCTTTATGTTTTTAAGCCAGAGATCCCCAACCTCTTCTACACAAAAGCTGATGCAGAGCACTGGATAATTCAACATCGTACTTCAGAAAAGAAAAAAATCACAACAACTGAAAATTTGAAGGGATATTATGAGTTTAAAAGGAAACTTCAAATCTACAAGCAATTTTTGTTGTAGTGTGCTGTTTTCATGTAAGTGTTGTCCGACTTGGCTGCAAGTCAATGTGATATGGTACAATGAGATAGTGCTGCTTCTTTATAAACCCATGGACTGAGTCCACTGATCTGTTTCTCTGGCCTTCTCATCCATGGACAGAGATTTTGAACAAAGCATGCAGCCATGGCCTTGCCTGAGGTATTTACATTTTCCGAGAATGTAATATATTTTTTTTCGTGGTGCCAGAACACCCCCAAGCTGTTGAAGACTTGCATTGAGGAGATATTAGATACTACTGATAGCTGTAGTTGTACATGGAGTTGTATCTGTGACCTTCCACTCTCTGTGGGCCTGTTTTTAACTAAGTACAGTGCTTTCTTTAGGTCAAATGTTCAGCTGTGACCTGTGCCTTGTCCAACAGAGTCAAGTGGGGCTGATAAGTGGGGATATCTGTTATTGTGTTCTCAGTTTCTGTTGACTTTTGTGGTACAAGGGTGCCTTGAAACATAGTATCTTAGGAGGTCCATGACAGGCTTTTTATTCTGTTTATTCCAGTTTTATGAGTAGAATCCTACAATTCTTAGTTTTATTCTGAGTTACCAATGTGAAATACCTATATTTATCATAAGCATTTTCTCTGTAGTTCACTTTGGGTGTCTCAGCAGATAGATAGGCAGATGAAGCAACCTTACAAATTCCTGTTCAAAGAGGCTCCAAATCCTTTTCATTTCCATCTACTTTAGGGTCCTAATCTTATGTAAACAAAATGCCTAATTTCAAAGGCTCCAGCTTCTCCGCTGTAATGTGCTGGTCATTCAAAGACATTTACTTCATTCTCACCACCTCTCTTCAGACTCAGAATGACTATGGGGCGTTGGCTTATCTGGATGCTGAGGCCATGATAGAAAGCAAGTGAAAAGATATGTATGTAAATACCCTTCTCTTCCTCACCACAGGCCTGTATCTGACCCGTGTTACTTAATGACCACTTTTATCCCATCGTGTTGGTAAAATCACCAATGATTTCTCATTTTATCTCCTTGACCTTCCCCAGGAAGGCTAGACTTGACAGGACACGGCAGACCTTGGCAGAACAGAGATCCCCCTAGTTCAGTACTGATGTCTTATTGGGGGTCAGCAGTACCTGTCCCACCCTCCACAGGATCTGTCACTTTCAGTCTGTGTTGTATCCAAATTCTTAGTGTTTTCTCCTGCATTCAAACTTCAGAGATCGAGGTTGAAAACACAGAGTTGGTTTTCACTCTTTACTACTGGTGAAAAATACGGTTAGTAAAGTACCTGTTTGGATTAGCATAAGAGCGCACTTGAAGGGGAAACTGTTTTGTCTCTGTTTATAGGATTGAGGAACGCAGATGGGAAACCAGCCTGGTGTGGTGCAGTGGGATTGATTAGCCAGGAGGTGGCAGCTGAAGTACTCCTTTCCACTTGGAGCAAAAATGAGCAGAAAGAGTGAAAAACAGCCTGTAAATAGTGCAGATCCTGCCTCTCTGCATGGGAAAATGCTGTACTTCATTAACGCTGTGCTAAACAGAAAAGTCCTAATGGATGTGTGTTTTTATCCAATCACCTCAAGCAACCCTCCCAGCCTTTGCATTAATCCTGAGTATTCTTGTCCAGTGGCATTCAGAATTAATTCAAAGCTTGGAAAAAAGTACTTCTTTGCCATTTCATGGCTGTGGTCTTTTTCTGACTGACTTGAAAATTGCTAGATAAACTCTGAGCTTTGAAGGATGGAGAGCCTGTTTTAATTTCTTTGGTTCTTTCCAGAGGCTAATGTCCCAATTTGATGCACTTGGAGTGCTGTAAATAGTCAGAATATAATATTCCAAATGGCAATGATTTTAATGTTGCCAGTTGGGTTTCAGTGGTGTCAACACAGCTTCCACATGACTAAAAATCTAGCCTATATGTAAATAAATAGGCCCAAAATGTCCATTAAGTTCACAAGGTAATATGAGTAAAGAGCAATCAAAACACAATTCCCCAGGTAGCCCCTGGCTATTTTATCCCTTACTGAGCAGAAGCTTTATATTAGAGGGCATTGTCAACTGGCCAGTCAGTCTTACAGAGGAGATGGCTCTTTCAGACACTTGGGTTAAGTGGTTAGAAAACAACAAGCTACAGCTGGCCTGACTTCTGTTTATGGAAAGAAATTACACAGACAGCTGGAATCATAGGTGTTTAAAACATTTTTCACTCTTACTAAGATGAAACAGCTAGCTGGGGATTCTTAGTTTTGACTAAATGTTTGGAGCGGCCAGTCTTTCAGCTGTACAATTTCTAAAATGACAGATTTTTCAACAAGTGAAAAATACACTTTTATTCCCAATTAAACTCAAACTGACCAAAACCAACCAACCAACAAACCAACCCAAGAAAGCAAAACTCCCAAAATAAGCAAGCAACACTCCCCCTCAGAAAACCAAACCAAAGCCACAAAACCCCCCCAAAAAACCAAACAAAAAAACCCAACAACTCCCCCCCCAAGCCCCAACCAAAGAACAACCAACCAAAAACCAAACACGAAACCAAACAAACCCAAATCTCCTGCAGTCTGGAACCGAATCTGTACTTCTCCACTGCTTTGAAGGATATCACACTTCTTATAGGGTAAAGGACCTTTGTCCTGGAAGGCTCTGAGCACTTGCAGCTTCAAGGCCTGTCCCAGTGCCCAGACCTGAAGATGTGTTTAAATATTTTGTGTGTTGGAGTAAGATCTCTTTCTGGCGTACTTGCATACTAATGACACATAGGCATTACCTTGCTGTAGAGGATTATAAGTCCTCTGAAATGTTTGCAACAACAGCAATGCACACTTGGAGAGCTCTAGTACTCTATCAGGCATCTTTCAATAATAAGTTCTTGGAGGTGACCACAGGAATGTTTCAGTTCTTGAACGATGAGGTGGGAGTTATCACTCCACAGTGTGTTTTGTAGTCAGCATACCTTTTTGAAGTATTTTTCAGCCTGGTGAATATTGGTAGCAGAATAAATGCTTTCATATGAGACATCTGTTGAAGATGTACAGAACAGCACCTGTATAACACTGGCAAACTCATGAGACTTGCTTTCAGTACATCTTTCTTTGAAGTGTCCTCTTCTCCACTAAGCTCATCCCTTGCTTTTTCCACTCTCCTGTCTGGAGAAAAACCAGAGAAAGTCTCCTCCAAACCATTCTCCTTGTTCTTAGTCTGGTTGAGAACATCCTCATGTCCTGTCAGGATGAGGTCAGTGCAGCACCCATCAGCTGTGCTTTGCTTTCATTTCTTTTCCCATCAAAGCCACTGGACTGGGAAAGAAACAAACCTGGACCGATCCACACATCTCCTACAGTCTGCTCTTTTCTGGTGCTGAAGTGGGACATCTGTTTGTATTTGCATCACAGACTTTTCAGGGGATGAACCGTAGCTCCAAGTTCTAGTCCTAGTCCCAAACACTAGTCCCAAACAGCTCCAGACTGTCCCTTTTGGTGCTGTTGTAGCATTGGTGCGCAGCAAAAGCCGATTGAAACAAGGGTGTCACCTGGGGGCACTATTGCAGCCAGGTACTGGTGTCTCGTGTCATTTGCATTTGAAAGTTTATAGCAGCAAAATGTATTTCTGGTAAAGCTGCTCTTTGTCGCAGGGTTTCTTTTAGCTCAACTACTGGATATAATTTTAAATGATCTGTGCCACTGAGTGGGGAAAACAACAGCAAAAATAATAATAAAGAAACTTAATTTCCTAGGTTGCTTACTGTTGAAGTTTAGTTTGCTTTCTTTGATGAGCCAAACCTTATTTTATCTTAAAAAATGTCCTGCAAAAGAGTAACCAGTCCTATGTGAGTTCTGCCAAAGCAAATATTCACATAATTTTATCTTGTGAGGTAAGCTGATGTTCCATATGCTTTATTTCTAGCTATGCTTTCTATGGCAAAAAACCAGTCTGTATCCAAGATGAATTTCCAATATCCATGCCTTGTTGCAAGAGAGAAAAAATGCTTTGAGGGCATTTATTGCACTCCTTTCTGGAGTTAACCCTTACACAACACAGATGTATCTCTTCCTGGTTTTATTTTGTAGTAGGTAATGGGAAATTACTGAGAAGAAAAACAATTTTGCTTATGTTTGTGACATCACATGTGCCATGATAGAGTTGTAATGAAGCAGTAAATAGGTAAATTAAAACTGTTGACAAAGCAGAAGTCACATTACTTGTGATATCTTATATGCTGAGACTATTGTGAGAGGCACTGGAAACTGTGTCACAGATACCTTATACATATCTTATATTTGGAAAAGCCAGGTAATTGCTGTGCTAAAATGGACCTGTGCAAAATTCTCATCCTCTTTTCTTCTATAGCTGTAAAAGCCCCAAGTCGCCAACGAAAACAAACCAAATAGTATGTCACAGAAGACCACTTTGAAAAGGAAGGTACTGAAAGTGTTAGCTAGACAGGGGCTTCCACTGTTCCTGCAAGCAATTTTGCCTTTCTGCAAGTGACTTTAAGAGTGTTAAGATTGGTGAGTAAATTTTTCCTGCATTACTTATTACTTGTGGCCTTTTGTAGTATTCCTTCAGCAACTGCTGCATGACTTGACCTTTTCAGCATATTTATCAGTCTCAGACTTGTGGATGATACAGAGTTATAAATGTGGCTGCTGGAGGAGAAATGACCGATTCAAGGGGACTGTTCCAAAATCGGGTTTTGATTCGGGTGCTTTGAAATGCATGTGATATTTGAGTAGTGTATTTTACTTGAGGGATATGCTGACTTATTGCAGTAGTTTTCTGATACTCGCCTGTGGCATTTCTTGCATGCATCTATTAAGCTTCAGATATTACAGTGTACCACCATATCACTGGAGCCAGTGACAAAATTTTTGTTAATTTCAATGGTACAAGGTGAAGACCTGGGTACCTGGCTGAATTGCTGTACTGATTTAACATTCTGGTTTTTACCATTGAAAGATCATGGACAAACAACCAAACCAAACCAAACCAAACCAAACCAAACCAAACCAAACCAAACCAAACCAAACCAAACCAAACCAAACCAAACCAAACCAAACCAACACCCTCCCACAAACAAACAAACAAACAAACAAACAAACAAACAAACAAACAAACAAAACAACCAACAAACAAACAACCCTCGAAAAAACAGAAACAAAAAAACAATCAACCAATCAACCAGAAAACCCCCCCAAAAACCTAACCGCCACTCACAAAGACAAACAAACACCCCCCCAACCCCCCCAACAAAACTATCTTCCTGCATTTATCCATTTACATTAAAAACCAATAATTTGTCTACATGAGTTCGTCTGTTATATTCCTGGCAATGACTGGCAGATTTTACACTCCCAGATTCTACACTCCCTCCCCAAATTTTCAGCTATTTCCCTGGCAGATATGAATAAACAAGGATCATAAACCATAGGCAGATTGGGAAGAGATAAGAGAATGTCATGATACAGTGTTTGTGATACTGGAAGAAGGAAGAATAAGATGCTTAATCAATCACCTAGCTTAAATCTCTAATTTCTAAGAGAACAAGGTTTGTGTATGGTGTCAGTGACACAAGTGCTGCTTTTTTAACCTAGTTTTTTGGTTAAAGTTGATAAATTTCTGATAAATTACACAGTTTCTTAGCGCATTTTTTTCCCTAATTTTCTCTTTTATGACTACCCTGCAAGACATCAGATTTCCACTGTGGCTCAGTTACTGTCATTAGCACCTGTTTTAGATCCTGGAACCTGTCCAGGGCAGGATTTTATTTCATAGCAGGTGCTTCATCACATGGCTCTGAAATCTGGGATGTGAACAGTGAAGAAATTCTCTTTGTGTGTGTTTCTAAAGCTTTGACTTTGACATTTGTGTAGATAAATGTCACTCCTCTTTACTCACTGACTTCAAATCACTCAGCTCATCTCAGAGGTCTGTTAAGACTCATCCTGATCAACAAGATGGTCCCTCAGCTGAGGCCTGTCCCTGCTTGGTGTTGGTTATTCCCTCTTTTGGGAAATAGGACACCCTAAGAAATGAAATGAGGTTCATTTGAGATGCACAGTTTAGGGAATACAGTGACGCAGTTCTACCCTAGGTCTAGTTTTGCTCATGTTGATCACTGCTAACTGATGTAATCTGTGATTGACTTATTGCTTACAGAAGGGAATTCCCAGTTATTGTTATCTTCTTCTAAACTGCATTATGTAAATGGATGTAAAAATGAGCAAACCTGCTTTTGTTTTGTTTGTATACTCTGCCAGCAATATGAAAAGGAGCAGGACTGCAACGAGTTTGTGTTCTGCTGCCCAAAATGCCTGAGACTCCCCAGGCCCAGTTTACAAGAAAAGTTCAAGTGAAAAAATATCCATGAATACTTGCCAAATTTATGGCTTCATGAGGTGAAGTTCATAGGGAGGGAGTCATACATTACTGAAAATGTGTAAAGTGATCAAGTACAGCATAGGATGTGTTTAAAGAATGACTTCTTGTAAACTTTTATAGACAATTCCTCTGCTTGTCCAGAACTGCTCCCTGAGGTCACTTTCAAAAGTCTTGCCAGAAGTAGCAGATTTGAAAAGCAGACGTCTGATTCAAACATTTTGCAGCTATAAATGGAGCGATCTCCTTAAGAAGAAAATAATTTCCATGGAAACTTGCCATAGCTTGTGACATTATTTGAATTGTGGCAGTGCTGTGATGCTTGATAGCCTTTGGCTCTTCCCTACTTAGGTGATGCACACCGAGCAATTAATCCTGCAGCAGTCATCAACACTTTCACTGGATAGACAGTGATAGATGCACACCAGAAGTCTAGGAGGCTACATCCAGTTGGAATCCGCAAATTACAAACATTTTTGGAATCTGCACTCTTGTTAATCTTATGGTGAGGTTTCCTGTCCCCTATATCCACTTCTGTAATTCTGAAATGAGTTCTGCAGTTCTGGTAAATGCTGATCTGGACTGAAGAGAGAAATACTGCTGAAGTCCTGTGAAGAGAAGTGAGGGTGCTTGGGAAGGACTAGAGGAAGAGTGAGAGGAGGTTGTATGGTACTATGCTGCATTACAGAGATGAATTGAAGGAGAAAGACTATAGAAAGACACAGAAACAAATAAAGCAAGTCAGTATTTGAACTTCCAGTGTGGTGGCAAGGCCAGATTCAAACAGATGTATTAAAAAAACCAAGAAACCAAGAGCAAAAAACTTTGCCTTTTAAAAAAAAATCATCTTTTCCCTTAGTTTTCTTTTGTTTTCTTTCTTTTTAGTTCAGTTGTGTTCAGAACTATGTGAATATATCCTCAAGTTTTAGATTTTGAGGTTCTAATCTGCAAATCTATCTCTCAGCTAAGCATTAAGTACTCAATGAATTATCTTTAAAGAAATCCACAAGTGTATACAGGACTGTAAAAAAAGTTCTGAAAGAAAAAGACTTCAATGGGATAAAATGTTCTGCTCTCTAGATCATTTTATATAGGAAAGAAAATGAAACACTTAGACAAACTTCAGAATTCATGCTGAATTTATGTATTTTATAACACTATTAGCAGTTCGTTATGAGGTTTTCATTTATTTCTTATCAAACACCATAGAATAAAATAATAGAATATCCTGAGTTAGAGGCAACTCTCAAGGATAATTGAATCCAGCTTCTGGTTCTACACACGACATCCCAAGAGTCACACCACATGCCTGAGAGTGTGGTCCAAACACTTCTTGAACTCTGTCAGGCTGTGCTGTGACCACTTCCCTGGGGAGCCTGTTCAGTGCCCAACACCCTCTGGGTGTAGAACCTTTTCCTAATATTCAGCCTAAACCTCCTCTGAAACAGCTTCAGGCCATTCCCTCATGTCCTGTCACTGTCACCACAAAGAAGAGATCAGTGCCTGCCCCTCCTCTTCCACTCACTTGTAGGAAGTTGTAACTGCAGTGAGGTCTCCCCTCAGTCTCCTCTCCTCCAGGCTGGGCAGACCAAGTGACCTCAGCCACTCCTCAACAGGCTTCTCCTCAAGGCCCTTCACCATTCTTGTGGCCTCCTTTGGACGCTCTCTAACAGGTCAATGTCTTTTTTGTGTTGTGGCACCCAAAACTGCACTGGAGGTGAGGCTGCCCCAGCCCAGAGCAGAGCAGGACAAAACTCTCCCTTGCCCTGCTGGCAATGCTGTGCCTGATGCCCCCTAGGACACGGGTGGCCCTCCTGGCTCCAGGGCACTGTTGGCTCATGTTCACCTTGTCATCGACCAGGATTCCCCATGCTCTTTCCATAGAGTTTCAATTCTTTTAAAATAAAGAGTCACAATGTTTTAAGGAATTTGAAAAGTAAGACTATACTTATCCACTAGCCGGAAAAAATTGTAGATCATGCTAGATTGAAAAACCTGCCTGAGAGCAGCTGTCAGCATGGTCAGATACAAATTTTCAACTAGCTTTTTCCCTTTCCCATGAGACTGAGAAAAGGGGAATGAAATGAATATAAATTATACTGTGTTCAGTTGAAAACAAATGGCTTAACTGTGGACAGAGAACCAGTCAAAAAACTTCTGCTTTTTCCATACCCTAAAGCTTCAAAGAAAAATATACAGCTGGGGCCTCTGTATATGTAAATGAAGCTGAAAATGTGATAAGTGGAAGTAATGAAATTAGTCTATCACATTCTACTATGTTTAGTGTCAATATGGCCTTGGAATTTTTATCAAAATATTTTTGACTTTTTCTGATTTTAGTCCACTTGTTCTTAACAACAAACATATAACATAATATATTTTGTGATGTATACTTTTAAATAGAATACAAAGAATGGAAAAGACAAAGAGTGTAACTGAGTTTGAGATGGCTTTGGCTGATGGATGCTTCTGATGCGTAGAGAAAATTATATACCGTTCCTTTGTTTAAACATGGAGAAGCCACAGCCTTCAGTGATTTTATGCAGATATTTTGAGGAATGTATGAAATTGAATAGCTCTTATCCCAACTTCGCAGTCTGTTCCAGTGGAGCTCCAGTCCAACTTCAGGAGTGAGGCAATAGAGCCCAATTTAATTGAGCAGTTGAGAGACTTTCTATTTGAAAAAGGGTTTTACCAGCATCAGACACTTTGATCTAAGACAGTCCAAACAGTTCCCAAGTACCTGAGGATTCTCTTTCATGTAATAGGACTACTGATGATTGTACTGCTAGGTATCTCTGGCTTCTTTATATTTGTACTTAAAATACTGGAATTTCGAGCCGTTCAAACACTTCACAAACACAAAATGAACAAGGTCTTAATTTCCCCAGTCACAGATACTGCATTACTTGTACACTGGTAGAAAACAGCCATCCTTTTCCCACAAGGGAAAAGAGATCTGGCAGGTATGAAGAATCCTCACCAAAGTACCAAATCTGGGTAACAAGATTCTAAACACTGTGTCTCCCTGCTGCTGCTTTCTACTTGCCTTGTGTTTGTGCTGGGGATGTTGCCCTGTGAGCTCTGAAGGCGCTCAGGGTTACACCTGCAGTCTCTTTGTGTTGCCGAATGCTCCAGACTTGTGCACCTGAGTCACAATCAGGCACAGGCAGCAAAGCTCAGCACAAGCTTGTGATCGCTGTTTTCTCATGTAGCGTCCTGAGAGAGTCTGGGCACAGAATAACTGATTGACAGAGTGCTTTGCTGATCTTGATACGAGTCCTTTCCCATGGGTAGCTTTGCTTTCTTGGAAGTAGTACCTGAAATCTGCCTGAAAATTTTCATGGGGGCTCAATTTTGTGCGGTAACATTTTAAATGATGCATGAGAGGAAAGTTTTGTTTGTTTTATTTCCTGACATCTCCCTGTGGGAATTGCTATGAATGCAGTTCATTATAATAAGCCTAATTTTCATGCCCCTGCTGTGGGTTTTTCGTAGGTTGTGTCCAATTTGCATTGTGAATACTGCCTTTGCCCACCCCCCCTTTCAGGTTTCCCCTTTATACCGCTCTTTCTTTACTGTCTTGTTGGGCTTGCTAACCTTTTTCCTTCTTGAGGTAACCTAGATAGAGAGAATGACTTCTGGCTTTGAGGCCCTAGAAAACAACTTCTGATCCTTTCAGCATGAATGTAAGGAAGTGGAACGGCAGCATATGAAACCCTTTATGGGCTAGATCTTGACAGATAGTATTATCTTTCAGAAAGAAATGAGTGTGCTTGCTACCATAATGTGCTGCTGTCTCTGCCCCAAATTCTATTTTTATTTCTGTTCTCCTTAGCAGAACAGAACAGTAATAAAACATTCATTTTACTCCTTTTTTTTTTTTTTGTTTTGTTTTGTTTTGTTTTATTTGAATTATTTTCTAGCCTAACTCCAAAGGGCAGGCTGCAAGTAGAGATGAAGTCTTTGTAGAACAGTACCTTTTGATCCTCTGTGAGGCTGCCTTATCTGTCCTGAATCTGCTAGATCTCTTGGCAGTGCCACATTGTTCCTGCCAGGTGAGAAGTGGGCTATTTGCCATTACACTTACTGGCTGGCCCAAGTTTTCATTTTGTTAAGTCTTTAGTTTTCTTGATTAAGCTTGACTCAGAGGTTAATTAAAAAAAAAAAAATCTGAATCACAGCTGAATTTTACTGTTCAAAGCATTTAAGGGGCTTCCCCTGGTTCAGCCATGGCCACAGTGAAGGTGGGAGCAGAGCACCTGAGGAGCTGCCAGACTGGAAAGGGACATGGGAGTAGCTGGAGCTGTTACGGCACAAACGCAGCAGCGCTCATTGTGCTGGTGCCTTGCAGTCAGGCTAACAGAGCCGGCGCTTCACTTCAGGATAACTGACTCTGTCTTCAAAATGCCAAATAGCCATTACTGGTAACTCTTTTTATTTTGTTTTCACAGGAGTGAAAGTGTTCAGGGTAATAAAAGTTATCTTTCATGTGGAATCACACAGACATCTCCACCCACACCCTTCACAGTGTCAGAGGACCACAGAATGGGTCAGGTTGGAAGGGACCACAGTGGGTCATCTGGTCCCACCTCCCTGCTCAAGCAGGGCCATCCCAGATCACCTGGCACAGGATTGTGTCCAAACGGTTCTTGGATTTCCCCAGAGCGGGAGACCTCACAGCGTCTCTGGGCAGCCTCTTGCAGTGCTTGGTCGCTCTGACAAGTAAAGGCTTCTAAGTGTTCAGTAAGGTTCTGAGCACTAATGGGCCAAATGCCACTACATTGCTGCTCAGTTAAGCAAAGTTCATGTCCTTGCACAAAAGGTTTAAACTCCTTGGCCTAGCTAAGTTACAGGAATCATGTCAATGTTATGATTAGACAAGATGAAAACCATGAGGAAAGTAGGTGGGAAAAGGAGAAGCGTTTTTGTGCAAAAACAGATATGTAGAGACAAATTTCAGTTGGAAGTTGTTCTGCTTTTTTTCCACAAGGAAAAGAATAGGATAAATTGCATCTAATTTTTTTTTCCTTAAGGATAGTAATTGAATTTTAGCATCAGATAACACCATATTATATGCACTAAAGAAAACTTTTCTCCCAGTACGAAAGTAATGATTTCATTACGATTGCATTTGATTTGAGAATACATTAGTTCATTATCAAGTATTTCTTTTCTGGTTTGTGTATTCTGAAAGCACTCTTGCTCCAGAGAGTTTCTTTCAGATTCAGGCAAGTTTTTCGAAAAGCTGTGTGTTAAAGGTGCTCTCTTTTACTTCATTAGTTTGTCCTTATTTGTGTCATCTAGCTAGCAGTCACTGCTGAGGAGGCCACAGTGTGCAATGGGATCTCTTATGGTCAAATATCTGGAGTGCAGTATTGCTAAATGTAGATAAGGAAGAGAAAATATTTTTTCTAGTTTTTTTTTCTTTGTTTTTTTTTCTTATTTTCTTTTTAAATTTTTTTTTTAATCTGGCAAATGAGAAGTAGTTGCTTTATGGGTAGTAAAGCCAGGCCCAACAGAATACGAATTTTGTTGGTAATGCAGAAGGACCCAGGAGGCTTTGGAATGTTTCTTTGAACAAATGATATAATTGCATTAAGGAAGGATTTCATCACCAGATCATGATGCAGATGTAGCAGGTATGTCAGAAAAAGCAGGGCTAAACACCCTAAAACTTATCTTGAACTGAACTTCCATTACTTCTACTTCTTAAATAAAATGGTTATGATATTTAGGGACTCTGCATATTGAACTAATCTCTATGAATTTCAATTATTTTTCATTATGTTCTGCAATTTGGCCTCAAATTCACAGATTGAATTTGTTCTTTTGTCCATACATTTGTCTACAACTTTCTTTCTATCACTGAAATTTTGCTGGTCAGTGTAGCAACTGTATGATACCTGAAAGTGAATAAAAAATAATACAATACACCAGGCTATTAAGGATCTTCAACAGTTAGTTGGGCCAAAGTGTGATCAGGAAAAGTAGCTGGCTTGGTTTAGGGTAGTGAGAAAGGGAGAATTTAAGAATTTGTCCTGAATTATATATCAGGATCTATCTATCTATCTATCTTGCAAAGTTTTGCCTGGCTCAGGATGTTGATCAGAGTAATGAAGGAACTATCCCTTAGCCACTCTTTCAATAAAACTCTGGTTGTAATTGAGCAGGCATGATTTTAATCCAAAATTATGTTAAAAAATTTTACAGCATCTGATATGCTACACTTACATGTTCCTGATCTTTTTCACTGAGTTAATTTAAGAGCTGCTGAATTTCCTAACTGATATATTTTTATCGTAGTTTGATCCTTCTTATTTAGGCAGTTTTCATCCATGTCATGTGTCTGTTCCTTTCCACTTGCTCTGCAAAGATTTAAAGAAGAAGAAACAAACAAACTTGAGGAAGAAACTGTCACTGGCGTGGACTTCCTAGCTTTACTGACAGCTGTAGGTATTAGTGTTACCACTGGAAAAAGGATGCTCATCTACAAATCCTACCACGGTAGAGTGAACATGTGTCCTCCTTTGGAGACTGAGCCGCCCTGCCCTGCTGAAGACCACAGGATCAGCTCACATGGTCTTTGTGGAAAACCACCTGTTAATCCCTTTGATTTGAGGGAAGGCTGTTCTGAATCTAGAATGAAATAAAATTGTTTCAAGAGAAATGAAGGGGAAAACGGAGAGAATTAGCTCCATTGAAGAGTTTAAATGACCCCCAGGGCGCTGTTACTCCTTTTGTTTACACAGAAAGAGAGGGTAGTATTGTCTGGGGAGCTGTGCTGTTCACCTCTGAAGGGTCTGGTCCCCTGATCTGAAAGATAAAAGTTCCGTCGTTTGCTTGGCCCTTCAGATTCTTGCTTCCTGCCTCTGATTTTCTGGCAGCTGAAAGTACAGGGGAATAAAGCTTTCTGAAGAAGGCTGATTTTTTCAAGAGAGAAACTTGTAATTATTTCTGATAAAAGGATTTTAAAAGCTCATGTCATTGTGGGACCACTACAGAGTGGTTCTGAGTCTTGAGACAGAGGTTATTATCTGATGTTCTTTACAATTGTCTGATTCCTTTTTTTTTTTTTGTTTGTTTGTTTTGTTTTGTATTTGGCTTATTTGGAAAACTTCAAAGAATGTAATGTCTGTGAGGAGGAAAGGGGAGAGGAGTATTTATTTCTTTGTCACAGGCCAGCACTTTCTTTTGAAATAGTTATGAACAAATAAAGGAAAAAGACTTCAAGAATAGCCTTCAGAGAGAGGAGGTTGAGGAGTGATCTCTGAAACAGATATTGCTGAGGAGTAATTATTAGCAGCATGCCCATAAGCTGAAACTGATGCTGGACTTTCTTATCTAGTATAGAAATTCTACTGCCATCTAGTTCATATAGCCTGGGTCTATCTTACATAATGTTGGTGTTGTTTAAATCCTGTGGATACACTACTCTGAGAACTTTCTCCTTTCTCACGAATCATATGGGAAACAAAGATAAGCTGAATTCTTCTTGCTCTTTCTAATCTATGTTTTGGAACTGAGTGCTGTAAGGGCTTCAGCCAATCACCCTGGGGGGTGGGTGATCACAGTCCAATCACTGTTAGGCTCTTACCGTGTATGCAAGTAGAAACTTAATAATAAACTCTCTCTTTTGCGCTAACTTTTCATCTGCTTGTTTTGTTCTTATATCCGCGAACTCACAGCGACAAAATCCTATTAAAAAAAAATTCCAGACAGACGTTCTCGGAGGAGAAGATAGGGGATGAGTTATATTTTACCCAGCAGATAAAATCTTCAATTTCTTCTATGAGAAAACATTTGTTTCTATAGAAAGAATGGAAGATACTTTTAGTTTCCTGTTATGAAGTGCCTATAGAGCAAGCAGAAACCAGTCTGTCCAGAACAGATCATCTTGCACACAGGCGGAAAGTAGGCTGTGAGCACTTTGAAAAGAAAGATAAACAACCAAACAAAGCAACAACATTTTTTGGAAAAAAAATAAGATATGGCCCAGCTGCAAATGTTCATCATTAGCCACAACTAATTTTCACAGTGATCTTTCAAATGAGTCTCTAATATATTTCCGTCATTTGTCCAATTCACTGTTTTGTGTCATAATTCCTTGGCAGTGACCATCTCTTTGCACAGCTATACTGACAATATAATTTGTTATTTGTATTCTGTCTGGGGTAAAACAGTATCTTGACCTAAACCATTTATAAATGATTGAACAGTAATTATACGATAATTTTGGTTCACTGCAGAAGTAAAATAATCAAAGAGCAGTTATTAGAAAGGAAATAAATTTATCATCTTCTTCAGTACTCAATTTTTGGATTTGTTCTAACTAAAACAATAGAAATACTAAACATATGAGGGCAAATCCTTGTTTTGGATACTACTATCTTTACACCTTAAAATGAGAGAAGATTCTTAGGGTTTATGCCAACGTCACTGAAAATTAAGCCTGTCTTTGACTGAGTCTTCTTGTTTGTCAAGATTTGTAACCTCCTGGTGGAGAGATGAAAGAAGATGGATATTTTCTCCTGATGTCAGCCAGAAGAGTACTTTTACCCTGATTACAAAGTTCCCCCTAAAATTCAAAATGCTTTGTGAGTGGAAATGGAGCTTCTATTCCTGGTAATCTGCAATTGTGTATTTGGGAGCTGGGGTCCTCAGGACTCCCAGAACTGTCATCTCTGGCAGCTAATTATGTTGTCCAAGTAGAATACGTAACATTCATATATATAAAGTAAGACATCTAAGAAAGGTAAGAAAAAGGATATAATAAACGTTAAAGAGAAATAATTTTTTGTTTTTCTTCGGTAAAATGTTGCATGGTCAATAATTAAAAATATAAATTACTGCTTCACAATGGTCTAAAGAAGTATGATAGGCTTTTTCATTTCTTAGCTTAAAACAGTAAAAAAGTGGATTTTTTCCCCCCAGACTCAAAAATTTCACTATAACCATCTTGTACAACACTTGGTGCAGTGTAGCTTTTTACTGGAGAGAACACAAAATTCTTCTTGAAGGAGTTTCAACAAGTTATTTCCTTAGTTGTTCTCTGAAGTATTCTTCATATCCATGAAGATTATTATGAACCACAAGACTAACATTTTAATTTTTGTCCATTACTGCACCCCTGAGACAAAATGCCATAGCAACAAGGAGAATGGCAGTAAGGTCATTTGCTCGTACCATGCTTGGCTGTGGGCTGCTGTAATATACCAATATTCATGACTAGAGCTTACTACTATTTACCTCCAGCATGTGTAGTTTCCTGAGGTCTTGAAACTGAAAAAAACTCTGCTTTTGGCAAGTGGCAAGTTTAGTTACTTCACACCTAAGATGTGGTGTTAATAAAGAACTAGCAATCTTTTTTAAAAAACTTTATGCAAATGATTCAAATTAGATTTATTTAAAATTATGAAGGAGAGCAGTGAAGTTTTAATGAGCAGCTATGCTCTGCATTATCTGTGCACAAAGCAGATGTAATGATGCATTATAAATGCTGAGAAAATTTAATCAGTGTAGAAAAAAATATAATGAAATGGTTGTTTAAACACTGCAAAGCTAATGTTATAGCAATTAGTTCCCATTGAGCAAGACATGGTGCATATTATCTGGGCTGTGTTTGATTAGTGATCCTGCATATGACATCTTGCCTTTTCTTAATTTTACTTCAATATCATTTAAAAAATCTTCAATCCAAACCCCAGTTAAAAATACAAAAGCAAACCTGGCATCAAATTCAGTTTTTCTTCCTTTCCTTTTCTAACACAATCTGCATAAAAGTCTGCTTTGATTTACTGTGGCTATATATGAGGAGGCTGAACACTTCTGCTTACAGAAAATGTGGTTCTGAGGAGGCTGTGTTTTTTCTTCCCCTTGAAAAGTAATATCAGCAGTATTACTTGTAATGATACCCGTATTTTTCAAAATGTCCTTGTAGAAGGTGGATTGGAATATATATAAGTTTTGCTATGCATTTTTTCTATTATTTCTTTTAAATGAGTAAGACATGGATTTCACCACCATTTTGTCCCATTTCTTCAGCGCCTGTTCTTTTAACAGCTGTATGCCAGTCCCTAAAATGAAGTACATAGAAAATTCTAAATATCAGTTGTTTTACAGATATAAAGCTTGGATACTGATAAACAAGGGATTCTTACTCATCTTGTCTACTGATAATTAATTAGTTGTAGGAGCTGGTTAGGGCTTTTGCGCTAGGAACTGCCATAGAGCTTCTGAATTGTGGCTATGGTCTTTTAATCATGTTGGATCATAAATGATAGATGGAATTGGAATTATTTTTGCAACCTTCAGTCAATGAGACTTACTCCAGGTTTTAAGAAGTATTCAGCTCTTACTGAGCACAGTAAGTAAGGACCTACGAGAGTTGAATTAAAAGCCACTAATGGAAAGTTTAGAATCCACTGTCTCATAATACTGAAAATCAGAAAAGACAAAAACTGTTTGCAAATGTGGAGTAACAGCTATCTGTAGGGAAAACAGATGTCAAGAAGAAAGAGTAGACTTCAAAAAAGAGAAAGAAAAAAGAATTTATTCTCCCAGTAAATATAATTGATAATATAAAACTACAAGTGGACTGCATACTGCTACATTGCAGACTCTGCATGCTCCTCACAAATACTATAAGAGTAAAGAAAAGATTTATTTTTTTACTTTCAGTTAGAAGCAACCAAACTATCTGCCTTCTTTCTCTTCCTGAACAAAAGAATTTAATTGTTATAAAACATGACACTTGACTGTATTTTTAAATAATTTGTGTATAAGTCCTAAATTGATATTGTCAAGGTTAAGTATATAGACGGCTTTGGAGTCAGTAAGAACTTAACATGACAAAAAAAAAATTAAAAAGAGAAAAGGTCTTCAGTTGAATCTTCCAGTTTTTACTTGTTTGAGTACCTGAAAGCTTTAACAACTCTATTACAGTCTTATTGTGGATTTTGAAGTCAGACGATTTCTAATTAATCTAATCACACTTTTTTGTGTTTTTGTTTGATCACTCAGTTTCGTGGCGCTTACATCATGTACTTTTTTGAACCTAAGATACATAATAGTATATGTTTGTACTCTGCATAGATATTGCTCAGGAAAAATGTCCATTTTATTTCAATCTTCGGGATAATTTTGCAAACCTTGGTTTCCACTCAAAGAAATTAAGAGCACAGTATTTCAGATGGGAGTGACCCACTGATCTCAGGCCTAGGTACCAGTTGGTACAATTATTGCTGTTGGCATAAGCCTAGAAATGAAAAATTATTTGGGGCTAATTTGAGACAGGAACAGGTGAAGCTGAAATAATTTAGGAGCCAGGTGAAAAGGAGCAAGTGTCAGCTGCTCCAAGAATCATTGGCTTCTAGCAGTGTAACATATGGAAGGGCAAATCACAAGCACATGATTTCATCATCTCTGTGATGAAGGCTTTGCCTTCAGAACAACAGTACACAATTTTTTTTTCTTTTTTTTTAAAATAATGAAGAGTGGGCTATGGCTCCTCCAGGACAATTCTGCAGAGTCAGAAAAGAAGCCAAGATATGGCTTTCCTCCAGAAATGCTCTTTATGCTGTGGAGAGCCTTAAATCAATAGCCTCAAAGCTAAACTAAGCTGGCAGTGAATCTAAGTAGTATTTTTTTAATGAAGAAAAAAAGAACACAAAAAAAAAATCTGTATGCACTTACCTAGAAAATCTATACTCACTTGCATAGTTAAAGTGTTTGGTTTTTCTTAATTAGTTCTCGTGTTCTGTTTAAAGCTTTTTCTAAAATCTTCAAGTTGCTTAATGCCTTCTATCTTCTTAAGAGTAAATAATGTGTCACTGATGCATCCTACTTTGTTCAGAGACTGCACTTTGGACTCACATCTGTAACTGCAGTCATGACATGAAGACACAGGGCAAACTTTACAGGCTGATTTATCTTTGTCAGAGGGGTAGCAATGCTCAACACTGAAATCCAGGATATACGTGACTCTAAATAGAGCAACTTGTCAAGTACTTCATTGACACAAATTGAAATGAAACTGAGTTCTCAGATTCTAGAGGTCACTTTGCAACAGGAAGAATTCATTATCTACGTATACACAGAGGAAAACTATTTCACAATTGAAGCTGATTTGTGAGAGATGGAGGTACACATATAAAACTAAAAACTCAAAAGGTCACACTTTCAAAGTAAACTAAAAGAACCTACAGGTTCCACTATTCCCTGGCTAATAGCCCATCAGTTCCTTGGAAAAAGAACAAAAAAGAAACTGTCATTATAGTGAGGTCTATTGAGTGCTTCAGACTCTTTTCGTGTACAGAAACACACAAATTACCTGCTTCAAATCTCAGATGAGGCAAATGTCTTTTCACCACGAATGTGTATTAGAGTACTGTACCCATATATACATGGCATCCCAGCTGAAGAGGAATGATCTTTTTAAAGTTCATGTATTTTATCTCACCTACTTTCAAAATTTATTAGAGATGTGCTCCTCTCTTGAAAGTGTGCACACTTTCAATCCTATTGCTTGAGAAGCCTGATTATAATATCTCCTGGGTTAAACCATGACTGTCAAGGAAGAAGTCTGCTATGCAGAAACAAACTCCACTTCTCTAATTTACTCATATATTGTTGGGAGGTGAAAAAGGAATGACAAAAGAAAAGGAGAAAGAAGAAGTAATGATAAATTTATGAGGGGGTGAAATAAATTTTTAGAGCTGCAGTGAAATTTACATTACATGTGTAGCATTTACATGTTTTACATGTGCAGGGGAGCAAAACACTGCTGGCAGACTAAAGTTGTCAGAATGGGTGTCACTGACCAGGACTAACATCAGCATGATACCAGTGGTAGAGATTTTCCAGAGAGGAGGAATATTCCCTTCTGTTGCAGAGTTTCAGCAGTATTTAGGCTCTCCTTTTTCAAAGGTTGCAAGTTGTCTCTGCTTTTGCTTGTGTGGCCACTCTCTCTGGTTGAGTATGACAGTACTTCACATCCACTTTGCATGTGTGTGAAAGACCCCAGCAAAGGAGAAAAAGGAGAACCAATATGCAGGATTTTATTTCTTGCACTAGCATCTCTTAAAGGCTGCTGAAATGAATGTCCAGTTTTGACTCTTCTGGGATGAAAAAGAAAGAGACTGATTAAGAACATAGTACTTTGAAAACAATGAAAACGAAAGGCCAAAATTCACCCTGAAAGTTGGAGATATGTTTACTGTCTTCTTTATCCAGAAAATCTTCTGGTTGAGGCATCTAGTAGAGATATAACTACAGATGTGTGTTACCCAGATGTTTTAGACAAATTGAAAAACCTTGAAATATTAGGATCACCATGTAACCTTTTCTATGCTTTGTTTTCCCCCCTTTTTTAATAAGTTTCAGAGAGGTAATATTTCAATGATAATAAGTATTATGGCATAATTATTACCATATTATATGGTAATATGTCAGAGACATTAATATTTATCAAGCATACTTTGATAAATATTAGTTTAATGAATTTTTAAAATTGAGAATGAGTTCAGGAGGATCATTCACTGCTCTTAGTAGGGGTATTTTCAAGAAAAATTTTCTCTTCTATTATATTTTTATCCGTCAGAACTTCACTGATATCAGAAACACTATTCCTGCAACTTTGCTCTTTGCCCTGGTGAAGGGTGCCATGCTCTGGACACCACAGTTCCCTGGAAAACAAGGCAGGCCCCACTGAGACCTTTTCTTTCTTGGAAGTGTTCACAGCAGTTTGAGTGATCTACTAAACAGCAGGTATTGGTTGGGACTATTTATTTATGTTTGGCATCCATATGGTGTATAACCTAGTATTTTGTAATTTATCTCAAAATTATTTCCCTACTAATTCTTTACTTGCAGAAGCCTGTTTAACTGAAGCCTTTTCTAGCAGAAACATGCTTTCTGATTGATGTTTGCCGCTGAGAAGAAAGCTTCCTTTGAGCACTCTTTTCCTGTTCTGATCCTGCAGATGTCTCTTAATATGCTCCTAGTGGGTCTGCTAAAGTTTTTGTGGTGTTCTTTGTTCTGAAACACAGGCAGACCAAAGCTCTGCTTTGCAAAGAGCAAATTGTGCCAGAAGTTGCAGGAGACAATGTTTATTTTGGAAATGCAAATTCCAGTGCTATGCAGTATTCAAGAAAACAGAGGTTAAAGAGAGATTGCCATGGGTAGCTTGAAAAAATAATAAAATTGTACTAAAGTGACTGTAAATAGTTAAGATTAAATTAATAGGCTAGAGATTTCTGATGATAAAAATGACAACCAGAATTTGCTCAGCTTGGCTTGGAACATTTGTTCAGGTAAATGCGCCGTGATTTAACCTCTGAGAAAAATAAATACCTGATGAAACAACAAACTTATTAATATTGAGATGCCTGATGATTTGTCACTAAAAATACTAAAAATTCAGTAGAAGACTTTAATGCAATAGGAATATGAATTTCTCTTCAGTGAAAGTCTTAAATTATACTTGCACATTTAGGCCAGATTATGGAGTGTTCAGGAAATTTCATCAAATTGATTATTTAAATAGGAACAAAGTACATGATAGTTGCACACTGCTGCCTGTAGATAGTTTTGAAATTGCAAAGGACAGCAGAAGAGAAAGTGACCAACTTTCTTTCCTGAGAAAGAGAGAAGGTAGGAAACACTGAAGAGTTCAGGTATTTGTTCTGAGAAGTATTCTTGAAGACTTGTGATTATGGTTGGTCTGCATTTTAGAGTAACCTAGAGTCATCTGGAGACTGCTTGAAACACCCTTAATAATCTAGCTTAGAAGAGAGAGTGCTAGAGTAGCGAGTCTGACATAGACTAGGAGGCAAACCAATTTCTTAAATGAAAAAAGAATTCAATTAGCTGAAAAAATACTGTGCATAAATTTTTAAGCAATTTTGATTAATTGCAACTAATGAAAATAATATGTGTATTAAAAAAACCCAAAAGAAATAAAAATACCATAAAAACAGGCAAGAGGAAGTTGCAAATCCAACTGGTGAGAAATTTTTTCTAATACCTGCTTGGAACAGTTTGTCAATACTGAGGCATTACAAGCCAATCTAGTTTGTTGGCTAAATTCTATTTAGGACGTTTGGACTAGTTTAGAGGTACACTTAACGGAACGTGGTGTTGTGATAAATACCATTGCTTGTTTACATGTAATCAATATACCAATAAAAACATAAGGTAGAGCTGTAATAATCATGGCTGAATGTTGTAGTCTAAATTTTGAAATTCTGGAGATACTTAATGATTGTTGAATCACAACAAAGAAGGAAAGTTACTATTCGAGCACTGTTTTGAATACTTAAAAATGAGACTTTTTTGTTACTGTGAAATTTCGATTTGGAGGAGAGATGCAAACAGTCATTTATAAAGTCATTGAAGTCTGTAACAATTACTTGTGATGTTTTTCTTTCTCTAATGATAAAACACAAATATGTTTGTCACATTTAGAGCCCTAAATTGAGGAATTAAAGTAATGTTATGACTGGATTTGAATTTGGCTGGTAGTTTGTAAATCAACCATTAGTATCTGTTTGCTTTTATTATAAGGAAAAGGGAAGACATCAAGCAGTCAAATATTTACTTTAAGCTATAAAAAGGCTTATTTATCAAAGCTAAATCCAACTATAAATAAAACTCAGATGGAAAACTGTGAACGCAAATTCTGATCTCACATTTTATGGTAAGAGAAAAAACTGCAATAATATGTCTTTGAGAAAAAGCCCAGCTTTAATGGAGGCCTTCTGTTTCAGTGCAGAAATAAAATTTCCAATTAAAACAATCAAAGCAATATCTAAGGGGGAAATAAGAATGACTATAAAACTTTAAAAATTAGGGTTGTATGGAACACTCTTGAGGAAGTCTAGCAAATCATTGTTTTAAAAAGGACAAGTGCAGCAAAATATTAAAAATCTAAAATAGCAGACAAAGGGTGGCAAAGTCCATTTATGTATGGGGGTGCTAAAAAGACGATGCCAGGAAGAGACAAGTGTTCATAACCATTTCTCTTCTGTGTCTGAAAATAAATTAGCTGATGTGCCACTATCACATGAGGATGACATACTGCCTTCTCATCCACTAAGGAGGATATTAATTAACAATGTTTAAAGATAAACACTTCGGACAGAAAGCCTGGACAATTTGCACAGTCTAATATCATTGGTTATGATGTCTCTCTTGCTAACGTTAATATCTAATAAATGTGGAAGATTATAACATTTCTGAGAGGTATTTGAAGTAGACAAGCATAGCATGGGAAACTTGTTAAACTGAGCTCAGCCTTAGGCACTGTAATAGGAAAACCTGATATTGGATTTGATTAAACAAAACTAATGCATTAAGTTCCACATTTTTCTGTGGAAAACAGGTCTTGTTCAATCAGATTATAACCTTGATTGGTTAAGGTAACCTCATCATAACTATCTGAATGGCATTAATTCAATGAGATTCCATTTTTAAAAGGGCACTAAAATAATAAAACATGCACTTTATTTAACACGCTCTAAATCAAGTGCGTGTTAAATAAAATCAAAGCCAGATAATGCATGTCTCATAAAACCACCTTGAATAGTGGTATTTGCAGTAGATTTGTTGGATTAAGCGCTAGAATGCTTAAAGCATTCGGTAGGGTTTATTACCTGAAAATGAAAAAAGTTATGGTTAAAAAAATTGTTGACTATAACATTATAGAGACTATAAGAAGAGTAAAAATTGGATTTTATGACTCTTCTTTGTATTATTTCATTTATTTGATTTAAACACATAGCATATTTGATTTAAATACAGATAATTCCTGTATTCCAAAGGAAAAAAACCATGAATGAAAAAAACAAACAGAATTTGTTTTGAAAAAAATCTGGATGTCACAGACAACAAGAAATCAGAAGAAACTATCAGTGAGAAACCATCCCTAAAACATCTGTAAATGCTTTTCTGAAATGAGTAACCTTGAGTGGGAGAAAATGGGAAGTGTATGTCTGGTTACAGAACACTGTGTATTGTACACAGTTCTGTAGCTCTCTTCTGAAAAAGGAATTAAGGAGTAAGGAACAATAGAACAAAAATCCATCAGAATGTGGTGAAGTGTGTAATGTAAAATGCATTCATGTGAGAGGCCTTTACCTCAATACATCTAGATCATCAAAGAAAGCAACTTAATGAGAGAGAACAGCAGCTTCCTGGGAAGGAAAGGCAGAATACTTAGCCCAGATGAGACAGACCAGAAGGAAGAGCAAATGTCTGGAACTAAAAGTCAGACAAATTCAAGTAGGAAGTAAGGGGAATTTGTGTCTTCTTTGAGGGAGGGGGGTGAGTCACTGGGAGAAGTTGTTGAAGGAAGTGGTGTTTTTTCCTAATACTCCCCATCCTGCTGTTCTTGGCTCTAGGCTGAAAGACTGTTTAGAAAATATGCTTTAGTCAGACACAGTTTAGACTTTAACATCCCTCATTTTAGACTTCATACAAGGTCAGCAAGGTAAAATTTAATGGTCTTTCATTCAAAGGGAGTGAGCTGAATGTAGAAATGGTCTTTATCTGCAACCTGAAACAGAAAGAGCACATTATGCTGTTAACTGCTCTGCTCCTACAAAAGTAACAGAGACACTATATCAATACTTCAAAAATTAGAAGAATTGGACAGTAATAGTTACTTGAGGTTCTCACAAAATGAGGTTCTCACAAAAAAAGCCCCAACCAAACAAAACAACTCTTTCATAATTACTTAATATTGTTTGAGATCTTATCTGGAGTCAGGAGCAGAGAGGCTACAAGCCAGCTTGGGGGACAAGCTATAAAATGTGTATATTTGTCTCTAAGCATTGCTTTTTATTCCTTCTGCTTGATTGTAGTTTAATGTCTTGCACATAATAAGTGTTAAAGATATTTTGGACAATTTCTTCTTTCTATTATGCTGGAAGTAATTCATCAGCACAAAAATTTCTATAGTGGTGAATGACTCATGCTTTAGCCAGAGTTAACTTAATCAACAGTGACTAAACAGTGAAGATTATGCACATTGATTTCAGAAAAGCAGAGATTTCAAAATTACTGTCCCATTCCCTATTAAAAAAGGAGTAAAGAAAATTGCTCTCCTACTTTGACTAAAATGGTCAAATACTAAACAAGAATTTGCATTTATTGTGTTTGTTATCTTGAAATGTAAGAAAAAGCAGTTGTAATTTTCCTGAATTATCTCATTTATTCCTATGCTAGCTACAATTCATTCAATATTACCAATGGTAGGCAAGAAAAATGAAATGCTTCTGTAAATTTTAAGTCATCAGAAATTCAAGGTTCAGAGGGTCAATAATAGATTCCTGTGTGTTTTGAAGCCATAAACATAGCTAATCAGTTAATGCAATTTCTTTGTTTTTCACAATAAATATAATTTTCTTCTTGCAGTCCTACTATTTTGCAAATACCTTTTCCAAATCACTTCAAGAATGAATGCAGTTATTTTTTTAAGCCATATGAAGTGTATGTTAAAAATGCACGGGAAATAAGGAGCCCAGGGTGCGGGGGGCACATTACCAATTTAACTGCAGACTTTTTGGGGTTGATTTTTTTTTTTTTTTGCTTGCTTGCTTGGCAAGTTAAGAGCAATTTAGTAAACATATTGAGTGGCATTGATGTTCAGTATGTCAGTATTTGGTATGGTAGGTACCCTTTAGGGTGTCTAAAACGTGTGCTTGTCTAATTGAAATGGTAGAAACCGAAAGAGGACAATGGGATTTGGAAAGCAAATGACCTAGGTAATGTGAGCAATGCTTCACAGCAGTTAGTGTTTTGATAATTCTGCTTTTATCTTCATATTGAATTACTGTAGATCTTGAGGAAAGTTTGGAATTATGTAGATGAAGAGTTGATTCATTGTAACTGAGGCGCTAGCAGGAAAGAAGGCATACATAACTCTCTTTCTAAATGGAATTCTAATTGTATAATCACAGACTCACCAAGAACAAGAAAAGGAGAAGCAGCACAGACCTCTGAACACCACCATGCTCAGAGAGCAGATTTCTTACTCTTTGGTAGCTCGTTTGTACACAGGCTTTCACATTCAGGGTGTTTTCCATGCTTTTTTTTTTTTTTTTTTTTTTTTTAATCACAGTCATGAACTGACCCCATTTTTATCTTGGAGACTGTTACTCCACAGATGTTGAGTGGGTACTACTGATCTTATATCTGTTGTCTGTGTCACTGCTTAATACATTACTTGCCACAAAACTCACAAGGCAATGCTTTCACTAATGAACAACTAATGGCTTGAAATGTAGTTGGAAACTTGTTTAAATTCAGACAGAAAAAAGTGTATGTTCTCAGAGGAAAAACTTCATGAGAGGAAAACACTTTGAGGCTTTTTAGATATGTATGGAGATATTGCTCCAGTAACCCTTTGGAGGCTTGAACCCAAACTATGGTGCAGACTCAGAGATGCAAAGACTTGCTAAATAAATTGGAGGCTGGATTTATCCGCTCTTGGAATTTGTAATTTTACACAGCTCTGCTTCCAACATCCATTTCCAATTTCTGGAATGATTGATCTGTCTTTGTTCCAGTCCCAACAGGATTGCTCATGTAGGAAGCATATTTCCCAGTAGTAAACACAGCTTCAGGCATATCTGAAATGGAGCACCTATCCCTGAAGTACATGAGAGAACTCCCATAAGTACTGTAGGATAAAAAGAAAACAAATGGCCCAAATAAAAAGCCCATGTTACTAGTCCCCATAAAAGCTGAGCATTCCTATTCTAGCATGACTGAAGTGTCCCACTACACCACACCAACGAGGACAACGTACATAAAATGGCAGCATGTGCATTAGGTGCCCCTCGTAGAAAACCCAGTGGGAATATTTAATGTTTTTTTGAAATGCTATCAGGCTAACAGCTGGTTGCAACCACAGTTATAGCTCTGGGTATTGCAGAGCTGTAGCTCACCAAAGTGGCCCACTGGTTACTGACATTTTGGATGCTTCTTTTTCCAGAGGCCCTGGTTTTTTGCAGTAACATAAAGCATGATACCGTGTTCAGGCTGTGACTTCTGGTTTAGGATGCTCAGAAAGGAAAGCTGTGTGTTGAATTTGGGAGCAATAAAAGATGTCCTTTCTTTTTCTCATATTTTTTGTAATGTTTATATTAACATTTTTAAATTCCTCTTTTTGGCTGAAGGCAATTTGTACACCTGGATTAGAATCGGAAGGTTTCGATGCAGAGCAGTTAGCAGTGGCACGTGACACAAAGAATGTTTAGGCTGCACCCTTTTTCAAGCCACACCACGGGGTGAAAAACTGAAAAGTTATGACTTGCAGGAAGGACTTTAAATGGCTGCTTTAACTAAGATGAGCCCAGGTACAGAGAATATGTAGCTAAAATAATTGTTTCATGCAGCAGCCATGTGTCCCTTGCTGCAGAGTCCAGGCTGTGCAATGGCTTAGGGAAGGAAAGAAGCCTCTTGCAGAAAGCACTGCAATAGAGATGTGGCTATTTCAGCCTTTGCCACGGGGACCTAGATTACATTTTTCACAGATGATTGGCACCTGTTCTCTGTGCTTGACAGAGACCTTTAAATTGCAGGAGGATCCTTGAACTGTGTTTTTAATACAAAGCTCTATAGAACACTAAGTACTTTTTGAAATAAGGTTTCAGTTGTGTTATATTGAGCATTCACATAAAATGGAACATTTTGACCTTGTTACTTCAGTAAAAGGAGAAATGCAGCACCAGTCACCTCGCAGTACTAGAATGTTTGAGAGATGTGCTGAATACTGTTTGCAAATTATTTGACAGCCCAAAAAAATCTGGACAATAAATACCTGCATGTTGAGCTGTGTTTTGTTGAATATTTGTAACTGTTATGTAGTGAGTTTGTGGCTGTATTTGAGCATTCAGGATGGCCACACAAAATCCGCTAAAAGTAATCGCTTCTTTCAAAATACTTATTTTATAAACAGATAGATCAAGACTTTGCTATAAAAGATTTTGCTCTTAATAGACTATAAAATCAGCTATTCCCATGTAGACTGCTGACTCTTCTAATTGCCTTGTTTAAATCAAGCATTGTTTTGCAACTAGAATATTTTTTTTGAAGGGGAGATTCACAGAGGTGGTAGTAACAAGGACTAGTTCAACTGAAAATATACAATACAGCTTAATTAATGTGTAAAGCTCAGGGAGAAAATCATTCCTTCTAACTGCTGTAGCATTAAGATTAGAGGCTGAAAAATCTTCCTTCCTGAAGGTTCTCAAGATAAAAATAAATCTGTGAGCTTTGCATCTTTCATTTTTCATTTTTATTTCCATTCAGTTTTACTGATTGAGCACAAACTGTTGGAACCCCAAGTGTGTGCACACAAATGAAAAAATAAAGTACCTTTTTTTATAAGCCTCAGAAGCTTCAGAGGGACTGTATTACTTTCACTCAGCAAAAACTACTTTAAAAAAGGGAAGATAAAACCATATTTGATAGCTGCTGAAAGAGGGAATAATCCAGATACAGACATTATGGCACAACATGCCATGCAGTTTCAATCTGCTACACTTTAGTAGCACATCAGTCACAATGAGCCCATTGTGAAAGGTTTTCTCCTATTTTTATAATTTTTAGGAGACCCCTGGAGGCAGTGGGAAATATGTATATTTTTGTGTGAGGGAGTGTGAACAAACTGCCTTTGCAATAATCTGAACAGCTGTTGATTGATAAATCTTATACAGACCCTAAAATGGAGATTTCCCAGCTGTACTCGATGAGACTTATTATCTCATCTAACACCTACAGCTCCTGAGAGACTGTTCCAAATCTCCTCAGACCTGAAACATGAGATGGGTGGACTGGACCATGCAAGTGCACACTCCACAGAGCCCCCATTCAGGCATTGTGTGTCAGCATTTGCCAGCAGACAGCATCTGGAGTCAAGTCAGAGACAGACAATGACAGATTTAGCATCTTGCTCTGGCTGTAGAGGCAGCCCAGTGCACATGCACGGATCTGCAGGATGAGGAGCACACCAAGAAGCTGCCAGGGCCTTCCTGCTGCAAACAGCACCTGTGCTGCCAAATGGTGGGGCCACTCCATGGCCAGCCCCTTCCACACTGCCTCCAGTTTACGAAGCCAATTCCCAGGACCTGGCTGCTTTTTCTCTGGGGGTGATTGGGTGGTAGAATTAAAAATTAAGATTCTAGTCCCACTTTCATGTCAGTGATTTGCTTGGCCACGTAATGATGTGATCAAGTAGGGTCTCTGTTTGGTAAATAAAGCAATTTCTTTCAAGTAGTGTGACTAAGAACACACTCTGTTGTGTGGATCAGCCTCCAGAGTCTGACTTACCTAGAAGTTCAGGATAAAGGTTTCTCCAGCCTTATCTGTCTGCTACTCTGAATTGCCCTCAATCAAATCTTGCCAGTGGTGCAGGACTGAGAAGATGTTCAGATCCCTCAGCTGCAAAGATCTGCATTTTTCTCATGTCAAGTTTTTCTGAGATCAAATCAAACTAATTTGCAAACACCCGATTCATTTCTCCTCGTCTTGCCAAAATTTGTTTCTTCTCAATATTCTACATAAACATTAGATTATTTTCCATGGCTTGCAGTTGTGCAAGATGTTCTGCTATTTTGTTTATCCCTAGAGGCAATGAACAAGAAATGGCAGTCGGATTTTCTTCCATTTCCTACCCACGCTGCTGTGGGACAAAATGCCCATCAGAAAAAGCCCACCAAAACTGCTGTTATGCCAGGTGATGCTCTTGATTCAGCCTGTCCCAGACACTGCATGCACTGCCTTCCCAGGCTGAAGTGTGACTATGAATTCCAAACTGGCCTTTGCATGTTGATTTACTGTGCACTAGCAGTCTATTAAGACTTCAAATCCAGATACAGACCTCCAACGGTGAGTTAACCAATCCCCCAAACCTCCAATCATTTATAAATACACCATTGCATTGAGAAAACTGTAAGGAGAAATACCCTATGCTAAGCATTGTGTATGTGTTTTGTACTTTGCTGTCTTGTAGTGGCATTAAGGGAAAAGTAAGTGGGAAACTGGGTTAGAAAATGCCAAAGTAGTGGTTGCCTGGGGAACTTGAATTCAGCTCTTTTTGCAGTACAGTCATGTCAGGCTATGAGCACACTAATAGATACTGCTATTTTTAAAATTTATTTTGCTCCAGCATGGACAAAGCAATCATTCTTTTACTATTATTCTCTACTTAGAAAATATGACTGGTTATTCTGGAGCGGAAATGAAATTTTAGAAATTACGTAGGAAATTCCATCCTAAGCATATATAGACAAAGTGTTAAGGAACTAGGAGAGCACCATAAAGAGAAGTCCTGGGTGACATTTATGAATAAGAATACTGTGAATCATCTTTCTAATAATGTTGAGAAAATTACAGAACTTTTTTGATTTTATCTGCTTTTTTTTTTTCTTTACAACCTCATATATTGATTTTATTCTTGATCATAATATAGAAACAAAAGTTAATATTGAAAAACAAAGGGTGCCCCAGAGCCCATTTATTTTTCAGCTTCAAGGCAGTGCCCCAGAGAAGCAGAAGAAAACAAAAATAAAGAGGAACCTAAGGCAGATACATTTTTCGAATAAATAAATGATCAGCAACATCACAGCATCTTATTTTATATTAATTTATCTGTTCGGACATGTCTTTACATTAATGATCTACTTTAGATTGGTGTATTACACTGCTGAATTTCATGAAAGTTAAAGCACAGAGAATTATTCTGAGATCACACTGTCCTTCTTGCCTAGCTTTGTACAAGCCATCCATTATAATGGTTACAAAACCAACCAAATCCCTTTGGCTTTTGTTGTTTTCCTCCTCTACTTATCTTCTCACAGGGTCTTTTGAACCCCACTATTCTACTTTTATCACCAGCAGAAATAACTGTGGAGCAGTGTGTAACATCTTTCCCAGAACAGTCTCACAGGGAGATTGTGTGGGTAGGTGAAATATTTTTTGAGATATTTTCTGATGGTTGTGTTCTGCCAACTGGTTCATCTCTAAAACTATTCTCAACATAGTTTTCAATCCAAGGTTCATTATTTTTAATTGTCTAAAAAGGTCATATGTGTCATATGACAGGACCATATTTACTGGCATGAAAGAGGAAAAAAGTGGTCTTTTACTAAGACTCACTGTAAGGTACTCATTAGAAGTATTTTTCTAAAAAAGAAAGAAAGGACATTTATGGCAAGTTCTGTCTGCCATCCAGAACACATCTGTGATGAGATGCTCCCAGTTGCCTCTCCAAGTAGACAAGGTCCTTGTTTATGGCATTTCCTGTTAGAACATCTGGTGTTATTAAGATATTTTTGGAGAAAAGTAGCTTTCTTCTCCTGTGCCTAGAGACCACAAGGAGCTTCTCTCCCAGAGAAAGCTGTCATCCAGCCTGTTCTGCATAAATGGAAATTAAAATGAGACAACTTTTGCCTGTATGGCATAAAGCCAAGTGCACCAAAATGTGGTTCTGTGACTCCTGGGTGAATCACAGAATTGCTTCTGCCCTGTCTCTGAAACTCTGTAATAGACCTTAAAAGAAATTTCTTTATAAACCCTTACTTACTCCTCTGCCTTCACCACTAATAATATTCTTCCTGAAGCAGTTTCATGTTTAAAAAAAACTGAGAGTACTTCTTTATGGGAGATCATTTCACAGGTGCAGGTGTACAGTGTCCCTTGTGTGGCTTCTGAATGCCCTTTACTAACTAGAATCATGTTTTAATGCATTATCTAACAGGCAGCAAATAGCATCTTCTCCCACGAGGCTGTTCCTTTTTGCCAGTTTGTGTGTAATGAGCAAGGTGGCCATTATCTTAGGATTCTGCTCATTGCTCTGCATTGATGAATAAAAACTGCCCTTATACTTGCAAATAAGAACATTGCAAGTATTTGGGAATTGAACATTGTTTATATATGGAACTGTTGTAAAACCTAAAGATGACAATATATGAAGTTGTTGGGTTTTTTTACTAGTCAGGCCAGCTAGCTGGGCAAGTGAGTGGGAAAAGATAAAATGAAGCAAAGGATAGAGCAAGTTGGAGCAAAAAACAATACTTCCTTTTGTGCAGATGGTTTTTATGAGTATTGCAGTCCAAATCTGGCCTTTGTTCAACTTTAACTCTCTGATGCTTTTATAGTCATGAAAGACAAAAACTAGATCTTAAATCATGAAAGCATCCTATTTTAGAATGTTTCATAAGACTAGTTTTACGTGCAACTTTTTCAAAAGAGCTGAAACATATTCTTACAGACAAATAAATATCTAAGTCACACTCTCAACTGAACGGGTCTTAAGCACTTAGTGAACAGTTTTCACTAATTGCATAGCCAGTCATTGGCCCAGGCTATGCAGCAAAATCATTAAAGTTATCTCGATCATATGGCTGAGTGCACTCACCCTTTTCTGCGAGCAAACCAGTATTATATGCAAAGGAAGGCAGAAATAAATTGGACAAGAAAAAAGAATTTCACACTTTGCTTATGAAACATATATAAAAAAGAATCCATTAATTCCTATATTTCACGAACCAGAAGACCCCACTCTTACCCTGAAAGTTTTGGTGTCAAGGTCACTTCCAGCATTCAAAGTGACTTTCTGAGCTGTGACTGCTGTAGAGCAGCTTCATTTCATCCTTGTACGAGATGCTGCCCTTTATTTATGCAAGCTGAGGCAGGAAAATTTTTGCAGACTGCCCGACTTTTGGATGGTGCCCATAAAAGCAAGAAGTTTTCACCATTTTTTTTTCAAGGTTTAGCAATAAAATTCACAGTGTGTACATGAAGAAGTTGATTATTAAATCTTGTATTTGCTTTCCTTTACCAGAAGCCAAATCACAGACATTTTAAGACAGAGGTGGGTGTGTGTACATACAGAGAACAAATTGAATCCTTCACTTGTTGCTCTTATGTTCTTATTGATTCTATGATTTTTGTGAGGAAGCAAACCTAAAAGTGATTTAAAGTGGATAACTTTTGACCTCAAGACAGCCTTGAAGAGTTTAAAATTAAGTCTCATCTTCATGTGTATATTAATGCCAAGAAATCCCAACTAACAAACTTCCAGGTTGATTTTGTCCTGTCTCCTGAAGAGGTTACCTTCTTGCCTACCGCAAGATCTCAGGGTCTGAATCTGCAGCCATCAGAAACTACTGCTGCCTGAGAGACCAGTGCAGTCCTGCATGCTTGAGGTGGTTTGCTATGGGCACTCTGTGAAGGAAGCCTGGAGAATGTCACACACTGCACTGTGCCTCCTCACTCTGCCACGCCTGCTGGGGACTCCACACTACTCTCATTTGCAGCTCACAATTATTATTTCAGAAACGTCCTTCAAAAATGTGTCATGTGTAATCAGGAATAAAAGTGAATTTTGGAAAGCATCCAGCCGTTCAGCACAAAGAAGACAAATTTTAAGCAAAAAGAGCTTAAAGAAAACCCTGGGGAGAACAGTCTTAATTTTTGTATCTGTATATATCTATCTCTATCTCTATCTCTATCTCTATCTCTATCTCTATCTCTATCTCTATTTATCTATATCTATATCTATATCTATATCTATATCTATATCTATATTTTCAGTGAATGTGGTGGCATCTCTATATATATTCATATGTGCGTATATACGTGCATATATGCTATATATATATGCATGTATGGGTCTATCTCCATGTGAACATTTGAGAAAGAACAAAGCTGGAGATCTTAAAGCAGGAGAAAAGTGACCAAAGACCAAGCATCTCTGCTCAGGCATTGTTTGCACTTTTGCATTTTCGCTGTTATTAATGTCATTAATTAGTTTATGCCTCTCAAATTTTAGATGATAGTTGAAGGATTAGTGTGGGAAAAAACAGTATGAAGTATAATATGGAGTGGCCAGGAACCAGATTTAGTTGATCCATGTAGTCTAAAAGATTATGCACAAAATTCCTTTAAAGAAGGGTCTTCTGGTGACTTGAGAGAGACCTCTCCCCTCCATACCACTGCAATTTTTTATACCAGCGCAAAATGGCAAGTTTTAAATGATTAGGAAAAGGAAACATTCAAGGAAAAGGAAAGAGGAAGAAACAGCTTGGTTGAATGCTTTTCTAAATTTCCTTATCTGCTCTGAGCATTTGTGGACCTATTTCTTTGTTATTAAGTACCACTTTACAGTATAGTAAGACCATTTCAGACATTGGCTTTGCTGATTGAGGACTCCATTGCTGCAGTGCCTGTCCAGCACACTTTGTCTAGGGCATTAGTTTTATCTTAGTGTCTCCCACAAGCATTTACATTTCTCAATGCAAATGTGTAGAAGATCTTTTTCTGCCATGGTTTGACATCATTAATATTGACAGTGCCTTTGGAGTCAGCTTGAAGTAAATTTTGGGAATTTGTTTACGGTGATATTAATCCACTGATTAACAGGAATATGAATAGCATGTTAAGAAGTGGATGTTACCAGATATCTAGAAGGCAATTTCAGATGGATGAGTGATCCTCCTCTATGAGTCAAGAGCCCAAGGGGTGGTAAGTCAGCACCTTGTCCATTACATATTTTAGTTACGTATTTAAAAGTAGTGGAAAAACCTGTTTGTGTACAATTTTTGAAATGGAAAACTAGATCCCAGAGGCAAATAAAAGGCACACTTCTTCAAAGGTGTCTCTACAACTATTAGTTGTAGAGAAGGTGAATTGGGTGAAGATCCACACTTTCTCTTAGTCCTGCACTAGACCGAGTAAATTTCTCAGTGCTGTTGACTCAGCACTGTTAGCTTATTTATGATGGAAGCTGTGGGAGCTGTCAATGGAGACCTCACTGACAGTGTAAAATAGCCCTGGATTCAGGAAAGCTTTATACTGTTTTTTTAGTGTTTGTTAACGTTGACATATGAACAAACGTATTCAAGTTTGTATCTTTGTGTGGCTGACTGAGTTTTTTGCCTTGGGGGTAATTAGGAAAATTCTAAAAATTCCCTTATGTAATAGTTTAAAAATATTTAAAGCAGTCAGGGAAATGTGAATGCCTTCAAGAAACTCCTCTCCAAAAATGTATCCGTATGAATTAAGCTCAAACAGCATCAAAGTATTCTAATCTTGATGCTATTTTTATTCACTGTTAGCATAATCATTTCTGTGGATCTGACTGAAAGTATCACTTCAGTCAAGGAAGTAGAAAAACTAATTAAAGATACTTTCAAATAGCCTATTGCGGACAATATTGCAGTGAGCAAGACAAAACAATCAAGGAAGGCAGTAGGAGCAATTTTAGGTAACTTGCAGATTGATGAAGTTCTTGAATTTTTATTCCTTAATGTGTCCCAGTATTAAGCCAGTGGGGCAAACAATCAGCATTTACTTAAGATAGACATAAAGAAAAAGGAAAAAGAATGGCAAGATCAAACTGCAGCCAGAGCTAGAAGGTACAGTCAAAAAGCTTGTTAAATTAGATTGCTCTGAGGTGGCTCACCATCTTCAAAATTATTTTTGAGGAGGAAACAAAGGACAATGCAATGCCTTTTGAAGTTAGAGTCCCTTTTTTCTTCTGTAATGAAGTCTGACAGACTGTCTTTGATCTTTGAAACAATCTACAAACTTGTATAGCTTTGATCGCTAGCATAATGGATGTGGTGTTATTTTCTGTGTGTGTTGAAAGTAGGTCTTAACCAGCCTAGTTAGTACAGATGCTAATTGAGATACAAAGAAGCCTTACCTTGAGCATGGAAATGTGGCCTTGCTAACAGAAGACACACCTGCATTTATGTTCTGTCTCTTCAGAGTGAAAACCTGCAGTGGAGAATCACGAGAATCACAGACCGCAGCACTCTGTAGTGCTGCCTCCTCTTGTCAGATACTTGTGGTTTTACAGGATTAGCACAAGTAGGTTGTGTTTATGCCTCTCAGCTTGTATAAGCTTTATCTCGCTGTGTCATATTTCTGGGGAGTCTACTGGTGCTTGCCAGCAAACACTCTATTAGTACAGTAACATGATGACAGAATGCCCCGGCTCTCAGTGGAGCACTGCAGTGAGCGCTGCCAGACAGACACAGCAAACGTGCTTGGGGAGAGCTGCTTCTCATGCTGGGCTCTCTTAGGAAAGCCAGTCCTTTGTTGGAGAAACAAAGTCCAGATTTAGGCCTGACATTGCAATTTGATGTTTCTGAAATAAAGGGGTGGAAAAATAGAACTTCACAGCATGTACTGGAGTAAACAGGCTCGAAAGTCCTGCAATGGGTTCACATAGGTAGAGCTGGTTTAATTATTAGCCACTACTATCAGTTATGTTTAGAATGAAAACTTGTTTCTCTGTCTTATTTGTGATGGCATTTTACGTGCATGGCTCTTCTCTGAAAGCACCAAGTAGAAGAAGGCTGGGGAAGGAGGTTGAGTACAGCTCAGTTGCCCTTGGCAATGGGCATCTCACCTGTCTGTATCTGCATATGAGGGATTTAGGCAGTACGACAAGTGTTATGCAATGGTTTTTGAGCCACCATGTTCTGAGAGGGATATACATTCTGAGAGATCACCACACCAAAATGATTTTCTTGTGAGTATGTTGGGCTCACTTTTAAAGAAACCACACGCTGGAGTTCAGGACTTACTGAAGGCTGCTGTTTGCAAAAGAATCCATCTAGTGTGATGAGTCTAAGCAGAAATAAATGTACCTGAAAAGTACACAAAAGTACACAGACTGAAATTTCAGGAAGAGTCTTGACCCCCATATGCTCGGATATCAAGGCTTGTTCTGTTCTTCTGTAAACTCCTGTTTTTGGAGAGTGTCACAGCACAGGGTGTTTTGTACCCTGCTGGTACAAAGATCTGCTCTGCAACACCCAGTCACCTAGTCCAGTATTGACAATCATAAGCAGGCCTGGAAATGTAAGCTTTCAGTTTAGCCATCAATACTAAGGGAAGAGAGAATGCTTTTATGATTTTCTGTGCTATTGGTCTTGCTGAAATATTTCAGAAGAGTGTTCTCTGAAAACCGGCTACTTTTGTACATAAGTGGAATTGGGTATCAGTGAAGTTTAAACTGAAATCCTCTGTGTTGAACCTTATTGTTGTACTCACCTTCACCAACAAAGGGATCCCAAGTTCAGCTCTAAGACGGGAAAAACCATACTGGAGAGGAGATGTTAGAGAGGAACAAACACAATCCCATCTTCAGAAATGGCTTTAAAAATGTTCTGTTTGTCTGTCCAGACAGCAATGACAGCAGTCTTGCCTTGGGTTGGCGTAGGCTTATTTCAATTGGGAACATCACTTTTTTATGCTGTTAATTCTTGCTGTGATTACTCCTATATGGAGGCTTTATAGTTCCACTTTTTTAACCTTTTTTTTTTTTCAATTAGTTTGTGAGGTATTTAGTAGTGAGAGATAAAAATTATCAATATAATGATGGTGAGTATGTTTATTATTCATCAAAATGTCAATATTCTTACAATTTTAAGGAACCTGAGGGAAAAGGACTGCCTTCTCTTCTTTATTCCTCACATGCCTGCTAGGTTGGTTGCGTTTGATCCTGAATCATTGGGCATGTACCTACTGTACAAGCAGGAGTAATGACAGAGCTCTGAAGGACAATCCATGTAGAAGCTATAGATCTCAAAATCAATAGAGCGCTGCAGAAAATAATGGAAACCATAAATGTCATGATAAGGAAAGGCATTAATGTCAACTAATGGTCAGGAGACAAGACTGACTGAAATCATGTGAAACTGCAGTGACTGTACAGTGAAGGAGCCGTGGTACTTCATTTATCTTGCAATAGAAACCTAGTTATGTTACAGTGCCTTGAATAAGGGATATATCCAGAATCATATGTGGGGCTTTCTGTGTTATGTAAAACGGATGAATTTATGAAATGGGGGAGAGTACCATCCTTTACTACATTAGAACAGACTGAATAAAAACATGGATATGTGGCTGATGACAATAGTTTGTCTGTTGTACGCGGAAGGTTGTTGCTATTGAGAGGTTTCAAGTCTTTATGTTTTGAAAGATTTCTTCCCGTGTTTTGCAGAGGAAGCCGCAGGTTCAGGAGCTGTAGTTTGTGCATTGTCCTGGCCACAGCAATGGGCCAAGAGAGTAACGCAGTGAGATACTCTCTAGGAGGAAGTAAAGTCCTTTTCAGGATCTCGTTAGCAAAGATAGAATATTAATTGCCTCCTGCCTGGTTTTCAGTAGGGATTTCTAACTGTAACAATCACCATCTGATATTAAGATATATGGTCTTTCTACTCGGGTTCATCTTGAAATTTTGACTATATTCTACCCCAAAAAACCCTGTATGGTGGACCTGAGCCAGATTCTTGTCTTGCTGTCCTGGATTTTGATATGCGTCTGAATGTTGTGAAGGACTGTGCTATTGGACCATATATCTATATCAGAACACCTTCTAGTTTTTCTTTGCAATAGAAGAATACTAGGCAAAGTTGCAGTAAGGAAAACAAACACAAAAAAGGAAAAAGTAAACTGCAAAAACTGCAAATAGAAACCAAAATAATCTAACTCAGGACAGAAAGGAAACCAGGATTTTTTTTTTTTTTAGAGGGCCTCTCTTCTCTGGTAAGTACATCTGTTTGCCTATTAAAAAGTATGTGGGTATTGAAGATTTACTGGAGATTCTCCTTGGTCTCCTGCTGGGCAGCACTCATTTAAGTAGCTGAGTATTAAAAAAGAAAAAAAAAGCACCAGAGGGAAGATCTTCAGTTATAATGTAAGCTTTGAATCAGTGGCATCAGAGACAAAACTGGATTAATATAAATCCTTCAAGGGATAGAACACATTTGCAGATTAACCCTGACCTCTGCTTAAAAACTCCCAAACTCTGTTTTCTCTATTGATTTATCTAAACAGTGCTGCCTGGCTGCACACAATGAAATGCATCCTCTGCAGGTCAATTAGCAGGCACCTGGATAAGATTCAGGCTTCTGTTAAAATCCCATTAGATACTTGTTGGAGAAGAAGGAGCAGAAAGCTCTCATACAAATTATTACTCAGTAAAAGAAAGAATAGAATTAAAAACTGAGTTTGAGCTAGAGAAAAAAGAAGCATTCCAGCTGAATTAAACATGCTCCTCCGGAGTGGACCAGAAACTGGAAAAACCGGTTTTGCAAAGATCCAAACATGGAACTGCTATGGTAATTTGAGAACTCTCATAGGCTATACACAAATGAGGTAGAACTTGTATCTCCTCCCTGATTAGTTAGTAGAGATTAGCGTATTCATGATGGAATCTGTTATCCGTGGGGGAAAACCGAGCTCTCGCTCTCTTGCTATTTTCGCTCCCCCCTGTCCCCATCATCTCCTCTGAGGTCCCTGCGTGACTGCTGAAAGCGGCCACGTGGTGGATCTCACTTCCTACCCTTCCTGCCCTCTCTTATCTCCTCTACCCAAGAAATAAACTCTGATGTTTTGAAAGTGGATGCAGAGAGAGTCCGTCTCCATCATTGCAGAAGGAATCTGGAGGAATTCTCTTTCAGATACTACTACAGGCGATTGCTGCATGTTTTCTACCAACATGAATATTGTATTTAGAAATGCAGAGTAGATGGTATGAAAATTCTGACAGCTATAAATCTTGTATTTGAAGTGGACGGCTTTATTGACTGCTGCTATCTCTGAGATGGAGAAAAGGAGAGATCTGTTCTAGCCTTTTGATTTAAAACAAGAGACCACTATTTAGGGATGATGGTTGAAAAGTGACTTACCAAGTGCTCCACAGGATTATATTACCCCAGATAATAGGTTAAACAGGAAAGAGAGGTTTCTGAATTTAAAGGCACTAAACATCATTTTATTGCAAATGAGAAAAATCAGTGCAAGTATGACATGGATATATTCATTTATATTCTAGACCAAACTAAAAGATCATTCTATAAATTATTAATTCCAGTCTAAATGTGTGCAACCCTGAACTATTGCCTGTATCACGCTACATTTCATAATTTTTCACATCCTGAAAAGAGATATTTTGAATCCATCCTGAAACTGTTCCATGTCCACTCACCCCAGTAATTCAATGTTGCCATAAAAACCCTGAGATTATATCAACCTGCTCACTACCGTATGTTGGGTTGCATCTGTCTTGTACCCAGTGGAGTTGTAATTGGGAAGGTCACCAGATTTTTTTTAATGTCAGGAAATTTCTTGTGAATTGAGGATAAAATTATGTCTCTGTTGAGTCAAAGAGCAAAAATTACTTTGCTTTCTGTGGAGCTAGCATTTTACTTGAACTTTTCCACATGTCTACATTTAGGTTATGTTCCAAAGCACACAGAGAACAGATGGGAAAATCATTCAACCTGCCTGTATCTCAAGTTTCCAATCTATACAACTGGGTGGATAACACACACATCAGGTATGTTTGTAGTTATTAATGTTAAACCATTTGACAGCTTGAAATGGAGATATAATCAATATGAATTTATTAGACATTGCGTTATTAATAAAGCTTTATAAAAATATAGTTATATTACATAATTGACCATAAACACGTCTTTTAACTAGAGTTTACCAAGGAAACATTGTTAAGGGATGATTCCCAGTGCTCAGATACTGAAAGGACCTGTTATTGAAATATATTGAGGATTCCAACTGACTGCAAATGTTGACTGCATAGCTGCAAGGCCCGGCTGCTTTTTAAATGCCTGCAGTCAAGCAAGAGTTAGGACTGGAAGAAATCTAGTGAGTTGTGCAGTTTCCACACAGTTTAAATGAGAGAGCCTTTTACCATCTTTTATTACTCTTAACCTTTCAATGTTATTTACTTAGAACTTTTGAGAATATGCCATTCTGATACCTCTATAAAACACACAGTAATTTTATACTTTGAACTTTCTATTGGCATTGAACAAACAAGGTGTTTTGATACTACCTAAAGTGTTACCACTTTTATGAAACGAGACTCTGTAACATCTCCAGACCTCCAGACAGCTTAAATTGCCTTGAAAAAAAATGAGTAGGAAAGGTTTATTAGATCATGACCCTGTTTCGAAAGACGCACATCCTTGAAAGCAGACAGATATTAAACTGAAGTGACACTTGCTGTTAGTCTGAAGGCAGTTTCCCTGGGAGAAACTGAAAAGCTGCTTGTGCTTGATGTGTTTAGTTACAGTGCTATGATACGTCTATAAAAATCAAAGTACTTTATTTCTTTAAAGGCTTTATAATTTTACAGATGTAGAAGTATAAGCTAGGTGTTAAAGAAGTATAATAAATACATGTTTCACCATAAATTATGTTCAGTTTATAGAGCCTTTTTTTATTTGTTTGTTTTCTGAGTTAACTTTACAGTTGGGTAAAAGTAGCTTGATAAAGTATTTGTTAGTGTAACACACTGCTCATAGATTGTTTAGACCATTCCTTGGATACACTTTCTGTCTGCCTTGAAGGGTGAAGAAGGATATAATAGGTTATATGTGGAAAGTAAGTAGGCCCAAAATCTGAGTGGAGGTTTTGCATACTAGAAGGAGGAATCCACTTTCTGGGAATCAGGTGTGTCCAACAGCGCATTTTAAAGCTTTATTGGATGTCTTGGGTGTTTGATAAGCAGCAGGGACAGAAACCCTTCAGAACAAAAGCTGCTGCTGGTTAGAAAGAGTAAGCTATTCCTATCACTATGTAAGAATTGTGTCAGTGTTGCTGACTAATGAAAGCCTTGGGCCAATCTGCTCAGAGCTTACACACCCCACCTGTCTTGTTCCCCAGATCTTTATAAAAATAGTAGCTGTAAAAAATGATGCTGAATAGTAAGTCACTGAGACTTATAAGTCCCTTTCACTGTGTGGAATATTAACTTTTATTTTGGGTTTTTTTCACATTTTGAAAATTATGGAAGTTATCTTTATTAAACTTGAAATGACAGGGAGAAGGCATAACCATGAGGTAAGGTTTTTTTGGGAATATGTGCAATTGTATCTTGGACTGTAGAGAATTCTCTTTTCTTTTAGGTTATCAAAAATATGTCCCTGGCAAACAGAGATAATGTCTCCCTTTAGCAGTTTGTCTCATCCATAAAAGACTGAAAAACAGGAAACATTTATACCAGAATAGCTGTAAGGAAAGCTGGGAGATACACGTCTTACTCTAAAATAAATGAAAACTATTAATTTTAGCTAGTGAATATAAAAAGAGAATTATTTCAGCTGAAAATTGGAAGAAGACTGATTTTATAGGAAAAGTCAAATTTCTGGAAAATAGTGGGAGAAATCTTTGTTTTTCACTAAGCCACTCTCTTTTCCAGAGTTGTAGACACCTGTAGCATCTGAGTCAGAACACAAATGTAATTGTGTATCTCCTTGATAAGTTGTGAAAACAATGGCATTCTAAATGGATATGGTGAGTAAATTTTATTTCTTCTCCACTTTTGTGGATTTAATGAGTGTTTTATGGTTTTTATCACACACTAATGTGTATATAAACAGACAGCTAAGATTCATATATGTAATTGCAACAGAGGATGGTAGGAATCCATAAATAAGATAACAATGACAATTTAATTAAGTTTTTTTTTTGGTTTTTAAGATCTTATTTAATGCTTTCTTTGTTAACATTTCTCTCTAAACTGTATGTGATGCAACTCTCAAAAATTAATGTTTATTAATTGCTTACATAAAAGTATTGCTTGCACCACAATTCTTCAAATACTCTGTAACATCAAAGTATCTGAATTATTTTGTTTGTAAGTAAAAATAGATTTTGGGGTCTTTGAGTGAATATTCTAAACTATGTAAATGCTAGCGATTTGTTAGATATATTTCTCTACCCATGTTATAGTTTCCTTTCAAATGGTTTTCAAATTCATGTTTGTATTTATATGTTTACTTGTGTTTATCTGCATATTATTTCAGGGCTACAAAAAATCATCCCAAAACAACTGTTTCGAGTTACAGCGCTGCAATCGGCACAACATTTTGGAAGATGCAAGTACTTCACTGTTGTTCTGTTGCCATCTGGGACTTGTCTCAGGAACAATACAGTAAATGTGTTTGAAGGAGATAGGAAGTCTCCTCCATAAGGTATGCTAGTATTTCAGCAGGAGTTTCCTTTTTTTTTTCTTTCCCAGTTGTGCGTGATGCCAGGGAATATAACACATCATTTTAGACCACTTTTTATTTTGTTATCATGTATCTTGAGTGACATGGTTATGACCAACTTTGTGCCTTAGTCGTGGATATTCATGCACAGTGGTGTTGACTGACAGCCAAGAGTCCTCTGGAGTCTCCAGTGTTGAAAAGCTCTGATAAATAGATGACACAAAATAGTCTATAAAATAATGTTCATCTTGTGTTTGAAATGCCAGTTTTCTGCTTGCCTAAATGGGGTGAGGTACCAATAGGACTGCTTCGCTTAACACCAATTCAGTATTCTGAGAGTGGTCTGAAAAAAAAAGTGAATTAAACATTCATTTACATTTTCAAATTAGTTTTCCTGTGTGTATTAGATCAAAACTAGGTTCTTTAAATGTTCCTGTAATGAACATTACAGGAACAGGAAATGTTCCTGTAATGTTCCTGTAATGAACTGTTAAATGTAAGCATTTGTGTTTCTGTTGTATTTGCTTTTTGTAAGTGTTAGTGTGAGCTTGTGAACAAAGAAATATATCAAGCAGAATTTAGGCTTCAGATTGTGAAGCTTAAATACGTCATCAGAAACCAGCTCCACATCAGAAATTTGAAGTTGTAAGAGTTTCATTGATTGAGTCAGGGATCAAAGCTAGTTACATTTGTGCCTTTAATCAGAGAAGAATGTGATTGCCTATAGTTCAGAATTTAAATAGGCGGCCATAGAAAAAGGAAATATTCTAAATGTTTCAATGAGGAATTTTTGACAAAACCAAAACTCCAAGTATTTAGAGAAATTAACATGTGAGAACCTTCTGAGAAAGAAAAGGCAGCACTCAGATAAATTGTTAAATGTTACCACATCTTAAAATATTGGCGACATGTCATTCCGTAACAGTGAATTCAGGGAAATAACAAGTTTAGGAGCTCTCTTAATATAATTCTTCTACTTTATTTTTTCTTTAGTTTCTTGGCAATAAGCAACTGTTTATTGGCCATCATTAAGATTCCACTTCCCAGTAATTATTAATATTAGTCTCTAAAAACATGGCACATGTATGCAAATGTTTAGGTGAATTTACTATTACTTTATGACCTATGTTATCTATGATTTTTTTAAAAATTTGAAATCATCAGGAAGAAGTCAATTTATGATGTCTGAGCTATGAAACAGGAAAATTATTGTAATTACTGTGTTCAGCAAAAGCGAATTTTAGTAAGACCCAAAGGAACATGAATATTGCATAGAACACTTTTGAAAAATTACTTTAAAAATGCACTTTAAGGTCCCAAATATTTTTGGAAATTTTTTGAATTCTACTGATTGTACTTTCTGAGCTGATGGAAAGAGTATTTTTAACAGTTCAACCCCAAAGGTATTTGACTAAATTATGGTATTGAAAAAATGTTATAGATAGTTCAATCTAATTAAATACACATTTTAACCTGCAGTCTTGTCTGCAGCACTGACCAGCACTGTATGCTTCTGAAGAGGACACAGGATCATGCATTGAAAAATGGAGCTTAAGAGCCAGACAAGAATTAGTATGGGATATTTTCTGATCTAAATGAATGTCGTTCTCCATTTGATCTGTATTAAAATATATGCATAACTACCTCTTTAGTCTGGTATACATTTATTCTTTTAAATCTGTAATTGGTTTCATCGATGAGACAATTTTGCTTCCACCATCATGAGAAGCATAGCAAAGGTGGCATTTATATGCTTCAGAGGGCAACTTACACAAAAACCAAACTGACATTAAAGTAATTGTGTTTCAATATCATCAGAAGTCCTTCACTTAATTTGAAGGCCCAGAATAATTGTGCTCAATTTGTCTCTATTTCCCCGTTGTCAGACTCTGCAGTGCCATGCTCAGTCATACTGCACTGAGCTGACATCACCGCTCCTAGCACAGGTATGTACCAACCTCCATGAGCCAGCCTGTGTCCAAGGTCATGTGAATTTGAGCCGCAAAATATTCCTATTGATGCGTCTCATTTGGTGAGGAAGGAAAACATTATAACTGTTAAAAAATTGGGACTGGATAACCTCTTGTAGTTCTCAGGTCTCTTTTTGGCTATTACTTCTTAACTCGTACGTTTTGACTATTACTAAGGGGACTTGTAATGAAGAGGGAGAGGGACTTTAACAAGGGCATGTTGTAGTAGGACAAGGGTGAAAGGTTTTTTAAACTGAAAGAATAGATTTAGATTGGATATTAGGAAGAAATTCTTTGATGGTGGTGGGGCTCAGGAACTGTTTGCCCAGAGAAACTGTGGATTTCTCATCCGTGAAAGTGTTCCAGGCCAGGTTGGATAGGACCCTGAGAAACCTGAGCCTAGTGGGTGACATCTCTGCCTTTAGTGGAGGGGTTGCAGCTGGGTACTATTTCCCTTCCAAACCAGGCCATTTTGTGATCCTGTGTGTCAAGTATAGACCACAAATGTGAAAAATTGTCTATAAAAATGTCTAATTCTGAAGCTGACTTAATAAATTGGGTAAATATTCACTTGCTGCTGGAAAATCCTCACTGCACCATACTCTCTTTTTTATTTCTGGTGAAGACAACGGAGTATGGTACTCTACAGATGCACACCTCTCTTCTTCCGTGGAGGCAAGAGGTAACTCCTTCCTTCTGAGCACCCTTGTGCTGTTGAACCTCTGGATGACCTCTGCCTGGCTGTTGGACAGATGGTTAAAATGGATGCTGTGCCCAGAAAGGTTTTTGTAGCATACTTAATGTGGAATGATGCGAGTTGAAAGTATGTGTTGGGCTGTAATGTTGAGGGGGAAGCAATCAAAGACCTGCAGTTTGTAGTTCAGTTATTTCTTTCTACACATTGCCATTGAGCTCTGGTTACAGATAGAAAAGGAACCAGTTGATTCCACGACCACTAAAGATACTGAACTATGAGAATCTTACCTCATGAAGCTGAGCTTCATGATAAATTTTGCCCATCCCACCCATGCTGTCAGGCAGTTTTAAGAAGTCCATTTCTGTTAAGAAAGGAGGAAACCACCTCAAAATTTTGTTCTTCTCCTTTCTCCTTCCTTTAAGTACTACTATTTTATTTCCTAGATTCTGCAAAAATGTGTGAGGAATATATCTTTCAGATAATGTGTCTGCCATTATCAGGAAGGCTCAGGTGGGAGTATTTAAACACAATGGACCCATGTTAGTAACACTGCATGGGTGCTGAGGGTGCGATAGTGTATTCTGAGAAAAGCCAGGCATGTTTTAAAGACCCAGATAAGTATGCAAATTATATTTATTTCAAGTTATCTGGAAGAAATAATTTTGTGTCCAATAAAGAAACAAACTTTCAATGTGGGAATTGAGCATCTTTAGCAATAACTGAAATTTGTCTGTGTTCCTCCAATGTAATTGAGAAATACATTCAATTCTTTAACTTACATTGTGTGCTAGGTGGGATTTACAACAACCTAAAGAACTTCATTTGGTTTCAGATACATGAAAAATCATTTATCTTTCTCTAGAATAAAATTTTGTAAAGCAGGTTTAGTCCACAAAATCTCCTTAGATAACTTCCCAACCAAGGATATGCCTCATTTTCTTGGACACTGGGTATGTGTCAGAGATACCCTTTGATTTAGGTATCTATTATGTTTCTCACTTATTCTCGGAAGTGTCATCTCTGGAAGATGGTACTCTGAGGTACTGCAGTCAGCTTTGGGAATGCAGATTTATAGATACTATCACTTCTCCTATTCTCTGGAGTGTCTGCCCCAGAATGTAACACCAGAGTGCTTTTGCTAAGGAGCCATGTCTTGGAAGAGATCCAGGTGCATACTTCCCAGGAGAGAAACTACAGTGTATCTCTGATTTTCCAAATCTGGCTGCTTCTAACATGGTATAACCCCAAAAACTTGTTAGTGTATTTTTCTTGTTGGGGCTTTATAGACCAGTACTGCTTTTTAGAATGAAAACTACAAACTTTTGGCTTATTAGGAATTGGTGGTGGTGCTTATTGGTGGAATTCGCAGTCCTTCAGGATCAGATTGTTCCAGTGTGGCTTCCCCACAGGGCCAGAAGTCCTGTCAGCAAACCTGTTTCAATGTGGGCAATTTTCTCCATGGATCCATAGTCCTGACAGAAGCCTGCTCCAGTGCGGTATTCCCACAGAATCACAGTGTCTCTTGGGCATTCACTGGCTTCAGTGTGGGGCTCTCCATGGTCTGCAGGTGGATCTCTGCTCCCTGTGGACTTCCCTGGGCTGCAGGGGCACAGCTGCCTCGCCACAGTCTGCACCAGGGGCTGCAGGAAGTCTCTGTACCTGGAGCATCTCCACCCCGTCTTCTGATCTGTTGCCTGCAGGGCTGTTTCTCACATATTCTTACTCTTCTCTTCTCTAGCTGCAATTGCAGTAAGCAAAAGTGCTGTAACCTTCCCCCTCACCTTAGCTCTGCTATTCCAGAGGTGCTGTCAACATCCCTGGTGGGCTCAGACTTGGATGGTGCTGGGCCCACTTTGGATCTGGCTCACACAAACTGCCCCTGTAGCCCCACCTGCTATCAAACTCTTGGAAAGCACAAAACAAGGATTCAGCAAGTGTTTGTATTGACTCATATCAGCAGCAGCACTCAGGCCTTTAGCCCTGCATTGTAAAAGGAAAATGTAGCCTATTATTCATACAGTGTAGGAGATACCAAAATTCAAACCCCACAAATCCTCTAATAATCACTTTTCAGCTAGTACAACACAAGAGAAAAGTGTAATGTAATTGAACTATCACTCTCTGCCTTTAAATTGAAAGATTGTTATTGTATTACACAGTGGGGGGACAACCCCTTCCCCAAAGAATACTGAATCTTTTAGGCCTATTATACCCTTCCAGTTCAATGGCATTTAATTCCTATTGCCATTTAACTGCTTTTAAAATTGCCAGTCAAATTAACACATTGCCCTGAACAGCTGCCTTGGGATTTATGTTGGTTAAATCCCTCAAATGTCATGCAATTTTTGTTTTCTAGTTCAAACACAGGCTTTAAAAAACCCTTGGAGTATAACCCATCTCATCTGTCTCATATGCTTGCAGTTTTATTTTACAGAGACATAAAGTCACTAACTGAGAATTTTATCATATATGTGTATGGAATACACAGTGTGTGAGGAAACAAGGAAACTGTGGAGCATGTGTTTGATCCGACTGTTGGGAAACAGAACAGCAATGACTGGTCTCCTATTTTTGTTTAATTTAGGCAAAAATTAAAATTTTATTCATAAATAAGACCTTTTATTAGATACTCAGTTAATCTAGGGGATGAATTCTTAACCCATTTTTTCTTAGATAATTATTCAATTGAGAGTAATTACAGGAGAGACAATGAAGAGATCAATGTTTCAGAGTGCTTTTCTGACCCTACTCTGGCCACTGCTCTTATATGAAACAAATAGAAAAATGCTGTGTCCCAAACTTCGTGGAAGTGCTTCGAAAACTTGGAGTATGAAAATAATTTTTGACTGAAATTTCTTAGACTTGTTCACACCCACTCCATGGGAGTATGTTCTTAGACTTATTTTGAGCTGAGTATTTATATTATTTATTTTTTTTTAAATACCATGTGATGTTAAAAATAATTTGTGGCAAAATTACAGCAGGCAAGTTTGAATTAAGGTAAAGAGTTGAAGTCTAAAAATTATGGGTCATCAAACACTGTAAAAGGCAACTTTGTTATAAGCTTCAGAGTGATGTCCAAAAGAGATGTAAGGTGTGTTTTGAATTAAGTTTTCGCATACATCTTTGAGCAAAGACCTAAGGAAGTTGAGAAACACTCAGTGTCTTATCTCGGCAGCTTAACTTACAGTCCAAAGTTCTAGTCAGGTATCCTCAGGGAGGCATCTTTGGTTGTAGCTTCTTTATACAGTTTTTGTTATAGTGGGGAAAACTTTATATCAATGTTCGAGGCATGAAAAATTTCAGTCTTTGGCAGCAAGTAATACAGTTTCTAGGTAGATATAGAGTTAGTTGATGGGACTGTAAATGTATTTTGTCTTCAAACCAAAGAGTGGAATAACATAATCTCCCTCTTCCTGCTCTGTCTTGGAAGGGCTTAGTGCAGGCCTGCAAATATGGAAGTGGAAGTAGCTTCAGCGTGCTTCACATGATCCTGCTCTTGGAGGTGCTGCAGCACCATCAGAAAGCTGGTGTCATTCCTCCCACACCCTGTGTTCTATCCAACTGATGTGGAAAAGACACACAAGAGTTTTTTGGGCAATTACCACAGACCAGGAAAAGTCTTTTGGTGGATTTTTCCAGAGCAATATTGTCAATATTATATTTTGGATTTTTCTTCCAAATATCTCTTTTCTGATGAATGACTAAGTTCTGGGTAATGATCACTGTCTGTAACAGAGGAGGAGTGTTTGAAGCTCTGTCTTTAAGGAGTCAGTTCCTTTGATTTGAGAGGTGTTGGGAATGTTGATGACTAAATAGTTTATTCAATATTCCTAGTGACTGCCTGGAACACAAGTTCTGGCCAGGCATGTGGGTTTTTTTCTTTATTTTCTTTGTGTACTACTATAGCTGCTTTGTCAACAAAATGCTGAGATAGCCACCTAGCTTTTTTTAAAGTAATTTTATAAGACAATGCAGATGAGTTTCCAATAAAAGCTTATACATAGACTTTGTTGTGTTATTTACTCAAAAATACGTCTGCACTTTTTGGACTTCACATTGACATTTTAGCGGGTTCAGCTTGGATTACTTTAAAAGCAAAAAGGAATAGTGTGAAGCTTAGTGCAGGGCCTTTCAGATTAGACCTTTAAAAAGTATCATCATTGCTCTTGCAGATGACTGAGGTTCTCATCGCACGCTTTAATCATTATATGTTCATGTCTCTAAAGTAACATTCAGACTCTCAAGGGGAAAAATTAATCATTTTGGGGGTGCCCCTCCTCAAGTTATTTTTTTGTTTAGACTATAGATATATGCTACCTTTTAAGCTCAGTGGCATATCATCTACACTGGAGTTAGAATGATGTGTACATGTTTGAGGGGAAAACATAGATTTCTGCTTTAATAAAGGTGTGGTCATTACACTTTTCCCTGGTTTAAATTTCAGGATGAACATTCTTGCGTAAAGTGTTTCCTACATGCCACAGAAAATTGCAAGAAATCAAGACCAAATCTGAAAAAGCATTTCCTGTGATTCTCTCTTTCCTGGGTCTGTTGTCAGGTGTGATATACTATTTTAATATAGAAAGGGTTATGGTGTATTACTTCTGGACACTTCCGCAATTTCCTTCAGGGCTATTACCAAGTTTTTATCTCCTTTTATTTATACTTTGTATTCTTGTTAATATCCACTTAATCAAATGTTGATGTCACTACTTCTGCTCCATTTATTTCATATCATTGGATAAACACACAGGCTTCCACAAGTATTAAATTTATAAAGTTTCCTCACTTGCTTTGTGCACCCTGTAGTGACTTTATGGTTTGGTTAGCTTTTTTCCTCTTCTTTGTCACAGAGGAAAATGTTCCTACTCTTTACACTTGGAAAACAAGCAACCATCAAATAATATTTCTGCCGCCCTTTAAAGAATATTTTTAAAACCTGCTATTTTGAAAGTTGGACACGTGGTGTCTGGGGAGAACTGGTATTTCTAAATGAGTTCGTCTTAATGTAAAATTCATGCTGACCTCAGAGGAATTGTTCAGGTTTGGTGGGGACTGCAGGGTTATTCTCAACACACTTTCTCTCTGCACTGTTTGCCTGGTAGTTCAGCAGTCATGCAATAGAGGAATATGAGAAGTTTGCCTACCAATTCATCTATAGAAAAGCATTATAAAAATTGAGAACACCTGTAAATTTATAGTCCTACTTATGATCCACAATCTATTCAATATTGGGAAGAAAAATTGCTGTGAGTGATAGCGATTAAAGATGGTATCACTGCCTTATTCTGTAAGCTTTGCTGATGTTTGAGCTTCCGACTTCCTTGAGCTAGACACAGAAAACACATGAGGAGATATTTAGATAATTAGCCAAATGCCTGCTTGGGATTAACTGACCTTCCTTATAAATCAGAATTTAAGTTGCCAGCTGGGCACTTTGTCGTGTGCAGGCCACAAGAAAATGAGTTTAAGAGCTGTCTGAAGAAAAACATTACACATATATTTTTCTCACCCCAATGTTCTGCCTCTTCTACTATAGAAAGGTAACAGCTATTGAGGAAGGTAAACCAGAAAAGGTATTTGAGCTCCGTTATCTCCTCATCCTTTCACAGAGAGCATGACAATTATGCACAAGTTCTTATTAATGACTGTTTATTTCCAAAAGAAGCTGGTCCTTGGCTGGCATAAAGGTGAAATCATAAACTGACATAGAATACTTGACAGTATTATGTAATGTTTGTACCTACATTGCTAGACCAGTACCAATGCTTGAAAATTGTTTTAACTGTTTATATTGATAAAACACATGCAGGTAAGTCCGTCTGATTCAAAACATGTCCCACGAAAGTCAATTCAACTTAGAACTGTTTAACAGCTGATTTGTTGGGCTGCTATATGTAATAATGATTCTTCTTTCATGTGTCAGAACAAATCCACTATCTTTACTGGGATTCTCCCTGTGCAAAACTGAGATAAGTGACAACAAAATCAGTTGCAAATTACAGGAATAGTGCTTTTTGTATAAGACTGACAACATCCAGGCTTCGGGCGAAGAAGTACCAATAAGTGCTATCACACTGCCACATGTGAAAACTTCACATTTAGCTGAGGGAGGAACTTAATCTTTCTGCTGCACAGCATTCCATTGCTCTGGAACTGCTCCTATAAGGAGCTCTGCATGATGCAGTTTTAATGAATGTCTTCACAAACAGTGCCCATATGCAGAAGAGATTTATTTTTTCTGCAGGCTCAGTGAAGTCTGAGTTGGTTAGATCTATGCAAAACACAAAATGAAATGTAATGTTGAGAAAATGTGCTATATTTTCCACCAACTGCATTCATTTAGGAAACAGTGGGTCTTTTCTAATCTCAGTGGGATTACTCATGTTCTGTACATTGTCTGTTCTTACTCAGGCAACAGTTTCAATATGGGCTTCACTTCAAAGAAATGAAAAACTGGACATTCTACTATGTTTTACCAGGGGTAATGAGTGCAGAAAAGGCTCCTTCTTGAGCTTTATGAGAGAAAGAGTAGTGTTGTTCAATAAACTGGTGAGCAAAAGCCAGCGTGATGCAGTTTTATCTTGATACCAATCAATTTATATTTATAATTTGCAAATAGCAATTAGGAGTTATCGTCATCTCCTATGGCAGATTTTAAGTGTCCATGAAAACATGGCCATCTCAGACTCCCTCCGACAGGCTCTTCATCATATTTTGCTCTGTTGTGAACAGGTCCCAGCCCTGATTCTTCTGGAGATGAGACATTTCTTGCTGCCGGTATGTCTGTTGTTTTTCTCCAGCTTCCCATGGCACTCTCTAAGGATAGCCAGACGCCTCCAGGCACTCAGTATATCTGTCCTATGTGATATGGGTGGGGACAACATGATAGATAGCGGAATGCCACATTTTCCCCCGAAATCTGAGTGTATCTAGGTCCTTTCCTGTGGCTGGCTGGGAACATGGAGCCCTTGGTATGAGTCACATTGCCTGAATTGCTTGAACTGGGCTATTTAATGTAAAGGTCACCACACATTCTGCAAATATCTGACCAAGTTTGATATGTTGTATTGGGGTAAAATTCTGTCTCATTACATCAACTTTTCTGTTTTGGTTCTAAGAGCTGGCTTCATTCTTATCTGTAACCTTAGCTATTAAAAATTTTCCATTATCTAGCTCTCTTTTCTCTGGATTTTGGCATATTCACCTCACCTATGATAGGAGGTGGGTGTAGAAGTAGATATGTGGTAGATATGGACTGGACTCCAAGAATCATTTGGCCCATTGAGAGTCTTTCTATAGAGGGAACTTCTCTTCTAGACCCTGTGCCTCTCTATGTATGTGCAATCACGTGTATTACAAGTTTAGCAAGAGCCTGCAATGTGCTTTTTCTGATTAAATTTTCCATTAAGATTCACCGCTGTTTGTCAGCATTGGCTGGGATAATGGACTTGTGTGCATATTTACTCATCAAGGAAATACAGTTTTAATATCGTAGTTGGTAGCTTTAAGATTTGTTTTCAACCTGTAACCAACACTTTATTGAATGTTTCATTTATTTTGGACAAGTTGAGAGCAATGAACAGTCATGGTACTTTTCCAAATTGCAAACAACCTCAAAATTACCCATCTGGATTACCAGCTGAGTAGACCTCTGCAAGTTGCTTCTCACCTACTGCCACACTAATGATTGTAATGATAGCTCTGTATGAAGTTAATATCCTCTTGCTTCACCCTTTTTATTGCTCTGGCAACTACTCAAAAATAATTAGATCTGTGTTAACTGTTTTGATCAAGAGCATTGAATTAAGTGATATTATGGTTTAAAATGGGTCCAACATACAGTAGGAGAGCATGCAAGAATCTGGATAAAATGACTCAGAGTGTGCTGAGCCAAGATACAGAAAATTTAAAGTAAACTTTCCTTAAAAAAGAAGAGGCACAAATCTCTATTAATACCAGATTTTGTAAGTAACTGGCAGGAGGTGCGTATAATCTTGTATCATGGGAGGATATAACAGGGGGTGATCTGAATAGACTTTTTGTAGGTCAGTGACACAAAACAGCTCATGACTGCGCTATGGACTTTGAACATGACTTTTAAGGTTGCCTCTTAAAAAAAAAATCATCTTGTTGATTATCTCTTATTTTTGGGAAGAAAACCTTAAAGGTATAAATCAGACATTCAAACTGAAAATTGTTCAAGACTGTGAGTAATCTGACATGTTGTCTAGAAAAGGAATGTGAGACTACCTGCTGTTTCTCCATGGCTCTGCTCTGCTAGCCCAGAGGCTGCCCTTGGTCTGCAGCATCACTCGAGTGCACATCTCTGTTTCAGGTGTCCTGGTTCTCCTGTAGACAAAACTGGGAAGTGTGGGAGAGGAAGCAGGAGACATTTGAAAATTTTGTGCAAGGATAAAGGAGAATAAGCAAGGGAATTTTGCTTTTGCTTAGCTTACCAAAGCTTTTTCCTGGTTCATAGCACTGCATAGCTCAAACAAAGATTACAAGCTACAAAGAGTATTCTTTCGTGTATGCCATTTCAATTTATTACAAGGTTCACTTTTAGATGTTTTGCACATCATGGAAATTCTGCAACATCCTTTCCTCCATGTGCTTTTCCAGAAAAATATTGTGAAAAAAAAATCATTGTTTCAGATTTGCAACACATAACATAATTAAGCAGTGAGAGAGGATGATGGTGCATTAATGGAGTATAAATACAAACCTGAAGTACTCTCTATATGTAAGGCTGAAGGCTGGGGGCCTTCAGTCACCCAAAACCACTGTTAATGATCCATTAGGATGTTACTAGATGCGTACATAACTTCTGCCTTAATAAGAATAAATGGGATCACCATAACCTTTGGTAAAAGAAAAAATTATTATGTTGCAATGATTAAGGCCAAACTATTAATTGAGAGAATAAAGAAGCCATATTTCTGGAATGTTTTTTCATGTTTTATAAATGTACTTGCAATTTGCAATAGGTGTAATATGGGCCTGATTTTCCCAGTTTCTGTTTCTTCACCTCTGTACAGATTTGATCCACATGGTCCTGTTTGTATTTCTGTTCATCCACAGGAAGTGCCTGAAGCTGCAGCTCTGCGCTCTTGCCTACCATGACATCAGGCTCATGAGGGTGGAAAACACGTCATCCAAGTCAAATGGGCTACTAAAATCCGCTTGTGCCAATTTACTATGATTTGGCTTTCAGAAGGTGAACATGCCATTATTGCAGGTGGAAATTATGGCTGTCACTACGTTAAGTGAATAGATATAAATTTACATCTACAGTGGTTGATTCCTCTGGAACACTAGAGACCTTCAGGGGTCCCTTCACCCAAGATTACTCTATAGTTTTGTGGTTTTAATATTACGTAAATTGCTTTAATTTTCTGTGAAATTATTCTGAATGAAAATTGGATGTGGCAACTGCAGACGAGAATGTGAACCTAGGAAATATAATGATGTGTTGAATATGGTTTAACATGACATTGTGTGAAATTAACTTGTCAGTTGGACTAAGTAGAACAAATAATTCTTAAAAGAAGTGATTTTTCTTACATAGAATCTAAAATAGAAAATTAAGATCTGATTTGGTCAACATTTAACAGTTAAACCGATTTGACAGTGGTAGACCCATATCCTAATTGATACAGGATTGTAAATCCATTTATCTCAGTTTCAAAGAGGTTGCATTTGAAAAGCCTACATTTCAGTGATGGGAGAAACTTTTGACATTGTACTATAAACTAAAATGAGAGAAAAAACCAAAATAATTGTTCGGCTGGGAGGCAATCATTAGGACTGCTGTGCAGAAGGTGTCCTATCGTCAATGTATATTTAAGAGTAGAAAAGGGAATCAAACTATCTAGGCCAGTACCAATAACGGAATGCATGGGGGGCAGGGTAGCTCAGACAGAGGCTTAGAAAAAGATTAACATGTTTATAATCTGAAATAAATGCTTTTTTTCAGCTGAATGGGATATGACTTAAGAAGGGAAGTTGTGAATCAGGATAATATTACACTGGAATTTTGCTTAAACACATTGTCCCTTCCTGCGTCCCCCCGCTCTGCAGTTTATAGGCATACACTCTTTGTGCAGACAATTTAAATGTTTTTGTAAGGTCTCTTGTAATGCCGAGAGAGGTGTATGTCTGCCAGGCAATGAAGAAATACAAGCAGGCAGAAACACAGAGCTGAAAGTAAGGCCTTGGTGCACTGGAAGTCTGTTCAATCTGCGAAGTGTGGATCTATGGCTAAACACATTCCAGGGCAGGGACAGAAACCCCTGCCCCAGCCCCTGTTTCCTGCGGCCATGCGCAGTTCTTCACTTCGGATATAATGCAGTTTGCTCTCAGTGTTATTTCTGCACATAGTAGCAATTTCGTTCTTGATACGAGAGACATAAGAATCCTATTTTCATCAGCCTGGTCAGCTTCATGTCTATTTACATGTTGAATTCAGGAATAATGTGTGTTGTGGCTGGTAAATAGTTATTTTTGCTTTGCCTTTCATTTTGCAGCAGTGTGTAGTGTGCAGACACAGCACAATTTCGATTTATTGGTGGTCTTTCTTTTTCACACTGAGAAGTAAATATTTGAAAGGCAACTGTATTACAACTTCTTATTCGGCACCCAGAGCAATTTATTTGTGTGCCTGCTTTTTTCATCTATTACTGTGATTTTCTTTACATAATCCTCAGGAAAAATATGCCTAGAAGACACATTTCTCAACACCATAACTCATTTTCTGCAAGGCAAGGCTTCGCGCAAACAGTCTGTGTCTGCTTTGGCCATTCTCTAAAAGTTAAGAAGTATCAGACAAGGAAGAGTAAGATGTGTACACTGTACTTCAGCCAACCAAAACTGTATAATGTGCTTGAATGACTTTTGAAACAGCTGAACATGATGTGTGTGATGAGATATAGAAGATAGTATTGTCCCAGCCCTCTCCACTCTCATCTGATAACTGCCTAGGTTATTTTTTCTCTCTATCATTTGGGAAGTCCTGTTTTATCTATGACAAGTTTTTAAGCTAGTATACTCCTGTTAAGGATCTAGTGCATGTGCCTTTCCAATATTCAGATAACAAGAAAAATGTTGCTGTAATCTTGGCCTAAGTTATAGCTTTTAAGGTTTGTGGACTGAAAAGTAGGCAAAATGAAAATGTTTTGACAAAGAAATATACGTGTTGTCAGCTCTGTTTTATCCACGGCAGAGGAGGGAAATGGAAACTATACAGGGTTCAGACACTGATGACTAATATGATCTCCTGCTAAAACAGATTAGGAGAGCACTGTTTGGCTTTATTCCTCTTTTATTTATTTTTTTTTTCCCCCAGTGAAATGCATAACTAAATGAACGGTTCTCGTGTCAGAAATAAATCTTTAAAATAATATAAATAGTGACCATGAAAGGAGCACCATTTACATCATAAATGGCAAAATATATGAACAGCACAGACTGAATTGTTTCTCTAATGAAGTGTCAGTCATTTAAATGCTCACAAGATACAGTTTCTGTATGTTGTAATTAATTTCAGTGCTTAGACTGTGGCAGTGAAAGAAGGCATTCCATAAAGGGGGAAATGTGAAGTGAAGAAGGGCACTCACGGCCACCGTTCTGTGGGTTCCTGTCATAAGGGATGGAATAGACTCTTATGTGGCCCATTTTTACCAATCTTACTTTCTGTGCTTGTCTGCTTTCTGATTTATGAGTCAAAAACTCACTCCACTGTTGAGTTCTGCTTGCACTGTTCCTCATATTACCTGTAAACTCTGTTTAGCTCAGAGGCAGCTTAAAATTTTTTAAGAAAATTGCCTTAAAACCCAGATGTTGATCGTCTTCTCTTGGAATTCTTATTTTGGAGTATCTTTCCAAGACTTCTGCTGTTGCTCTCCTCATGTGACACTAAGCTACAAAGGACACACAGCAATTCTCACGGCTAAAGTTGTACACTTGAAAACTTCTATTTTGGAAGATACGAAACTTTTGCTAAGACATATATCATGCAAGCCAGTGTCCCTCAGCTTCTTACTATCTGTCAACCATTTAAATAGTTCTCTACTGCACCCCTTTGGTTTCTCAAGCTTTTCTAGACCAGTGTCAAAGGATTCCCAAAACTGACGCAGTATTTTGGAAGCACACTTACCCATGCTGGATCTGGGGAGGTAACTTCCCTCTTAGCTGTTGCCCACTGTGACGTGTAAAGCAATATTCAGTGGTCCACCTTGCAGAGAGAACAGAAAATAATTAGCCACAAAAGCATGACTTGAGAAGTGAAATACCAGATTCTGGGTTCAGATACTTTAGTGGCAGAAATATATCTGTAAACAGTGTTAGCATATGTTAATTCCTGTACACTTTTGATATTTAAAACTGGGTGCCTTTCATAAGTAACTTGTTTGCACTCACTTTCAGATCTACCTGCCAGAGGCTTGCTGTAATTCTAATTATTTCACGTGGGTGAGTTATGGGATCATGTAAATTTTCTTTAATTTTTCCCTTGTTAATACACAAAATAAATAAATTCAAATGGGAAATGCCTCTGAACGTTTAGTGTGTGTTTGAACCTAATAGACAAACATTAATTTTGTTTTTCTCTGTAACTGAACTAGTATACAAAGGAGCATATGAAGAGTAGCTTCTCCTCCTTTTCAGTCTGACATGCATTTTAGAGAATCTCTATATATCCTAACACCCTTGCTCCTCATTGATATGCTTTTGCTGAACTTCTTCAGAAAAGTAAAACAGTAGCTTTTCACTCTGAATGCAAGTAAATGATGAATTTTCCCTCAAAAGCAGGCAGTAGTTGCTGCAGGAAACTATACAAAGTCAAAGCCAATTCCACACCCCTGCCTCCAAGTACTGAGAACCTCAGTATGCTCAGGGTTGAGAATACTCTCATTAACAGTATCTCAGGATTTTATCAGTCTCTCATCTATCTTCTTATGCACTTAACTTATGACTGGTTCAATTGATATTTCCAATTTCTTTCCTTTTTTTTTGAGTTGTATTCTTGTCAGTTATAATGATACGGTTCATATAATCATGATACCTTTAGAAAAAAAAGCAAAAACTAAGACCAACAAACCTTTGTTTTTCTTTAGCTTTTATTAGCATTGTTCTTCCTTCCAAAAATCTCTTTAGCTTTGCTTTTTTCCTGGACAGATGAAAATCTGCACTTCTTGATTTGCCTGTAATCCTATACGGTCACTCAAAATAAGATCAGGAACTTCACAATATCAGAAATATTTTCCATAATAACAATATCCTCTGGTTTATGACTGCAGGCAAAAAATAAATTCTGTTCAACAAATACCTGAATCTACATAGTTCACCATCATCTCATTTTGTTGCAGTTCCAGATAAACAGCAAGTTTCTTTCATAAACTTAGCTATTCTTAAATTTAGGTGGTACCCCATGATGGGTAGTGGCTCTTCCTCTGCTGGAGCACCTGCTGAAACTTCCTTTCCCTGCTGATCCCTGCCTCCGACCAGTCCAAGTACTCCCTACCACTTGGCTACATCTTGTCTATTTCCTCAGTGTTTCAGGAGTATTTTGCTTCATTTAGTTAGATAATATTAATCACATTAACAGTGATTTGTCATGCCTGCATATCCAATGTCCTAGGAAGACCACAAATGTCCATCTAATATTTTTGTGTTTTTTCCAGAAAATGCTGGTAGCTTTTGATCTGAAGATCTCATTAAGATCAGAAAAGCAAAAATAACAGTAAAATACCATATGATTATCGGTTTTTATAATCTGGTAGACTAAATTGGTCCTATGGCCATTCAAAACCGGAAGTGTCAAATACCATTGACAAATTAGTGTTGTTTTAACTACAGAACCATTACAATTATTGACCATTTGTGTTCTAGTTTCTCAAAAAAATTGGTATGTGTTTTGCACATGACTACAGACTTAAAATACTGAAACTAGTAAAAACTTCAAAGAATGCTCTGCAGTCTTTTTATCTAAGATCAGAGCTGTACTGGGAGAAGGCAGCAGTTTTAATGAAAAAATGGGTGATGAAAATTGTTTTAGTTTAATGTCCTTATAGACATGACCTTTTCTGGTTAAACAGTAATAGGCTATTAATACAGAATTGCCCTCCATTCAGCAATAGTGCATGGATAGTTACATGAATATAATTCCTTGTGGTGGTTTTCCAGAGGATGTCCTAGTGAGGTGTGGGTGTATGTGAGTGTTACAAGTGATTTAGGAATGAAAATCAAATGATGACTGTGTTCTTCCAAGCCAAGATTATTTACTGCATAAACACTCTATAGAGGAATATTTTCTGCATAATGGCATGTTGGATAACGTGAAGTTTTTTGTATTGTCATTCAGCTGTAATCTGTCTAGCACTAATATCAAATAGCTCTACTCATATTTTATAAAGAGAGACTGGTAGAGAATACTATATAAAAAAATAGTTTGTACTAAATCTAGTCTGTTCACCCAGAGATTTCTTTTAAATGTGGAGATTGAGGGCAATGGAAGAGCTGGGGAAAATGGTAAGCGCACTTATGTCCAGTAAGATATATTTAATTTTTTGAGACTTTGCTAAATGTCTTAAAATAAAAGCAGAAAATAATGCAAAGTTTTTAGAGTCACAACTTGCAGAATTTTTAGTTTCCTCAAGAAAATCAGAGGGAAAAATGAGATACTAAGAGATTTCAGTAGTAAACCTTTTTGTACTGAGATTGCTTTATACCATGTTGTGAGCAAGTATGCTAGTGTTGCATATATTATTAACTCTATAACGACAAGCTACAATACAATGAACCAAATATTAGGTGAATTTATATATGAATGCCAGTGAAAGTATGGTGTAGAATCTAATAATATCAAATATATCCGTGGTTGAAATTATATATGAATATTTTCAATTTTAAATATTATACAATTTTTGAGACCGGTTGACCATAGATGCTGGAAATTTTCAGTCCTGTAGTGAAGTCACTCAAACCTTTCAGAGCCTTCAGTGTTTTACTATTGGCTAAGATCTGTATATAGCCATTGCTTACCCCATCTGAATTTTAAAATGATATTCTATTGAGAATCAAATTCTGTGTGGTGTGAAGACATTGGACCTAATATCCAGTGTTATGAATGTGCATATCAGAAAAGCTCCACAACTACAGTACAAAAAAAATAGAACATTATACTTAGATATATTATGATGTTTCAGTTTTTGTCCTTCAGTATTTAACAGCTGTAATGACTGTTAGTACTGCCTTGACTGTGAGCAAAAAAAAAAAAAGCTAAAGATATTAATACAGATAATTTAATAATCTAGGTGTTAGGCCTCCTACAGTTAATCTCCCTGTAGGAGACTACTAAGTATTTCTATTGGGGTAGATTGTGTCTACAAATTCTGGTACCAGAAAAGTTATACTTTCCCTATAGAAATAGAGTAAAAAATGTGAAAATTGCCTGGAAGCACAATTGTATTAATTCATACTAGTCATCCATGTTTCATAGTAAAATATCTGAGATGCTTGAGTTTGGGTGAAGAAGTGGCAGTGAGTCTCATGTGTTCCTGTTTTGTCTGGAGGAATAAAAAATATAATTCAAAACATGCCAAAATAGCTTTAATGTTACAATCAATTCCATAGTGAAAAATATGTGAAATGTACAGCTGACACCTGGAAAGAATTACCTTGGAATATTATCAAGAATGAAAATATTTTGTAATTAGATTAGTTAGGAGATACAGTACTCTGCAAAACCAGGCTATCCAAATGAACTATTTGAGTTAGCACTAAGTGTACAGTAGACATATTTTGAGAGTTGGGACAAGACTTAGGACATAATTGGTGTAAACAGCTCCTGCTCAGCATCACGTCTGGATGCTTTTCTAGCTCAAAAAATATTAGTAAGAAGGTGTTCCCAACAGTGTGATAGTCGATGATGTGGAAGCCGTCCGTAACACAAGCTAGTGGTAGTGTTTTCCTCCTAAGTGCAGTGTTAATCTAGATATATAATCTAGATATATAATTGTACATCGCTGACTTCTGTTCACAGTCTGGTTTGTAGACAAAACAGCAGAAAACACAAAGCTTTTACAAAGGACAAAGACAAATTTATGTAGGTTTCTTTTAAGGCTATTAGGGTAACCACCTAAAAGCCATTTTGCTGATGAATGGTGGGGTCTCCAACAGTAGCAAATGGTGTGAATCTATGGTTGTACTGAACTGTCTAAAGAATAGAGTGGAAAGAATAATAGCTACCTTTTTTGGTGTTCCACTCTGGAGACCAGCCCTGTATGGTGTTGCTGATCTATTATTTCTTTTTTGTACTGTCAAGTTTGAGCAACTGACTGATTTTCCCATTGTAAGATTCAGTAATGTGAAACCCTGAAAATTATGAAGTCTAGTTACTGTGTTCTGCATTTGGTGTGAGGTGAAGCTTCAGGATGAAGATGATTAGCAGTTAGTACGAGACTAATTAGTGCAGTCCATCAGATGCTAGCACAGGTTTACATGAGACACACATTGTATTTGCAGGGAAAATTAAGCAGATTGAGGGATGCAGAAACAAGGCATTTAAATTATACTGCATCGGTTAAATTCACTGCACTCCTGTAGCAGTCATCCACAGCAAGGATAAAATAATTAACTAATGTGTGACAAATTCCACTTTTAGCTGGTATTATTTTTTAGGATTATGTCTTGTAATATGGGAGTTAACACTGGGTAGGTGTGTTTTTGCAAGAATGCTAGTTAGGAATTGGTAACTGAGGAATTTTACATTAATTGGTTACTGTTGCCTTCTGTATACCTAAACATTCAATCAAGGAAATGGAAAACATTCTGGAAGATTTATTGCTATATCCAAATTAACATTCTGATATGTCCTGCTGAACATACTGGAGAGCAATATAAGGGAGATCTGCTCTCTGCTAATGACATTAATCAAAATAATTTCCCTGGGATTTTGATGAATTATTGTGTTCACCACCTATTATTGCTTGCTGCTAGATTTATTTAATAAAAAATTAAACATTTCAAAAATTAATCTTTGTCCCTTTGATATTGCCAATAAATGTTATTAGACAAACATTTTTCCCTTAAAAAGTATATGTTTATAGTAATGGACAGGTTAATATGCTTTTTGCATTTTACAACAAGAAAGTTTATTACTTTACTGACATTAATGCACGTGGAATAATACTCTCCAAACCAGTTGCTGCCAACAGATAAAGGCTGATTTGCTAATTGCTCTCCTAGGGTGGATTCAGGGCTTGTCATGACATTAAACCCAGTAACTGCTGGAGGGATGGTCAGGACCACAAAATGCACTCACTAAAGGAGCGCATCACACGATGCAGATTTCGTATGTGGAGCTGTTGATAATGTGCTCTATGAAGATGTTTTTTATTGGTTCCTTGGATATCTAAAAGCAGCTCTCAATGCTGAGCCACGCTACAGGGATGGTCTCACTTTTTAATTCCTTCTTCTAGAGAAATCTATTGGTGGAGGGAGATGAGGGTTTGCTGCCAAGTGGGACTATGACTGAGGCTAGAGTACCCTACAGTCTACCTGTGAAACCATCTAGGACAAAAATGATGCTTTGGAGCTGGGGACAGGCTCCCTCCCCAGCTGCACTCTCTACCTCCTGTTGTCGCCTTTCTGTGAGTGCTGTGTTTTTTGAAACATGGGAAAGATATATGAGGAATTGTGTGAGGTTTAGACTGGAAACTGGAAGCAGGAGTGATGTGGTGAGCTGGCTAGTTGGGGCTGCCTGGTGGTGGGGGCTCTCTGCAGTGCTGTGAAGCTTTTCTGCAGGTAGAGGTGTTCAAACTACTCCACAAGGGTGGATCTACGCTAAGGCCTTCACAATTGCAGGTCTCTATACCATTCATGCCGGTGAAATAAAAGCATGATTTGAAAAATTGCTGGCGGGTCTGAAATGAACTAACTACAGCTTTAAAATAGGGGTTTCTGGAAATCTGTCTTCACTACTCACTTAAGAGTTCTAACCCATCTCTCTACTGAGCCCTAATCGTTCAGTTGTACTTTGGTCATTATGTACAGTTTGCATCCAGGAAATAATTTTTCTTTACACTTCTATTCACTGAATCTATTTTGCTGTACTTTTGGAGATCTTATCCCCTTTATAGTAAATGAAATGAGTCTCGTCTACATTAGGTAGATTAAAAGAGCAGGATATGGCCTTGGAGGCTCCTTTCCCTCGCCCCACATCCAGAAAATCTCCAGATGAACCGGAGCATGAATGCTCAGAAGTTTCTGCAGAGCTCTGGCATCATGCCTGAGTAATTTATGTTACGACAGTTTCTGGAGTTGTTATGTCTTATTCTTTTATGTCTCTGTGTTTGACAACACCACACCTTCATTATCTTTAAAGATCAGCACTAAAACAAAATATTTCCTCCCCATTCCCTCTTTGCAAACCAAAACAAATAAATCACTTAGGTTCTTTGCTGTCTCTTTAGTCTACTCACTGTGTTATTTTTAATCATTTTGACCTTGTAAACACAACGACTTTTACAAGGATCTCAAGATATACTTAAGAGATTCCTCTGTATCAGCAATAAATTTTTAAAAAGTTCCATTATTTTATTATACACTGTCTTTTCTTTGTCACAACTTTTAAAGTGTTTTCATGGCCTTGCCAGTATTTCAGCTAAGTGGCTTTATATAATATCCATCAAGGATAGAATTCAAGCTTTATGTTTGTATATGAAACGTTATCTCTGAAATTGAAGATAGTATGTATGAGTATTCATTAGGCAATAAATAAAAATAAGTACCAGTGTGAAGAATCTGTGTATTGCCACTGAATTTTCTGCACAGGTATGTTTTGGAATGATTTCCATATGGCCATATATCAATTTAGTGAGCCTTGTCAGAGAATTTTTGTCAGTAGTTCATTTTATCAAGAGGATTTCTTGCATTATGGTGGTGTTTTATTGGTTCAAAATAAAATGATTCTTTTGTATATTCCTATAACAAGCAATAAGTACAAGTATATGGAAATAAAATATTATATTTCAATATGGGGTGAAGGTTTATTCTCCACACTGTTTACTTCCAAACAAATCTTGAAGGATTGAAGCTTTGTTTGAAAAGATGGTTGTAGATTTAAAAAAAGAAATTATATTAAATAGGTTTCCACAACTAAAAAATTTCAGCCTGAAAGTTTTGTGGCTGTCATCTATATTAATTTACAACCGTAGAATTAATTATCAGCAGTTAGCCACGTGTGCAAGCTCTGAATGTGCTTAAAAAATCAAAAGTACTGAAGCATTAAAAATTTTCTGAAGTGGAAGTGCTAGTAGAGTTTGGGTAATAAAATAATGCCCTGACTCATCTCTAATTTAAGAGTGCATTTTATGAAAGGGATTAATGTTTAACATTGGGGAATAGGAAGAAAGGAGCAGCTATAATTGTTTTAAATAACATCTTACTAAATTTACTAGAGCAAACTTCTTTATATTGCTCAGTATCATTGGTGCAGTCAAATCTTTAAGCTGGACAATAACTAAAATACAGAGAAATTATTGTTTTTATAAAATGTGGCCAGTGCTCTACAATACTAAAAAGACCTGTTTTTTATTGATTATGGATATAATTTCCTCAAGAAGGCTTTTGCTGCCTTTTTCCGTCACGTGACACAAAGTAAAAATAAATAGCATCCATGTCAATGTACGATGCAAACCAGTATGTTCCCTATATTATTATTCCTTATTAGCCAATAATTAATTATTTTTTTATTAATTTGCTGGTCTTGTGAGGTTGTTAAAAATTAATCATTAATGAGGAGCAAATGGTAACCCACAACAGCACAGCTGTTCTTTGTTAAAGTAATTGTGGGTGTCTGCATTCATATGGTTGATACAAATTTTGACCTACAATTCAGACATTGCTCCTAATGGTCTTAAGTCATTATTGAATTTACAAGTTTTACAGTCATACAAGAAACAAGGCAAAGAAAATATTGTTTTGTATGATCTTCTCACAAAATGGAAAAGTGGTGAGGAAGATAATTCTAACCTGTCCAGGCTACAGAGAAAAACTGAAATTTTAATTTTATTTCCTACAAAATTTTTTAATGCTTTCCCTTCTTTCATGTTCTTTGTTTAATAAAAGACAAAATAATTTTGATATGTTGAGGGGAAGATGGAAAGGTTGTGGTTTTGATGTTACCTTTCTAGGAAACTTGAAAATTTGTCTCAGGCAGATCTTTCCTAATTTGCTTCAAATGCTTGCATGCAAAACACCCTTTTTGTTTTGGCTAGGCTTAGCGTCAGGTAGCCCACAGGCTACTGTGCTAATAAGCAAGTAAATTGCCAACATTCACTGCATGTTTAGGCAAACAGAATTAAACTTATCCAAAGCTGCTAACAGGCTAATATTGTTGGTGCAGGTGCTGGCTTGGCTAAGCAGGGGGAGGTCTGAGTGTGCTCGGATTTGAGGTCAGTGACTGCATGGTGCAGTTTTCAGGCAGGACTGGATTGGCAGCCGCTGAATGCACAGGCTCAAGTCAGCCCTGCGCTGCTCGCTCCACTGTTATTTTTAAGTTTCTGCCCGAGTCTCCCTTGGAAACAGTGATCTGTAAGAATTCAGCCGTCGATGTGGGATAGGAGCAAGTGCAGAGCTCACAGCAACCATACTGTGAGTCAATACAAATTAAGGGTCTAAGGCACAGACTGAAAGCAAGAGGAGGCTTTGAAGGAGGATGCTCAGCGCAAAAAGGAGTCAAATATAGGGCAGGAGGCAGCGTGACAAGGAGTTTGAATTAGGGGAATGTCTTCAGCTGTTACTGACAAAGAAAAGGTAGACATTCCAGGAAAGAAATGCTGGAAAAATAGAAGTGATGCCAAGTGAAAGGTACCACAATAGGCTTCACAGATGTGAATGGAAGTGATTAATAATGGAGTGAGTGTTGAGACCGTGCCCATTTCCCTGAAATAAATATTTTTGGTATTTTTAAAGTCTCTTGACAGAATTAGAGTCCCTGATGTTAATGTTAACAAAAAGATAAGATCCCCATCAAATCTCACTAATTTTAGAGGGAAAATGGTGAACTGTGCTTTTAATTCATCATTTGTCTTAAAGTAAGCATGCAAATAAAGTTGTAAACCATATAAAACACAACTAGAGATAATGAGCTGTTTCTTCACTTTACAAACCTTGACAGCTTTCTTGCTTTGCATGAAAGGTCATAATAACAGCATAATAACAAAAATCCTCTCTCTTGAAAAATAGGAGAGATAAAAAAATCTTCCATTGAGTTTCATATGAATCTTTGTCTCACTTGTTGTTTCAAGAAGAACCTTGCCAAGTTTGCATGGCATCATATATTTGAAAGACAAAGTGTTTTAATGAGTTTAAGGATGTTGCTCATAGTTGGAAACGCATTTCCAATTCCTTTCAAGGAATTGATCGAGTAGGTTGGGACCCTTTTCACCAGTCTCTTCCAGTGTGCTCTTGTTTTATGAAGTGTCCTATTCATAATAGTGTAATTCCCTTACAGCTCTACTTTCTGCCTATGCATTGAAACATTGACTTCTGATCTGCTCTCCTTTTACAACTATCTTTCTCTTGCTGTGAAATTCACTGAAAGATTAGGCTCAGAAATCAGCATGAGAGGACTAAAGTGTAACTGGTGGAAAAAAGTTCCTGGTCTTGCACATGTTTAAAATTCTAGCCTGTATCTGATGAAACGAAGACAGCAACTGAAAATGCCCCAGGACATAACTTTTTTTTTTTTTTTTGGCAACAGAAATATGCAGTACTTCCTCCCAAACTGAACAAATTCCTTTTGAAGGACTATAAAACACCAGCTACTCTTTTTCCTTGCTCCCAAATCTTGCTCCTCTTTACATTCTTTGCTCTTCCTCCTTTCACTTTTTTTCCTCTTTCCCTCTTGTTTCTTTTGGAAGAGTGCAGGGGAAAAAATGTTGTCATATTAAGCTGATTTTCAACATGAACAAGTAGACACAGTAAGGGATAGTGGCAATGAAAACAGTGGTATTGTTGTGATACACATGCTGACAACAGCCATCTTCACTTTTGTCAAAATACTGATGCCTAATGCTAGACTATTACAATGTTCACAATGTGAATAGTCTAATTTTGGCAATTAAATCCAGAGACTTGAGCAAAGGTATCACAGATCTGTGACCTGTACTGTCAAAAAGGCTCCTTTTAGAACAGTCTATAATTGAGTAGTCAAACTTGTCAGGAAACGTGAAATTTTTTCAGTCTAACTTGAATGGTCTTCAATCATGCATGCAAACAGTCAAATGTAAGAAGAAGATATTGCTTGAATTCTTGACCAAAGAATAGAGTAGATTCATTCAGTTTTATTCTCTAATACTAGTTCTGAGAAGCATGGCAATTATTGCACCCTGTCTGTTTGTTTGGATGCCAGCAAGGGCTGAGTTCTTTGTTTTGATTTCTGTTGGAGAAACTTCCCTGAGTTACTGAGCCTCTCACTACTTTTCAGTATGATTTATGAGAATACTTCATAAGGCAAGTCACTGAATAACAGTCCTGGTACTTTATGTGTCCTGTGGGCCACTGAATGTGGCTTATAATTTGCATTGTGCTGTGCAACCTGATAACATTTTATTGCAGTGGTCTAGCACTGCCACAAGGACCAAATTGCAATGCATAGGAGAGGTGGCATCTCAGCTTTGGTGAATGAGTAAAAAAAAACTCTTTCATGTCAGAAGAAAGCATGGAACAGTTTTATTTGGAGCGGGTTTTTGTATCTTAGTGTAGAATGGCCAAATTAATGATCCATGACAGCCAAACATGCATCCTATGCCGCAGTTCTGGGACATGGTCAGCCTTGGACAGAAGGGCTGCTTTTTGTTAGGAGCTGGACCCTGTGCTGCAAGATGTCAGGTCCCCACAGACGACAGCTGGAGCAGCATAAGGGAGATTACAGCACCAGCTCCCCACAGTGACCCTTAACTTGTGAAGATCAAGAAGAGCCGGAATAGCTCTATCTCTTCCTAAGTGTCTGCACAGTGTAGCAGGCCTTCCTGCCAAAAAATCAAGGCTTCCCCACACTCCTCAAATAGCTATGTCTGAGGGGAAAGCAGAGAATCCTTGTTCAAGCAAACTGGGGAGCACGTAAGGTGTCTCATGTTAGGTACTTTAAGCAGGAATGGTATTAGTTTATGAATAATAAGCCTTTTTGGTTTATCTTGTACATTTATATGAAGGCCATGCCAAGCAAATATTGTAATTAACATTATTTTGTCAGTCAGACAAGTTCAGAGTGCCATATTTGGTAGTCTGTGGAAGTGGATGTGCAGAAGGATTTTGGACATGCATACAAAAGTAGCCTACAGTCACAGAAAATTCACCTCCTTTCACTTTGAGTTGACTGTCCCCCCTGTTTTGGGGAGTGTGACAGTAATTGGATCATATCAGAAGTCATGTACCTCCTTAAGGAGGAAGGGAAATGGAAGCCAAATTCAGAGCTCTTGACCAGACAGCTTTCCTTCTAGAAATTAAATTATTTTTATGTATATATAAATGAAATGAAAATTAGTTATCTGTTCTACGTAAAAAATTCTGTTACTTTTTCTTAGGCTTTTAGCTGTCTATCCTTGGAACCCACAGAATGTGTGATCATTTAGGTTTGGTGCTCCAAATCAATGCTGACAGCTGTAAATTTAGACTAGTAAATGAATTACTCAGGTAAGGAAAACAAGCACCATCTCCTCAGAGGTTTTATAAGCCACATAGCTAATGCTATCAAGAAAACATTGATCAGACACTATCTGATTGATTTTCCCCCTAGGTAGGTATTACTCTGTGCAGCTGATGATATTGTAACAACTTATGTTTCTCTATCCTTCATATTTCATGTTATTAGATTTAGTCTGTCTGCTGTATTGGATCTTTCATGTAAAACTGTCTCGTAGGCGAAAGCAGAGACAACTTTTCCCTCTCTACCTGTGGTCTTCAGGGGCAAGCAGTGAAATTACTTGAAAACCTTTTGCTTTTGGAGAGGATGAGCACTCCTGGCAGAGCTGTGATGCAGGGCAAAAGCAGCTCTGGCTCTCAGGCCATCACCCCATGTCCTGCCTCAGAAAAGCACCCATGTCAGTGCTGGGGTAGGTCAGGCTGTAATTCTGTCTCATAGGGACAGAATTCTGCACGTTACAGTAGCCATGAATCCTCCTACAAGGAAGCAGAAATAAGGATGGCTTTGAGGACTGTCAAAGTTACATCTGGATGAATGGAAAAACAACAAATATAAAAAACCATCCTGAGAGCAGCAGAGGGCACTGGTGATTTAAAGTCATCCTGCTAAACCTCCGAGGATGCTGAATACTCTGCAGAATTTCTCCTCTGTACCATTATATTGCTCTGAGTTTCACCTGAAATCCCATCTGCTCATGTGAATGTATATATAATGGGCCTAATTTTGCTCTTTTATTCTGTAGTGAATATTAAGAGTGACTGCAATGAGGACAAGACATTAGAGAGCAAAATTGAAAGTGGATTAAAATGTTTTATCCAGGAATGAGAACAGGGTAACACAAGTACAACAATTTTTTATGCCTGTTTAGAGAAGCTTAAAAGGTTCATAAAATAGACTACCTTAGGGAAACTGTTTCTTATATTCTTGGTGAAAAAATCAGATGCTGCAATCAAAGATTTTTTTTCAAAGCAGTAACAAAGCTTCACGTATGTTTGAGGGGAAAAAACCTGGCAGTGATATTTTTTACAGTATGATAGCTGGTATATTCAGATCCAATGAGAGCAGGTAAAAAGCATATAGTATTTCACAAGCTTATCTGCAGTTTACTGATGCTAAACTGATGCTTTAATATTGACAGCTATAACTTATTCTGTACATTTTATAACGAAATACATGAATCCCTTAAATATTATGAAACTCTGCACATTTCAGCATTTGATTTAGCCTGGTGGTTTTGTCATGTCTTCCTTTATCCATAGTTCAACTACACAGTTGAAGGAAGACCCACTAAATTCAGGAGAGCTAGTATTAACTGTATAACCCTACCTATTGTTACTGTCAACACTTCTTTTCTCCTACCAGCCATTTTTTCCTCTTTTTTTCCCCCCCTTTTTTTTTTCCTTTCCCTCCCCTCCCGTCTTCCAGGACTGCCCTAGATTTCTGCTTGAGTCACCCTCTGATCTAGGGCTCTACTTAAATAAATGATAATATCCATTATGTTTGAGTTTGTAGGCACCAGAGGACACAGTTACCAAATGACTATCAGTAATGAGATGTCAAAACTCGCTATCAAGGTGAAGATCTCTGCACCACTTTGCTGGCATTGAACATTTTCAAAATGCTGGCAGCTTCACGGAAAGCTATCCTTTTATTTGCCTTCTCCCAAGCAAAAACATTAGCCTGCTTCTGGCAGCTTTATGGTTCCAGATGTCCAGATCTCTCGTGATATCCTAAACCAGAGGCATCAGGGTTTTACACTTTGTTATTGAGTTGTGCTGCTGACTCCCCAGCACAAGCACATTTCACTGAGCTGATCTACAGCTCTGCTGAAGTCATTATTCTCTATACTGTTTACCTGCAACTTGCAACCTTTAGAAAACAGACCTCCGGAGAAGTGTCAGAACAGAGCATAACAATTTAAAATGTTATGTTTCATCTGATGCTCTTCCATCTCTGTGAGGTGAAGATAAGACAAGTAAACATCCCAAATTCAGAATGTTGCTATTTAAAAGCATCCTGTTTGCTCACTTCCTAAACCAGAATATTGTATATAGCACCAGAACGGATGCCTCAGAAAATCAACCTTTCTCACATTTTAAGATTATCAAACGATCTGGCAATTTACAGATATTTAAATATGGCAGTTTATTCTTAGTACAGCTCTGTTAATGGTGAGAGCAGTCCAAGACTGAGAAAAAAACCTCAGTGGTACTGATGGATTCTGTGCTTAAGCTCTGCAGTTTTGAATGATGAATGATGAATGATGAAGATAACTTTTTTTTTTTCTTTTTTTTTTTTTTTTGTCTTGGTGAGAAGAGGAATCTTTAAGGACTGGAATTGTTCAGTCTTTTTTTTCCAGAATAGCAATATGAGCCTGTTCTGTGTTAATAACAGACCCAATGATGTAAATAAAAGGAAGATAGACCATTGCAATAAGTAGACATCTCAAAATATCAGTCAAGGTGCCTGTTCATCACACACAGTCACATCTGCAAGATACCAACACTTTTCTTCAGTACCACTGTTCTTAGGCAAGGTGTATTTTGTACGTTCCCACTATAACTCCAATTCCTTATATCTTCTTTCTGGTTAAAATTATCCCCTTTAAAGTCTGTCTTACAGTGCTGCTAAAATAAATTATTTAAAAAATAACTGGGATTAGTGCTTAATCACCCTGAAGGGTGATACTGAATTTAATTTTTAACAGAGCTAAAAATTAAAACTTTTAGGTGTTAGATAAGTGTTATAGATATGGCAATTATTTATACAGAGTACTAAAAAGAACCAAACAGGTAAAAAAATGGAGATAGGGTTCACATTTAGCAAAACCTTATTCTGACATTTGCAGAATGAGGGGTATTTCTGTAGATTCCGTGCTTAAAAAAATATAATTACAGAAGTAAATGGTGTATTTTATGGTTTTTTAATTTTTTAAAATTTTTTGTGTATGTATTAATTATTTATGTTTAAAAAAATTTCATAAACATAATTTTTTTCTCAGGTATATTTTCTGTTCATTGCTTTCATAGCATAATTCCTACTTTATATTTTGTTTGTTAATTGTAAATGTTCAGATCTGTAGAGAGACAATGCTTTGTGTTTTAGACCCCATTTATACAAATTGTTTAAACAACCATCTTGTAAAAAATGTAATTTATAATAAAATTTCAATTTTCAACAAACAATAAAACAAAGGGGTAAAAAAGGAAAAAAACCCCAAGATCTGTTGTGGTAGAAATACTTATTTTGAGGTTAACAAATTGTATTCTTTTACCCTCTTTTATAAAGTAATTCTGTCCTCTCACTACTGTTTCTTATGAGGCCAGTTATTATTAATTTGTTTTCTTCTTTCTTTTAAAGCTTGTTATAAACGACGTGCTGTAAGCAGCTAGTGTATGGGCACAGGATTTGGCTCCGAAAAACAACCTTAACCCCCTGCAGTTATACGTGTTTTGCTGATGGAAGCTGAATGGGTAATTTAAAGTGTTTTTAATTCCAGAAGGTGCCAAAGAGGCATAATCTGGGTTATATAGAGTGAACATTACTGTTTCTTTTATTTGGCAATCTGATGATACAGAGATAGCTTGCTAGCTACTGGCAGTTTTTTGCAGGTTTTAGTTGTATAAAATGGCTTGTTTTCCAATTAATAGGGTTTTCTTTTCTTTGAGAAAATTCTAGATAGGTTCAAGATTGACCTGTCTTGTTTACTGCATAGTGTGAATGGGTAATGTTCACAACATCAGGATTTTTTTTTTGTCACTGTTACATTCTAAAAGCCTTGTTATTGTGTTGTTGGTAACTTAATGTAATTTGAAAGTTTTTCTCTTTCTTCTGCCTGGCTGCAAATTGTAAGCAATTAACACATTTGTGATGGTCCCTTAGCTTCAGCAGAGGGGCTGTTTGCTTTTTTTTTAATTTGCCTAGAAGCATAAATGTCTATCACTTGTTGTACAATATTTTGTAGGTTTAAAAAAATGACTCCTCCTGTAAAGCCATATTTTTAATAACTGATTTTATGTCTTTAATTCAGACCTCTTCATTATTAACCAATTCATTCTGGTTACTTAGAACATTAACAATAAGAATCGTTGTCGTGAAAGGTAGTGTGCGAAGAGCTCTTTTATCTCCCAAGCACCAGCCCTAGGTCACCGCTGTGACTGCACATATGTGCAGCCTTGGTTGTCCCTCTGGGTGGTGAGAGGTAAATTGCAACTGATATGGTTGGAAACGGCTAAACACAACATGAGGTGCGACTGCAGCCACAATACCCCATACTGGCAAAATTAGTGTATTTTTGATTTGGATTGTGCTGTTTAGTGTTGTGTTATTGCTATCAGTGCATAGTAGTTTCTGTGACATCTGACCACTCTTGTACTTTCTTCTGTCATCTCCTGCCCGTTCTGGTTTTAACTTTTTATGAAGGTGTTTGCTTAACCTAAAAAATGTGTGAAAGTGATGTCACTGGCTCAATAGATTTGGTTTACATTTATCTGATAAGCCATCTTTAATGATATCTCTAAGGTTCTGTTACCTCTAACTCTTCCTAAGTTTCACGTGTCAAGAAGGGGATAAAATGTGTTCTCTTCCTTTCAGAGTATTTTCAGCAGTTTTGTGTACATTAGTTTTTCTGCTTCATAAAAGACCCTTAACTTTAACATGCAGACACCTTCCTTTATGCATAGAAATGAATGCTGCTTTTAGTTTTTAAGTGACTGCATATGACATGAATTTTATAAGAAACCCATAGCTCTCTGCAGTGCCAACTTTATTCACTGTTAAAAAGCATTAGATTAACTGCCATTGTAAATCAATTTTGTCAGCTCCTTGATATTTCCTCCATTGGTTTGCTTTTTGATATTGATTTCTTAATACTTTAGAGAATCTTCTGAAATCTACAGAAGTATGTTAGACACAGGATTGCCTAACATGATACTTGTAATATTTTGAAGACTTGTTTATAGCTATTGTAATTTTAAACACTAATTGCGTTGAGGGAAGATTGGATATTAGAATATTCTGGTGTTCTAGGCTGGCAGCAATTGCTCTAATCTAAAACGTCACACAGCTCCTCTCCACTCTAAGAATGTTGATAAAAAGGTTCAATTTCAGTTATTGATTCACTTGAGGTCATGCTTTTGGACATGGATTTACCAATTTCGGCACAGATGATCAGTACCTGTTAATTTTCACACCTTTGTACTGTATGCCAAATACACTAACAGTGTGAATATTGACTAAATGTTGTACAATATGTAAAGCATTTCTGTTTATCTGTTCATGAGCTGTATCCTTCTCTTTACTCCCACAGTTTCCAGTTTCAATTTTGGGGAGGCAGTTTTGATTATGATAATTTAGTATGCAGAGGCTAAATAAATTTAAACACTTCAAAAAATTAAAGCAATTGGTAACTTGCATCACATGTGTTGGGCTTTATCTTGTTTTAAATTTTGGACTTCTTCTCATCAGTTTCTGTGATTCAGAGGTTTCACCTCCCATTTTTTTCCCACCTTTCTGAACAAGGCTGCCCCCAAGTTTTCTTTGCTGTCTGAAACTGTGTATCTCATTCCCTCCCAATTTTTCCTCTCACATATAGCACACACTCTCTTTTCTCATTGCCTCTCCCCATCCCTCATATAATCTCTTGCACTTGCCATCTCCCACACTATTCACAGATTATTCACGTTGGTTATGTGCTTCTTTACTTCCACTACTTAATTTGGCCTTTATTTGAGATGTTGGACATATCCTTTTCCTACTCATCTTCTCTATCCATGCCTCTTCTTTCCCTGCATCAGTTCCTGTTATTTATTAAATCCCCATGCACCTATTTTCAGGCAGAGGTTGTAGCTAGGGCCCTTGTCCTTCACTCAGTGGTAATAACTGGCCTGTTACCATCTGGCTCAGACTTCATCACCACTTATTGAACATGCAGCTATATTTTTTTTTCCAGAATGACTTGTGTAACCCTCTCCAGCTCCTCTCTGAAACTCTCACTTTTGTGTAACATCTATATAAAAAGCAAGCTTGAAAACAGTTCAATTGTCAGTGGGATGCGACAGTTTCAGAATGCACACTGTGTCTTTCTTGGTTTTCTCTTGCTTTCAGTTTCCATTTAACCGGGTTGAAGGCAGGTATCATTTATTTTCAGTTTTTGTATAACATCAAACAGTCCCTAATTAGGGCTGCTAAACAGAATGATAGCATAAGCAATATACCAATGTGTATCTGTTTTATTGAAAACATTTAGACATTGGTAAAGATACTGAGATAAGGGTAGTGAGATAAGAGATCTATTGAAATAAGTCTTTTGATTTACTGTATTTGCTGAAGTTTTGATTAATCAACAGAGTAGAAAGACCTTGGGGCTCTTCTGAACTGTTCCTCTAAGCCATTTCCCTCTAAATTAATGGCATTTAAGGTGGAATTTTTTTACACTAATGAAGATTTTAATTTGTGCTGGGTTTTCACAGGTATTTATCACAACCTGCTGTGATGATATGATATACCACAGAAGTTACTTTGGAAAATGAATAAATGAACCAAGTCCAGTTCTCTGATTCCAATGTCTATATGTCTAGAAATTTCAGCCTTCTAGATTTGGATTATATGTACATAAAGGAATTATATTAAAACATAGGATTATAACATATAAAGAAATGAGAGAACTGACACATCAAGGTTCCTAACAATATTTTTAAGCTTATGAAGATGTAATGAAATTGATCATCATTGCTAGTTTTACACTGAGACCTGCTAAAATGATCCTTGTTTCTATCAACTTTTTCTAACTACTAAGTGCCAGTAAATTTTAAACTGGTCGTCTCCAAATGATAGTATCTTCTTTCGTATTTTTTTCAGACTGCTTGAAATAAGAAAACAAATTTAATCAAACTATGAAAATCCTGTAGCCTAGATTTTTGTTTGTTAGTTTGTTCATTTGTTTTTTGCAGGAGGAGGGGGGAGGTAAATAATATGAAGACTTTTTGGGTATAATATTGAGGAATAATGATATATTTTTTATTCTTGATTTTAAAATCATTAGAAACTGGCTGCAGTGCAGAGCATATATTATACATAGAATGAAATAAGACTATGTTTTTCCTGGTGATAACTCTTAATGTACTTGTTGCATATTGTGTAAGATTATATAGCTACACTCTAACTGCATAAAAATGTCCCCTGATACCCATGTTGCATAAAACTTCATTAAAACACTTAACACTTCCTTTTATTTCCTTTTAATATTCTGCTTTCTTTACATTTTATTTGCCTATTATAAGAGTACCTTTTAAAAAAAACCATTTCTTCTTTATATAAAATTAATTTGTACACCTCTCCTGTCAGTATTTTGAATCCTGTTTTGAGGTCATGAAAGGCAAACCCTCTTTATTACTTACATTTCATTAAGAATTATAATACTGCTGTCAGCAGAATGCAATAGCTGTAGAAGAACCTTGGTACCAAAAGCGTTTTTTATAACACATTCTTTATAACATATAAATATGAGCCAATGGAATGAGGACATGATTAATGCTACTGAATTTATGGATAACCCTAACTTAGCATGCAACACATAAGAAGGAAGAAAAAAGTTTTACCACATTCCTTTCTGCCGATTGGAAGCATATCACTAGATCTATGAAGGCCTGAGAAACAAATTTTTAAAACGCTGAAAACTCCATCAATTACAGGTCTGGTGTAATTAATGCTGACATATATAGCTGCATTTTAGTGCTCCTCAACAAGAAAAAAGGAGACAGGCAGTGACTTATAAGGTAGAGGAACAATTGTGATCTGAAAAACAGCACAGCGAATTGATCTAAGCTGAATAAATTGCAAAAGTTAACTTCCAGAACTAGACCTGTTGCTTAATTATACAAAAGCAAAAGAATTACTTTAAAATTAATAGATATTTTCACTTACAGTGCTAATAGTGCTCAGGATGATAATAAGGAAATCAAATAGATTACAGAATGTCTTTGAGTTGCCAAAGCCACAAGGCGAAAGATCTGGCGCATGGGTGCTCTGGGTGAGGCAAGGAGAGTCAATATCCCACAGGTCTATGTGAGACTCAGGGACGTACAGATCAGCTGAGAATGTGCACCAAGAAAGTGAGTTGAGGCTGGAGGGAGTCTGGAGCAGAACTTCTGTAACCGCTTAAATATGTCTGGGTAAGGAAGAATGGAGGATCTTGGCCTAAGCAGGGGGGAAAGGAAGGCTCAAGAAGGATGTGGTGTATATTGAGAGGTAAACTTTGAAGAAAGTAACTCAACGGATATAAGAACAAAGAGAAACTATCACTAAGTAATGTGTGATAGGAATTAGGAGAACATTTCTGACCCTCAGACCTACAGAGTACTAACAGTAGAAATACTGATTGACCTGTTTTTTATTAAAAAAATAGGTAATGCCAGCCAGTTTGTAAAGGTGTTATACAACTCATTTGCTCTTGACAGCTATTCTGCTGCCCTAGAAATTTACCTTTTATCCTGTTCTCATATTTTGACTATGATTATGATGGGGGAAGCAATTATAAAACCAGAGGCAAAGCAATGATTTTTCCCAGCCTTAATTTTCTGGAGACGGTAAAAATGTCCTTACACTGCACCTGCACTTCCAGGCTGAAAAAGGCACACTTATTGTGAGAAAAGCTATTGCTTGTTCGGTAATTTTTCTGGGAAAGATGGATTTGGAATAAGTGTATTTTTAACCCACATAGTTATTGTAAAAGCGGGCAGGTGGGATCAAAAGAAGGAGGAATAGAAGAGAAGGAAACAGCCTAGAAATTATTTTCTTTTGAGCAAATGAAAATGAAGCAAAGAAGTCCTTGTGCTGGGTCTGGCAGGTATACCTTTTGAAAAATGCATAGTTTATGGAAGCTTTCCCTGGGTGTGTGTTAGCAGAGTTGTGACACACTTGTCTTGAATGAAATTTGGCACAAACAAATTTACAGACCTCTGGGAACAAAATAACTGCTTCAGAATGCTGGAAACACTTCCCTTGTGGACAAAACTAAAGCAATTGGTGAGAAGTAATATATGTGTCCTAGTTTCCTTCTAAATTGCTGAATACTGGCTGTTGCTGGAGGCAAGACATTGCCTTGCTGTATAAAAGGTGCAATTTAGTATGGGAGATCCTATTAGTCAATTTACTTTAAATTGAAGTACTATAAAAACCATAAGAACAAGTTATGTCATAGAAAAAGAACTGTGAGAAAATGTGCTGCTGAAGTTGTTCTCGTATAATAAGTAGAAAATGAAATACTGCACTATGATTGGGATTTATGACTTGCAAACAGAATTAGATTGAGGAAATGTAAATAAATTTCATATAGCATTCCTTTATCACTGAACAAATGTTTAATGTCTCTGAAAGATTGTTTAAAGGGTATTAAAATAGGAAAAAAATCTTTTGGTTCAGTCGTTAAACTGTGCTTACCTGGATCTAAGATGGTCCAGTGGATGAGCTGGGCATGTTGTTGCCCTCTTGCAGCATTTTTAAATGCCATTAGGTTTTGGTAACCCATGCCCTGTAAGGGTTTCTTTTAAAGATCCTGATCTACCAGTTGCTACTTTGCAAAGTGTGCTTTTAAAATATTACCTTGTACACTGATTGCACTGAATGGGTTAGTGAAACACATTTGTGTTATTAAAGTTAATGACCCATTTCATTAATAGAGATACTGAAGAAAGTCTAAAGGGAGATTTCCTGTTTTAATTGGACAGCTGTACAGCTGAAAGATTAGTATCATTATGCTAGAGATGTTGGTATCTACAGGCCTAAGAAGATAGAAGACATCTATGCTTTGCACATTAGTAAACTTTTTCTCATGTACCTGTTATATTTTCAAAGTTTGCTTGAAATCAGTTTTAATTTGCTGTATTCAATTAAAGTAAAAATATGACCTTACTTTTTATTTGGTGCTTAAGAGTTGCTTCTGTTGCAAGGAGGAAGAGCAGCCCTTGCCTGTGATTTGGGACACAGTAAAAACTAGACAGACATGGAATTCCTCTTCTGCCCTCAGGAATCTCATTCTGCATTTATGTGTGTGTGCCTCCAGGCTGCAGTTCTCTCCAAAGCCCAGAGGTCCACAGGGGAACATTACTCCATGAAGGAGCACCACACTGAGTTTGAGCAGGACTTTCTCTGCTGTCAGTAACTCATGAATGGCTTCTTTTTGGGGCCTAAGCACCTGATTTTGTTCAATCCCAGACTATTTATCTTCTACAAACATATGGTGTCAGCATTATACATTGTGAGTTCAGTAGTAAAATGAGTATTTGAGACATGGAAATTTGCATTATCAGAGAGCATTAGCCAGTTTGCAAATTCTTATTCATGGCAGCCTGACACCTATCCAGAGAAAACATTTCTTTCCTCCAGTTCATTTGTTGGTGATACTCTGAGTTCAAGCAGTTTCTGCTATTTTGTGGCTTCCCCCTTATGCTTTTGCATCTTGGCCGCAGGCTTTTCAGAGAAAAGTTTGCTTTATCCTCTTCTTCCTTATAAGCAGCTATGCTTCTTTAGTGAACTGTGAAAGGGGAGGGTGAGGAGGAGTGGATGTAGCGCATGTTTCTGTGTTTCCAATGCTTTCTCTGTTCCATTAGGGAAGCTCTCAAGAAGTACATTGTGCTGTCTTGGCATAAAGTGCAGATTGATGCCTTCCTGTGAATGTCGTATTTTGTAACAGCTCCTTGATTGTTATTTAGAGGTGTCTCCTACAGTGGCCGTGTTTGATTTGGAGACAGCTGTGGCCTGGGAGACTCCTTCGGTCACCGCCTTTTCACTGACAGGCTCCGACGAGAGCCGGTTCCCATGACACTGCAGCCTGAATCAGTGTCAGGGGGCTGGGGGTACATGAGAGGCATTCCTGGAATGGAATCAAACCCTCTTCTCAGCCAAAGGGGTCTTGCAAGTTTGTTAATGTGTTTGTTAACAGTTTGCCTAATGATTTCCAGGGAATTAGATGTATGGAGAGGAGGGAGTTTCTCTGACTTTTTAAAGGCAGCTGTTGTATCATGATTTATTCTGATGGTAGTTTGGTACTTGGCAAGATTTTTAGCTAATCTGCTGTGTGAAATTATCTCTAGGTGGGTTAGACAGCACTCTAAAAGCTGACAATTAGGATATGAATTTTTTTTAAAATTAATGCGTTTCTTGAAGTGTGTTGGTTTGGCATGTAAGTTCTCTGACATTACTATTACAGAAAAACTCCAGATTCGTCCGTTCTTACAAATACTCTGATAGATGAGATCTCCAATTACATCCATTCCACCACAACCTCTCCTTTACTTTTAATTTTGCATGCAGCCATTTTCAAATGCCAGATGAACTGCCATCTCTTGTATCATGTTTCCTCCAAGCAACCTGCAAACAAAACTTCTTTAATAATCACATTCTTTTCATAATCTAATCCTGGTTTTATGGAAACTCCAGAGTATTAATAAAGCCAGACTGTCAAATTGTAACCTCATCATATGGAATGGCATCTGTTAAACCAAGCTATGTATACTCATATTGTTTAGGGGTCTTTTTTTTTCTATTTTATCATGTTTCATGCAATTTTTCCTCTTCCTGAAAAAAAATGAGAACCATAGAGTATTTTACATGATAAATGTAAAGTAAAACAGTTTATTTCAAAATTACTTTTTGAATTTTACTTTTCAGCAGTCAGGTTAAGGAGTAGAAGTTTGATGGCCTATCTCAAATCTACTGCCATATTGACATATGTCCTTAGAGAGCAATCTTGTGATTGAAACTGCTTAATGAAAAGGTACTTAATCTCTCTGTAGGTTATCACACAAGCTTGTTATCACACAAAATGATTAGTCACCAATCTTACCTGTAAATGGACAGATCTAAGAGCAGTACGGAGTGTTACAGACTGCAATCTCCAGGAATCCTTGATAAGAATTTTCTAAGATGCACTGCATGTTGTGTTCAGCACAATTCTCTCAGGACACAGCATTACCCATGGTACATCCTTTACCTGCATGAGCTGGTCTGTGTACAAGGAGCTCTTTTCACTTCAAACTGCCTAACAGAGGGTTGCAGGCAAAAACACTAAATTAATTAAAATGTAATATTCAGAAGCTCAAGCATTTTTTATGTTCTTCAGATAACGCATTGCTGACAGGGAGAAAAATGGGGAGTAAAAACATGTAGATCATAGAGTTACCCTGGCCGGGAAAATGTACTTTTTATCCTTCAAAAGGAAATAATAATATATTATTATAGATGAAGACTCAGATAAGGGATTTGGAACTTCTGTTGACATGGAACATGACAGAAAAAGAGAAAAATGTTTGGATAAGTAAAATGAAAAAGTGCGAGACTTCTCCTGTTGGAAACAATTTTTATGCCACACAGTCTATAAGCTGTGTAGTGGCAGATCCTTAATGAGGCCAACATGTAATTAACAATTTCTCCTAACGTAATATTTTTGAAGAGGTATTCAATGACATAGTTTAGGACTTCATCAATTGTCAGTTACTGACAAGATTAAGTCTCCCACTGTGGGCAGTGCTGGCATATTACATCCATTGGTGACTGCCTTTAGCCTCTTACATGTATCTTACATGAGCAGAGACAGGCTACTGGAGTTCAGTAAACATGTTTTCTGATTTGATGATAATTCTTTTATTTCTGAAGGGAAAATACTGTGTCTGGGACCTTGTTTATGAGTTTCATAGGAGAGATGAATTTGTGTTGCGCTCTGCAGAGAAGATTTCCATTACATCTGCCCAAATCATTCTGAAGCTGTCTTTGAACTGCTTCTGTCACTGTCTGGATCTCCCTTTTACCTCTGTGCCATCAATTACAACTCTGTAGAAGCATTCCTTAGAATTTACTCACAAACACAAAGACAATTCTTTTGTTGTTGTTGCGTTAAAACTGAAAATGTTCAAATCTGTAATCCAGTATTGAAACTTTAATTTTTTAATCTTTTCTGCTTCGCCTTCTCTCTTCTTTTCCTCATGCTTTTTGCTGGTATTTGAGTTCAATCATAGAATCTTTTCTTCTTAAAAAATCGAAAAAAATTGAGTTTCAGGAATTTTTCATTAGTTAGGAGCCATTCCCTTTTTCCCACTTCTCTGTCTTTAGAAGTTGTTGTCAAATATAAGAAAACTTTCACTGCAATGCAAGAGCAAGGCTCTGAAAGATAATTAGTTTTGTGTCCATTCATAGTCAAGTGGAAAATCAGGGAGAAAAAATTTAATTGCACTCATATATAGCATTTCATGAAAACTCTGGGTCTAATTACAGTGGGGAACACACAGCAGGGACACCAGAAAGAGGAGACACCTTTAAACCCTTTATCTTTGAAGAGGATCATTTGTGACCAGATATGATTCACATTAAGAAAAAGTCTCCTGCAAGTTATACCCCCTTAAACATGTCGTTGGTGAGTAGGTTGCCTGTGAAAGTTTTGTCAAAACATACATATTCTGCCTAATTATTAATAGAAAGTGTATTTTTTCTCAGTTTTTTCTTTTTTAAAAAAATTAATAATCTTCTACTTTCTAAGACTGCTTGGCAACCTGAATACTTAGTGTAACACAGTGATTTTACGTGCTCTGTTCTCAGCTGAAGAGTCCAGATGGACCACCTGGTTAATGAAAATGATAATGCACTCCTATATTTTGTCCCACATATTATCCACATGAAATTATTCTTCCCTTCCACACATTTGTTATGGGATTCTCTAATTGTGGAAGAAATGTGTTGCTATAAAAATTGTAGCATATATGCTTCTTATTCTGAGAAGCATAACATAAAATGGCTGTATGGAGCACTAGAGCAAGATAGACTTTACAGCAACCACCAGAAACCCCCTCAATTGCCTCTCAGAAATCTCTGTGTCAGGAGCAAAACTTCTATCTGTTACCGCTGACCATCATTCTGGAACTAACACAAATGCTTCCAGCAATAATATCTGAAAAGTGAATATATATTAGCAGTTATATTTTTCATAACGAACTCTTTCTTTGGTCTTTTTTTTTCCCCCCATTTTTTTTTCTTTCCATCTAAAACATTTACAATTTTTTCAGGCTCTCTTGAGATAAATCATGTTTTTATTCTGAGCATTTTTGGATCTAAGTGCAAGATAGCTGCACATTCATAAAATTGTCAGCAACATCAGCACTCTAGTTTCTACTGTTCTTTAGACATTTCGATTCTATTTGTCAGGTTAGGGAACTAACAGCCTGCCAGGAAGCATAAAATTTGAGCAATATGATCAAAAAACCTGAGGTTACTAATAAAAAATTCTGAGATTCAGTTTTTGGAACTACCATTGAAGTCTCTTAATCTCAGCAAATATTTACATGGACTGACTTCCAAGTATTCATAAATAGAACAAGCATTTGAAGAGCCACTCTTGTACTTCATAGAGAGAAATGCATAAATGGCATATATTAAATGTCCATAGCTCAGTGTTTCTTTGACAGTGTGGAATGCATTGCATTGGAGGAAAAGGTCTCAACAAATGCTGAGACTGAATTTGTAGTTGTAAATAAGTACAAGCATTCTGTGTATGTACTGGGTTTGCAAGACGGATAAAGAGAAATGTCACGTATGCTATCTTGACGAATTCTGAGCAGAGCTTTTGTTTCAGTGACCAATTCAGTTTATGGGCTTCCCTATTTCTTCCTATGTTCTCACTGTATTACCTTGGCCTCCGGGCTATCTCCATAGTATTTAGTCTTTTTGAGAACCCCCAGTGTTTCTTTTTTTTTAGTGCAGATGTTTCAGCCAAATGAATCTTTGATACATAGTGGACAGACAGAGATTTTACTCAAAAATGATGCGGTGCAAGATGCGTAAGTCTTTGCTAATACTAATACGATTTTGATTGTCCTTTTGGTAACTGAGAAACTTGTTTAGTAGTCAAGAGATGTTAACTGTCCTTTCAGACACAGCTCGTTTTAGAGCAGTGGAAATATGCTTGTAATGCTGTTGAGCTATCTGTGTTCATCTCTGGAGTGGAAAAGTCATTTGAAAAAGAAATTGTAATTCCAAACCCAAGTTTTACCTCAGAAGGAGTGACTGAATTGATAGTAAGGAAGGCAAGAAGAAAGACTGCAGGCCCAAAAGAATTAAAATGACTAAGTACAAAGGTTGTCATCAGAGCCACTTTCATGGGAATCACCATGTGTGGACTGCTTATAGTTTAGCTGATTTACCCTTCAACCCGAATTCATCTACAAGGACTGAAGTGAGAAAGCAGAGAGGCTTGTATGAACTCACAGCTCACATTACTAAAATTATTGGTTTATCCAGTTGTAATTAGGGAACAAAATTCTTTACATTATAAGCTTGACCATCTACCATTTATGTCTTAGCATTTCACCAGTTTTAGAATGAAGAATTTTGTATGTGGAGTTTTACCACCTTCTCAATAAATAAAGAGGCACATCAATGACAGTACCACTGGAAAACCCATTTGAATGTGCCTAACTTCATTACAATTTGATGTGACATTAGTAGCTATGAATTACTGGAAGGGTATTTGCAAGATGAGGAATCCTGCTGGTCCAGATGGGATGTAGATTAAATGGCCAAGTTCATTTCCCAGTTGGGAGCTCCAGAGAGGCTCTGAAAGAAAATCACTTACCAATTACAGTACTGCACTGAAAACATTCAGTCCCTTAGTTAACAAGGACAAAAGGACACATCAAAGCTGCTGAAGGATAGTTATCATGAGGAGACAGGGTGTAGCAGAATGTGTCTCCTCAGATGCTGCTTGTTTTCCTTTCCAAGCTGCCACGCTGGAGAGCAGGTGCTACTGCTCAGGAAATCTCTACAGCAGAAACAGTGGCTCTGGCCTTTGGGACCATCAAATGATTTTGTCATCCTGACATCTGAAACCCCTGAATGCACCCTTTGTCCTATTGCATCCTTTTCACAGGGCAGAAAATCAGGTTATGTGTCATGTTCAGGGAACTGGAGGAGGACATGTGCTTAAATGACAACTGTTTTAGTGACTGGATAATAATGTGCACCATGACTAGCCAACGAGACAGATCCTAGGGTATTTGCATCACTGTAATTCATTTGTGCGTTTCCACAAAGCTGAGCAGAACCCATCTCTTACATGCAACCTAAACTTACTTTCAGTTAACGAAAATAACTATGGATAATTTCAGATTACTAATGGGTCCAAAGATAGAATTATTTTTGCCGGTTTGATAGACTTGATTCTTCTGCACAAATCCACGTCTTGCCTGGCTATGTCTGGAGGCAGACACGCTGCTCCATGGGATTCTTCACTTCTGTTGATGGGTGCTTTTCCGCCAACGCATTAAGCTGTTTCTGTAGATAAATCATGCACAAATAAAAAAGCATATGTAAAAACTTAATCCTGTTTCAGCGTGTATGAAGCAGTATTGCTAGAATAAGAGCCCCTTTCCTCCTACGCTGAATCTTTGGATATCATTTGGGTCTGAACCAGTAGCATATTTCATTTGGATAAATATTCCTGAAGGAAGAGCCAGAAATTTCCTCGTTTGTGTAATTTTAATCACTATGGCAAGGTTTCCTGAAGGGAGACATTGGAACAGTCTACCTCTGCTGGCATCCCACATCAGCTGGTGCTCCAGAGTGAAGTATTTAAAGCCTCCAGGGAGTGGTGAGATGCAGCTCGCATGGCCCAGTGAGGAAACTGCTGCCAGGTCTCTGTCCTTCACAGGGAATTTGCAGAGGCTAGCAGTTAGCTGCCTGAAAAAGCAGGATGGAGCAAAAGCACACCAGCACCCTCAGAGAGCCAGCTGGTCCATCTGTCCATCTGCAGAAGAAACTAAAGTGTGAAGTAATAGGCTAAGCTGCCCCAGCAAAACTGGGTTTATTAGGTAATTTATTTCTCAGGGAGTTAAGCATTGTCAGGATTGTACTTCTATATTAAAAACATAGCAACGTGTGCAACTGGTCCTCAGCATAGAATGAGAAAAATTAATGATTTCCCACCACTGTTGTTTTCATCAGACACTGTCTCCAATCCTTGGCTTGAAGACCTACGCCAGACAAAAGGGTAATAAAGCAATAAAGCCCTCCCCAGGACATAGATTCATTGCACAGATATGTGATCCATGCATTTTTGGCAGTTTGTGTTTTCCTGTAGTCTGGAGCATGTGTTGGATAAAAGAGATGCTTGGTTTACAGGGCTCCTTGCTCTGACAGTTTCTACTCTAATGCAAAGTTTTTGTAAAACAGACTAGATATTAAAAGTGGTAAAAGGTGTTGAACAACATATTTTGAATGAACAAAAAAAGTTACAATGGTCATAGTGTGTGTTCTATTTATGGTTGGTTGACATGCCATAACTGGAATATTTTGATGGGGAGAAGAAATCTTTGTACCATTAGGATTTAATGAGCAATTAAACGTTCCATGACTCTCTTTAAATGAAATAAAAGCCTGCAACAATCTCAGAAGTTAGAAAAAAATATATTCACAGACTTAATTGTTAACAGTTTCTATCACTCTTTTTAGCAATTTTGAATCAGGATACTACTCAAAATTCAGACACATAGATATGGAAATGGCACTACTTTACAGACCTGATGATATATAAAGACATTATTTTCGGGGTGCCAAAGATCTTACATCAGGTTAAGCTGAAAAGGAAAGATTTTATCTTGGTTTTCTTGTACAATATTCATATATGGAATGTAAATTTGTATACAAAATGTCTAATGAAGTATTACAGTGTAGCTGATGCAAGACAATATTGTTAAATCTATACAGGATATTGAAAATGGGCGAACGTAAAAAAATTCAACAACCCAAAATTTATGTAGAGTCATAGGTTCTGCAACTATTTGATCCAAAACTCAGTGTTGTTTCTCCATTGCGTGCAACTGTCTGCAGTATCAGCCTTCATGGAGTTTCCTAAGTATATCTGAAATCCTGCAGTGATATATTGTTAAAGTTCTCTTTCTGTCTCTTTCTTGTTAGAATCTTCACTTGAACTGTATTTTTTTTTTGTTTTCTGAAGACTGGGAGGATATTTTTCTTTGTTTTCAAATGAATTTTTGTGTGTCAGCTATAAAAATTCTAAGAATTTCAGCTTCTGCATGTTTGCGGTAAGTGACCTAGTTCATTGTAGAAAGAGGTTAAAATTAGCCTTCATAAGAAAACCTATTTTCATCTCATAGAATATCTTTTAGCCCATGTCTTTTTGTATTTCATAAAGTGTCTATCTCTTCATGCTTAAAAAGCTGGTGTTGTTTTGCTTAGCTTTGATCAAGTCACGCTCATTCAGATCATGACAGCCTTAATTAAATCCAGAGATACGGTAACAAGGCAGGCTTTCTTCTGCCTGGTATACTTCGTATCTTATAGTATATCATTGATCCAGATTTTAAAATATTATGTATTCTTTTGTTTGTAAAAAGTGATCAAGTGGTTTAAATGAAGGTGTTTTTCTTTTTCTTTTTTTTTTTTGTGTGGGTTTTTTTTTGTGTGTGTGGTTTTTTTTTTTTCCTTTTTAACACGTCTGTATATTAGCACTCTGAGATAAGTAGAGCTGTGTGGTATTTTCACACTTTATGGTTAAAAATTACACATGCACTGTAAGAAGTCTCAGCTCACAATTCCTGCGTGCCCCATGTGACTTCTTATGACATGCAACTTCATAAATTTATGCTGATCATATTCTTGGTTAGTTTTACTAAATATATTCCACCATTGTTACAGCTAAGGCTTGCTTTCTGCAGTCTTCAAAATAATGACACACTGTATTCTTTATTCTTCTTTTTAGGAAAGCTGTAACTGCATGGGGAAAGGATTTGTGTGCTTATACAAACACATGATTGCCTGAGAGCTTTGTGAGCTGTGTCAGAAACCATGAAAATAATTACTCTTTTTTACCGGATGAGATTTCAGCACAGGTATATTACTGTCTATGTGGTCCAATGACCTGTAGGAGATGGAAAATATGATACTACTGCTTTCAGATCTGTTAAAAAAAAAAAAATTGCTTTTGATTGTTCAAATCCAAGTATAAAAAAATTCATGGAGAACAGGTCATATGATATTTCTGCAGAAGCCCTCTTTTCTGAACAAACACTACTGTTCATTTATTTTCTCTGAATTTGAGCAGTGCTTAAGTCTCAGTCTAAGATTAAATCTTGTTTTGCATGGACATGTATATCAATGACAACTCAGAGAGTGCTGTTTATTTTCCCCTGAGTAGCTATAACAAATTCACAGAATATGTGGTTGTGGAGGCTTGACCCCAGTCATTATCTTGTAAGTGAGCAAAACAAGGCAGAGTCATTCTTAGTTCAGCCCGTGAACAGTATAACTAACAGTCAGGGAAACTGGTCTGTGTTTAGCAGTGGTCAGTCCAGATTTCTTTCCCATGGAGGAGGCAAAATGCCATTTGGTTTTCTTGTACGTAGAAAAACTGTATGCAGAGGTTTAACATTCATTTTATGCCCACAAATGTAGTAGAAGAAATGCTGAAAAATCAGATTTTTTCTCAGTCTTTTGGCTGGGTAAGATATGATTGTTGAGTACTTGCACTTGCCCACTCACTTCAGTCTAAGACTAATTTCCGTACCATACCTCATCTATACTGAAATAAACCCCAGAGGTCTCAACAATATTTGGAGTTTATTTTCCAGTGCATTATACAAATAAATAAGGGAGGTAAAAGGATGTTGCTGAAGGGAGCACATGGGTTCTATATGGTCACACGCATGGTCTAAATCTAATTTTCCTCAGCACATTAAAAATTGGGATCACAAGTATTGTCCATAATGCAAAAGAAAAAAGATGACAATCCCTTTAGGACCCAGGAAACACTTCTGTGAAAGTATACAGCAAGGAGCTTCGAGAATCTTATGTCCTCTGTGATTTAATAGGTTGCTCCTTATTTACGTAATATAGAGCAAGTGCATTTATATGCACAATAATTGTTTCCAACTTTCTGTCTTCATCCCCATAAATCAGGAAAACTCAAGACCTATGCATGAATTTCAGTCCTGTTCAGGTGTCTTGGCTGACTGGAGGTGGTGAAAGAGCTGGGTTCTTCACCGGCAGTGTCATTATTCCATGACAGACAAAACATAAGCCAGCTCATGAAAACAGTTGGTTTTGCAGAGGGTCAGTTGCGTTCTCAGCATGCCAGGTAGGAAATATCACTTTATTTTCTGCTCAGCATATTTTAAGTTTTGAAGATTTCATTAATTTCAGTGGCAACACAGAAACATTCCAGGACACAGCCATGCTGCAGCAGTGGTAGGATTAACTGTTAAACATAATTTTACTGAAGAAATTATGACGCACTGGGGAGATATGAACTTTCCTGTAGATGTTGCTAAGAGGTTAGGTTTGGAGCTGGGCTTGTTGTTAAACAGAAGTCCAGGGAAAAAAAAGAGTTTCATAATCACCTTTTTAGTCACTAGGCAAGCAATTATGTGACAAGGTAGGTTGTTCCCCCACACCCCTTTTAATTTGAGGTAGGGTTGGGGAGGTTGAGATGTTTTACATTATGTGAAGTGCTTCTGGCATTAAGCTATTAGAGACACCAAGACTGGTTTACCCACTAGGTCATGATAAATGAATGCAGATGCAAAGACTGTGTCAATTGTGTCGGTGGTGAAGGCTTTACCACACAGATTGTGAAAAATTAGAGGAGGGCAGGAAATAATTTATTTTTCTAACAACCTATTTCACATTTACAACTTGTACCTGTTGAAGCTGAAAATGCTCCCCTTGTTTTGTCCTTTCCCTGCTGGCTGTCTCCTTTATTTGACAGATATTCAACACTTGAGGCCTTAAGTTCAGATGAGTATTATTAACAGGAACCATTATGGTCCCCTGGGGATTAATTTTACATAGTGTGTGTGTGTGTTTTCACAATAGTTTCAAGATGCTGGAATGCAGATATATTTCTAGTAAAAAAATAGTTTAGACAGGTTGATTCATTTAGCTACCCAGCAGGGTCTGATTGCTTTTCTGAAGTTAATCCCAGTGAGGATTTTCCCAACAGAAAAATACTACAGTAGCTATTGCTATGAATGAAAGTAGTGGTTTTCTTACAGAGAAATGAGTGTAAATTTAACTTTTTCTAAATTCTATATTCATTTTCATCTTTTCAACTCCCTCTAAGTGACATACATTAATCAAATAGACACTTCCAAGACACTGTTCTTGCCATGCCCTGTTTTTCAAGAACTAAAGTCCCTGAAATTTCTGAGGAAATTAAAAGATTATTTGCCTTGCTCAGAGTCAGGGTGTTTTTTTGGTTCAAGTTTGTTAGGTTTGGGGGTGTTTGGTTTCCTTGCTTGGTTGCAGCTGACAAAGCAAAAAGACCTCTTTGTGCCTCTCTTCAAACTATGTGTGAGCTCTGGTGGAATTCTGAACAGGTAAAACAACACATAGCACGTCCTGCAGATGTGTTAATAAGAAGCTCCTCTGTTGTACACTTTCTAAGAAGCAACTATGAAACAGAGATGACATGTAAATGCTTTTACTGGAGGTGGCAGGTAAATGGTGTTTGATACTCTCAAAATAAAAAATAAGTGTTACATTTTTGTACTCTCACTGAGGACTGAAATGCAGATTAAAGTTATGTATTTATGGGTTGCACCTAGGTAAAATCTAGTAGAAATTTGCTTGCAATGATGGCTTCGATGACAGAACTGAAGCAAATTTAATAATTTTTTACATATTTGTTGAGAAGTTGTTGAGAGGTTTAAAGTAAAGATCCAAAAGTACCTCAAGAAGAAAAGTTTCATGTCGTGTAGCCCAGTCTTGGTTGCAATGGAAGTGTTGGAGCTCAGAGGAGGGTGGAAAACCTTCAGGGAGGCAAGAGGCGTGAATTTGTTTACACATTCTTAGTGCTTCAGTCTCTCTGATGCTGCTCAGACTCACCAGGCTGTCCCTGGATTGCAAGAGGCTCAGGTGGGCTATGTAGGATTCTCCTTTCACGGTCCCAACACATGCAGGGACAGGATTTTCAGTGGCTCAGTACAGCCCAGTGCCAGGGAAAGCAATCTTTAGCATGGCAGTTGCATGAAAAGCCACTGTGGGCAATTACAAAGATGGTTTTGAGCTCCTTCTCCAATTTGATGTCTTAGGTGATACGTTACCGTTCTGAGCAGCATAAATGTTTTGCAATAAGTGTGGAGCAATTGGTTTGGCAGCTAATGGCAACAGTCTGAAAGTGACTGCAGATTCTTTCCTGCCCTCCTAAATTCCTGCCTCGGTTAGCCATTATTCTAACACTTCTATATTATAAAGATTTGTGTAGTTTTAAATGACATAATCAGAATCCTATTCAAACAACTGTCTTTAAACAACACTTTCCATATCACAGCCTTTACTGAAAAACCTACTCCATTTGAAATTAAACCATTGATTATGGTTTAATTGTATTAAAATTTTTTAATTGACGTGTTCTAAGTGAAAGTCAGAAAGTGGCTCAAGGAGCAGCCTGAGTGGCATTGACTTGCAATAGAATTCATTATTGGCAGAGGGTGGCAAGCCCAGGAGTAAGGCATGTTTTTTAAAGGCACTATGAAAGTTCTCTCCTTGAAATACTTCCCAGTACTTGCTAGCTACCATGAACTACAACAACTGCTATAGCATGACACAATTAAACCTTTTTGACAGTTAGCTAGTAATTTATTCTGACCATTTGGATTAAAGAGGTCGTTCTCAAGTAGATGTTCCTTAGAATAGCACCTTGACAGCCATTTTGGTAGTGCTCTGCCTACAGTGATGTCTGATGTTTGAGTTTTATTCAAGAAATCCAAAATAGATATCCTGAGAAAGAGATGATATCTTATTTTCAGGCTAATTTAAAATTGCATCTCTTGGGAATCTCCTTCTTGTTTCTAAATAACAAAAAAAATATAAAGGATTGAGACTTTTTCAAATTGGAAGGTTATGTAGTTGTAGAACTACAAACAATTATAAAAATAAATATTCTTTTAATTTTTTAAACATTTGAAATGTGTGGGAACATCTGTTTTGTCTGTTTGTAGTTATGTAGCAGGTATCAAGTTGATTTCTACCTATCAAAATCTCAACAGATTCCATATGGAATTCTACTAAGCAGAGAAATGTATAGATTTTAATAGTCATATCCCTTTAAATTTGAGGAAAAGTAGATACAGCCTTAATATAAATATTAATATAACACCTTAAGGCAAAACCAGTGCATTTTAGCAACCTTAACTAGCATCTCAGAAGGAATGCTTCCAATAAATTTTCTGGTACTGCTGCGTGAATGGTTTCAGATAATGAATTTGCCCTTAGTTTCATGGGAGATAAAATAGCAGAGCAGGAAAACAAGAGCTAGATTTCATAGTGGATTTAGAACCAAGTCTCATTTTGAGGCTGGTGAAAGAGCAATCTGGTAAAGTAACAAGGCAATGTATTACCCACCAAAAAACCTGAAAATGTCTTGTATGTATAGGAATTAACTGAAATTTGGGAATGTGATACTTTGTGCTCAGAAGAAGAAGGAAAGCTTATATTGTTTTTACTCCCTTTAGGTGCTGGAAGGTGCTATAAGGTCTGCCTAGGGTCTTTTCTTTTCCTGACCGAACAATCCCAACCCTTTCTGCCCTGCTCATAGCAGAGATGTTCCTGGTGTTGGGCCATTTTTGTAGCCCTCCTCTGGACCCACTCCATCCAGTCTGTATCTTCCTTGCGCTGAAGACCTAGACCTGGTCTCCAGGTGGGTTCTCACAGAAGTGGAAAAGTGGTGGAGAGTAACCTCACCTGATCTGCTGGCCACACTTTTTGTGCAGCTCAGACTGGGATTAACTTTCTGAACTGAAAGCACATATTGCTGTCTCGTGCAGTTTTTCACCCACCTGTATCCTCAAGTTCTGTTCCACATCGCTTCTGTCAATTCATTCATTCCCACAGTCTCTCTTGATAGTGGCAATTACCCTGATCCAGGAATAGGACCTTTCACTTGGCTTTGCCAAACTTCCTGAGGTTCAGGTGAATCCACTCCTAAAGTCTGTCAAAAATCCCTTCCCTCCAGCAAATCAACTGCCCTACTCAGCTCAGTGTTGACTGCAAAATCCTGAGGGTGTGCTGATCCCCACTATGTGGTTGATTAAGGTATTAAATGGTGTCAGTCTGAGTACAGAACCTTGAGGGACACCTCGTGTTGCTGCCTTCCCTTTGGACATTGAGCTATTTACTGCAACTCTTTGGACGTGGTCATTGGGCCAATTCCTTATCCAACAGTTCATACATAATTGCACCAATTTATCATCAAGAATGCTGTGGGGGACCATATCAAAGACCTTACAGAAATCTAGACAGATGACATTTGCAGCTCATCCCCTGTCCACTGATACAGTTACAATAATCCTAAATTATAAAAATTTCAAATCATGCATCTTGATATAAAAGTCTGTTAAAACTCACAAAAAGCTTTCTTTTTGGTCAAGAATTAAAAACATAACTAAGAAAGTACAGAATATTCATCCAGTAACTTCCTTGACCAGTGGCTATGACTTGTTAGGATATTTGGAAATGTTTAAGTTTTCCCTTTTTGAAAAAGAAAGGAAATGAAGCTTTCATGGAAGTTAGTCACAACTTTCACAGTGCCTGAGGTTTTTTAGAAAGGCATTTAATTTATCCTCTTCTTGCCCTGCCCTTCCTCCCTTAAGACGCAACAGAAGTTCTGCCATTTGTGTATGCGCAACCACGGGCTTCTTCCATTAAAAATTCCACTATTTTAAGAAACAATTAATTAAGACATAATTATATATTGCTGACAGCTTTAGAAAACAGTAAATAGTCTGAGTGAGTCTCAACTGAACTAAAGGATGGCAGCAATGAAGTAAAAAATATGTGTGTGAGTACTGCGGAGTCCCAATACCATGGACTCTATATGGATAGGAGTTTGGAATTTTAAAGAAGTCCCTGTATAATAAGTAGCTCCAGATTCTTTTGCATTTTACTTATATCCTCTTCCTCTCTTTTGTGCATTTCAGAGTGTGTCTAATTCCTGTCTTTCATGGAATTCTCACTTAAGATGTAGTGATCAGATAGGATTATTAAAAAGCCTGTATGCTATAAATCTCACTGTCCTTGTGTGTTGCATGTCAGAACCAGAAAAGGGCCTATGTATTTAGCAAAAGATGGAGTCAGGCTTGGTCTTATAACAATTTCAGTCCTATAAAATTTTCCGTCCCAGCATCATTCTTGCATCATCCTGACCAGCAGAGGTACCCTGTCAATATTGCTGTCAGTAGTGGCCTTAACTTTGACATATCCAAATCCTGATGCCTGCACATTCACATTGTTGCCTGGGATGTGACACTGGTATTTCAATGCAAAGGGGTTGGAAGTCACCTTGCTTTGTTTGTAAAGACTAAGCTGAAATGCAGACTTTCACTCCCAGTTTTTCGTATTAGATGTTCTCTCCCTAACATTTATGCAAACTGTTCTGAATTCTTTAAGGTGGAATGAAACAATTGTTTTAGTGATAGGCACTGATTTTCTTCTTTTAAGTATGTTCTGCAGTTCATTTAAGTCGTGTAGAATGAGTATGAATGAATGTAATTTTCATAAAAATTCTTATGCAGATTTATTTGAAATCATGCCCCATATCAAAAATGTCCTTAATGTTTGTTAGGCATGAGTCAGTGTGCAGAATAAGGAAGATCTTTTCCAGGATGAAAAGAAACCAATGCCATTTGGGGAAGAATAAATAATCAGAGAACTATCTCACCATCAGTCAGTCATCTAGTTTCCCAGCTGTGGTGTGAAAATCCTATAGGCATATAACTTTTAAACAGATCACTGAATACTCCCTGCTCACGCTTATCAGCTCCTCATAGGGGAGCAGAGTGCAGACAGTGCACGTAGAAGGGTTTCCTCTAAGTCTGAGGTTCTCTCTGCAGGCAACCCATTTTAGTTTTTCTGGTCCTTGTTGTTTCCCTCTGCACTTTCAACAGAAGGCTACAAAAGCTATATATGTTGTGCTTTGCCACTAAAATGTTATTTATGCTGCCTTGCTTTTGGGTAATGTCACCACAAAGTCACCACTGTGCCACAGCCCCATCAAGGAGCCTGTACCATGCAGCAAGCAGGTTCCAGTTCTCATGGGGCAGCACAGTGCCCTGGCAACATCCCCATCTCCTGTTCTCTATGTTGGCAGACAAAGAATCTCCAGTGAGAGGGCTACTAAACACATTTTCCAGCCAGCTGATACTCTGCTTGAGAAGATGCTGTTGAAGGGTTTTCCTTCTGACTGCACTTTCTCCCACTGCCAGAGATAATCTGTAGCAAGTTGTCTTCAGTTTTTCAGTTTTTAAACACTGGCGCTTTCTATTTACTGATGGGGAAATGCCAAACTCCATTTCTTGGTTGTTTGTGTGGTTGTTTGTGTGCATGTATGAATGAGCACCTGCCTTTTGCACAACTTCATGTAACGCAGAAAATGATCACTGTCTGTCAGGCCTTGGGCACACACTGCTGGGAGATGCTCCTTGCTTTAGGTGGGTTGATGAAGTTTAAACACACTGGAGATTTTCCAGTGATCTGAGTGAATTTGTCCTGCTCTCATATTCATTTGGAACAGAAACTTCTGCTAAAAACTAAATAAAAGAACATTGTATGTGTCATTCTATATCTGTGTGTTTTTAAGTCTAGCACAGGCTGCTGAGTTCTACTGTGTTGCTTTTTGATTGCCTTATTAATAATTTTTAAAAAACTTGAAATAATTCTAAAAACATAGTTAAATGCAAAATTGTGTAAATCACTGTCCTTCCTAAAAATGTTTTATCTTTTATGCATGCCAAAGTCTAAAAATGGTGTTTATTGCCTCAGATAAATTCTGAAAGCTTCCAGTGAAATTTCATATCAGCATATCTAACCTTTGGGGTTGATGGCTGTCTCCTGTAAATGATCCTACAGTAGCTTGTCTTCTATTTGGAATGAGTAAAATACAATTGTACAAAAATATTTTGAATAAATAATACAGTTTTTACCTGATACCTCAAAACTATTTAATAATTTAAAAATAATATAAGACAAAAAGCACACTGCTACTTGCTAATTTTCTAAGGTGGGAACAAGCTAAGAATTAACATAGCCTCTTTATGCATTTTAAGTGCCACTTCATTTTGGAGAACTGCAGCCTTTATTTATCAGACTGATGTTAGACTGCAGGCACACATTTCAGGGATTCTGCTTAATTTATTTATTTTACTTTTTGAAAGACTACCTAAAAATATATTGACTTTGATCTTCCAATATCAGATCTTTTTCTATTCAAGGTTGCAACATAATTAAAATAAAAAACCAAAAATTAAGAACAATGTACATTCTAGGTGAACATATACAATAAAATAGCTGATATTTTTGATCATTTTATATATTATGCTTGCACAAATTGTTCATAATTAAGTTTTCCAGAATACACTTTGTATATACCATGATTTTCACTGTAGAAAAGTGATATAATTTGTCTAAGTGTTGTGTCATTTTTCTCTGCTCATTGTCTTTTATCAAAGTAGTGCCATTAAGAAAAAAGGTGAGAAAATGGAATGGAAAGTTCATTTTTAAATTGAGATTCCTTCTAAGGTAAGTCTGCCCACAAAAATCAGACTTGTTACCTGGTGTGCAAAAAGCTGATGGTTCTATGAGGGACACATTGATTATTTATTTTAAGACAGATGCATGGGTGTTCAGTGGTATTTCACAAATCAAGCACATGAACTATCAAAACTTTCATTCCATTTATATATGTTCACAAAAAAAAATGCATTAGTGTAGACTGGCAGCAAGCTGTAAGTTCTTATTAATTAGTATTCTGATTTCTACCGGTTAATGATTCTCTTGCTTCCCATGCTAATTAGTCTGCATGCTCAGTCTTTCTGAGTCTGTGGGTTTCTTGGGTTGGTGGTCTGTGAGCTGGTGGTTGCAGATCCCCCTGCAGGAATTACCTTTTACCCAGTTGGCAGCACAGCTGCTGAGTTGGCTTGCTTGGTTTCTCCCTCATCTTGGGAGTTCTGCCAAATGTCCTTGAGGCTCATAAATCCTGCATTCTTTGTGTTCACTGTCGGTGGTACATCCTTCTTCCCCGGTTTTGTTGACCTACCCCTAGGTGTGAGGTCACCGACGTGTGTCAGGCCCTCAACCAGAACAACACAATTTTTCCAACAGGTAATCTGTCTTTATGAAACCTGCGTATCACTTAGAGCTTGTTAGCTGCTTTCTGCTTCATGGATTAAATCTGCTTTCTTGTTAATTAGGCTTGAAAGTATACAAAGATCAAACATCAAAGAACACCCTTTCTCAAGAAAATTTTAAATATTCCATATTTTGCAACAGTAATTAAAGAATGCCATGTTCATGAGGTAATGTATAGGAAATAGTAGTGCTATCTGGTTTGTTTGCATCCAGTGAATGGGATGCAACACACATTCTTTTGCTGTTGTCATGGAATCTATAAATATTGACTGACCTACCCTGGTTTGTTTTTTGGTCAACTTGTTACAGATTTCCAAAAACTGTCTTTCAAACCTTGATTTATGCCTAAATAAGACCTAATAATTAACGGGCATGTTGAAAATCAGCACATTATGTTGATAGCTAAACAGTGACATTTTTTAAATGTGCTTAACAAGGCATATTTACCACATTTTTTCTAATTTTTTCTTCTTTAAATAAAGTTTATAGCTGGATAAGCTTTATACTGCTTAAAATAAAATTTGTGAGCACTAATATTGATAAAAGGCATCTCTATAAGCATAGGTACGTGTTCCCTGTGACTCCTTGCATTTGATTACCTATTCTAAATGATTTGCAGATTGAAAAGACATCCTGTGCTATTGGGAATGACTCTGGCAAAGACTTGAAGTGATGTTAGTGTTGATTTGGTTTTTTTTTTCAATTGTCACGTTATTGGTAATATTTTTCAGGCTGGAACTTGATGAAGGATTGATATGGAGAGGTGTTTATAAATGAAGTGAAACAAAATTATGACTTTACTACTCTTTTACATTGGCATTTAGCTCAATTTAAAAGACATATATAACGAAGGGTTGATTAGGGTAAGCACAATCAATTGGAAGAATCTTTACTCGTATCATGCAGAGTGAAGTTTATTGTGAATTCCCAAAATCACAATGAGAAAATAAGTCTGTGGATCTATATGCCTATATGTCTGTGGATCTATAGATAGATAAATATTTTTGTCTAATAATAAGGTTACTGGTCTGCTGTGGGCTACATGGATTTATGTCTTAATCACAACCATTTGAATTCAAGTCCATTTGCTTGAATTTTCTAATACTTCAGAGTTGAATTATTCTTCTAGTTCTGTGCCATATCGTTTGAAAACCTGGCACACATGTGGTGTTTTCCTCAAAATTGTTGCCTGAGCAAACATAGGCAAACCCTGAAAATTGTATTCGTAGCAATCCCTACCATTTTTCTATACATGTCTTTTTTTTTTTCCTTCCATGTCCCTAAAAACACACACAATGACTACAGTCTACAGGACATGTTTTGGAAACAATGTAGCACCACAGGTGGTCAAGACGTTAAAGTCTTTACCTTTGATTTTACAATCACAGAATTATTTGGATTGGAAGGGACCTTACTAAAGGTCATCTTATCCATGCCCCTGCAATGAGCAGGGACACCTTGATCAGGTTGCTCAGATCCCTGTTCAACCTGACCTTGAAGGTTTTCAGTGATGGAGAATCTACAACCTCTCCAGAAAACTCATTCCAGTGTTTCACCATCCCCATTGTAAAAAAACTCTGTCTAGTCTAAATTTACTTTCTTTTAGTTTAAAGACATTAACCCTTGTCTTATCACTACAGACTCTACTAAAAAGCCTATCCCCATCTTTCACAAAAGCCCCCTTTAAGATTTGAAAGATTATAATAAGGTTTTCCCAGAGCCTTCTCAAGACTGAATAACCCCATCCCTCAACCTTCCCTTATAAGGAGAGTTGTTCTGTGTCTCTGAACACTCTTTGGCTCTCCTCCAGACCCTCTGCAGCAAATCCATGTCTTTCTTGTGCTGAGGACCCCAGATTTGGATGAAGCACTCCAGGTGGAGTCTCACAAGAATGGAGAGGACAGGCACAGTCACCTCCCTTGAACTGCTGGTCCCCCTTCTGACACAGCCCTGGATGCACTTGGCCCTCTGGGCTGTGGTAATACATTATTGGCTCATGTCCAGTTTTTCAGCTGCCCATGATCCTAAGTCCTTCTTGGTAGGGCTGCCTTTGATGTCTTCTTCCTCCAGCCTGTATTGATACAAGGCTGCCCCAATTCGGGTGCAACAACTTGCACCTCACCTTGTTGAACCTTGTGAGGTTCACCTGGGCCTGATTCTTGGGCTTGTCTAGGTGTCCCTGGCTGTTACCTCTGGATGGCAACCATCCAACTAATTCCCTATCTACTGAAGAGCCACCCATCAAATTCACCTCTCTCCAATTTAGAGAGAAGGATGTTGTGGCAGATCATACCAAAAGCTTTACTGAAACCCAGAAAAATGACACTTGTAGCCCTTCCCTTACCCAGTGATGTAGTCACTCGATCAAAGAAGGCCACTGGGTTGGTCAGGCAGGGGCTGCCCTTGGTGCAGCCATGCTGCTGTCTCAAATCACCTCCCTGTTCTTCCTCCAAGTGCCTCAGCAGAGCGTCTAGCAGGATCTGTTCCATGATCTTCCCAGACACAGAGGTGAGACTGACAGGTCGTTTTCCATCTGACGTAACTGTGGAAGTCTTTGTTAGTATTTGCATCCTTTGCCATTTTCAGCTTCAGCTTAACCTTGGCCTTTCTCATCTCATCCTTACACAACTGGACTGCACCCTTCGACTCTTCCCAGGATACCTTTCCCCTGCCTGTTTTGTATTTAGGGATGCTAGACATTTTCATTTGCCCTCATTTTTTAATCAGGGAAGATTTTAAAGTTTTTAACATTGCAGCTGTTTTACTCAGCCTGCTTTAATCTCATCCATTAATATCTGTCTTGTTAGAACCTTTTGATATGTTTGAGGTATGCTTTAATGTATCAAAATTGGAGACTAGTTTTCATCATCAATACATTTTTGTAAGAACTTAGTCTGAAAAAAATGAGCATAGGGTTAGAATATATTTGAAGAAACAAAAAAACCCCTTATATACTTAAAATGATCTAAAATGACTTCTTTTAAAAAGACAATGAAGAAATGAGTTACTTAGCTCAACTTCAGCCTGGTAATGCTGTCTGGAAAATGCATATTTTGATGTTAGATACTGCTGTTACCAGGGGAAGAAATGTGTTTATTTGACTGTTGAGATTGTGCAGACTGTGCAGCTTATTTCTTACAGTTAACCAAAATATCAGGGATGAGAAAGTCACAATATACCTGTGGAGATTGAATCATCAAAAACCACTGACAAAGTGAAAGACGCAATAGAAATGCCAAGATAACCTGATTTTTTTCCCTTTTATGTATAATTTCATGGTCCCTGTCAAAGTCAAACTGTATGTGATTTCCTGATGACAGCTCTCACTCACAATGACAAGAAGGTAAATCATACATAATGTACCTAAAATTACATATTGTACATATGAATAAAGTTATATGGTACATGTAGTACTATATATCATTTATCTCTTTGTATATACACATTCATACACACCAACAAACATACATATACACACAGAGCCAAATTCAAAAGCCAAGTATGTGAGCTCTTTACCCTATTTCATTCTGTTCAGCTTCTCATTCCATCTTCACAACAGTTTCTGGAAAGCATTGAAGGCATCCATGTACCTAAGCATCCCAGCTATACTGGAGGGGTTGTAGCAACCATTTTCCAACAGAGATTACAGGGATATGTCTTACCACTATTTACTGGTGTACAGTGAGGGTGAACACTTAGAGAAGTTTAAAGCAATGTGTGAGGAAATTGCCACAACAGTTGTTACACCATTTAAATTCTCCGACTCTATTATTCAGCTTCCTTTTGCCTAACTGTCCAGCTTGCTTTATTGTAAGAAAAAGATATAAATGACTTGTGAAGAGTACCTACAGCTCATCAGGGGCAAGTCAGAAGATTTTATACAGTCTTGTGTGCAGCTGAAAAAATATAATCAGAAAATATACTTGTAGTTGTTGATACCTGGACTTATAAATGTTATTATAACAGCTCCAGTGCTTTCCTCTGCTGAGCTTGGATTTTTTGCACATATGAAGAAATCCTTTTTTTGCCTGGTCATCATATGAAAACTTTTATTACAACACAGCTGAGCAAATGAAAAAGAACCTGAGCAAATAAGATTTAGAGGAACTAGTGTAATACAAGGGAGGATTTTACACATTTACAACCATCCTATATAGGTTTACTTACGTACTTCTGTGTTTTTATTAACTTTTTTCTCCCTTTGATGATGTTTAGTGGTCTCATATATAGTTTTAAAGTTTTTAATGTGGAGTCCAATGTTACTTTCAGACTTGTTTGAACGAAATGATAGTTTGTGGTGCTTTATTTTTTTAAATCTTGTATCAACTACCATTTCTAAAATAGAAGTGGTGATTGGAAATGGAAATTGATAGAAAAATGAATATATTTATAGGTAATACCAAACATTACTAGGAGGAACAGAGAGTTTAATCTAAAAACAGAATCTTGTATGCAGGTGTAAAAATATCATAAGGCGTTGTCTTAAAAGAAGAAATATTATGTCCATTTTCTAGTTTTCAATATCCCTTAAGACAGATAATTTTAAAATTTCCTGTTGCACATATTTTCAATAAAACTGAAGGAAGTGTAAATCTGGAAATTCTGTCTTACTTGCAAGTATTATCTGGATAATTTCAGATTGTCAAATGTGCAAATGGTTTCTCTAGATCTTGTCTATATCACACTTGTTTGGAAATTTATTGTGTAAAAAAGTTCTGCATACAGGAAAAGAAAAATATACATGATGCTGGTTAAAGGAGAGAAAAATCCCTGATGAACCTAGAAAACCAAAGGAAAAGACCATAAAGGACTCTAAAATGAAGCAGAGGTATGTGTCACAGTACTTTTCATGTGAGACTTCAGCACAGGATCCACTCTCCTGCAAGAGCCCTTGGAACACATGGACAAACGTTAATAACTCATTTCAGACTTTGTAGAGATAGGAGAGTTATGAGAGTGATGAGTAGTGAGAGAGTGGAGAATAAGAAAATTGATTTACATTAGTTACAGCATGCAGGCACTCTAGGACTCATCAGAGCTGAGGTAACAACTGTATTTTTTAATTGAGATTAAGAGTGCCTGGAGGCTTAGAGATGAGCAGATGCAGCTTTGGGTATGCAAACAGCAAGATATTTTTAGCATGTATTTTGCTTCTCACAGAATTTTTCACATAAAGAAAAAGATCCCTCTTTTCATTGACTTAGATTCAAGCACAGGGCTCACTTGCAGAACAAGTTTGTATGGGAATAAAGTGTTTTTTTCATATTCAGGAGCCATGTAGCAAAGGACAAGATTACTTTCTTCCGCATCAGGACAGGTGGACTTAGGATAAGCAACTTATTGCTTCACCTTAAAACCTCAGGGTTTGATCCTTTTTGTGCCCTTATACTAGAAGAGCTATCACAAAACTGACACAGGGTTGCCTCCAGGCCAGGCCTTAACTAGAGGTTCCTCCAGACTATCTGTAAGGAGTGTTTGAGATGGGCAATTACAATATAGTCAAGGGAGATCGCAGTGGCAGGTCAGAGCTGTGTTGTCCCCGTTGCATCTGTGCGTTCCAGATGTGTGCAAGGAAAGCCCAGAGCAGTTCTTGACTGCAGCACAGATGCACTTACAACTTTTGTATCAATGCGGAACTTCTGTGATGTGTATTCGCACTTGCATTTGCTGAGGATTTTCTGCTTCCCAACGCTGTCTGCCCAAAGTGTGCAGCGCCCCTTTGTCATATTGGCTTTGGTCAGCGTAAACCCCTGGGCACAAAAGGTGCATCCTTGTGCTCTCAGATTCAGCCCTGAGGAAAGATTCTTTCTTGTCTTTGCTGCAAGGTGAATCCATCCACCTAATATTTCTTATATCTACATTACCTTATATTCCTTGCTATGAGATGGAAAGAAATATTAGAATTTTATCTATAAAGATAAGCAGAAATATTTCAATATTAATTTTATGTTCAAGCTGCTGATTTGGAAGCAGGCGTTAGTGGGACATATGCAAAACATCCTGAATGCAATAAATAAAAGGAACAGTCCTGCTTTAAATTACATGATTGGTGGTGGCTTTCTAGTGCATAAGTAATTGCACTGAAGTTTCAGGCCTAAATTTACACACAGTGAGACAGGCAAAGGATGTTGCTTCCGCACACACCAATGGTGATTAAAGACGGAAAGTGCTTCAAGAGGTGAAACACTTTTGAATGGGACTTTTGAAGACCAACTGAGATAACAGGATGGGTTTAATGATAATGACAGCTGATTATGAGTGCTTCCTCTGCTGGAAAAGGATTTAAAATCAACTAAATTTAATCTCACTGACCTTGTATTCAACTCCGGCACTTCTGGTGGTTTCTAGCATGCTGTATGTTGCAAACAGAATCCAGAATCTATAGTTTGCTTTGCTACATTTTTTTAATGCTTATGTTTTTCTATTGTTTAAGCCATTTCTATAAAATAGGGGGGAAAAAGTGAAAAAATACACAATATGTTCTGGGGAAGTATATGTTTATTTTTCAGAAAAAAAGAGGAGTAATGGAATCCCACCTAAACAGCATGCAAATTTATCCCATATACAACGAGAAAGAGGTAAAACACTATAAATGCCATAATTTTCTTGTTGTCTGGAAAAAGTTTTTAAATGGCTGGAGATGGTTTTGTGGCTCCTGAGCAGTGAATCTACCATATGGGAAGGACTGCTGACTGTGAATTCCAGACCTTGGCTCGTACAGACCGGGAAGATATAAAACCTGAAAGTGAAGGCAGGCAAATTTTCTAATTTCTACTTCTCTTTAAAATATAGTCAAGCAAATACATCTGGACTCTCCTCCTGTGCTTCTGGACCGTCCTCTTGCTTCTCCTACTCTCTGACCTCATACTGCTGTGGTCTTTGAAGATATGTGCAATGAAAGACCAGTACACATAAATATTTGGCTGAATTAATTTATTTATTAAAATGATCGCATTATAGCTCACAGTTTTCTCAATACTGTCAAATGTTATTTCACCTGCTCAAAACACAGTCAGAAAATTTTATCAGGTACTGTTCTGGATCTTCATGCTGTTTCAGATCCTGAGGTTGCCAAACAATATTAAGTTGGAAAAAAATGAGTAGAGACAATAGGAAGAAAATAAAAATAATTTTTTTTTCACAACAGTAGTCTTTTGAAGCACTGCCAAGTTATTACATCACCTGTGCTTTTGTTCAGGTCTCTACTCACAGAAAGAAAACACATGCATGGGAAAAGTTAAAGTGTCAGAAAATTTGCCTTAAATGTAAAAGCCAACAAACAAAAATGACAGCTTTTCTTGTTCATTAAAATAAGAAAAAAAATCTATTCCTGTGTACACTCTGCAGGGCCCTTCCATTATACAGTGCCTGGCTGGGAAATTAATAACAAATTCTTTCTTTTATTGGTTTTTTTTCTTCTTTTACTATTGCAATTAGCAGTTTCTCAGTTTTCGGAAAGAAACTCCATATTTTCTTTCATTAGGACTTTACATGTTGTGAATATCTGCTCTCTAGAAAACAGCCTTCTCTCTGGCTGGCACTTGCCTTTTGAATCAGCTCTTATTTTAAATAGGAAACAAACCCCAACAGTTTGAAAGCTTTTAATATAGAGTTTCTACTCTAGTGGCTGAAAAACAAGTGGTTGAAAAACAATGTTTTGAAATGTACAGTTTAAAATATTTTGTATCAAGTTGAGTCTTATACAGATACACTTCATTAAACCAGCAAGACTTTCCTTCTTACCCCATTAAATTCCATTATCAAAATTGCCAGTCTGTGGCTCAAAGTCTTAAAGTTATACTGCTAATAATTGAGCCATTTCTTTCAATACCAAGTACAATTTAAGATGAAACACAGCTATTTTCTCCGCCAGCTGTAAATCTAGTAGCTGGAAACAGTCCCAAAATTGCAAAATTTCTGTCTATCTGACAAGCATTGAGTATCACACCGTGATCCATCTACGAAATAATACCAAACCAAAATAGAAGTAACAAAGTGTCAAGAAGAATGATATTTAGAGGATTAAACACAGACAAGTAAATCAGTTAATTCTACTCATATGAGTGAATAACAGCTGTATTTTGAACTTATTTAGACTTTCAATCAGACAAACGTATAGCTGCAATTCTGTCTATGTCAGATTTTACCTTCACTTACAAGTATGAAGTGAAAGAACAAAGACAACCTGTCTGGAATCTAAGGACCCACATCCTCATGCATTAATGTGCTCACATATTTTTCCCCATTGAGAAAAAGGCTTAGTTTGTTTTTCTAACCCTCAAATTGGGCTTGCATTTCACCAGCAAAATAGTCCATATGGTATTTCAAAATGGATTTTAAAATTTGTGTGAGCTGACTTATCCAAGTGGATAGTAACCATCTGGACTTCTCAATAAGTCAATATGCATCAAGCAAAGAAAACAAAATTCTAAAGGCAAAAGGAGGTGTTTTCAATCACTGTGTTGGTTTTGCTTGGCCCAGTTTTTGCTAGTGAGTAGGGTGGGGTACAAAGATGACTCCTGTGTGTCCTGTGTGAAGGTTCTGGAAGTTTTTCACCATGTCCAGCAGAGCCAATCTCTGATGGCTCTGAAGATGATGGACATGCTGCTGGCCAAACCTGGGCCAATTAGAGATGTTAGTTATGCCTCTGTGAAAACATATTTAAGAAAAAATCAAAACAATGTGAGCACGCACTTCTTTTTAGCCAGGGCAGGAGGAGGAGGAGGTAAAAATATGTGAGGGAGAACAACATGGAGGCACCAAGGTCAGTGGAGAAGGTGGGGGAGGAGGTGCTCTAGGCGCCGGAGCTGAAAACCCTCTGCTGGCCATGGTGAAGACCATGGGGCAGCACGTGGGCCCCCTGCAGCCCATGGAGTCCAGGGGGTGCAGAGAACCACGCACAGCCCGTGGGGAGGTGCCCACGCCAGAGGAGCAGGTGATGCCTGCAGGAAGCTGTGATCCAGTGGGAGTCCCAGAGACTGAGAGTTGCAAAGGCCTTGCAGGAGAGAGAGAGGCCTTGCTCTCGGGATGGAAACAGCCTGGCCTCAGCTTGGAATTCTGCACCCTATGGACAAAAAACTGTGTTGCAGCAGATTCGGGCAGGCTGCTGCTCTTGAGCTTGGATCCACACCAAAGAAGTTCGCAGTGGACTGTGTCTAGTGGGAGGGACCCCATGGCTAAGTAGAAGACTACTCCTGCTAATGAAAAAGCAAAAAGTCCCATACCCTGCCCTGATCACCCTGCCCCAGAGCTGTTGGTTGGAAGGAGGAAGGGAGGGGGTGAGCTGAGAAATGGTGTCTTAATAGGGAGAGGGGTGAGTAGAGAAACAGTGTTTGTAGCACAAGAATTGTGGTGATGGACTGACTAAGAAAAAAAAAATACCCTGCCCCTGCCCTGGAGCTGCTTCTTGGAAGGAGGGAGGGGGGTGAGTGGAGAAACTGAGCTTATTTTTACCTCTGAGCTTTTTTACCTCTGAGCTTATTTTTACCTTAAGAGCTTATTTTTACCTCTGATCTATCCTCCGACTCTGTTAGGTTAATAAATCAATTTCCAGCTTTAAATTTTCTGCCTTCTTTGCCATTTCTCTTTGTGTCTTCCCATCAGCTCCCTATCTTAACTCATGAGTCTAGTGTGTTTTTGTTAGCTTTTTCCGTCTCCTCTGCACAGCTGCAGCAAGAGAGAGTAAAGAGAGCAGACGTTGTAGGTGACTGGCATTTAGCCAGGGTCAAACTTTGGCAATCACTAAGCTTCTTAGCCACCTTTTAGTCGAAAGGCTTTGGGTTAGAATAATGTACTTTATATTTGCAATAAGCCTGGCCTTAAATATACTCTATCTGGTCCAGTTTTGATATAGGCATGAAAGCTCCTACCACTGACACAGGTTGTCCATCACAGTCAGCACATTTCTCTTGGTATGGTAAATGATCTGACTGCATTATTGCCTTATTGATCGTGTTAGTGAAGGAAGATGGTTTCTTTTGAGTAGTATCGAATTACTTACATGTTAAAGTGTCAAAGCCGATCTCTCTGGGGATAATGGACATGTCATCTGCTCTGTAGATCCTTCAAAGAAAATCCTCTAGTTTGGTGCTGTCCTGGTTGGAAAACAAGTTGCCCCCAAAAGATGACATGAACTGAGACATGAACTGTGTGTCCACACTGAACAGTGCAGGAATTGGATCTGTTGTTTTTGTCCACTGCGCTGCAGCAGTTCTAAATACATGCATTGAGGGGTGATGATACTAATTCTGTTCCCAAAGCCTACAGGATTGTGTTGGCAAAGTATTACACCTCATCTGAGGTATCCTATACCTTCCTAAAGTTCTTTTCTTTCAAAAAACAAGCACAACTCCCATTCTCTGTGAGTCTGAATGATCAACAGGAACATAAAATACTCATCCCAGAACTGGGTAAATGTCTATGAACAATAAGTAAATGGCAAGGTTCTTCTGTGTTATTTCTCAAGATGGTACATCTGGTTCAGTTATACATAGGAGAGTACTTAAAATGTTTGTTGGTAGCTTTCACTTAGTCAAAATTCAGTGCATTAAACAAAGCCTTGTATAAGTTTTCATGACCTGTCCTTCTGTGATCTCATCGTTCTTCCAACTCTACTTGCATTTTGCTATTAAAACATTTCAGACTGAAAGAATTTACAGTGAAATGCAGCAGATTATGATCCAAAGAGTGAGCAGAATCCCCCCCATCATCAACTTCATGGAAATTGGTTAAGCTACATTGAGTTGCAGATAACCGTGATAACTGCTCTGATAAGGTAGAAAAAGCCCACCCTGAACTAATGTCTGAATGTAAATTTTAAAGGCTGGAAACTCTGTGATGGTTTTGTACTCAATTCATACTATGCAGAAAAAGCAGACTCCTTAAATGGGCTGCTTGAACTGAACAGAATAGAAATTAATTATTTGCATTTGTTCACCAGGGCACAGTACAGCAGTTTTCTGTGCTGTTTGGATTCCTAGTGTGTCTTGAAAATGATGGATGCTCTAAATGATTTTGTTTCTCATATTGGAACAAAATGTTCCTCTAGATAATCTGTGGGATATTACAACCTCTCACCCACTATGTATTAAGGAAATGGTTAATTTGTTGGTGATGAAAAGCTCTCCATTGTTTTAATTAGATGCTCTGTGTTAATGAGTTTCATAGTATTGCTATATTTTTACCAACTTTCTTGTTTTTCCTTTGAGGTCTTCACAACACCTCCTTTGAAATAAAAAGTTTTTTCAGTGGTAAGTAAGGATGAAATCCAATTAAGAATCTATTGTTGAGACCCTAAATACACATATGTCTGATGATTGATAACAACAACTTGAGTCAACTTCTAATGCTCTGCATGTGGTAAATGTATGACTGGAGAGGGACCACAGAATTAACACAGGAAACTTCTTAGACTTTCTCTGATATATTGGGCTGTGATAGCTGTAAAGAGTGGAACTGGTAAGGAAAACTCATGTCTGGATCTAGATTAGGAATGGATTTTGTGTTTTAAGTTGTTGACACTGCATAGATATAGTCCTGGCATATTTAATTTTCATAAACAAAAGGATTTCTACTATTTATTAAATGATTCCGTTTTAAAGCCAATAAATTTTAAAAAATAGATATATTTTCTCTCTCTCTTTCTACTGTGTTTTTTTCAAACAATATTTGGGACCTCATTACAGCCCTCTTTTACTGAATTCTGGACCTGCCACAAGTCATTGTTAATGAAAGAAATAATAAAGAAATCTACTTAGTTTGGGGGCTAATTTTAAACAAATTCTTAGCTGTTGTGAGGTTTTATTTAAAAATATTATTCTAAGATAGTTAAAGTGTGTTCATACACCAGGTCCTGTGAATACGATGAAGTTCATATCCACTACCTCCTGAAACAGGTACATTTCAAAAAAGAAAGGTTTTTTGAGAGATTAAGGAAGATTAGCTAAAACAATGGAAAGAAAGATGATCGAATCCTTGCTTTGATAAAGTCAGAGAGGTAAAGAAGAAGGTACTCCTTTACAGATCTTAAACTGGGGATTCAAGACCCTGGAGAGAATAATGAATAAAGGCTGGATGAGACATGGGGTCTTTAGGCTGTGGCTAGATGACTTTGCACGACGGCCTTTGGAGGGTATGTGAGGTACATACCTGCTACTGCATCAGCTAAACGGCAACTGGTAAATTTGAATATGCCATTAGTACTCAGCACTGAAATCCTAGTTGTAAAAGTCAAAATACGCCTACAAACATTTTGGCAACTGCTTGCACAGACTCAGAGGTTGAAGTGGAATTCAAAGGGAATAGAGATTCAGTTAATTAAGATGAGCTGTGTCCATGAAGGACATTGTAGGTTGAAAACAAGTTTTTAACATCATTTGTTACTTTATGGGAAATCAGTTTAATGATTCACAAGAAATATATGAAATATGATAGTGTTTCATATTGGTGCCTGACCTTGTCTCTGTGTTCTGAACCTTTTCTTCCCCTTTGATCCAGGACAACTTTAGAAACATCATACTGTGCAGGTAATAACCAGAAAGGGGACATGAAAGCATGAACAAGTAATGTCAGGAGGAGAAAGTGAGGATAATGGTCAAGTAACGTTTCATAAGTGATGAAGTATTACTTCTTTTCCTTCCTAATACATTTTATGCAACATTTGAGATCTCACTGTTAACCTTTTCTAGTTTTGTCCCTAATCCAGGGGCTGAAACTAGGAATAAAGCTTACTGCTTCAGACTACAGACATACATAGCTTAAAAGCAATTTAAGTTTATATACTGTCTTTCTAGAAATATTTTCCACTTTATGTAGAAGGTGTTATGAAAATATCCTCAAACTTCAGGATCTGACTTCAAGCTATTTTTCCCACAGTTTTTCACATGGATTGTTTCTTTCCCAATTTGTTTTGTTCTTTGTGTCAAATTCATTTTACCCCAAATGTGTATCTAGCCTTGATACATTTTAGAAAGAAAGAGAACGGGAAAGGCCTGACATAACTGGTGACTGGAGAAGGAAATGTGATGATGGGCACCAGATAAACCTGAGGTAACTACTGGTAATAAAATCTCCTATTTATAGATTTTTGCAAAATCAAACTGCAAAATACATCAGAAACGCTAATGAGGACACTGAGGATATTTTATTACTATTTTTAAAGAGGTGTCTTTTGTCAGATCACATTTTCTCAGAGAAATAAGGAAAAATAAGGGAGTGCTCTTTGGTGCTCTGATGCTCAGTGACTCACTGGGAATAGAATGTTCTCAATGACTCACTGGATTGGGTTTTCACTCTGTCCTGTATCTGCAAGTAACTTTAGCAAATTGATAATAGTCCTTTTTCCTTCCTTTGTATAGCCTGGGTTGAATTAAAATCTCATTGTGAATGGGATCTTTGGTGTCTCCTTCTAATTCTTTCCAAATCTTCAGAAGTCATTTCTAGCCAGCTTCTGTTACTGGGTGGGCCAGTATAAAATAAGGGGATCCTGCTCTGAAAAGAGGCCATGTGAAATTAGTGTGGTGTGAGCTCTGTACTTTGTTCCCTGGAATTTCCATGGTAATGTGCTCAGTTAACAGCTCTAAGTATGTATCTTCTGACTGTTGGTTCTTGGTCAGGGAGCTAAGAGTTGTATTGGAGCCAATAAGGAGTTTTAATTAAAAAAACAAAGCGTAGAACCTCTTTTTCTCATGGTATAGTTTGCTCCATAGGATTAGCTAGAGTTAAAAGCAACTCATTTGGGTTAGTAAAGTACATATGTGCATGTGTAAGTATTGTCAGTCATAGAAATCTCTGCCCTAAGATGAAAAAAAGTTATTTCATTTTAGAGTTCTGTGGTAGTTAGGCCTACCCTTTGCATTATCTGTCGTACTGGCAGGGCTCAATAGGTCACTGACAAGACTTTAATTTGTGGGCAACAGGGAAGGTAGCCTAGCACTTGGTATCTGATGTCTCCCTGGTTGACTGGGAGCCTGTTGGACCCAGAAATATGAAAGAACTGCTAAATAGTGAATAGTGTGACAAACTGTCCTTCTCATTCTAGCAGATCTCAACAGAGAAGTGTCTCTGGTGAGGTGCCATCCCCTTTCACAGAGTCATCAGTGCTCCAGGGCTCCCAGAGTGCCTGACCAGGAGCACGCCTGCCTTCATCACATCCTGACTTTATGAAGAAACCAGGCAAACAGAGGGGCATGAAGCACTCAGATAAAAGCAAGAACTCTGTTATCTTGTGGCCTACTTACCATTAGTGTTTACCTTTCCTTCTGTTATTTGCTGTTAAATTTCTTGTGCACGTGCAAAGAACTGACAGCAATGTGCAGATTATCACTACAAAGGCTGTGCAGACATTAAAGATAAGGGAAAGCAGTTACGCTATTTTATTTCCAGTGCGTAAGTCATCCCTGAGTGCTTATGCTGAGAGGTACAGCACACCTGGCTGGCTGAGCCAGAAAAGTCAATATATCATGGGAGGTGTTGAAGAAGAGGTCTTTGTGGAGTGAAAAATTTGATTTGGTGTCCGTTAGGCAGAGGAGATGCAGTAAACAGAGCAATGTATAATTTTGACTACGTCATACTATGATATAAACTAAGATGCTGTTGAATTCATAGTATGAGGATTGCATTTATTTTCAAATATTAAATTTCGGGTGTCTCCATTTGGATAGTGGTGTTTGAGTTAGGAGAGAAAGCCTTTCAGATGCTGGTAGGCATGTCCAGCTTGACATGAATTTGCTTGAGGCAGTACTGCTTGCATTGATTATCCACCCCTAATGACTATAATCAGAGAGAGAAGATCAGACAGGCATCTAAGTGTAATTGTGTCAGTTTGGAATTGTCTCATCGTGCCTTCTACCGAGTTCAGCGTCTCACATAATTCAGGACACAGATTTTACAGATAAAAATGGACAGGCACACCGTAAATAACAGGTTCTGCAGGTAGATGAGTGTGAATTGAGTTATGTGAGGGTACCTTGTGGTCTCACTATGTTCAGAGAGATTGTTAATCATGCAAAGGATGTGGTAGCTCAAGGACCTCATATATTTTTTCAGTGTGTTAGTATTCATGCTTCCAGGTTGGGTCATGGAAGCTCGAAACACAGAAGTCAACGGGCAATGTCACGATGTCTCAGTTTTACTACAAGTATTTGATAATATTTCAAAAAATTGTGATCATGAACAGGTCCTGTGATAGGGAAAACCACAAAGAGACTGCCAAAATCAAACTTCAACTTCTACACAAGAAGTTATGGTCTTAGACCACACATTTGGGCTACACCATTTAATCTGCCAGCTGCAATGATAATGACAATCAAAAGCAAGCCTTGCAAGAAACCAATAAAATAGAGAATATTGGATTTTTTTTTTTTTTTTTTTTTTGAGACAAAAGTACAGTTTTAACCAAGATTATGTTTGTGGAACTTGTCTGATGAGCTGAACTAAATTTTGCTTTACTAATCCATACATTGATCCATAAAGGTATTACTCTGTGCTAAGTTATAAACAATTTAAATTGAATGATCTTACAAGAAAGAGAAGAGAACCTTGGATACATTTTTTCACTTTCCACTTTTCCCCAGGACAATGAAGGGTGTATAGCGTGCACTCAGTAAAACACATTAATCTTGTAAGCCATTAATACTTTTCTTCAGTTTCTCCTTTTTTACCTAGTGTATTTTAATTATTGAGAATTACTGAACAAGCTTCATCTGAGCATCCGTCGGGACTACAACTAAGACAGTGCAGACCCATACTAATGAGTACATTTAAGAATTGTTGTTTGCCACATGTACAGGAATCTGGCCAAGTTTTCTGCAACATTTTTTAAAAATGCAGAAAACATTTCCACACATTTTTTAAAAAAACATCCATCTAAGCTTTTTAAAAGAGATTGTTTGCAGATTATATGCTATTTCATGTGTTTCTAACTGGTGTCTCAGGATTTTTGGGTTTTTTTGCTAAGAAGCTGCCATCCCAGCTCTCAATGATCTCGACTCCTATAAAACTTTTTAGAGCCCTGCTATTGTGCTTGATGATTCCATGGTAAATATTTCAAATGCAGTGTACACAGCTGTGGACAAATCATGCAGGTAATGAAGTGTCATGGTTTAACCCTAGCCACCACCAAGCCCCAGGCAGTTGCTGCTCACTAAGGATCAGCAGGATCAGCAGGATCGGGGAGAGAACCGGAAGAGTAAAGGTAGAAAACTCGTTGGTTGAGATAAAGACAGTTTAATTGGGAAAACAATAGCCATACCCACAAGGAGAGCAAAAAAAGGAATTAATTCACTGCTTCCCATGGGCAGGCAGGTGCTCAGCCATCTCCAGGGGAGCAGGGCCCCATCACATGTAAAAGTGACTTGGGAAGACAAACACATAATGTCTCCCCTTCCTCCTTCTTCCCCCCACTTTGTGCACTGACCATGATGTCACACGGTCTGGAATGTCCCTTTGGTCAGTTGGGGTCACCTGTCCCAACTGTGTCTCCTCCCAACCTTCTGTGCACCCTCAACCTCCTCACCAATGCAGAAGTATGAACAGCAGCAAAGTCCTTGGCTCTGTATAAGCCCTGCTCAGCAATAAAAGACATCTCTGTATCATCAACCCTGTGTTCAGCACAAATTCAAAACACGGCCCCATATCAGCCAGTTATGAAGAAAATTAACTCTACCATGGCCAAAACCAGCACATGTGGGTAAATAAGACACTCTAGAATAATACGCTACAGGATTGAAAGCTGGGAGTACAGCTGTCATTTATTCTCTGTTTTTTCAACTAAAAGAAAAGAAGATGAGCACAATTGGGACTAAAATGTGTGCATTATGGATAAATTTGACTTTTGAAAAGAAATATGCTCCTTAAAGAATCCAAAGCCTCAGAGGAGGTCTTTTGTTTTGAGAATTATCACAGATCTGGGACTATGTTGGAAATAAGATATTCAGAATAGGAATTGACAAAAAGGAAAAAAAAACCCCAGAATTTCTTGTTCTAAGGTAAAAAAAAAGATTGGAAAATGAAATATTTATATACTAAGTCATAATAAGTGCCAATTTAATTTTCCATCACTACATGAGACCAGCATATTGAAATCCTCAATAACAACTGGTTTCCAGTCACTATTCCACTTGAAAATGTTCTTAGAACATTCATACAGAATCTTGTGATTGTGACACCAGGATTAAAGGGTTAGTTTTTAATAATTATAGAGGTTTTATTTGCCATTAGAGTAGACATTCCATATGCATCTACTGCCCTAATTACAGTGGCAGTAGGAGCTCACAGGTCATCCATGCAGGTCTCCTGCCCCTTTTGCCTGATTCCTTCCTCATGCGTATACACTGATCTTGAGCTTGGAAGTGGTGCTTAAATAGTGACCAGCATTCTTAGACACCCTTCTCTTCTAGAGCATCTCCTGGGATTTCTCTAAGCAGACCCCGGAAGAGGCTGAAGTTAATCTCCAGAAGGCCATGGTCATAATCTTGCACTCTGTCCTGCTACCTTTCCATTCAATACTGAGCTCTGCAATCTCATGGTCACTACAGCCAAGGCTGCCCACAACCTTTGTGTTACCAACAAGACCTTTCTTGTTGGTTAGCACAAGGCTGAGCAGAACACCATTCCTTGTGGGAGCCTTCCATAATATACTTAGCCCAACCTGCATAGGTTAGTGGAGTTAATTAGGTTAATACCTAACCTAAGCCTGCTAGATTTGCTACATAGGCTGCCCACAATTGAACAAAAAGCCAGTTATTGGTTACAAGCTCTTTCTTTTGAAGCTGTGAAGAGTATTGTTGTGTCCTTGTTCTTTCTTTCCCTCTTTTTAGGTGAAAATAACGTCAAATACAATATAAAATTTGAAATCAAAATAAAAGATGATTTAAAATACATTCTTCAAGAATACATTAGTGCATTTACTTTCTAAAGATGTGATAAGGCAGCACTGATTGTCCAGAAAGACAGTTCACATGTGTTTTTCTATTTCTATCAAGAAAGAACCTATGTATTTTTAAATAGTTGTCAGGCTTTTTCGTCAAAGGAAAAAAACAGTACTTAAATGCTATAAATTTCTCTGGACCTGGTTTTCTCCTCCCATTGTCCCACTCTGTCATCTCTGTCTTGCAAGCTGCCTTAATTTTATTTCCATGAGAGAAAAACTCAGATAAATTATCCATTTCTTTCCCCCTTCTTTCAAAGTAATTCACATTCATGTAATCCAAGGACAGAACCCCCCACCCACTGTATTATTTAATTGACCAATGAAGCAGAAAATTGAAAAAATAAATATTAAGTATTCAGATGTACCATTAAAAAAAGAGAAAAAAAGAAATCTTCCTTCTCAAAGAATTTCAAAGTGCTGTATAATCATGACTGTGATCAGTTCCAATGACAAGTCCTTAGGACTACATTTGATGGATAAATAAGTTAATATTGTATCAACACTGATCTCAGTGTTTATTTGAATGGCATTTAGCAGATGAACTCACCCTACTCTCTATACCTGCACTTTGTGCCATATGGGAGATTTTACATTCACATACACAGTGATTTAATGCTGCAACTAATCATCATTCACAAAAGGCTTTCAAGTAAACATGTGTTTTCAAATGTTTTGCAACTTAAGCTTTTCAAGGAAAGAACATTAGTTATTATATAACATTTTCTTGCTAAAATTGAGTGTTGATTTTTTCCCCCTTCTTGTTTCCAGATATTCTTTATGTTATCATACTCCTGAAGTATTGGAAGGAGCATTGCTTCCAATGCAAGCCTTTTCTTTATAATGGCAGCAAAACCCAGCTGTTCACATTTCTCTGGTAATAACATTTGCATTGTCTACAGTAAATTAATATGCATAAAGAGTATTTTTAAAGTTCGTATAAGGTCACCTGTGAACAGAGTTTCTACATCAAAACCAGAATTTGTGGGTGTTCTAAAGCAGCCTTTCAGTGGGTGGATTGTAATACCATAACAGAGCCGCCTCTTCTTCTCAGTACCAACCTGTATTCAGCAGTTCAGCTTTGTCTCATTGTGGTCCATGAACATTTGATATATTTATGCTTTAATATGATAGATCTTTTCATCTTTTCTTTGTGTAGTTCCCTCTAAAATGTAGCTATATTACCTCCTAGACAAATTAACTCAATGAAACTCATGACTTTTGAGAAGTCTATCTTTTGACCAACTCCAGCAAAATCACCATTTTGAATAATATTCCTTTTTAACATCTCTGGATGTTGATAGCAGAACTCAACATGACTTTTCTGGAATAAAGGAGACATTGCGGTTATCAGGAGTTAGTTCAGGCTTATTCTCTGTCTTTTCTTGTGTATGCTTTGGAGAATGAATATTTTAAAATTGGTACATTATTAAGGAAGTAACTGTGGTTTTTGTGCTTGCAAAAGTCTGGGGTAAATTTTAAACTAGAGAGAGATACTTATACCAACTCATCATTAAGCCTATTGCTTTTTGATCTCTTATCAATTAGAGGTAAAATTGGAGAATAACGGGAGTAATCACACTGTAGTTATGGAGTACTGTGGGGAGAGGTTATGATTTATGAACTACGTAAACTTTTTCAGCTAAGTAACAAACTTTTAAATGTTGAAAAGGAAGCAGTATCTGAGTACCTTATAGAAAGCCTAATATACTTTATTTCAGATTAGATTAGGACTATGAGCCCATGTTTTGCCAACAAGCACAAAATCCTCTAAGAAAAAAAGGTAAATCATATCTCTTTTTATCTCACATATTTAAACAATTTTAGGGAAATTCTAGTAATAGAAATGGGATGATATTCACTATGTTCTGTTGATTCCTTAAAAGCTAGGTAGGGCCAATGTTTACTTTAATGGTTTTACCCGCCTACTTAACAGTATGTTAACCCTACCCACACTATATAACAGTATGTTCTGAGTTGGTTTCAAGTGAAAATAAACAAACAGTTAATATTTGAATCTTAGAGCTTAAATGCAACTAATTTAACATCACACCCACCACAGCTAACTGAGCACACCAAAAGCATCATCAGAACTAAAATCTCATAGGTAATGTAACTCAAGGAGGAGTTTGAAGGTCAGTGGTTTTTTCACTTCAGCAAACTGTAGAATCTGCTCGTCTTGATGAGAAAATTTTAGCTTCCTGGGTTTATCCAAAGTATGAAATAATTTTAGCTGTAGAGAAGACTGCTACATAAACATGCTATAAAATGATGCTTGGCTATCAGAGAGAGCACAATATTGAAGATAGTATATAATTACAGTAATTACAGTACTTACTAGATTGCAAACATTAAATGCATACCCATCCTTTTGCACTTTCTTTTCCCTCCAGCTATCATGCCATCACTCACACTCTTGTGCAGTACTTATTACTAGGTCTTATGACTTTATCATAAGACTTTATTTGTGTTCTGTTTAGAAAGCATTCAATTATCTGGGTCTAGGAGCAGAAATTCCCACAGCCGCATTAACTTCACTAGAACTACATGCTGTTGCAACTGCTGTGGGCTTGGCTCTCCATATTTTCATCAGTCTGATACGGACCAGTTGGTATATTTTGAAAATACAGCTTTCAGGAAACGACTGCACATTGTGTGGACTGTGAAATACTTAACATGACAGAGAAGAAAGGGGACTGTTCCCTGCTGAGGAAGAGTCAGTTGCAGCTCCATTTTCTTGAAAGTACATACTGTATAGCTTGAGAGTCTTGTTCAGTCTACTTTTTAAAAATACAGTGAGTGTTCTGATTTAGAAGAAATGTTACAAGCACCTAATAGTCAAATCCAGGACCCATGATATATGCACCTCTGGTGGCTCCTCAGGCAGCCTGAACGTGTTATGCGTTTGTAAATCTCATAGCTGTTACGCATGCTGGACTCCTTGGGAAGCACCAAGGAGCAGATCAGCTGCTGGAAACTGAAGTACAGCTGCGCTGCAGCCCCAGCTGCACTGTGCAGTGCTGGTGCCTCATGCCCTGCACTGGGGCTGCCTCTGGCTCCCTCCATGGCCTGTCCTGCTCCCTCCCTGCCTCCCACAGCGAGCTCCTGGCCCCCTCCTTTTCAGCAAATTAGTCTTAGAAAAGGTGAAAATTCTACCAAGAAAAGGTGAAATGCAATTCAGATCGAATTGCAGCTCAGAGACAAGGAAGGGTTGTCATGCTCGAGCCTCTAAGACATAAAAAATGGCTGCTGTTAAGAGAAGCTGCCTGCTAAAGAGCAAAGATGTATGACATTGCCTGCTTGCCAAAAAAACAGTAGGTAAATTTAGAAGCACCCCACCATCACCCCTTTTTAATTAAGGCAAAACTCAATACAAATAACCGAATGGCAAACATGCAGTGTACTGTATACGTACTGTTTTCCAAAAATTTTACTTCAATGTCCTGGTTGCCAGGGAATACCAGTGGTAGCATAAACATGTCATTGATAATTTGTCAGTCTGCCCTACTAATGACAGAAACTGTGACTATCAAAAAGAATTTTCAAAGATTTCTTAAGTAATATCTGTCACTTAGTAGTTAATTGAAGAGTCTTACTAATAAGAAACAAGTACAGGACTGCTTGCAGATGAGCTGTGTAATATAATATTGTAAACATTAATGTGTTCAGCTAAATCAAACATCAGTAAATATAGCCCAGGCAAGTTAAATACACAGTACAGAAACTCCCTTTCTTTTTCTTCCCCTCCCCCCATTAGCCCTTTTACTATCAGAATGAGAGTCAAGCTTTGAAAAATATGTGAGATATCACTTTTTCTCGGGTGCGGGAAAACCATGTAGGCTCTCTAATAGTTGCATTTGATTAAACATGCTTTGTGATCGCTAAAAAAATTCCCAGTTTTTGAGATTTACTTTCATGTATTAAAAGAAACCTCAAAGAATGGGGAAATTATGAGATACATGGGATCAGAGTCACTCTCTGTGTGTGGCTTTGTTGGTCTCAATTTCTCTAGACTATGTGTATGTTCATTCAGGTTGTGTACATGCATAGAGTCATTCATGCCTGACGCTGTAGGACAAGTGCAACAATAACCCAAGGAATAAAAGAAGTAATCAAATTTTACTACATATAATGAAGTAAAGTTCTCAACATGAGCTTGTTATATTGAAGAAACTGAAAGTCTTTTAGCTTTTAGAAAAGCATCACTTTGAGTGAATTGATCTTTTGCAGATAGGATTTCACTAAGTTGACCTTTTTAATAAAAAAGCAATATTTTATTTTTCTTAAAAATATAGAAATACATTGAACAATCTTTGCTCAGTGTAAAGGTTTTCTGACTGCAGCAAACACTTCTTGGGCACCCCAGCTGATATGACTTAAAATTAACAGTTTTCCTGGTAATTCACAGTTTCTTTATTAATTAACAGGCAATAATTTCTTAAGAAATGTCTGCATTTTGGAAGCTATAGAGTAATTACACTGCTTTTCCATCATGAGTGGGTACCTGGGCCTTGTAATGTGTACTGGTTAGTGCACTTGAATAATGACAAACCCTTGTTTAGGGAGAAGTGCAAGTGACTGCAGGGTCCAGGAGTGCTCCATTGCGGACCTGGAGCACTGAGAACAGAGAGTTCAAGGGAGTGGTGACTTTTAAAATTAAAATCTGCACAATAAACTAAGCTTGGCCATACCCATGGATACAGGGGAGTGTAAGGTGGGAAATCGGTCAAGAAAAGATGCGATACTAATTTTTCCAATGCCTGGATTCATTAACAGAATTAAAACCAAAACTGAATGTTAGGAGAGCTAATAGCAAATAATGATATGAAATGGAAGTAAAAAGGATAACCTCATTTATGTGTCCATGGTTTTGTGGATATAAACTCTTAAATGTGTACTTTTCTAAATTTTTGAATATTTACTATTTTATTCTACAATGGCTAATACTAATTTCTTGTAATTTTATTCCAAAAACCCTTCAAAACTTAGGATGAGAGATTTGTGACCTAATTTTTATTACACAGTTATAGGTTTTATTTATGCTAGCTAGGCTCGTTCTGCACTCACTCAGGGAATCGCAGTCAATACTTGTGGAGGGTTGGTTAGTCCATTTATTTCTGTCAGTTGACTATAGATGGGTGCAATTGCCTCCTGGAGCTGCACTGATTATAAAGGGATATTAGCTGAACACCTTAGAGTGGATAGTTGGCTTGCAAGAGCAGCTGGGTTGACCTTCAACTACAACTTGAGGCTTGGATTTTAAGAAGAAAATGGTTGGGCTTTCACTCTATATTGGTTTATAGAGTGCTGAGAATAAAAAAGTTAGTAAGGACTACAATAATAGACTAGACTTGTCAGTATCCATTAATTTGGCAGAAATAATAATTTCACTCTAGTTTACAAAAAACCCCAACATTTAGATGTTGACATCTTAGAAGTGCAATGAGATTTTCTCGTCCAGGGTTGGCAACCTGAATTTGTTATGCAAGGTCTCTCAGTAAGAAACAGCAAAAAATATTTTGTTTTGTGAATTTATCATGTATTAAATTTAAAAATAGATGGAGAATGAGAAATCCTGAGAGGAAAAAAAAATGTACCATGCAGCAATCTATTTTGAAATTACTGAATTGAGTTGCAAATGGGCTACTGACTTCTGTGTGAGGGAAATTTTCCTCTTCAGTTTGTATATAATGCAAAAATTATTTTTCTAATTAAAGGATGAATTATGGAGATGGAATTAATTTTTCACAGTACAATAAAAACTCAGTATTCATAAGTCTCCATAATTCTGGAAGGAGCTTGTTTAACTCTCTGGAGCTGAAAAATTGCACAGTATCCACCCTCCACCATTTATCACACAGCCACCATATGTGTAGACTGAGCATTCAGGAGAATATGTCTGTGAGTAAACTTACTGAAAGAATTGAGAAAAAGAATGAGTTATGCATGGCAAAGGCTGAATGAAAGGGCAATAACTCATATTTCCTGAGTCACTTTTAAGTGTAATTTGCCAGAGAAAACATAAAATGAGAATTTTTGCCAGATTCATAAGAAAATATGTTCATATGATGCTCTGTGCTGTGTGTTGGGTTTGTGATTTTTTTTTTCCTGACATAGAAGGCAACACATCAAATCCTACTGATCACAACAAAATGGAGGAAAAGAAGTTAAAACATACTACAGAGCTTTATATAAATTTTCTGAGTAGCTGTTCCAGGGAAAAAAGTCACTGCATTTCCAGGAATTCTTTTCAGGGAAGAATGAGTTTACTTAAGAGATATTCTGTGAAGAAGGGAACTGATGAAAGCCAAAGCAGTGGTAATGCAAGCTGAAGAGCAAAAGTGAGCCCTTGAAAGCAAATGCTATCCCTGAATTTGAGACCACTGTAGCTAATCACCATAACGTCATTCTTGGAAGTGTTGGCGTATTTTGGTTTATACAATACTATTGGGTGAGAAGGTGATATTTTTAGATAGAAAGTCACTAGTTAGTTCCTTTTGTAAAGTTAAATTCTTATTTTTCTATTCTTTTATCTGTTGCTCTTAGTATTGCTTAATCATCTCTAGCAAGCTCTATTAAAGAGCTTAAAAAATGTGGAGTTTGCTTTTCTTTTGAACAGTAATTAAAAGGTTTAGACCAACTAATTGTTCTGAGGAAGAGAATATAATATACATACAATATAATCTACTGCTCTTGAAGGAATTTTTTTTTTTACACTTTAAAAAATTTTATATTTAGATTCATTAAAATTTTACTATTGCACTGGTATTCCTAGTTATATGATCTGATTTATGATATATATCTTATATTTAATATATGAATCTATCTATCTATCTATCTATCTATATATATCTATATATATAATTTGGGTGTAGCTATGTGATTTTTCTGCCATTAAACACTACTGAAGTTAAAAAAGCAACACACCTGTATGGCAGGTGAAGGAAATAAGATTTTAGATAGCTATACCAAACTCCAAAGGTTTGTAAAGGTTTTACTCTGAGGCTGTCTTTGAACATCTGGAGATAGATAAAAACTCAAATCCATGAAATTTTTCAGTAGTTATAGAGTTCCAGGCCTTGTTGAAAATTTTAGCAGGGTGTTCTGTAACTTTCTTCAACGCTGTATCTGCTCATTATTTAATGGTAATTTTGGAACTATCCCTTAGGCAGCACAATTGCTGACCAAACAGAACCATGAAATAAATGGAGAGGAAATTAAAGTCTTTTATATAAAACTCTAGAATTGTGTGCAGGCCTCAGAAACACTATGGGGAATTTCCCAGAAGGCAAATGTATTTCCCAGTTGATGAAAGCATTTTGGACTACTGAAAGATGAAGAGAAAAAAGTTTACAAAGAAAAAAGTCACAGCATTAAGTAAATAGCTCAATAAAGATATCTGGTGTAACATATGCACAAATATTTTATTGTAGAAAGGGGTATTGTGTTGTAACATTAAAACCAGTAGAGCACTTTAAAAAAGTTCTTCCAGAATAACCTTTTAAATTATTGATATTGTGATGCATTAAAAAGTCAAATATATTTATGGTTGCTTGATTCTCTCAGAAAAAGTCCCTGGAGAACTGAGGCACATTTGGAAGTACAGTAAAAGTAGGCTTTCTTCTAAAAATCAATAGCAAGTTAGACTTAATAACTGTAATAAAAAAAAGAGAAAATGTTCTTTGCTTTTCTGCAGGTACAAGAAAAGAATTTCTGTTATCAAAACTATAAGCTCTTTACTTTTTCCTTTCTTTAGAAATCAACAAAACCCTCCTTGTTCCCAACGCTCTCATCCAAAAAATCCATCGCCATTACGTTTCAATGTCCTTCCTATCCAGCTATCCGTGTGCCTTTTCCAGGATTTCCCTCAAATTGCTGAGGAACGTCCTAACATCTTGCTCTCCTCACCAGTCGTGGTTATCATCTGCAGCATGCAGAAAATATTACTGTAGAGGCTGGCCAGAGGAGCAGCAGATATCCCCAGGATTACACCAGACTCTGGACATGTATTGCCTCTAGTCCTTTGCCCTCCTTGTCGTAGCATTTGCATTTGTTGTAGAGCCCCAAAATGGATTTGTAGTGTTAAAGGAGAAGCATACAGAAAAGTGCTGCATTTTTTTTCTTCCGAATTTCTCTGTACAGAGGGGATATAAGACTTATCTTTCTTACAGTCTTAATATTGCCAGGAAATTTCCATGATGCCAAGAAATAGTGTTATCTAACAAGTTTTTGATGGGACTACCAAGAGCCTTCTCTCAGCCTTTCCAAATGTTTCATTTCTTGGGCCATATCCATCTATTACAGACAGCTAAAATCTACAGTTGTATCTATAAAAGTATATTTTATAGTATTTTTCTTCAAAAATATGGCAATTTATAGCTGTGGTCTAACAGGGAAAGATAATATTGTAGCTTCATTACAGGTAATATCTTCTTTTGATCCCAAATTACACATCACAAACTATTCAGGAATTTTATTATGCAGAGCAATTTTTTTCTTTTTTACACAATGTATATCCAGGTGTGTCCATAGAGACGTAGGACTGTTAGTTAATGAAATAAATTAAAACTCACTTGTTTAGGTTTAAAGAATTTTTTAACTGCATGAAAACTAAGGAAAACTTGCTTTGTTTACTTGACACATAACTTTTGCCTCCTTCTTGGCTTGGTCTGCTGCAGAATTCCACAGAATAAAATATGAAATACTGCTATTCACACTTTGTGGTGAAGTATATCATTCTTGAAAAACAATCTTGCTTAAAAATTATCAGAAATGCATTATTAACTCTCCTCATGCAAAAGAGTTCAATAAATCAGGAAGAATTTCACTATAATAAGAAATACATAAGATCAAAGAATTAAAGCTATTTTCCACTTACAGAATTTTTTTCCCCAAACTTTTTTTAGTTATTCCTTTAATTGGAAACAAATGTCCATGAAAGCCTATCCAGAAAACCAGGAGAACATGGGAAATTTTCAGAGCATGTTGATGAGGAAACAAATTTCATAGAGACACCTCTAGAAGCATTGTTAGGATGCTTATGGTGATATTACGTCATAGTAAGAGCTGGGAGCAGATAACAATGTTATGAAGAGTTTAATATCCACAGCAAATACCCCTTAATCTAGGCTTTAAACATGTTGATTAAAGCAATTCTATCTTGCTTCTTATCGCTGAAGTTCTAGTGCATTTAATTAATTCTTCTCCCCTGTGATGGCATGATGATCTCCTCTGCAGTCCGGCTTCGTGATTTTACGACATTAAAGAACCTTAGCCCATTAAGTGGGAAAAAAAAAACCCAAACCCTAAAGCTGCAGGTACTTTAAAACATGACTAAAAATGAAACTTCTTATGCTCCTTATAGCTGTCTCTGAGAAAAATAGCGCGATTTTCGCTAACATAAGCAGAATTTCCTATGATTGTATGTGCAGAAATTTACTAAGAAAATATGTTTTAAACAGTGTTTCTCTTCCTGGGATATTTACCTCAGAGTAAATAGGTGCTTATGCTTTTCACGCTGAGTATTCACTTTAGTTGACAGAAAAAAACATAGCACTATCTTTTACCAGAGTAAAGAAAAAAGGAGTCTTTTTTTGGTAACCTTAAATACTTGACTATAGCTTGATGGAAATATTTCAAAATTTCTTTTGCAGCTGTGCCTCACAGCATGGATTTTTTTTCGAAGGACTCTTCAGCTACATAAAGAGTTTCTATATTGCAAAGGTTTTTTTAAGATAATATCTTAAATGCTTACTCATACAAAGTACTTCAAAAGCAACTGCTAAAGTAGAAAAAGTATTATTAAAATGTATTTCTGCAAGAGTAATGGTGAACTTCAAAGGGAGTTTAAAGAAGAAAACTTATACCTGATTTCTTTTTATAATTGATTTTGTTGACTCTTAAGATACTTTGGAGTCTAAAACATAGAGTACCATAAATTATTTCTCGTCAAGGTGATTGTCTCCAACAGGTTCTAATTTAGATTTAAAATGAGAAAATGCAGAGGATGTCCCAGCCCCTACCCAGCAGTGGAGCACTGACACTGTTGTATTTTGCCTTCTGGCTGCAGGGACCACGTGTGGCTGGGATGAGTCAATAAAGGAGAATTGCATTGGGCAGGTGAGGACGAGGGAAAAGAGAATGAAGGTGGAGGGGCTGCTTTCCTTAAATAACTGTTCTTGCCTATTGCCTAAGAAAAATGCTTCCTGCAACAAGAAGGAAAAATTTCCAACTTTGATTAGACAGTAGTCACGCTTACATGTGATTCTTTAATTTTTATTTAAACAACAATTACAGGAAGAAAACACCTGTGTAATACAAAAGAAAAGCTGGCAAAGAACTTGAAATCAATTTTGTGATTGCATGTATTTGTCTTTATATATCCCAGAGACCTTTCTCCAGAAATAAAAATGTTATTTAATTATATATAAATTAATATGTTTTTAATTATATATAAACATTGTTTAAATTATAGTTGGCATATGTGTAATTTTATTTTACATACTATTAACTTTTTTTGCATCTTTTACATCTGAGAAAATAAAAAAAATGACTATTGAGTGTAGAAAAGAAAATCTTGTATGTTTAATTTTTCTTAGTGAGAAAATACTTGTGTCTTAGTTCCCTGAAAATATATGAAACAACAGGCAGAAAGGCTGGCCTTGCTGTATTATGTGACATCTTATGCAATTTCCCAGTTATCCACCATGCTTTCTGTTCAAAGTACTTTTTCTTCTGAAGGAAATTTTGCTTGTTATCATCTGGAAAAAAAAGTAACTTGTTAAGGATTTTTTCTTCCAATTTTTTTTACTGTTTTTGTGACATCTAGCAGTGCAAAAGATTGCTAATTACACCTAATTAGAAATCATTAATATGCCACAACAATTAAGCTCTATGACATTTTTTATAGACATAAAATCTGAAAAATAAATTTTGTACTTCAAATTGTTTTCTAACTTGATCAACAAGGAAATAGTAAGGGTTTGTATTTTCAAAATTATTTGTTTTCGTAAGTGTAATTTAATATCTTTTCCTGAGACTGATTATTAAAAACAAAGCTTCTTTAATCAAAGGGAGAGTTTATTTTATTTTTACTAATTTAATTTAATTTAATTTTTAATATGTTTTTTGGATCACGTTTTAGTGGAAATATATGCCAAATGTACTAAGTTGAGGTGAAGGATGAATGTTAGAAAACAGCCTTGATAAATTAAATTTTTTTTCTAATTTACTTTCTAATAGTGCCCTTCTTTAAACTTAAAGACCTTTTCCACTTTTATTAACTCTACCATCATGAAGCTATAGTAAATAACTCTTGCTCTTTATTACAGAATTAGTTTTTTCATGTAATTGTTCTGGCATAAATGTTCACTTGAGTTACAGTCTGGTTAGCAAAGAGACTTGCCTTCTGCCAGTAGTTCACTCAAACCTGTGCAGTTTTATAGGGGAGCGCAGGGAGACATCAGACACAAATACAATTGTGCAGTAAACATCATATAGGCAGTGAGATTTTATAGATGAAGAAGGAAGGCATGGCTTCCATAAAAACATAAAATGATTTAAAGAATAAATTTTACACACAGGATAAGAATACAAAAAAATTGCATTCTGAAAGGCTCAGGTTTAAAACTGCTATATCACAAAATATTAATTCATGCCAGACCATAGGTTATTGTTATGTAAACCTTCTGAGTCATCTACCAAAAGCTCAGCTACTACTGCCAGACAAACGTCTGTTCTTGGGTGATGATTGATGCACTGTGTATCAGCTGCAGTCAAAACAAATCATAGCAATTATCTAAATAGCAGGTGCAAAAATTTTTAATTAGATAGAAAAACCTTTGTAAAGTTTTTATGGTTACACATAAAAGCTTCTTAAGGTATAATATTTAAAATTTACAGTCACACTTCTTTATAAAGTTTTCCACTTCCCTATTCTTATGAAAAATAAACTTGTGCAAATATGATCTCAATAATATGAATGTACAGGGAGAATACAGAACTTTTTTCACTGCTGACAGAAGCAATTAATTAGTTTATTTGCAGTAATTAATTTGTAATGTCATTCTTACACTTTTGCACATTTTTCTATATTCACACAAGTCTACTGGCAATAAATTTAATGCACTAAAAATATAAGACTGGCAGACATGAAAGAGGCAACTCTTTATTGGTACCTCAAAGGAAAATGAGTGTGTTAGTTTCACAGAAGGATTCAAAACCACTTATGCAGGTGATATCCTTTGCAAAGGGGTAGATACCACTTGCTATTGTAACACTGACTTCAGCATTCACTGCATGGCGCTCAAATGAAAAATATGGCCATTCATTGTGGTGTGAGGATTTGAGAAATTCCACCATGCTGTTTCATTGTTCATATATTTACCCAAACACATTGCATTCTTCCATACAACACACTTAACTTGAAATCTCAGAAATTTCTTCCTAAACTGTGAAAGCAAACCTGAGCGCTGCTGTCTGAATATGCAGTAAAATGCTACCCCCAGCATGTGCCCGGTTTTCAGCATGCTCGACCCTCTCCATCCAAGCCCCGTAAAGATTTGGTTTTTGTTGTACCCAGACCCACCCTGCCAGGAAGGCTGTGCTGCTCACAGCAGCTCTTCGGCACCGAGCACCCAAGCTCAGAAAGTGCTGCAGCGCTGTGCGCTGTGGCTGCCTGTCATCGCTGGGCATTCTGTTACTGCTGACCCATTCAACCTTTTTTTCTGCATTCCCTGCTCTTGGCAGTTGAAGATCCTTTCTTCCAAGCTATTCTGAATTCTAGGCCATAAGAGGGACTTCTTCTGTGATGTGTGCAATGTAACTGAGAATGAGAGGGGTTTTCGTAGGCAGACTACAAATCTGATGTCTTGTGATCTTTCCTTTGATTTATTTTTAACTTACCTTTGCAGTATGCTTTTCATATTTGAAAGTCTTAGTCTTGGTCTGCATTGGGCAATTTCCAAAAACATTTAATTTTTTTTTTTTTTTAAATCGGTGAACACTTACTAGGGAGATAACTCTTAATTGTCTTCCCTGATTTCCAACATTAATATTCAAGTAATCTATGAAGAAATTTACCCTTTCTCTTACACCTTCCAGTCCTTCCTGATGTTCAATGGCCATCAATACTGTTCACCATTGTTGTGTGGTATTGACAATTATAAAAAGATATTTCTTCTGCAATTTGACAAAAAATTGAATGAGCTGAAAACAATGCAGGGTAGGTCATGCCTGAATTTTAAACAAAGGCTTAGCAGGGAATAATTTGGCTTCATAAATGTTTTTAATTGTCACTGCTCTGAAGTGTTCCCAGGGGTAGGAGTTTGAAAGTTCTAGCTGATCTACAGCCTGCAAAGCCTTTCATAGCAGGTAAAGCTCCCTTACATTCCTTGCTAATAAACTTGGCAAGAACAGAGGTTTTTAATAGTAAGACTAGATTATCAATCGTGCCTAAGGTGAGAACACACAGCTCCAGTCTCCTGGGATGCCAGCTCCCTATCAGTTTTGGACTAGACTCAGTGGCTAATGTGTGATGCTTGACCTAGTGGGCAGAGTGAAAAAGAGTAACCAAAACAAGCATGAGGGACATTTTACTTCCCTTTAATAATCAGAATGTGGGTGTTGATCAGGGAGCAGACTCTGCAATAGAGATAGAACTTTTTCCTATAGCTAGTAGAAAGAGAACAGAAGAAGGTTAATTACCAGCTGTTTGTACAAAGTAATATGCATATTTCACAGGAAAATCCCAGGAAAATGCCTTGCCTAAGAACTGAGTACTGCCTAAGTATTGAATTGGTCTTGAAATTTCATTCAGTTTTGTGTGAAGTCCAGCAAGATGCTGAGCTGTCTTTGCTGAATATCACCACCAGAGAAGTCCCTCAGCACTTTGCAAGTTCAGTAATGTTTGGAGTCTTTACCTGTAGATTCATGGATCACAGCTGTACTACAATCAGTGACTATTCATCAATACCAATTTTAGTCTAAAGGTGAAAGTAGTTTTGTCCAATAATAAGATGAAAACAATTTTTTTACACATGCTGTTAAAATACTTGTTCAGTCATTTCATTTCCATAAAACAAATGTTCCTGTATAGCCTAACAATCTTTAATGAATATGCTTTACCTAATGTATGATACCTTTTCCAGTTTAAAATGTGTTAAAAACTTTTTAATTGACAGTTTAGCTCTTGCTCAGTGTCTTTAACCACAAGTTTTATTCAAATATTTTTAAAGAGATGAAGTGGTGTCACCTACAAGGCTTAAATTATAACAATATTGTTGTCCCTGTTGATTTCTGGTGAAAACAACTACCTTGAGATGAATAGAATGGTTTGTGACTACAAAATATTTTCCATTCCTGAAGCTAAGCTAGACTCCAGATCCTGTGAAGAGCTTTGTAAGCACAAAACCATGTTTGTGTAACACAGTCTGGGAAAATGCATCAAGAAGTATCCTTATGACTTTAAATCAGGTATTTTAAAAAAATGATTGTTTTAATACCCTTTGCCTGACTATTACAATATTTTCTATAAGAGATTGATGGAAAATATATTTGTGAAAATAACATATTGGGAACATCTATATGAAATAGACTATAATACATTAGCCTTCAGCAAACCCACTGGAAAATGCCATAAAAAAATAAAAATATCCCAAAAATCAAATACATTGTCAATGTTTAGATTGATCTAGACAACTTGAAGTTTGATATCATAGAGTTAAGAAATGTATTTCAAGCATGATTATGGGTTGTGATAAATTAGCCACATCTTTCAGCGTACACTCCAAAACCAGATGACTGCAGCATAAGAAGCAAGGACCCACAAAGTATACACCTGATGACTGCTGAAAGATCCCAGCAAAGAAAACAGAGAAAAACATTCTGCTAACATTAATTTTTATTTTTTTAAGAAGGAAAATATGTGGCACCAGGAACAATTTTGTTAAAGTGTGACACACGGTATGTCAATATTGTGGAGAAAAACAAAATTTCACCTATGTCTCTTGCTTAGAAACCTGTTTGGTTTTCTCAAACCTCTCACTGTGCTTGTTGTCTGTAGAAGACATGAGCAGACAGAGGCAGATTTACTATTATCTTAGACCTTGCTGCACAAACCACAAGTTCATTCTGTCTCTTGTACAAACCATGAGTTTTGTGAGGACATTTGACAATCTGTTTCCTCCTTTCTAGCTTCAACAGGACAACAGGAAGGTAATATTCTCATATGAGCTATTGCTTTTCACATATCTTTGCTTCCTGAGTATCTTCCTGCCTTTTCTTCAGACTACTTTCCAGACGAGGTATCAGCATACCCTTATTCTAAAATATCACTGCATCTCTCAGGAAAACTTGTTCTGTGACTCATTTTTCCTGCTCCTTTAAGTTGGATGTAGAGACTCTGTAGAAGAAACAGTAGACTGAAGTTGTGTTTATGCCTCCTAAAAGTAGCCTCCTAGAAACGCTCTTCCTCTAAACATGAAGATTTTATTTCTTACTTGACAGTACAACTGCTTCTGTCCTACATTCATACATGCATACGTATATATATGCACATATTGGTATGTATGTGTGTGTATATATATATATATATATATATATATATTTATGCATATATGACTTCCATATTACTGCACATCCCTCTTTGGGTCTCTCAAAAAACTGTGTGATTTTTATTTCTGAATTATTCTAGTCCAAGCCTGAAAGTATACACTTGACAAAGGACTCTAATACAATGTCAAGTAGATTACAGTCTAGTTATTTTCTGAGCCATACAATTAAAAGGGATTTAACAGCGTTGTGGCCTACATTTGCTGTCCTCACTCATTATTCAGGCTCCTGTCATGCTGTGTATTCACTGGAGGTTTTAGGAAAGGAGTGGCAGAGCAGACTGGGTCCTCACATCTCAGAGAATGGTTGCCCTCAGGACATGTTGTACTGTAATGTGATGGAGTAGAAATATAAATAATGTCAAAGAAAAGAAAATGCAGCAGCTCCTTGAGTGTTAAAATTGAGAGTTCAGTCATGAAAAAATATCCTCTAGAAGTATGTTCATCTTTGATCTCTCTCAGATCCTGAGCGGATTTCTCTTGTTATATTGCAGATGAGCAAAATAAATTGAATTCTTAATATCAAATCAATTCCAGGATACAGAAATAAATGTTCAAGTATTCCCGGAGTGTACATTACTGTGTTGTGTGTAAGGAAAACTACAGCTACAATACTTTTCACAATAACTTGTACTCAGAGGCCAGCTGCACTGCACATGGAGGACTGCCTTTAGAAGCATATAGAGATGCAGAGGGGTTTTTCTGCCTTGGGATGAGTCATGGCATCTTCTGTGGCCTCTTCTGCTTTAGGGAATTAGCTCAGCTGATTGGGGGTACCCGAAAATCATTATGTAACTACTCAGGTTGTTCCTAAGCAATACAATTCAGAAGTAAAATGAGGCAATACCCTGGAGAGAAGTAGAATGAGGCAAGACCCTGAAGTGCAATGAGAAGCAGCAGGAGGGAGGGAGGCATATTGGGTACTAAAATGTTTAAATCAGAAAACAATGTGCCTGCCTTTGAAATGTCACTCCAAGGTTTAATCAATCATTAAGAATGTAAGTAGTGGGCTTTTTGTGTTTTCAGTAGGAAGTTTTCCATGTTTAGGTTAAAGTAGAGCCTCCTGTATCTGCTGACTAACTTCATCTTTATAAAGTAGTGTAGAAAACATGCCTAATTCTGATTGTTCTCTGGAGTCAGTGTCCCTGTAGATCATTATGCAGGATTAAACATAATGATCTGCATGGCAGAAGTACAGACATAACTTTTAAATATGTGATGTGTGCTAGGTTTCCTTATAGGGAACCAGAGAGTAAAACGAAAGAGTAAAAGATACACTTAAATGTACAGTATGTAGCAATGAATAAATACAAGCAATTTATGTAAGTAAAGTGTTCTTTTCAGTGACAGTGCTATTGAGAAAATACTTTAAATGTAACCTCATCTTACATACACATAATACAAAATCTTATTTGCTTTTATTTCTGACATTGAGAATCTTTATGTCTATATATTTTAAGATCCCGCTAAGGTTATGTGTACTTCTGAGTTTGCTCACTTAAGTAGAACTCTTGCTCTGCATTGGTATGCCATTAACCCACTACTGCAATGAAGTAAATAATCCAGAGGTTAAAGTTTATAGCTTGATAGTGGACTAGATTAATAGGAATTTATTAATGGCATTCAAGCAATTAATGAATATTAACTGATTGCTTTGAAGCTGAAGACATTTGTTTGTTAATTCTAACATTAAAAGATAACTCCCCCACAAAACCAAAAAGAATCGTATTTGTATGACTGACACAAATTTCTTGCTGCACCCTTCCCAAAAATAGAAAGCATTGACTAATACAGCAATTAGAAGTGCTGCTTTCATCAGATAACTAAGATTTGTAGTTATGTGTTTCAGGGCCCAAATCCAACAAATCACTTAAGAGCATGATAAAAGTTAAGCTTATGCTTAAGAGCTTTTCTGGATCAGGTCCTGAGATATGAATATTCACATCTCATGACTTAGAAACATTAGTTAGTTTTCTTAAGAACTGTTAGGAAATATTGTCTCCTGGTACAGAAAAAAGTGATGGTTGGTTTTCTGGCATGAGCTACTCCCTTTGTCCTAAACAGCGGCTCCTGCGTACTGTGGAGGCAAGGATATTGTGCTTGGCTTGGCAGACAATTCGACATTGTGTTGTGTATACTATTCTGTTAATAAAATAAATCTCAATGTGTCCCTTTGCAGTGTGGCTCTCAGCGACTTATAAAATAACTCAACTGAGAGTCATCTCAACAAAGCATCTCAGCCGAGATTTTGGCAATACATAATCCGAATGATAGGGTGTTAAACATAAATATTAAAGGGAAAAAAACCTCACGGGTTTTCTAATCAATTGTTTGTCAAACTATGGCATGTAAATTATTGCTAGCCTGAGGAAATTTAGTTTGTTTTACCAGTAGTGTAGAATTACATGTTATTCTTTTACATTTCCATTTTCACAAACATATTAATACAAGTTTCAGTAAAAAAAAATTGTTTCTACCACAGTTAAACAATAGGTCTCTGATTCTGATTGAACATGATTTCACCTTCAGTGTGTTTGTTCTCAGCACCCCTCTTCTAATTTAACAATAAAATGAAATGAGTACGTCAAAGAACTAGAGTGTGACAGTAAAATCCAATACGGAATCAATATTCCAGACAACTGAAAGAAACCTATATTTCTTTCTCCCTTTCATGATTGCTCCATTCTTCAAACTTTCATTTTCAAAAGCCTGAAGAGAAAAGAATTTACCAATATGAGCTGGAAACCATCAGCAAGGCAAGCCAAGTGGAGAGGCATTTCAGAGATACACAGGAACTACAGAACAAACTTTTGATCCTCTGCTGTGTACAATCTGGTTTAAAATATTTATTTTGATCTCAAATAAGTCCAGTTCTCTAACCCTAAATATTTGGTCACTGATATATCACTCAGGTGATACTGACTCCACTTCTGACAGGAAATTCCATGAACATATCAGTCTGATGAAATATTCTTAGTAATGTACTCTGTAATTCCCTTTTATTGCCATCTTCATATACATTATATTTGAATATATCCTCCTGGAGAAGTCTTAAAATTAGGAGGTTTTATTTTTTCCTTTCCTTACTGTTTCTCAAAACTGTGTTTATAAAGATGGTTTAATGTCTTGTGATAAATCAGCTGTGTTGGATTTTATTACTGTGCTTTTTTGCCTATCTTCTCACCAATGCCTTTCTGCTATTGTATTATACAGAGCTGAACACTGTAGGATACATTTTCATTTTCTAAACAGAGTCTCCTGAAAATGTGGACAGAAATTTGCATTAACTTCTACCTATTCAAAATAGAATGAAAAATATTTAGGTCTAAGGAAAAAAATCTTTTATTATTAAACCAAAATATGTCACTTACCAGAGTACTCCATTCTTTGCTAAAACTCAGGAAACTGTTAGCATAATTAAACCAAGAAAAGAGTGCTATTTTTTGGACATTTAAGTTGACGTACACCTAGAAAGAGATATTACTTGTTAGTACACTAAGCCTCAAAAGTCAATTTCCCTTTTACAGGCAAATGGAAAGTAAATCACTTTATACCATTTTGCTGAGAGCAAAGAATGTTTAAAATAATAATGTCAATACAGCATGATATTTTCTCCTCCATCGACTCTGATGTCATGTTTGGTACTATCTTATGGTATTATAGGTCCCAAGATGAAGTGATTGCCATATGAATCATTTTCACTTTGACCCAGGAAAAATTGGGAAATGATAGGCTTATCTAAAGGATTTATCTTCTCATTGTTGGAAAGTGTAAAGCAATCTAAAACTATTCTTTAATGATGCCTCTTTATATGCAATGCAGCTCATGAAAAACATGACCTAGTACTATACTATGAATAATGCTGAAATGTAACATTAATGAAGCACATGTGTTTGCCATGAAAACTGATAATAATGAGGATGCCCAGTGTCTAAAAACCTGGTTTAATACATCAGACATATCTATTTTGACAGTTACCACTGAAAAATAGATATTTACCAGCAGTTTGGTGTATGATGGTTTTTCTTGAGAGTTATCAATCATTAGTGTCTGGGGTCCCAATTTTGTGTCAGGTCTTAGGAAAAATATCGTGTCTATGGTGCTGAGTGCCTTGTAGCTTTTGAATTACAACAGAGTATTATTGCAGACTGTCAGCAGCCCTGCCTTTCCTACTGTGTTCCCATAATATAATAATCTGCCCTGGAAATGGTAAGCTACTTCTTCCTTGGGCTGTGCCTGTCCAAAGTTTTACTCTTGGGAGACCATAAATAGTGTCAACAGATCAAATGGAATTACCTGAAAGGAGAAGCAGAACAGGTCAGACCAATGCCCAGCTATTTCTGATTAATAGATCTTATACCCAGATGCTTCAAACTGGAAAAAAAATATTTTCCAGGTATTCTGGGAAAGAACATTTCCTGGATTCAGTGCAACATGCTTTTAATTACACAGCAGAGAATCAAATCATCACAGATAAGCTTTGCCAAGTTAACTTTTTAAATTAGCTTTACAATAGATTTATATTGCCCGTGGCTATGCAGCAGCAGAGTAAAGCTAAGCCTGTCTGATTTTCAAGCCATCATAATTTAAAGATCTATAATTAATATTTAATGAAGAAGAATTTATAGGAAAAGCTTCCACAACCATTGAACAAGAGACTTTATGAACAGGTTCTTTTTTTGCTTTGCTATAAGCTCTTCAGCTTATCCTTTCATTTTATAGGCTGATGCAGCATGTTAAGAGGAAGTTGGGTATTTTTAGAATGTTTTTATAAAAACCCCTAATATTAGAAATACTTAATGGTTTAGATTTACAGGGGATGGCTGTTGAATTTTCTGAAATGTATATAAATTCGTATTTTAATGAGGAAATTATTTATTGCAAGAAGAATGAGAAAAAAATATCAAGTCTTTATGTCACTAACATTGATTAACAAATTAGAGCTTCAAAGCCTACCTCCCTTTTCTGTGTAAGCACTAAGTTAGGGCATGAAAGCAACACTGTGAATAGGGCTGGATTTCTGTAATGCCTTGGCGAAGTGTGATGAAATATTAATCTGACAACTGCTTTAGATCTGCCTGAATACAAATATTAGAACATAACTTGCAGTCTGACTTAAATACTAACTAATGAGAACTGGTAAATATTGTGAGTCTGATGAGAAATGGTAGGGCCTGAATTAGTTAAAACCTTATTTTAACATCCTCATAGCTACTCTGGGAAAGAGTGTTGCCAATTAGAGGTCACAGAGAGGGGCTAAACACATCTGCGATATCAGAAAAATTGAAGTTTGTAAGAAAAAAAGAATAATTAGAAATAGTAAAATTACTAGAGAAGGCAAATTAATATATCTGGAGAATCCACATTTTCTTGGAGAATTAATGTCTGCATTCATCTGCATATGACTGGTAACGCAAGAGATGCCTGAGTGCTGAAAAATTCGTAGAATGGTTCTGCAAAGGTAGGTTATTGTTCCTGTGTCTGCTGCCCAGTGCAACTGTGAAAAGAGGCAAAAGAAATGTTGGAAAAGGACACAGCCAAAGAAGTGTTATGGAAAAGACATCTCTCTCAAACACTCAGGCATGGAAGATTTTACAGACTTTATTTTGGGGGTCATCAATCTCTAGCCACAATTTCTCCCAGCATCTATTATAGTTTTTTGTCTCAGAGTTCTGCCTACACCATTTGAGCTACTTGCCTTATGAACAATTCTGAGTTCAGATCAACACGTGTGAAAGCTGAAGCTGGACTCTAGAACACCTGTAATTTTTTTTCCATCTCCTCTCTAGAATAGAACTGTTCTCAACACCACTTTTTTGGTTGAGAGGGTCACATGCTGTCACTCTTGCCCGTTGAAGATATTACATTTTATCAGTCAATTAAATATTCATTGAGGCATAGAAAAAGCATAAGAATGACCTCTGGTGTTGACAGAGAGCTTGGATGAACAGACCCTGTAAGTGAGGCAATATCAGTATTTAAATATTGAGTGATCTTGTCTTGGAGAGGTGATGAACTTGAATTATGCAGAGGGATTATATTGAATTATACAGAGGGTTTATATATAAACATATTATACCTAAAGTGAAATTATAAAAAAGCCTCTAGGAGAATGTATTAAGCCTGCTGATAATATACCAACAAAAGTCGTTAAAATTCTATTTCATTGATGCAGTAAATATAAAATTTGTGAAAACATAACAAGAGACTAATATTCCTGATTTGAGAGTAAACAGTTTTGCACAAGATCTTTCTCTTCAAATATACTTATCTTTATGACTAGAGACAGTGAGTTTCACTCGCTGAAGAGGTACCTTGCTACTTACAAAGTGCAAGACTCGAGTATGGTACCAACTCCATAGCTGAAAGGATGATTATCCCAGCTGCAACCAAATGTGCAGTGTCTGACAGCAACAGTGAGCAGAAAAGGAAAAGCCTACAAGAACAAAACAAGTGATACGCATTCCTTAAATTTAGGACCAACAAGGTCATGAAGCAGAAACAATAGGTCAAAAAAACCACTGTATAATAACAGCTGAGGAAGTTTCATACTTAATTCCTCCATCCAAGTTAGAGTATGTATACTTCCATTGTGCCATTTCTCTGTTTCCTGAGCTGAAAATCCTGTTTTTACTTATTTATTCCTTTGCTGTAAGATGCCCCATAGCACTAATCATGTTCGTTGCCTCATACATAGCTTTTCACTATGTACTGTTTTTTTTCTAAGTTGGGCCAATTGATATTCACAGAATTCAAGATGTGGGCACACATTTATTTTCTCTATTACTTTCTCTTTTGTTTTATATAATTCCTAATATTTCTATCTACCTCTTCATCAGTGAGCTAACATTTCCAGAATATTCCCCACAATGAGTCAGATAATACTTTCTTGAGAGGTAAGAAAGAGTTCAAACTCTATGTCTGCAGTTAGTCTTCCTAATGTTTATATGAATTCAATTATAGTTCTTATCAGACACAAAAAGCCCAAAACATCTATCAAGGTGGAGTAGTTTGTCTTCTCTTTCAGTTTTTTCATTAAAAAATGGTTAGAGGCTGGGTAATCTTGGACATTAAAATACAATGTAATGAAGTGTAGCTTCTGATAAATACTCTTTCAGACATTTTGGAGTAACGGGAATGGAATGGAATGTGAATACTGCTGCTACTGACTATGTTTAATTTTACGCAAATAACTTCTCAAGTGTCAAATTCATTTGCAATCTAAGGTGGTTCAGTAAAATATCTATGATTTGGAATGATTTTTCATGACTTCACTTTAAATAACTTGGACTTTGAAATGAAAATCCATTGAGATTGTATGAACACTAGGAAAATTTTCCACTTTCCTGATGCTATTTACTCCTGTAGCTCTAGCTATTTTTTCAAGGACTTTAAACCATTAAAAACATGAATATTTCACACTTCTCCCACAGCAAAGAAATTAATTCTCTTCTAGCGAAAGCCGCTTTTTATTTTGTGAATCAGTACTGGAAAACTGAAATCCCTGATGTGGTAGTGTTGGAAGGAGTATCATTCACAGCAATGGGTAAACCAGACAATTTTATAGAGTTCTAATTTTTTAACAGTATCATATTAAGTGTTAGCTTTGAGGCTGATTGCTCACTATAGATTTTCTGCTTTTATGTCTAGCAAAAGGCAGAACAGACCTGCTGTTAATAAATTGTTCATTTTCTGTTGCTTGAGAGAACTGGAAATCTACATATACATGGTATTAAAGGATGATGCTTCATATCAGGAAGAAATTTGAAGATATGTTCTATTACTTTGATATTTCTCTCTTCATTTTCCTGATAAAATGATTCCCTAAATGCATTACAATATATGTCAAAGTTTGGTATGTTGATGTTTTACTGTTTCAAGTCTTTTACAATGCTGTCATAAAGGTACAAGTCTCTTTCCTATTACTTTTGCAGGCACTTTTACTACTTACCAACTTTCTACAGGAGTCTATCTTCCCTCTGAGGATTTAAACTAAAGCACATTGTTTTCAATTTTTTTTTTCTCTATCAAGCTCATAAATGTATTTAATTCATAAAATATATAGTTTAATTAGGTATATCTAATCAAAGAAAGGATTTAATGAAAAAAATTTCTCCCCTGTACAGATGTATAGCATACCCTTGAAGGTCACAAAAATGCCAGTCTTGACATAGATCAGATGAGATACCAGGCAAGAAAAATAATCTAAACCCCTCTGTTATGTTTCTTTCGAAAATTGGATTTTTTCCTGCATTGCAATAGTTTGAATACATCCTACTACAATAGGGATTTTTTTTAGGTTTTAAATTCTTTTCTCTTCCCTCTAACAATGAATGAATCAATAAGAAATGACTGTCAGTAGAGCTTCTGAGCTTCAGAAACAAATTAATTGCTTTACCTAAAATTAGTAGACTTCCAGGATAAAAATGAGAAAATTGCTGTATTTATGACCGAAAGTATAATTTGTACAAAAGGAACCAAATGTTCTTTAAAGATCATCTTGTGCCTTTGGTGGTGGTACAGTTCTAGGTAACTCTCATATCAAATAATTGCAGCAAGCAAATGGACAAACCCTTGTAGAGGTAGGCATAATAGAGAACACAGAGAATGAATATGGCATTCCATATGTTTACTGGTTTCCATCTGAACCAGTTATGATGCTGTGGTTTAACAAATTTCTGGTACTTTTTGGGATGATTTTCACAAAGTTAGTGATGCATATGTACTTACAAACATCTTCATCTTTGTCTTCTTATAAATATGTCTTTTGCAAACTGTTTATGTTCAAGAATTGAAAGATCTTAGTGCCTGTTGGTGAAGGAATTTTCATTTTCAAAGAATTAAAAACAAGATGGAAGAGGATCATTTACAAAATGACTCTTGTCTGCTGTTCAGTTGACATGAGAGCAAACACAACTTGCAAGACATAAGGGTGGAACATTTGAGTCACTGGTTACAAGCTTCAATACCTCCTAATGAATATTCAGATGTTAATTTTAGAGAGTCTATAACATGTGGTAAAAAAGCATGGCATGAATCATAACAGTGAATAGTATCTGGTACTCAAACATCATATTTTATCTGATGATCTCAAAGTACATTACTTATATTTAATTATTTAACTCCCGCAACATCCTACAGAGGTTGGTAAATATAAATTTACCTTGTAAGAGATAGTTGTCGTGGTCTAAGCCCAGCTGGCAAATAAACACCACAATTAATAAGCTTGCACAATTCCACTTCTCCTCTCCACCCCAGTGGAACGGGAAGAAAAATCAAAAGTAAAGCTTGCGGATTCAGATAAGAAGAGCTGGATAATTGAAAACAGAATATAATAATAATAGTAAATATAAAAAATAATTATAATAGAAAGGGAAATAATAAACACAAAAACCTGATACACAATGCAATTGCTCACCACCTGCTAACCAGTGCTTGAGCCCTGTCCTTGAACACAAATCTGCCTCCTTCTGGATAGCACCTCCAGTTTATGTACTGAACATGAAGTTTGGGTCACCTGTCCCGGCTATACTCCATAGGTTTTCTTTGTGTACCTCCTGAGTGACAGAGCATGAGACACAGACCAAAAAGAAAAAAGAAAAGTTAAAAAGAAAAAGAATTTTAAAAATCCTTGATTTAGGCTAAATATGACTATGCAAAAACCCAAGAATTTGGTTATCCACATTGTTTATCTACAATTGTTTGCATTGGTTATCCACAAATTATCTACATTGTTCCCATTCTGAATGCCAAACACAGCAACGTATGAGCTACTGAGAAGACATGAACTTTAATTTTCTTTGGAGGAAGATCTGAAAGAAGCTGTAGTAGTTTTGTAAATCTATTTATGACAGTTTGAATATTCTTAGTTAGGCAAGTCTTGCCTTTCAGTCTGTGAGGGAGAATCCTGTATTGGTACACTAAATCCTGTTTGCAGCAGGTTTTTGGAGATATGTAAAGAGAAGGAGCGTTGTTTTCCATGAGAGAAATTGGTGACGGATTAAAAATCAGGTCTTCCTTTCCTTTGCTGATTTCCCCACCATTAAGCCAGGATTTTAATATTGTATTCTTGAGACTAGTATTTTTTTCTTGATGTTACTAAGCAGTGATATTTCTGAAGTTCACTGTCAGTTACGCGCACACACATGAAGTTCAGCTGGGTTTTGGTCCAGTTTCAAAATGTAACACTTCAGTCCCTCTGATCTGAAAAGGTAATTCTGATCTTCAGCTGTTCATTGCTAAAAAATTTTATTGTAAATTTTTATTTCATATACCATTAAATAGATTAACTGACTTACTTCACTCAAGGATATATGAAATCTCCTGGCAATCACATTTTCTGGTCTCAGCCTGCCCTGCTCCACCCTGCAGTACTACTTCATGAGCATGTTTTGGTAGAACACAATTTAACGAATTCTTGGCCTTCTTGGCACTGCCTCTTGACACATTTATTTTATATTATATGGGATTACTGTGGTAATTTTCCTGGAGTCTTTTTTTTTTTTTTTTTTTTTTCTGGACTTGTCAACAACCCTCTGGGCTCTTTTGGCTCTTGGAAACACCCTGTTATTTTTGTAGAATTCTCTTCTGTGACCTTTTTGATCTCGACAAATCTGTAAAATGCAACCCAGCAATAAGCTGTGGTTTAGAGGCATACTGTTGCCTGGAAATACCAACATTTTTTCACGGGATAAAATGAAATATTACTTAAACATAAGAATTTGTTTCCCAATGATCTGTCTTACCTGTGATACAAATAAATTCTAATCAAGTTTGACTTACTCATGATCAGTGTTTTTGTCTTTTTAGAAAACTTCTTTGAGGATATTTTCATTACAAAGCTATTTCAGTCTGTTTTAATAGGAGAAAAAAAATCACATTGTAAACAGAAAACATGTCTTGGCTGTAATAATGCTCATATGTTTTATTTCCTGTTTCTTCTAACTATCAACAATGGATAACCAGACAATATTCATGTTACAATTTCTTTGCAATTGGGTTTCCAAAAACCAGATTATGTTAGTTTTGTGACTTGAGAGTTCTCTTCTTTGTTGAAAGTACATTGTTCAAAATCCTAAACTGTGTATTTTAGGAGCAGTCCTGTGCAAAGTGTTCTGGGAGTTGATGGAAATCCTGATTCCAGGTCTCTCCTTACATGTAGTTTCTCCCAGTCAGGAATGACAAATACAATTCAGGCTTTGTTTGAAAATGAGAAGTGTTGTTCTCTAGCACAAGTAACTTGCATGTCATTGTTTCAGTGACTTTGAATTGTCTGATGGTATTTAGGTCATTCTGATTAAACAGAAAAGTCTTAAAAATTTAGCAAATTTTATGAAATTTATACTGTCTGACAGAGCAATGTTGAATTTCATTCTCCAATATCTGTTCATATGAAATTTATATTCAGAATACAAGATGAAAAGAGAAAGGTTTCTTTTGTGAAAAATTAATTTTGAAGACCTGTTTTTGTCTTTAAATGTTTTCCACATAGAAGCTCAATTAGACAGATTTATTTCTGAATATCAAGCGTTATAAAACTCCCTCAATTTTCATGTTTCTCCTCTGCTAAATTTGAAGGTCCTAATCACTATTCAAGTGTTTCTTCCTGTTGAAATGTTCAAAGAGGAAGATATATTTTACTGGAACTTTAAGTTTTAGAATAAAGAGTTGGTAATTTTTTAATGAGCTCTGAAAATAGAGATTTTTTTTCCCAAAAGCAACTGCATTTACTAAATTAAGGTTATATATAAATTTTCCTTTACTTCTTGAAAGTGCAACAGAAGACCAGATATAGATGTAGATATAGATAGATAGATAGATAGATAGATAGATAGATAGATAGATAGTTTTTTAAAAAATTTGGAACTATTAAAAATACATGTGGAAGACTCTTGAAAAGGTGAAACTAACTGAAACCATGACGAAAATTCTTCTTGCAACAGCTGTAAGCTTCTTCATCTATTCCAAAGAATAAGACTTTGCTGTGGTCTGAGCTTGGAAGCATCTGCCTTTGCTTTTGCAAGATAGTCTGCTCTAATTGTATTTCATAGGCCAGTCACCAGAGGAAATCCAATTACAGCAATAAATTATGGTGTCTTAAATCATATCAACCTATCCACTGACATGAACTACAAATAACAATATGAAAAAAATTACAGAGAAATTTATTTTTTAAAAACTTCTTGCATGTTTTTTCACTTCCACAGCTGTCATAATGACTTAGATATGGAGTAAGACATACAGCTAAATTCAGAAATAAATTCCACTGCTTGCAAGCGTGAAAATCTGAGAAAGCTTGTTCATACCTCTGTTCATTTATGCAGTTTTGGCCAGTAGGAAGGTGGCACAATGCACACACAAGGCACAATGCATGTTGAATAATGTAGGAAGAGAGGGCTGCACCCTGTACCCGAGGGCTAGCAAATTCACGCACACAATCCCTGTCCAGATTTTAGCTTCAAATGCTTAGGCATGAAAGTGCTGGCCCAGGATTTTCTTCACTAAGCTCCAAAGTAAAAAAAGAATAAAATTCAGCAAAGAGCTCTGCTGTTTGCAACAGTTTTGGGTGTTGAGTTGGTTTTATAAGTTTGGTATAGTTGGCCAACTTATTTAGCTTGGAAAAAAAATGCTTTGCAGAAATTTTTTTTTTTTCTGTCAGGTGGAGTGAGAAATACACAACCTGGGGACTTGGATTACATCCCTCCTTTCATTTAACACAGCCCTTAGCCACAGGGCTCTCTACCACTAACATTGGTTAATTGGAAGGTAAGTACACGTTGCATGCCAAATGTGTCTGAAAGATACCTCCCAGTTAAAAAGAAAAAGTTCCACATTCATGCCTTGAAGCCTGAGACTATCCAAAGATGCATATTGAGTGTGAAGAAGTAAACGAGGACAGATGATTCGATTTTAGCCTACAGAGACCTTAAGTGTACAGTGAATATTTTCAGACTTCAAGCTCCACACAAGTAACCCCAGAAAAAAAATTCGTTGTGATTTCAATATTAGAATTTATGGGATTTGTGATGACAAAATAAAGAGTCTATGGTTTTTACTGGGTAACAGGATTTACCACACTGAGATTAGCATTAGCATACCTTGCAAGAAACTTATGTAACCACTACTGTGCAATAACATCCCTGAAGCTTGTTACTACTCACAGAGTATCTGTGAATCCACCTAATTTCTCCAGACTTTTAAAATGCCATTTTAGAAGATTACACATGTCATATTGACCTACAGATAAGACTGGACCTTACCCAGATTATGCAATTCTAGGGCAAAAAGGAATTTTAGTTGTTCAGATCTAGTGGAAGTTTTTATTTCATTTTTTGTTGGATGATGCCAGCTTAAAACTCAAATGTGAAAATGCAAGAAATTTTTTCATACTGATCAGCTGGGGGCAAAATTTCAAAAATCTAGGAGGAAAAATATCTCAAAGAAACTAATTTTTATATTTAAAGAAGATGAAAGTCAAGATTTCAGTGAGATTTATCTATTAGAGCACTTATGAAATATAGAAGCATGCTGAATCCCTCCTCCAAGTAGATTTATCTAAGAATTTTTACACATCTGAAAATGACGTGTAAACAGCTGTAAATGATATAAACAGCTACTAAACCCCAGTGTTTTCTACCTAATAAATATTCTATGAATAACAAATTTAATTGCTCTTGAGAAGAACTCTTTAGCAAATGATCCCCATAGTCTACAGTGGAGACAATTCCATAGACTACAAGTTTTTGCCAGCCTACATTTGCTGCACCATAGTGGAGGTGAAATATTTTATTAGGTTGAGGAAAGCATCAAGTGTTCGTCAGCTAACTATGCATATTATAATAAAATCACATGGTCACTGTAACTTTTTATTGAGTATATCTTTCTTGTAAAAGCAAAGGTGATGATTCTTGCTACCAAGACTGATCAATTGTTACCAAGACTACATCAATTTTGACTTGCAGCTTCTCTAGTAATAACTCATTGTTCTGAAAATTCTGTACAACTGGAAGGAAAATAAGTTGTAGACGCCCTTATACTTGACTGTAAAGATGGTGAAGAAGAGTTTTATTTTGCGTTTAATTTTCTGAGCAATTATGTTTAACAAACTGTAGTTTTGAAGAAAAACGGCGTTTTATTCTTACGTATTTTTTTCCAGTTAGAAACAAAAAAGGAACTCTGAACTGTGTTAGGAAGTGTTTATGTCTGTAAAATACTGCTCTTTTGCTTTTCTAAGCCAACAACATTTAGTGACTCTTACAATAGGATGACGTGTTTTGTATGAAGAAGGCCTTCCAAAGTAAGTAAATAAAGCAGATAATACTTTGTTTGAATGGTCTCTTAATACCATGAGATTTCATGGACAAAACTAAGACCCATTTGGTGATGTTGAATTGCTTTGCTCTCCTCACTCGACACTGTTAAGATATCATATGTTGTCCTCTGACCAGAGAGCTTCAGCTAATGTCTAGTCTTGCAGTTGCGCCTCTGTAGGTGGATGCTCACACCTCTTTGTATACCAGAGGAGTCACCAGGACAGTGAGAACAGGGCTGTTCCTTTGCATGGATCTTGGTGCTGAACTGGAGCTCAATAGCTATTGCATAGGATCTGGTAGCTGCCTCAATCCCATGGATGCATTTCCTGTGTTTCCTGTTTTCATTCAGGTTTTTGAAAGACAATGACAGTTGTCTGGCATTTTTATGTCAACTGTTTTGCATTGGACTTTCACACCTGGTTCTCCCATTTTTTTAAATCCGTTTTTGTTTCTTTCAAATTATTTTAAATAAGTTTTTCTTTTCTTCTTCTCTAGATCCTAGACACCTGTTCGTGAAACAGTAGGTGATGTCAGATACATGCTAACTTATTTAGATCTGTATTTAACTAAAGCTGTCAAAGCATTACCCCTTTGGGGCAGTTTCTGTTATAGTAATTTTTTAAAAACAAGCTATTAATTTATCTGTTATAATCTGCTGGAAACCACAAAGAAATGAGAATTATTCTCGGTAATTTTTAATTATTATATTTTAAGTATTTGTACTATAACCTGCTATACCGCTTAGATAATTGCACCACGTGTGCTTTGTTCATGTTTTGATTTAGAGGTGACTGGCTCTGTAACACCCATATTGTTGAAATTAGTGCAATAAATTGGATTGATCTTGGAAAATGACATTGGCTTATTTTTTACTCAGCTTTGGCTATATACTGTTTTCTCTCACTATATGATAAGAACTTGTTGGTAGTGATTCTTGTACCATAAAAGCACACGTAGTACCCGACAGGGATGAAAAATATTTTTCATGAGATCTGGACTAATGTGTAACTCTCCTGTTGTTACAAATTCAAAACACAGATTAGGGAACTTGGGAATTCATCCTTTTTTTGCACAATTTAGTGTCATGAGTGAATGTGCACTGTTATATATGCAAGTATTGTAGAAAAGGTCAGTCTATAGAATTGCATAGATTTGACACAAACCTCAGCGGTTATAATTTCACTTCTCTATAATTATGCAAATACAACCTCACCTGAACTTCAAAGTTAAGTTTGGTGTTACGCATCCACATGAAGCTGAAAACAAAGAGTTTGTTCACATTTCTATGGGATGAATCTGTGACTCACAGTAAGAAATAAAATCAATTAGCATATGTTATGGATGCCTTAGGTCTTTTTCAGGGCTTCTGTAGATATTTCTTTTCTAATTGGCTCTGCTGTCCATCGAGAAAGGTGAGAAACCTGCAGTGTATTGGCCAAAGCCCATTTAGCAGTAGCCCCACAGTGCCTGGCCTGCCTCAGAATCCCACCTGCCTAGACTGGTATCCCAAGCCAAAAAATGCCCTCAGGGGTTACCGCTGAAAAAATACAATGTCAGGGAAGATATCTATTAGTACTACTTTTTGAGCCTCCAGAGCTGAATGGCTCTGCATCTGATGTGCCTTTCTGAATAGGTCTAACATATCAGGGAGAAATTCTCTCCGTGATCATACTGCAAGGTAATGCTCAGTCACAGGTGGTGTATAGGTCCAGACGGACCCGTGGTCTACCTGAGCCTGACAGTTTTGTATAGTGACTCTGACTTTCTTCAGCCATGCCTTCACTCATTCTCTCTGCAACCTGATCTCTCCTCATTTTGGTGTATTTAACATGCATCGTTTGTTTCAAACAATTTATACCTTTGATCTGCTTGGTTCTACAAAACAACACATACCTAGGAGAATGTACTATATAAATGAGCAATATTCAAGAAACTAGTGATGGACAAAGGGAACAAATAAGATAAATAGCCAGGGGAAGGTGTGCTCAGCTGAATCATTATGTGCCATTCTTTTAGCCATGCAACAAATATCTTGTATCTAGATAGGATAATCAACATCAGTTATCAGGGCTCTGATTTTGCCAAATTTTTATCTTGTGGTGTGTGTTTTTATTCATGTCCATAAACTTACAGTTAGTTACACCTGAGTATAATTAGAGCATCTATTATGATATATTTCCAGAAAGAGCAGGGGTTGACATTTTGGGTTTTGCAATAATATAGAAAAGGTGCTTTATGACATATTTGCTGCATTTAGCTTTATTTGAATGTACCTCACATGAGATTTCTACGTAATCTGTTCACTGAATTAATGAAGATGATTGATTATTTGTTTTTAACAAGGAACTTTTAAGTTTATATATTCAGTACAGTTGATATGAAAAGCAGCTTTTTGTGATAAACTGAATCCAGGACAGCCTGTGGCATCTAATTAGTATTACAGATGACATAACAGATAGCATTAAGGAGATTAAAAAAGAGTATTGATACAATATAAACTAAATAGAATGAATTTTAAAATGCAGGCTGTACACTTTTTTCACTGTTTCTGTATTGAATTGTGAGGCAAATTTTGAGGCAAAATATGTTTCACAACTTTTTTTTTTTTTTTTAAATAAAGAAATTTTTGCTTCTAGTGTCCTCCAAACTTCTAAGAAATATTGAAAGATATGATTTCATTGCATAGAGAATTGTGGAAGGATCTGCCAGGCAATATGTCTGATTGAGGCTATTGATCTGTGTGCTGCTGACAATATTTTTGACAGGTATGCATTGTCCTGGTTTTTAAAGCTCTGTCCTCCCTCATCCTTAAGGTTTGGATGGTTTTTAGAGCATCCAAGGTGAGGGCTACTCCTTAATATTTTTTTATTTTACATGTTCTTTTATTTGGAATGAGCTGGACAGGTAATGAAAAAGGGGGACAAACCCAAAAGAACATGAAACATGCCTCTCATTTTGCCTACATTTCTGTTTTCACAGCAGTCTGAGTTTGTCTTTGCCTTGCTTTCTCTCCTGCAGGCTGGTGCAGTGCCAGTGATGCACGTAAGCCAGATGTTTGGTGGCTTGCAGAGTCCGCTACTTTGAAAAAGAAAAATGTTAGGGAAGGGACTTCTCATGGGGTAGACATTTGCTAATAAATGATGGCTTTCTTTTTCTCTGCAGATGTTCCTTCCTAACAGAAGGAAGATTCTTTCTTTAGCTTAAGGCTTATCTAGATTTAGCTGCATTCTTTTGCCCTTTGCACTAGAGATGTGAACTCTGCAGATGATTCTGTGTGCTTTCTATGCATCCTCCCTGCCGTCTGGGAAGCTGAATTCCTGTTATGTGTCACTGCGGTAAACCATCCTGGACCAGATTTGCTCCTCAGACAGATTTACCCCTTGCTGAGCTGGTATCAAAGGACCCAGTCATACAGAATGTTAAATAAGCTCTATTTCAATGTTTAGGAAATGGGACTGCTATCAGACAACAGTGGTAGCCATGCAGGATCAGGATCTAACTATGTGTTCTTGGTTAGAGGGTGTTTTTAGGATCTTATTTAATTTCACCTTTAAACTAAATACAGAGGTTTAAATAAATATCAGTGCTGATTGTTTACAGCTTTCTCCTCACCATGGCTTTAAACATTTATTATTCTGACTCTTTTAAAATACACTGGCAGCTTTTTTATGGCTATATTAAGCAAACCTTTAGGGCAGCAGACAAGATGGGATATTATTCTGAGCTTAAGGAAGGGAAATGAGAAAGAAGGATGTGAACAAAGGCAGACTGAAGAGGAAGAGGATCACAGTCTTTTTCCATTGCTGGAGGAAACCACAGCCCCTATTGTGTGTGCTCTGAAAGTGATTATCTCCAGTCACTGGTTCTCTCAGAGTCTAATCCACTGATTCACTGTCTTTTTCTCATCAGGGTTGAAAATGAGACATTAAAAAGCATTAATATACATTATAGCAAAGATCCACACAAAAGAAACCATTAGCTTATCTGTGTTAAAATATTTGTTGGATAAATTTTGTTTCCCAAAACATTTTGAGGTGATAATTTACTATTCTCAATACTTTCATTTTGCAGGGGGCTTGACAGCTATTGTGGAAATGAAATGGATTTGGCATTGCAACTTCGTGTGCTATCACTTTGATTACATTATATATATGCATCCAGGGATTGTGATTTTGAAACCACAGATGTCTGGGACTTGGCTAATAAAAGGCAGAATTGTCAGCTGCCCTGTGTCAAGGATAACTGTCTCTCTCTGGGCAGAGACTGAAGCGCCAGACTTACGTCCTCACACTGTGAGGTCTTTAATTAACTGCAGCACTCAGAGTGGGCCAGACTGAAATCAATATATTAAGCCCCAGTGATGGTAAAAAAGTCCTCAAATCCACTAGTAATTTAGTAACAGGAGCAATGTATGAGTATGAAATACTGTAATTTATCTTTTTTTTGGAGGTTGTTCAATGCTTTTCTAAGATTTTGATGAGTAATTTTGTTTCTCTGTATATCGCAGGACTGTACTACCACACCTCTCCATTTATCACCCTATTATACTGAATTACTTGCTTAATTAAATATTCTGTGCAATAGCAGTACCTGATGTGCCTAACAGATAGCCGTGTAGGGAATATCACAGTGTAATATTGGGCTTTAACTTTGGAGTAGTGTGGACTGGGCCATCCAAAATCTCTCAACATGGCTCAGTGCTCCTCTGTGCTAAAAGGGATTGCTTTTCCCCCACTGCCCCAGACTTGGGCCGCTTCCTTTTGCCACCTTCTCCCAGCACCAAGGAGCCCAGGCAGATTCCTCAACTCCTCTGTCACAAGCTCTTGTCTGCCATCAGGATAGGTGGACATAATGCAAGGGACTTGCCAAGAATTGTTTGCAAGTTGGATCTTTAGGTTTACGGGGTTTGAATACCTACTCTAATGCTAAGATGAGCAATTTAGAAAAGTCACAAACACAAGAGCTGCTTGTGTTCTGGGTCATTCTCTGTGAAACCTAGAGTTGTGGCTGAGAAGAAGCACCTATTCCTTTTCTTTATACTTGATACTTTAACCCACATAATTTCTTTTCCTTGTTGAGTGTCTCAGGTGCAATTAACTGTGAACAGGATGGCTTCTTCTGGAAGGCAATGAAAGTGTTTGGTACATCAAAAACCACAATGACTGTAGAAAGCAGGTGCAGACAAGGCTCACTCCCTTTATGCTTTTTTAATTAACTGATTCTCTGTGTGAGCAGTTGGATACTTCCAACGCAGATTAGAGTTTGCAATGTTGTGTGAAGCCTTGGCTATATTTTTTGCCAGCTCAGCTCCACTCAGCTCTAGATGAAAAGGATAGCAGCTGGACAGTGCAAAACTAGGAGGGGAACATCTATGAACATCCCAACCAGCAACTCTGCTCTGTGCACTGGATATCCATTTAAGCTGAATTTCAGATATATTTGTGTAGCGGGGGCATGGGTCAATCACACGCAGACCAATGTGATCGGTGAAAGCCGTTTATTACAGATCAGAAGGCTACTTATATACATCTTCTACTTCTCTATATCTAAGCAGTAGATTGGTTACTAGCTACTTGTTTACACATCTAAACGAATCACTTAGAGCGATGGTTCTGCTTCTGTTGGCTCTGCTAAGCTAATGCTGGATTGTGCACATTTCACTGCCCTGCCTATTAAGAACACCCAACATATCCCCCGTTTTCTTTTTGCACAAGCCAGGCATGATTGGTGTATTTTTCTATCACTCTGTGAATTAGCATAGAGCAGCATTGCAAAGCACAGCAAAACAACATTTTGAAAGTTATTATTATCAAAAGCAACAACAACACTGTCTTACACAAATTCTTGAGCCCCTCAATGATTCTTCAGCTTTGAGCAACCTTTCTACTTTAACTCGTTACTATAAGGTTACTTAAAATAATTTCTCTAGCAAGTACTACTTTAGTTAATTGAAACTGTGAAAACAATATACACCGTTGCTCTAAAGTCTCTGTCAAGCTTAAATCTTGATTAAAGAGTCCATGGTTTCTTCTGAACTCTGGTTCTTGATTCTGATCAGGTGAGCAGGTAATTGCTTTGAACCTGTTGGTGATAGAACACATGCATACTCCCTTCTCTAGGTTAACAGGTTACTTGAGCTTTGGTATTACATGTTATTACACACTCAGTTGTGGGTTTTGCATTATGAGCGAAGGTGATAAAGGCAACAGGTGCAACTACAGGTGCAATACATAAGAGAAAGAGAGCAGTACTTCAAAAGTACACAGATTATTAACCATTTAGCTATTAGCTACTACCCAGAGTCTACTATCACTGGAGAGTCCCATTTTACAGGCGAGACCTGAAGACCTTTCCCGGGCAAGGCTTTCAAGTTTACCTGAAAGGGGTTCCAGTTCTTATTAAGCCGAATTGGTGAGTCAAAATGACTCAATTGCAGTTTTAGGGTAGAAACATCTGGGATTAAAGATTCAGTACCCGATCAGCTTAGGGCCAGGGCTTGGCCAGAGCCTAGGCCTTCACTGAGAGGGTGTCTCTAAACCATCTGACAAAGAAGTCTCTATTAATATCAGTTTTTAAAAACAATACACTTCTTACAGATAACTGCACTTAGTTATAACTAAACTACATTTAGTTTTAACTAAATAATCAATGGTACCATAGACAAACTACAAATAGCTGTGAACAAAGAAATACATATGTATAGCATCAAATAATATCTTCTGGATAATGCTCTCTAATAAAAGCTTAGTAAATTCATATCATTACATTAACAACACATCTAGAATTGTTAATACAGTAACAGTAATTGTTCTGAAAAAGTGAGATTATGTTTTCTACACATCTATGCATATGTGACAGTAAAGCAAAATGAAAACAAGAGAGAAGCACTAAGCATCTTACAATTAATAATATTCATGATTTGAAATTGATGTTCATTCTTCTCTGTTACCTACAGAAGGTAAAGCTGCAAAAGTTGTTATAGTCATCTTGATTGACTAATGTAGAACATTCAGAACCATAGGATTTGTGATGAAATTAAGGATTTGACAAATTGCATCTTCAGTTACTTGTCTTACTAATTCTTTATCATGAACATTTCAGTTGACTTTATCTTGTCTCTATAGCAAAGGAACTGTAAAGAAAAAGAACTGTAAAGAACACTTTTCCCTGTTTCCCCCTCTTTTTTTTTTTTGTTTTTTTTTTTTTTTTTGTTTTTGTGTTTTCTTTTGCTCTGTTTTGCTTTGTGTTGTCTTGTTTTGCATGTTTTGACAGAACTTTAACTTTGCTTAAAACTAAGATAAATCTAACAGAGCTTAAAGTCAACAATTGATAGTGAAGAGAAATTAATGTTAAGCACTTAAAAATTAAGTTTTATCTCATAGGCGCCTCTACCTAGATTTACATGCCGGCAAAATACAAATTAACACAGACAATTCACACACACGCACAAGGAAACAAAAGCAGACTTGATTTTGCTAAAGTTCCCACTGACTCTTAGGCCACAAAATACTTTACAGAATTGGCCTCAGGATGCTACTCTGCCAGTTCTGGCTTTGAGGCAGCAAGTTACACCCCTCTGCCAGCTGTTACAAATTCACTGAACAACACCACCACTCACAAACATGGAAATTTTCTTCACTAGACCACAAGTGTCTGTTTTCTCTTTTCTTTCTTTCAGAGGTTACTAAAATTAAACTTCTTAATCGAACTGAAAATCAACAGACTTTACATAAATGTTGATCAACTTAAAGTTGACAGGTCTGACTTATAAACTCAGAATACATAAAAGACTCAAACAACATTCTTAGTACATTTGCTGCAGCATACCTGTGGAAAGAAAAAAAAAACCTTTTGAATTAGAGAAGTAGTCACTCTGGATGCCTTTGCAAGCGTTTATCTTTAAATCTACTAAACTAGATATAAGGTTAAGGGCACACTTTGAGAGTTTCAGATACAGCAGAATTCAACTTATTTTGACCTCTCCCATATAAGAAACTACTGAAAATTCATCATACAGCAGTTAAACATCAGCAAATAATATCAAGAAAAATAACTGAGTTGGAAATGAAATAGCAGCAATGTAGAACTTCAGAGGGTAGGGCAGCTTTCTGTAAATATAATTACAATAGGTTTGAGATGTAAAGACGACATCAAGGACATAATCATATAATACTGCCATGACTCTGGACACTCATCTTACTTAATGCTGTGGGTGTATAGAGCTGACACATGTCTACAAGCACTGTGGCCTCTCTGCCATAAGGGCAAAGAACACCAAGAGCTCAGGTACTGAGCAGACAACTGAGTGAGTGTATTTTATGAGATAAGATCACATTGAGTTGCTTTTCTGGGCAATTAATGTACTTAAACTATTCTGATGTTAGGTTCATGTGCAAGCTATAGGTGACAAGGAAGAACAAGCACATTTGCATCTCCGAACAGCTGTACTAGCTGGAAATGTTGTCACATGTGTTTATGGGAAAACAGTCATATTTAAATTGTTCCATTAAAGCTGTGTATGCAAATAGGTAAAGTGTAGCTAGCACTACACTTTTTACAGTAGAAAACTATGATCTAATTATAGTCGATTCTTAAAAGTTTCTGCAGATAACAAATAGGGAGTCAGGCCTAGCAGGATTTAAAGTTAATTGCTGTAGCTATGCATCTTGTCCAATGTGAATGTATGCTGAGTAAGACTAAAAAACAAAAAAAAAAACCCCACCGAGTTGATGCATCGACATATAAGTATAAATGATGCTTTGAGGAAACAACCTGAAAATTTCACTTTGGACTTTGCTAATTTTGTATGGGATATAACTGTGCTGTGTTTAATTATGTTTTAGTATTTGGGTTGTTCCAGGCAGCTCAAGGAATCTGAAGGCCAAACAGCAGGAGTGGTGCCAAGCTAGGTAGAAAACAAGATAAATTTTTTCCTGTGGGAAAAAACAAGTTTTATCAGAGTTGGATAATGTTAGAACTTCAACAGAAAGCTTGTAAAAGTCCTTAAAGGAAACATACACAGTGAGAAAGCGAGAGGGGGCTTGCTGCCATGATTTAAGGCAGAATGTCATAGTTCACATTCCAATTCTGTGGAATAAGATAAGATGTGTAGGGAAAAGTCGAGTAACTTAACAATCTACACAAGACTTTCAGAGCATAAAAGATACACATAAAACACTTTCTAAACCCTCTCATTTAACCAAGCTGTTATCATTACTGCTGTCTGGTTTTGAAAAGTTGGAAACAAATTCAAAATACAACTCAGATACACTAATTAAAAAGGCACTTGGAAGACTGGAAGCGGCAGGTAACTGCTGTTTCTTCTGTGCTGCTTCCCGAGATGGCTCTGCCAGGGTAACTGGACAGGTTGCACGGTCGGTAAAGTAGCCGCAGTGGGGGAGCTGTCAGCACAGGTTGTTGGGGGTCGAAGCTGTGAGCACCGCGCAGCTCCCGAGGGGAGAGATGTTAACTTCAAAGTAGATCTTCAAGTAGGGGAGAAAGTCAGAGAAGGTGTACGATTTGTTCACGGGTGAAGCAGCTCTAGCAGGTAGACTAAGAGGTATCGCTTGCAAGGTTTCTGCTAAATCTCGGATGACAATTAAAAAATCAGTAGAGGTCAATGGACCAGCCTCGACCTCCCTTTGAGAGGGGGATTGGGGATCAGCCTCTACGAGGCTGCGTCCTCGACCTTGGCGGCCTCCGGTGATGGGGGTGGCGCGGAGGGAGCTTCAGTTCACACCGGTTCTGAGGGTGCCGGGGTGGGGGAAGCTTCAGTTCCCACCGGTTCCGAGGGTGCTGGGGGACGGGGCGGGGGGGGTGTCGGCACTCACAAGGAAATGTCCAGCATAGTGGAAAAAAGATTGTTGGTAGGAAAGGCTTGCAGGGGCTCTCTGATTTCATAACATGTAAAACATCTACTGTGGTCTTCTGTAAAGGAACGTACTTTGTTACCTCCTTTGCTTCCCTGCCGCCTGCAGCTACATTGTCCCAGAGCGCTTTTCCGATCACCCCCCAGGTGCAGATCTCAAAAGTCACAGAGGCACCCGATATCAGTCTGTGCTCCCACACCCAGCTAAAAAAGCTTTTCAAAGCCAAGGCATCATATTTCTGTGCTCTCTTAGAGAGAATAAGTTGGAGGAGGTTTAGGACCGAGTCCCGTTCATGATGGTCCCGCCCCATCTCCCCCTGCAGCCACTCACCTATTATCGGTGAGATTCCACGTTGACTTGACGCTTCGCGGAGCTCCGTCTTAACACTTCATCCTGCACGGGACTGCAGGGAAAGTTCAGGCCTGAGAAGGGGTCATCCTGCCGGGGCTTGCAGGGAAATACGACTGCCTTCCCCGCACCCCGTGCGCACGTAGCAGTTCGTTACGAACTAATTCGGGCACCTCGGGGTCACCATTATGTAGCAGGGGCACGGGTCAATCACACACAGACCAATGTGATCGGTGAAAGCCCTTTATTACAGATCAGAAGGCTACTTATATACATCTTCTACTTCTCTATATCTAAGCAGTAGATTGGTTACTAGCTACTTGTTTACACATCTAAACGAATCACTTAGAGCGATGGTGAGCTGTCATACAAACGCTGCTTCTGTTGGCTCTGCTAAGCTAATGCTGGATTGTGCACATTTCACTGCCCTGCCTATTAAGAACACCCGACATATTTGAGTATGGTTTTTAAGGTTCCTCATAAGAGCAGTTCTTGCTCAACGTGAAATCGCTGTTTCATCCAGGTCAGCAGCCCCCCTGTGACAGGCATGTCTCTTTAGGTCACCTGTCACTGAGCATCTTGGGAGACTTGTCAGCGGGGAAGACAAAACCTTTCTCAGGAATTGGCCTAAGGAAAATCTTGACTGGAAAGAAGAGTAACCTGACCATCTGCAGAACTAAATCCATAATTAATTTCTTTCATGTATGCTCTCCATCAGTAAGATTTTTCATTCCCCTGCCAGCTATTGGTGGGGAAGTGGATAGGAGTCTAACACTACACAAACCTGTGCAGCACTCAGCCTTTATTCCAAGATGGCAGAAAACAGTGTTTTACTGATAAAATGCCAGCTTGAGACACCTGAGAAATTATTAATTATATTTGGCACATTGTATAAGTAGAGGATAGCATCCTATTATGTGTGCATAAATCAAAAGTAATATTTGGATTCTGTTTGTTCATTGGGTTTTTTATTAATGAAAACCTGAAACTCTGTAAAATTGTATATGCAAAAGTAGATGATATTTTAATATCAATGTCATAATGGTTATTACGGAAGTCCATTTCCAGGAGATACTGTATTTCTTATTAATAGGGTATATAAAACTCATAAGAATCTGCTCTGATTGCTCTACCATCAGTGGAAAAAAAAGGCAGGTGAGGGTAAAAAAGCCAAAAATTTCAATTACATTTACAGCAGCAGCTGAAGGGGAACAAAATCAATGAAAGGAGCATACTTATTAGAGACCAGCAGTTGCCATAAAAGTGAAACTAAATCACACTGACAGTGTCTGAACTTCAGATAAATTGCTTTGAATTCAGAATGGGAGCATGGAGAAATAATGGAAATGGTATTGCAGCTGTTGAAGAAAGGAATAGAACCTTTTATATCTCTTTCTCCTCTAGATTTTCTTGGTATTTCAGGGATCAAACACTGACTTGTTATTTTATTATTATTTTTTGTTTCTCTAACAGATGGAACAGTGCTGTCAATCACCTTGGCACTGACTGGTTAGAGAATTATGTGGGTTTTAGAGATGTGATGTTTCTCTTTGGTAGTCATCCAAGGTGACCCATCGTTAAGCCTGAGTTCTTGTTAAAAAACCCCAAACAACAAAGTAGAAATGCAAGACAGATAAGACAACCAGTTCAAACTTACTATTCCAATAACTCATCTAACAATTCAGTTCATTTTCTGTGACATCTGCACTGTCAGAATAGAATCCTCTGCTGGTCTCTGTGAATTTCTTTACCAAGGACAGCTTCACTTTCCAAATTCACTGGAGCCTTTGGTTCTGAAAGAACCAACATTCAGCTGTCATATTAATCGCCTTAACTCCATAGTTTACTTTTTGGAATACCCTTGAAAAAGGCTGCTGCAATTGAAATTTTAGAATAATAAATTTTATAATAGTTCTTTGGTTTCTTCTTGGATGGAAATTTCTTGTGTGGACATTTCTCATGATTTTTCTCAGAGAGTCCTGAGCTGAAGTCCGATCAGTGTTCTCAAGTTACTTTTGCATATGCAGAGGAGGCAAATAAAATTGGGAAATAGCCAGAGTGCAATGGGACAGAAGTTTCTCCAGTGCTTGTGCTTAGGTTATGAAACCCCTCAAACCAGCATTGTGACCTTGGTGCTGTGGTTTCCAGATTACATACAGTATTTTTGCTTAATTTGAAATACTATAGTTTGTTAACCATAATTTTTTTTCAGTTTTGTAGAAAATATTTTAGATGATGATAATTGCCAAGATATAAATATTTGTAGAATCATGAACTGTTGATAATACCAAGTGTTACACCATTTTGTTGCTGCAGAAAGGGTTCATCCATGATTGTGTAAGGACATCACATTATCCTTGTATGGAAAGAACCTAAACTCTTGACTAAAATCCTAGCTACTCTACACTGAAGTGAAACTTGAAATGCTACATTATGCTTTAAGGGAATGGAAAAACAGCCTGTGATAAGAATACAATTGATCTAAAAACTACCTTTATCAATAGGGTGACTATGACACCTCTTTTTATTGAACAGACTGGAAAACAACTGAAAAAGAGGTCAGATACTACAATAGACTTTTTGCAGTGAAAATTTAATCTTTCTCTCTCTGAGAGTGTGTGTGTGTGTGTGTGTGTGTGTGCGTTTGTGTGCTGGGGATTCAAGGAAGATGTTAAATAAGAAGTCTGTCATTCCATTTGATATCCGTCAAGTTTTAGGAAGATTTGGATGTTGGATGGCATTATTCATCTATTGCTTCAAAGAAAAGAGCTTTTGAATCTTCTCTGAGTTTATTTCAGCTTGCAATTCAGTATGACAGACCACCCACGGTAATCCAATGTTTATTACAATTCCTATCATCAAAAAGTTTTGCAGTTTAAAAGCCTTCCATAACAAAAGGTTTTTCCAGGTATTAATTGTCTGGGACAAATGGAGGGATGCATACAAGCCTGCATTGCTGAATTTTCACATGCTTTTAAGAGCCAAAAACTGATAATTTCACCAATAAAAAAGAAGATCTTCCTCATCTGGTTCTAATAAAATTAATAATTCATACATGTTAAAGGGTTGGCGTAATTTAGTAAGAGCGTACTACTGAGACTGTGAATTGATTCACAGGATTAAATCATAATGCTACATTGTGGATTATCGTCATGAATCTTTATACTCAGAATGGCTGTTGATTTTTTTCTAAGGTTTCTACCACCATTTACACTGGCCAAGTTACAGAAGAAAGGGAAGGGAAGGGAAGGTTTGAGAAGGGAAGGTTTGGGAAGGGAAGGGAAGGTTTGAGAAGGGAAGGTTTGGGAAGGGAAGGGAAGGTTTGAGAAGGGAAGGTTTGGGAAGGGAAGGGAAGGTTTGGGAATGGATGGTTTGGGAAGGGAAGGCTTGGGAAGCGAAGGGAAGGTTTGGGAAGGGAACGGAAGGAAAGGTTTGGGAAAGGCAGGGAAGGTTTGGGAAGGGAAGGTTTGGGAAGGTTTGGGAAGGTTTGGGAAGGGAAGGTTTGGGAAGGGAAGGTTTGGGAAGGGAAGGTTTGGGAAGGGAAGGGAAGGTTTGGGAAGGGAAGGGAAGGTTTGGGAAAGGAAGGTTTGGGAAGGGAAGGTTTGGGAAGGTTCGGGAAGGGAAGGTTTGTGAAGGGAAGGTTCGGGAAGGGAAGGTTTGGGAAGGGAAGGGAAGGTTTGGGAAGGTTCGGAAAGGTTCGGGAAGGTTCGGGAAGGTTCAGGAAGGGAAGGGAAGGTTCCGGAAGGGAAGGGAAGGTTCGCGAAGGGAAGGGAAGGTTCGGGAAGGGAAGGGAAGGTTCGGGAAGGTTCGGGAAGGTTCGGGAAGGTTCGGGAAGGTTCGGGAAGGTTCGGGAAGGGAAGGTTCGGGAAGGGAAGGTTCGGGAAGGGAAGGGAAGGGAAGGTTCAGGAAGGGAAGGTTCGGGAAGGGAAGGGAAGGTTCGGGAAGGGAAGGGAAGGTTCGGGAAGGGAAGGGAAGGTTCGGGAAGGGAAGGTTGGGGAAGGTTCGGGAAGGCTGGGGAAGGTTCGGGAAGGTTCGGGAAGGTTCGGGAAGGGAAGGGAAGGTTCGGGAAGGTTCGGGAGGTTCGGGAAGGTTCGGGAAGGGAAGGGAAGGGAAGGTTCGGGAAGGGAAGGGAAGGGAAGGTTCGGGAAGGTTCGGGAAGGTTCGGGAAGGTTCGGGAAGGTTCGGGAAGGTTCGGGAAGGGAAGGGAAGGGAAGGTTCGGGAAGGGAAGGGAAGGGAAGGTTCGGGAAGGTTCGGGAAGGGAAGGTTCGGGAAGGTTCGGGAAGGTTCGGGAAGGTTCGGGAAGGTTCGGGAA